>LR999965.1:77891617-79100996 GCA_905220375.1 Tachina fera | reverse complement strand
TATGTATATGTATTATGTATATGTATATGTATATGTATTATGTATATGTATATGTATATGTATATGTATATGTATATGTATATGTATATGTATATGTATATGTATATGTATATGTATATGTATATGTATATGTATATGTATATGTATATGTATATGTATATGTATATGTATATGTATATGTATATGTATATGTATATGTATATGTATATGTATATGTATATGTATATGTATATGTATATGTATATGTATATGTATATGTATATGTATATGTATATGTATATGTATATGTATATGTATATGTATATGTATATGTATATGTATATGTATATGTATATGTATATTTATATATATATTAACTAGTACTTGACACTTTTAGCTTACCTAGACATATTTTCTATTAGAACGTTATGATGACCAACGATATTTCCCAACAACAATAAATTGATATGATTACATTTTTCCTCCTTTGTAATATAATACGGACCAACAACTACATTATTTTCCTCATCATAACCAAATACGTTTACGCTGATTCCGCTATTCCACTTCTCAAATATTTTAATATCTTTTAAGAGATATTGGAAATATTAAATTCTTAAAATCTAGCGTTACATCGTTTTGGGTACAAAGCAGTTATGTCATGAATATTGTATTAGCTACATCGCAGTTTACTCTTTATTTGAGAAGTATCCAGTGCGGCGATTAGACACCACTTGAAACAATATTGATCCGTGTTTTCTACATTGATGCAAGCTTTTCTTTTTTGAAGTTTTTCTGGTAAACTCATCCAGTTTGCTCCTTTAACTGGAGAAGCCTTATTAATATTTGGCTCTTCTCGGACTATGCATATCAAAGTCCAACCACAGTCCTTCTCTTGGAATTCAGACATTTTATTTTGAATTTCTGAAATTTGGTTAGAAAGTACTTCATATATTTCATCTCCTCTGGTCAACAAATTTATTTTAGCTCTATGATGAATAATATTGAGCTCCAATTCCTCTCCCACAATTTTTACCTATTCTGCCACAATACTCACATTAAATTTTATTACAGTGTGGCTTAGTAAATGACTTTCAAGCATCTCTATGAAAATTGATTCATTTTCACCATGAAATCTTCTAGTAAGAGTTCATCTCTTTTATTATTTAATCCATACGTTACAATATTATTTTTGAACGCTTTGCTTATGGTGTAAAATTTCATATTATCTTCATGTCTTCCTTGAGCTTCTTCATGAATGCTGGTGTTCAAATGTAATTGAACATAATTTTAAGATTCTTTTAGTTCATAGAAATAAAAATAAGTTTCGTTCTAGGTACTAAGTCTAAATTACGGTTTACAAATATAATTTCGTTTAGGTTTTATTTTATCAGTCTATACACATCTTATTTGTTTAGGCTACATACATTTTATGATACACATTATATGCACACATGCTTAAGCATAGTTTTATCTCCACCAATTTCTTGTGTTACTTAAACTAATGATCAAACTAATATATGTTTTGTATTTACTTAGGCTAGTTATAAATATTCAGAAATAATATGAAAATAACCCTGAAAAATATATGAAAGCAATTAGATAAGAAATGAGTTCTATATTAGATTTAAGATTTTCATCGTTAGTATTTAAGCAGAAATATTTTGAAAATAAAACAGTGTCTTACAAACATTCAACCTGTTAAATAGTTTAATTTAACATTTGGTCCTTGGACAAAAAGAACTAGTGACTAAAAAAAATGTTATTAAAAAATTGGCATTATATAAATATTAAAATGGCAATTAAAGAAAAGCTTTTCGAAAGGCAAAAAGAATTGGGCGACAAAATTTTTGCTATTCGGGAAAAGCTGGCTCAAAAAACAATACGTAGTACGAGACTCCCAGAAATTAATAAAAGAGTAAATAAAATTGAAATTGAATTTGCGGAAAATAACACAAAACTTCTGGCATATGGCATTACATCAGAAGATTATTTTGAAAAAAATTACTATGAGGCATTATCAGGAATTCTAACAGAGATTCAACTTCTAATAAAAGAAGCCATGAAGCAAGAATAATCAAATAACGTTCCAGAATCTTCTCAAACATCAAGAGAAAACAATAAATTAGAAAAATTAATAACTTCTGATTCAGATGAGGAATTATGGGAACAATTTGTTGAAATGGCAGATTGGTTAACTGGCTGGTATGATGAAATATCAGCTAATCTGGCCGACATTTCCAACAAAAAACATCAAATAAAAAAAAAATATTTAGAAGCTAGATATCAGAAGCTTCAAAATATGTATCACAATTTAAGTGAATCAAAAAAGCCTAAAAATATGCATCAAATTATGCTAAATGCCGATAACACACATTTTAGTGCTCTCGAGCTTATTACAGATTGCATGAATGAGCCAATGCAACAACAAAGCAACATAAATAAAGAAGAATATTCAAACTGAGCACATTTAGGAAAAATTTAAATTCCTGAATTTAGTGGCAATATAAATGAATGGTCATCATATCATGATTTGTTTAAAAGCCTGGTACATGACAACAAGAACCTTTCTAATTTGACATCACTTAAAGGCGAAGCTGAACAATTAGTGCAACATCTAAAAATCACCAACAACAACTATCAAGCAACGTTCGACATTCTCAAACAAAGGTACGAAAATCGTAGATTGTTACTTACAAATCAAGTAGATATTTTACTTGATCAACCAATGGCTAATAGCGAATCATCAGCAAGCTTGAAGCAGCTATTAGATACAACAAATAGCTGTATTTATGCTCTTATAAGTATGGACATTAAAATAGAAGATGCTGAACCGTTAATAGCGCGTATTGTTATCAGAAAATTAGATAAAGACGGTTTGCGATATTACGAACAAAAAGTCAAAAAATCTAAAGAAATTCAAAGTCTTAAGGACATATTAAGTTTTTTGGAACAACAAGTTCAAGCATTAGATGCAGCTTCCAAAGGGCAAGAAAAAAGAGTAAATAAAAAACTATTTGAAACTGGAAAAGTTTCTAATGTGATGTACTCAATGAGAAAATGTTGTTTACATTGCAATATGGATAACCATACAACTGTGGTTTGCAGAAAATTCTTGGCATTACCGATTTATGAACGAAGAAAACTTGCTTACAATAATAAATGGTGTTTTAAATGCTTGGATCATAAAAACAACAAGTGGTGTTCAAATAATGTTAAGTGTTGTTATTGCAATAAAGGTCATCATAAGATTTTACATCTGAATAAAGAAAAAATTAAAAAATCAAAACCTAACAATTCAGCAATGACTACCAAAAATTTAGCAACTTCAGTACTTCTAGCAACTGCCCAGGTAAAAGTACATGCAACGAATGGGGAAGCAGTAATCCTAAGAACATTAATCGATCAGGGTTCTCAAGTAACAACAATATCAGAAGAAGCATCCCAGATCTTATCATTGCCACGTATTAAATGCAAAACAGAAATTCATGGAATCGGCAGTACTCTGGTTGGACTGTCTAAAGCGAAAACAAAATTAATCTTGAAACCAAGATTTATAAGTAACCATGAAATTGAAGCAAATGCCCTTATTTTGCCAAAATTAACGGGGGCACATCCAAATCAGTCATTTGAAATTAATATTGAAGATTGGATCAACTTTATTCTGGCGGATCCAGCATTCAATAAATCTGATCGAATAGATATTTTTATTGGAGGTGACATTATACCTCATATATTGCAAGAAGGATTACATAAAAAAGGTAGTATCTTAGCACAATCAAAAATTTTTGGCTGGATATTGTCTGGAGTAATTAGCAAAGCTTCAAAACCATCAAAAATATTAGCAGCTATAACTAACTTGGAAAGGTTCTGGGAGTTAGAAGAACTTCCTGAGATAGACGAATGCCGTGAAGATGAATTTTGCAAAAAACATTATGAGAAAACAACCAAAGTTGATGCAAAAGGCCATATAGTGGTTAAATTGCCGCTTAAAGAAGACCACGAGTTGGGAGACTCCAAAAGGCAAGCAATGGCAAGGTTTTTGTCTCTTGAGAGAAAATTCGATCGATAGCCGGAACTAAAAAAAAATTACGTAAAATGTATGAACGAGTATTTAAATCTTGGCCATATGGAAGAGGTAGAGGAGAAGTGCAGCGGGAGGTATTATTTGCCACACCAACCTGTAATAAGAGAAAACAGATTAACAAAAAAATTGGGTGTGGTGTTCGACGCGTCTGCTAAAACAACAAATAAAAGAAGTTTAAACGATGTGATGTTTGCAGGTACTAAACTACTAAAAGACCTTTTCGATATAATAATAAAATGGAGGCTATGGAGATATGTTATGATAGCGGATGTTGAAAAGATGTACCGTAAGGTAAAAATAGCAAACGAAGACCAATCGTATCAACATATATTATGAAGAGAAGAGAAATGCAATCCTATAAAAGAATATAAATTAACAACTGTAACATATGGCATGTCATCGGCATCATTTTTAGCAGTAAGATCACTGTTCTACATTGCTGACCACATTTCAATTAAAGATGAACTAATTAAGAAAATAATAAAAGAAGACTTCTATATGGATGATGTAATGACAGGAGCAGATGATGTTCAGCAATGTAAAAACATAGAGCATCATATACAAACACAGCTAAGTAACTTTGGTATCAATTTACCTAAATGGGTCTCAAATCACAAAGCAATTTTTTTTTTTTTTTTTTTAATACATTTATTTATTTATTGTATCTTCAGTTATGAACTAACAATAATAAGTATTCAAATCTTAAATCTAAAATATAAGTATTAGGCCCGGCCACTGTCGGACATAAACTTAGTGATAGTTATAAATAATACATAAGTAGTGATAATCAAAAAAAAACAAGAGAAAAAAAATATTTTCAAGCAATCCCATCTGGAGTGTTGAGTAAAAGAGCCCTTGTGTCCTTCTTTTTCAAGCGAATGTGGCCAGTAAAATTCAAGATGTTACGAGCAAGCGGATTAGGATGTGACTCGAGTTTTGTTAAATATTTGCCTGCGTATTTAGCTATTTCTTCAATCACTAGTGGCATATTCAAATCACGATGTATATTTGAGTTTTTAATGTACCATGGAGCCGGGTAAATGTTACCTGAACACACTTTTGCTCGTTTACCTTAATTCTCCATAATTTTAACCATAGTTCCAGTTGTGTAATATGTTCTTGTAGATATCGCGAAGCCTCATGAGAATTTTCGTGCATACTTAGGCAGGCTGTATCATCCGCAAACGTAGATGTATGGATATTACTGCTCAAAGGCATATCACAAGTATAAATCAAATACAAAACTGGCCCCAGTATGCTCCCCTGTGGCACACCGGATGAGATAGTTTCAGGCATACTCATAAAGTGTCCTTCCACCCCTGTAAATTTTCGTGCAAGAATGCAACTTTCCAAAAGATTTAGAATGTTTATTGGTAAGTATGTCTTCAATTTCAAAATCAGGCCTTCATGCCACACTTTATCAAATGCCTGAGAAACATTAATAAACAGGGCAGAACAATACTTCTTTTCCTCAAATGTTTTTCTGATAAATTGAACCAATCTATGCGTTTGCTCAATGGTGCTATGCTGAATTCTAAAACCAAACTGATGGTCTGGGATGCACCCCCTACCAATTAGAATTGGGAACAATTTTGATATGATTAGTTTTTCGAAAAATTTTGACGTTGTTGATAGCAAACTTATTGGCCTGTATGATTCTGCCTTGGTCAGATCTTTGCCCGGCTTTGGAATCATTTTAACTTTGGCAAGCTTCCAGCTGTGGGGATAATACTCTAGTCGTAAAATGGCATTAAAAATTAATAACATGATCCTAAATGCAATACGGGGCAATTTTATTAGCATTTGGTTACTAATTCCATTAATACCCGCTGTTTTTTCGGGTTGAGTTCAGCAATTAGATTTTGTACATCACACATTTTAAATTTAATGGGTCGAAGGGGTAGCGCAACTACACTCGGGAAATCAACAACACCAGTACATGTTTTTGGGGTAAATACGGATTTTGAATGCTTTGCCAACAAGTTACCTTTTTCAATATCACTCCTGGCCCAAACTCCGGTAGAAGTGCGCAGAGGTGGTTTAAACTCAACGGGTATTTTAATTCTTTTCGCAGCGCGCCACAAAGAATAATTAGATGCTGGTGTGACATCGAGATTTTCCAGATAGTTTTTAAGAGAAGCAGTTTTTTCATATGCAAGCAGTTCTTGGAGTCTTTTGGTGCACTCTTTTAATCTAATTTTTTTTTTGGGGTGATCTGTGCTGTTGCCATTCTCTTCTAGCTCTTCTTTTTGCACATACGAGAAGTTCAATATCTGTAGAATATATTCTGTTAAACCCAGTCTGCGGATGGGAGGAAGTGGCATGTTCAGCTGCCTGCTTAATATTTTCGTTAAGATTAGCAATATTAGATTCAATATCGTCATGAGTTTTTAGCGTAATGTTTTCAGTGCAATGACTACTAAGATATTTTTTGAATCGCAGCCAATTAACACGACTGACCATTTTCACATATGGGTGAGGTAGAGCACTTCTCAATGCGCTACAGATTGTAACGATCGTGGGAGAGTGATCGGACGATAGATTTAGGGAAGCTTCGACGTGAATTAATTCCCTAGAAATATTTTTCATGACGCCAAAATCTATAATATCCGGAATTTTATGTATGTCAGTAGGCCAGTAAGTGGGCTCCCCACTCGAAATGACGTCCAAGCCCATTTTGGAAATTGTGTTGAACAACGCTCGTCCTCTAGGTGTGATAAGACGCGAACCCCAGAAAGTATGTTTTGCATTATAGTCTCCTGCTGCTACGAAACAAAGGCCAAGAGATTTGTAGAAATCCTCGTATTGTTCCTCAGTAATTGCGAATCTGGGAAGGGAGTAAATTGATGATATGACAAAATTTGTTCAAAAATTTTCGATACAAATATTCGTTGCTTGTAGATGTTCTTCACAAATGTTGTCAAGAATATAATGCTTGAGTCTTGACTTTATTAAAATTGCTGATCCCCCGCAAGATCTTCCTCTTGGGTCCTTTGAATCATATAAAATGTAGCCATTAATTTTGAATAGGCTTCTTGAAGTCAAATGAGTCTCAGAAACCAACATTATATCAATATTTTTTTCCGTGAGGAAGTGCTCAAGTTCATTTTTATGTTGGCGAATGCCGATTGCGTTCCAGAAAGTTATCTTTAACGTGTTCATGGCTTGTTAACTAATGCTTGAAGCAGTGTAGACTGCATTCGTAGCATTTCTTGCATCATGCTAGTCATATTTGTTGTAAAATTATTTATAGTCAGCACTAGATTCTCAATAGTAGCTTCAAGGCGATTAAAACTAAAGCTTGAGTTTTCATTCGTTGAATTATTTTGATGCGGAATATTTTGTGTGGGAATATAACTAGTCTTAGCTGCATCGGCATACGATACACGTGAAGTGACAGGTTGGCTCATTTGAGCAAAAGTGGCGGAGTAAGCGTTTGCTGTTTGTGCTGGAGCTAATTTAGGTTTTTTCCCCATTGCCTGCTTAACGAAAGAATATACAGGACATCCTCTGTAGTTAGCGGTGTGATTACCTAAACAATTACTACTTTTTTTTCTGCTAGACCTTTAGGCTTAGTACAACCAGCAGTACCGTGCAATTCACCGCAGATAACACAAACTGAAGGTAACTTGCAGTATGTTTTTGTGTGACCATATTCTTGACAATTATGGCACTGTATGGGTCCAGAACGCTTGTGTGGTTCTTCAACTGTTATTTTTCGGTATAAGAGATATTTTAAATTGTAAATTGGATGAGTCTCGCTTTTTTCAATTTAATATCGTTTGGCTTAAGTTCGACGCGAAATAGAGGTTGAGTAATCTTCTCCCTATTTATTATGTTAGATAAATTTTTACCTTAAATCCCTGGAGGACGAGTGCATCTTTTATTTCTTCGGGAGCAACATAGGAATCGATGCCCTTCAATACGAACTGCAGGCCTTTAGCACTTTTAAGCTGATATGTGTAGAAACTTTTCTTACTTTTTCAAATTCAGTAATCAGTTTGCGAAAATCTTTTTCTTCATAAATTTGAATTTTGGTTTCATCAATGTTACCACGTTTTATTGGAACGATGTGAAATTTATTCTCACCAATGACTGAAATTAAATTTTTTATAAGAGCGTTTGAATTTTTTTCTCTCAAATAGATTGAAGGCGGCTTGGATGTTTTGTTCGTAGATACATCGGGCTCGTTGTTGTTAACTTGTAATATTTGAAAACGATTTTGAAGGTTAATAGAGGATGCGCTGTTATCCCTAGACATTTTTGGAGCAGATGAAATTTTCGAAGACTTTGGGCTTCGTCCGCGCTTTACCACTGTTATATATCTGTCCATTCCCACTTGGACCTTGGGTTTTGGGCTGCTCTTAACTTCAGTAAAAACTTAGTTAAGTGATGACCACGAGCCCGAAGCGGATGATATCGCTGAGTTAAATGTAGAAGTACTAGGCAACGGTAATGTTAACGAATCACTAGTTGGCATTGGACAAAGCGAAGTTGATCGCTGACGAAAAAGTGGCCTCGCCGTTAAAAAAAGTCTACTATCAGATTTCTTATTTATTTTGTTATCATTAAGAGCTTCAGAGCTTTCAGTAAGTCTATCATCAGATTTTTTATTTTTATTATTTTCATTAAGAGCTTCAGAACTCACAATAAAATAGGCATTTCTGCCATTAGAACTCACTTCACAGTTATTTGTTTTTGAGGCACTCATATAGAGTATTCCTCAAGTGCACTTTTGTTTGTTTGTTTTTTTATTACGGTTTTTTGTTTTTGTTAATTATGACTATGTAAAAAAAATATTAGCAATGCAAATAAAGCTAACAATAACAATATGTATTCCGAATATTTTTTCGTACAATTTTTTTTTGTTTAGTATGAAATAAAAACTCCGCTAAATCGACTGTTCACTATGAATGTACAACGAGAACTGACAAAGCAATTTTAAATCATGAAGACATCACCAAGGAAAATACAGTCATTCAAATAAAAGATAACGAAATTGTCAAAACTTTAGGCCTACAATGGGAACCGGCCAAAGACGAGTTTCATTTTGAGGTAAATTTTACACAGAACTATAAAATAACGAAAAGGCAAGCTCTTTCAGATGTGGCGAAAATCTTTGATCCTTTGGGTTGGATGTCTCCGGTTACTGTACTAGCGAAACTATTTATTCAAAAACTATGGTTGCAGCAGTCTTCCTGGGACGAAGTGTTATCAGATGAGTTTCAAGATGAATGGTATGAATTTTCAAAAAATGTAATCGCTCTTCAAAAAATCCATATCCCAAGATGGGTAAAAACAACGTGCGAGATTAAATTGGAACTTCACGGGTTTTCAGATGCTTCTGAAAAAGCTTATGCAGCTGTAGTTTACGTTAAACAAAATGAATCGGCTAAGCTACTAACAGCTAAGAGTAAAGTAAACCCGATTAAAAACAGGAAGACTTGGCCAAAATTAGAACTGTGTGCTGCTCATCTTCTAAGCAAGCTCTTACATAGATTAATTTGTATTTTTAATCGACAATACAGAGTTTATGCATGAAGTGATTCAACTATAACATTAGGTTGGATTCACAACAATAAAAATAAAGACAAATTTGTAATAAACAAAGTAAATGAAATAAATACGAATTTGCCTGAGGCGTCATGGCATCATATAAGCAGTAAGGAAAATCCTGCAGATGTAGCTTCTAGAGGTGTTAATGCTGAAAAATTAATACATCACTCTTTGTGGTGGAATGGTCCTAAGTGGTTATTGAAGTCTTCCAAATTCTGGCAGAAATACGAAGATCCAAAAACAACAAATACATTGATGATTGCTGTGAAGTCGGCCAGCTGTAATGTTATTAACAACTTAACATACAAATACTCTAAACTAGGCAAATTACGAAGAATTGTTGCTTATATACTTCGTTTTGTAAATAAATTAAGGAAGAACGGAAAATATCCACAGCATCTAACCGTTCCAGAACTTGAAATGGCAGAAAAGATAATAATTTTTAACCATCAGCAGATCGAATTTCATGATGAGATTATAAGACTGAAAAAGGGACTTGCGGTTAGTAACAAAAGCAAAATAGTAAGTCTTTTTCCTTTTTTGGATAAAGACGGCATTCTTCGAGTTGGTGGCAGATTGCATAATTCTGATTTACATTATAATCGCAAACATCCCATAATTTTTCAAAAGTCTGAACTTTCATCTTTAATAATTCATCAGACACACATGTTCACGCTCCATGGTAGGAATCGACTTATGGAGTCAACTATAACACGCAAATATTGGATATTGGGATTAAAAAATGCAGTAAAGAAGTGTATTGGAAGCTGTACAACATGCATTCGCTATCAACAAAATATATCTAAACAACTAATGGGTAGTCTACCAGATTATAGAGTGAATGTTTCACATCCTTTTTCTCATACGGGAGTAGATTACGCTGGACCGATACATTTAAGGTGTTCAAAAGGAAGAGGCCAGAAAAGCTACAAAGGCTATATTGCAGTGTTTGTCTGTATGGCAACAAAGGCAATTCACTTGGAAGTCGTGAGTGATTTGACCACAGAAGCATTCCATGTGGCTTTGAGAAGATTCTTTGCAAGAAGAGGCATTAGTTCCCACATGTATTCTAATAATGGAACTAATTTTGTGGGTGCTAGTAAAAAGTTAGATACTGATTTTAAAGCAGCAGTTAAAAACAATAGTACACTTATTCCTATCCTGGCTGAACAAAAAATAAATTGGCATTTTTTCCCCCGCCAGCTCCTCATTTTGGTGGGAATTGGGAGTCTGGAGTAAAATCGTTGAAGTATCATCTAAAAAGAAGAATTGGCGAAACAAAATTGACATTTGAAGAATTAAGTACTTTGCTGGCACAAATAGAAGCTGTTTTGAACTCCAGGCCTTTGGTTGAAGTGAATGCTGAAGATATTGATGCAGCCGATGTGTTATCTCCGGGTCACTTTCTCATTGGAAGACCAGTACTAGAACCCGGGGAGCATATAGAAAGCGCAGATACATTGTCACTAAATAAATGGAAGCTTATTCAGCGGTTAAAAAAAGATTTTTGGAAGCGCTGGAAGGAAGAGTACCTTGTGACGCTCCAGCCACAAAATAAGTGGAGGCATTCAGCTAAAAATTTGAAAGAATGAGCAGCAGTTCTTGTGAAAGATGAAAATACTCATCCAGGAAGATGGCCTCTTGGAAGAATAACGAAAGTACACGAAGGAAAGGATGGGAAAGTTCGAGTGGTTGAGATAAGGTATCAAAATAATATTCTAAAACGACCAATCCATAAGGTAATCCAGCTAACGGACGCAGAAAATTTCAACGAGGAAAATCAGGATGGAGCGAGAAGTTTCCATACAAGAATTGAACGACCGAACGGAACTGTCTGAAAGCCCTTTTATTATGGTGTATGTTCTTGATGTTAACAGTAGGAGTAGTAAACTCTGCATCACTAAAGTATGGTATGGGTGCTGAAATAAAGGAAATACCTCTGGATACAGCGCTGCATCTGGATAATATTGGAACGATGAACATTGTAAACTCTAAATGGACCTTAGTAGTACATTATGATTTAGATCAATATTTTGAGGAGATAAAACGAATCAAGAGACTGAAAGAAAAACTTGAAGACCAATGTTTTCAAGTTAAGAAATTATAAAGAGGCTTGCGAGATGATAGTATGGTCAGTCAATAGAAGATTCAGCTTAATAGATCAAAATAACAATCTGTTGCTGAAGAAGGAAAGACAAAAAAGATCGCCATTTGAATTTGTTGGCTCGATTTATCATATACTTTTTGGAATGATGGATGCAGAGGACTGGAAATTAATGGAAGAAAATATGAGAAATATCTTCCAGAATGAGGATAAATTACAACAGCTCGCGAAGCAGCAGACATCCATTGTGAACTCTACAATAAATGTGCTAAAGAAAACAACTGAGGAAGTAAACGATAATTTCAGTAAAATGTACCAGCAGTTGAAGCGGTTTTATGAGGAAGTGCAAAGCGACACCAATACTGAGCAATTGATTGTTATGTTTCAAGTGATGACTACTCAGCTACATTTAATGATCGATGAGTGCAATGAAGTTCAGTCATCTATTATCAATTTGTTAATTGATGTTAACCACGGCCATATCAATCCAGATCTTATAACTGCTGCACAAATGCAGCAGGAACTGTCAAACATTGAAAAACTATTACCGAAGGATCTGATTTTGTCCGGAATAAAAACAGGTACAGAACTGAAAGAAATTTACAGTTCTATGGTGGCTAGGGGTATTGTGATGGATAACCGTTTGGTAATACAGGCAGAAATACAATTGTATAACATACATTCTTCAGAAATTTACGAAATCATTAGGCTTCCAGTTGATGGAAATGGCACTACAATGATACCTATGGTAGACGGCGATTACATCGTATATAATTTTGCAACGAACTTATATTTTTTGATGTGGCAATCTCAGCTTAATGGTTGTACAAAAAACCATCAAGGACAATATAACTTTAAAGAGAAATTTCCTTTAAAACCTGCGGTAGAGCGATCTTGTGAAGTTTCAGCTTTAAAACAATCCAGGCATGCTGAGTGTTATTTTCAGGAAACTCCAAGAAAATGTATCTGGAAAAAATTGTCAAGAGAGAATCAATGGATTTTCGCGGTGTTCGATCAGTTTACATTAAGCATAGACTGCGGAGAAATAATGCACGTGATTGGTTAACATTACCTTAAAAAGGAATACTGAATCTGCCAGCTGGTTGTACAGCAGTGTATGAGGGAATAACTTTGTCTTCTTCTCAACATTTTACAACCAAGAAGAAAACTGCAATTCAGACATCATCATGGGGCGTAGAATTTCAGCAAGCAAACAGTAAACTGGTGAAGCCATTTGATGTAACGATAATCAATAATTCCAAAGATATACAAAATATACAACAAGATCTACAGAAGATGCAGGCCGACAACACTGAACTGATGAAAATGAAATATCACCATATATCCGGACATACATCATTTATTTTAATTATTATTATCATTACAATCATAATTTTTATCTACCTCAAGAATAAATGCAACAACAGTAAAAAGACCGTAGTTAAGTTAGATTTTTCACCGCCAATGCCTTTAAATGCCCGGCAGAATGTTCAAATGTAATTGAACATAATTTTAAGTCTATACACATCTTATTTATTTAGGCTACATACATTTTATGATACACATTATATGCACACATGCTTAAGCATAGTTTTATCTCCAACAATTTCTTGTGTTACTTAAACTAATGATCAAACTAATGTATGTTTTGTATTTACTTAGGCTAGTTATAAATATTCAAAAATAATATGAAAATAACCCTGAAAAATATATGAAAGCAATTAGATAAGAAATGAGTTCTAAAGGGTGTTTTTTTAAGCCCGATATAACTTGAAATTGTAAAAAATAACACAAAAAATTAAATTGTAATCAAAATTTTTTTTTATTCGAAAGATCAATACGTGACATTAACATTTGAAAATGATTTCGGGTATATGGGCACCGCGGCTGTTCTTGACGAAGCGCATTCTCGACGTCCAATTTTGGGCCACTTTTTCGAGCACTGCTGGCCGTATGTCACGAATAATACGAACAATGCTGGCCTCCAAGGCGTCAATTTTTGCTGGTTTATCAGCATAAACCAGTGACTTCACGTAGCCCCACAGGAAATAATCGAGAGGTGTCAAATCGCACGACCTTGGAGGCCAATTGACAGGTCCATTTCTCGAAATCAAGTTATCGCCAAATTTTGATTTCAATAAGTCGATGGTTGCGTTCGCCGTATGGCACGTAGCGCCATCTTGTTGAAACCACATCTCCTCCGGATCAATGTCATCCATATTTTCAAACAAAAAATTATTGATCATGGTGCGGTAACGATCTCCATTGACCGTAACGCGAGCTCCGGCCTCATTTTTGAAGAAATAAGGTCCGATGATGCCACCAGCGTGAAAACCGCACCAAACGGTGCATTTTTTTTTGGATGTAATGGAGTCTGTAGGGTCTCTTGTGGATTGGTCTCACTCCATATGCGGCAATTTTGCTTATTAACAAAACCGTTAAGCCAAAAATGCGCCTCATCGCTGAACACAATTTTGCGATAAAACAACGGGTCAGTTGCCAACTGCTCTAGAGCCCAATCGGCGAAAGAACGACGCATATAATGGTCTCGTGGCTTCAATTCCTGCACCAGCTGGATCTTATACGGGTGTAGGCCGAGATCTTTGCGCAAAACAAATTAAAAAAAATGTTTTATCAAAATTTAATTTTTTGTGTTACTTTTTACAATTTAAAGTTCTATCTAGGTTAAAAAAATACCCTTTATATTAGATTTAAGATTTTCATCGTTAGTATTTAAGCACAAATATTTTGAAAATAAAACAGTGTCTTACAAACATTCAACCTGTTAAATAGTTTAATTTAACAGCTGGTATTATTTATTAAATTACCTACATAAGCATAAGTATTTGTATACCATTGCATGGAGGTAGAGGGTTGTTGCCAATACATTTGTTTTTGTTGCAGTTGTAGTTGATATTGCAATTGTTGGTCAGTATTTGGGTACCATTGCATGGCCGTAGGAGTTTGCTCCCAATACATTTGTAATTGTTGTTGTTGAGGATATTGATATTTTTGTTGTTGTTGAGGATATTGATATTGTTGTTGTTGTTGAGGATATTGATATTGTTGTTGAGGATATTGATATTGTTGCTGTTGTTGAGGATATTGATATTGTTGTTGTTGTTGTTGTTGTTGAGCATATAGATATTGTTGCTGTTGTTGAGGATATTGATATTGTTGTTGTTGTTGTTGTTAAGGATATGGATATTGATTCTGTTGTTGAGGATATATATTGCTCCTCAACATCATGATTTTGGATATGATCCAAGAAAGACTTTTGGTATTTGTATACCTTATTGCGTATATTACATTTATATACCGAATTCATTTTAATGATTTATAGAATGTATTGATAATATATATTTTTTAAGATTTTATACGATGATGCACTTACTAGATACAATGCTGTACTTGCTGCTAGATTAGAGAACGTCTCAATTTATACGAATTACGTTCTATTCTTACATTGTTTCAACATACATATATTTACGATATTCCTTTAAAATAAATATGTAGATTAAAAAATATAAAAAACTGCTCTTTATTAATTTATTTACATATACATACATATGAACAGCAGTTTTGTATATACATACATATACAAAACTGCTGTTCATTAATTTATTTACATAAACATACATATGTATGTAGTAAGTAAGTATGTATGTATGCATATAAGTGTGTATGGTTTGTTTGACAAATGTCAGCCCTTTGCACACAAAAAATAAATAAAACTAAATAAAACCAACACAAAAACATTAATATCTCTCCAGCATACATAATTTCTTTCCATAAATACCCTTCCATCCCCATCAACTAAAAGGAATATTACAAAAAGAAATGCCGAGTACATACTATGATATTTTGTAACATCGCAACAGTGTGTACTAGTGCCAAGGTTTGTAATTTTTGAAATTTTTTCTTGTTGTGTGAAATTGCTTTCCCTATAAAAAAACATTTTTTTTAAAGAACAAACACAACCTGTAAAGCGATTAGCTTGTCTGCAGAAAACACCCAGAGTCTATGGTGGGAATCGAACCCACGACCTCTGCACTGAGAGGCTAGCATCGATACCACTCAGCCACAGGGCCACCCTGTGAAAGACGTTGCACACATTTTAAAAAATGATTATAACACAAGAAATGCCAGATGTGTACTCGGCATTACGCACTCGCTTTTTTTTATATACATATACGACTACTTACCCATCTGCCAACGCTCAAGTTATTGTAAAAACATACACAAATACACATGCATGAGCATAACGTTGGCTGCCATGATCACGCATCTCTAATTCCCTTTGACAATCCTAAATATCTTACACTTCAATTTATCCAACCTTCAAGTAAGTTCGTTGCTCATAAATTACATATTTATTCATCAATCAAACTAAATAGAAACAACAACAAAAATTATTCATAGATTTCCCATAAGCATACATAAGGTCTTCTAAAATAACCTTCCATGGTCACCAGCTAAAAGGAAAATAAAAAAATGCTGCAACCACTTGGCAAACAAAAGAAATCACATTTCAATTCAAAATTAAAACAAAAACGTACGTACAAAGCATGCGTGCCAATGAAAATAAACTACAAATATGTACACCAAACTCTCCTTATCTCACACTTATGCTCCCACAACAAAACAAACAAAATTACAATTCAGTTCAAAATTAAAACAAAAATCTAAAACATACATATAAGTTTTGCGCGCCAACATAATAAACTACGAGTATGTACATTAACCGACCGACATCTACAGACCGTCGAGTACCCTCGTCACTTCACACCTTTGTGAAGTTAAAACAAAAATCTAAAACATACATACAAGTTTGCGACCCAACATAATAAACTACGAGTATGTACATCAACCGACCGACATCTACAAACCATCGAGTACCCTCGTCACTTCATACCTTTGTGAAGTTAAAACAAAAATCTTAAACACACATACAACTTGGCGCGCCAACATAATAAACTACGAGTACGTACATTAACCGACCGATATCTAACCATTCTTATCTCACACTTATGCTCACAAAACAAAACAAAACATCACATACATATACATCTACAAACCATGGAGTACCCTCGTCACTTCACACTTTTGACCTTATTTTAAAATGTTCCCATATATTACAAAATTTTTGACTTTGATTACCCAAATTTGACAATTTTAATTGTCATAGAACCTACGGTATCTAACTACTAACTTACATTTCAAACTACTGTTTTTTTCATTTTTTTAACAACCTGAAAACAACATACCAAAACAGTAAAAACGGCTGTATTTTTCAATTATTTTAGCTTACATAAATTTACTACCCAAAACTGTAAAAACAGCTAATTTTTCACTTATTTTGACTGACAAAAAATAACCTACCGAATCAAAAAAAACTACTGTTCATTTATTTTTACAACAATATATTGATCCCCCAAAAAACAAAGAGTTGTCAAAAACTTGTTTATATACATATATAATAACATATGCAACTTTTAATTTTAACAATGAAATCTATGTGAAATTATTGTTCGAACTCCGTCACGAAATAGCTTTATTAATAAATTAAACTCCTTTTCCAAGCTCTCGTATATGGTTACCAATGGAAATATTTTAGCTCCTTAAATGTTTTTCTGTATGAAAAAAATTTATTGAAATCTTAACTGTTTATACTACATATGATTTCAGAAATTGATAAAAATGTGGAAGGTTGCAAATATTTGGAGTATTTAAACGGTGTCATGTGGTCATAATATACTAAAATTTTAATCTAGCTTAAAATTATTTTTATTTTCTTTTATAGAAAAGCTTTACTATAATACCTTATGTTTATGTTACTGTAATAACTAATTTTTTAGCTATTTACTTTTCTTTTGCGACAAAATGTCCAATAATGTTTAAATACGTGACGGCTTTATTTAGCAAGTTTCTAGTAAAAACGTTATGAAGAATGCAGACCGAAAAATAGCCAATAACTCGAAAATTAGCATACAGTATGTAAATCGTAAAAATTTCCAAAAAAGCAAAAACTGTAAACGAACAACCTCGAGGATTTTAAAAATCAAAAACAATTCCATGTGTTAAAAATACGAAAATTCGCAAATTATATTTTAATTGAAAAAAACTTTAAAATTTATTTAAAAAAATACTAATATTGTAAGGATGGCATTCCTGAAAAAATTATGAAAATTCGCAAAAATTTGGTAACATCAAAAAAATATAACCAAAAAATGTAACCAAAAAAATACTAACAATTAAGAACCAACACTTTCATTGCGAAATAAGAGTGAATTCGTGATAAATTGCAAACAAGCCCTGAAATTACTTAAAAAAGTTGTAAGGAATCTCAAAAACTCGAAAAATTCGCGAACATGCTGAAAATTTCCAAAAACAGGCATATTTAAATCACGATGTATATTTGAATTCTTAATGTACCATGGAGCAGATGTTAATAACCTTAAAATTTTGTTTTGTCTTCGTTGAATTCTCTCTACATTGGAAGCAGAAGCAGTGCCCCATAACTGGATACCGTAACACCATATTGGCTTTAAAAGCGACTTTTATATTAAAAGTTTGCAGTCTAGGCTGAGTGTTGAATTTCTGCCAATCAGCCAATGTACCTGAGTTAATTTTAGTTTTATTTGAGTTAACTGATAGTCAATGTGATGTTTCCATGTAAGCCGTCGATCGAGGTGTATACCAAGATATTTCACATGTGAATGTTGAGGAACAACTTGATTATTAATCCGAATGGGGGAACAAGTATCTCTTCGCAAGGTAAATGTTATATGGACACACTTTTGTTCATTTATCTTAATTCTCCATAAGTTTAACCATAGTTCCATCTGGCTAATGTGTTCCCGGAGTTTTCGATATGCCTCATCAGGGTTTTCGTGCATACTAAGGCAGGCGGTATCGTCGGCAAATGTAGAAGTGTGGATACTACTGCTCACAGGCATATCACAAGTATAAATCAAATATAAAAATAGCCCCAATATACTCCCCTGTAGCACACCGGATGAGACATACTCATAAAGTGTCCTTCCACAACTGTACATTTTTGTGCAAGAATGTAACTTTCCAAAAGATTTAGAATGTTTATTGGTAAGTATGTCTTCAATTTCAAAATCAGGCTTTCATGCCACACTTTATCAAATGCCTGAGAAACATCAATAAACAGGGCAGAACAATACTTCTTTTCCTCAAATGTTTTTCTGATAAATTGAACCAATCTATGCGTTTGTTCAATGGTGCTATGCTGGCTTCTAAAACCAAATCGATGGTCCGGGATGCACCCATTATCAGTTAAAATTGAAGACAATTTTGTCATGAGTAGCTTTTCAAAAAGCTTTGACATTGTTGACAGTAAACTTTTTGGCCTATATGACGCAGGTTTGGTAAGGTCTTTACCTGGCTTTGGAATAATTTTAACCTTGGCAAGCTTCCAGCAGTCTGGATAATACTCCAGTCTTAAAATGGCATTAAAAATGAATAACAGGATTCTAATTGCAGTACGAGGTAACTTAATCAGCATCTGTTACTAATTCCATCTATACCGGGAGCTTTTTTCGGGTTGAGTTCGGCAATTAGTTTTTGTACATCACACATCGTAAATTTTAAGGATCGAGGGGGTAGAGCAACTACACTCGGCAAATCAGCAACACCGGTGCATGTATTTGGTGTAAATACGAATTTTAAATGCTCAACAAATATGTTACCTTACAAAATTTTTGACTTTGATTACCCAAATTTGACAATTTTAATTTGTCATAGAACCGGCGGTATCTAACTACTAACTTACATTTCAAACTACTGTTTTTCATTTTTTTTAACAACCTGAAAACAACATACCAAAACAGTAAAAACGACTGTATGTTTCAATTATTTTAGCTTACATAAATTAACTACCCAAAACTGTAAAAACAGCTAATTTTTCACTTCCGTTCTCGTTGTACATTCATAGTGGACAGTCAATTTAGCGGAGTTGTTATGTCATACTAAACGAAAAAAAATCGTACAAAAAAATATTCGGAGTACTTATTGTTATTGACAAAAAAACTTTATTTGTATTGCTAATATTTTTTACATAGTCATAATAAACAAAAACAAGAAAACCGTAATCAAAAAAAAAACAAACAAACAAACAAAAGTGCCCTTGAGGAATACTCTATATGAGTACCTCAAAAACAAATAACTGTGAAGTGAGTTCTAATGGCAGAAATGCCTATTTTACTGTGAGTTCTGAAGCTCTTAATAAAAATAAAAAATCTGATGATAGACTTACTGAGAGCTCTGAAGCTCTTAATGATAACAAAATAAATAAGAAATCTGAAAGTAGACTTTTTTTAACGGCGAGGCCACTTTTTCGTCAGCGATCAACTTCGCTTTGTCTAATGCCAACTAGTGATTCGTTAACATTACCGTTGCGTAGTACTTCTACATTTAACTCAGCGATATCATCCGCTTCGGGCTCGTGGTCATCACTTAACCAAGTTTTTACTGAAGTTAAGAGCAGCCCAAAACCCAAGGTCCAAGTGGGACCTTGGTTTTGGTGGTAAAGCGCGGACGAAGCCCAAAGTCTTCGAAAATTTCATCTGCTCCAAAAATTTCTAGGGATAACAGCGCATCCTCTATTAACCGTCAAAATCGTTTTCAAATATTACAAGATGATAACAACGAACCCGATGTATCTACGAACAAAACATCCAAGCCGCCACCAATCTATTTGAGAAAAAAAATTCAAACGCTATTATAAAAAATTTAATTTCAGTCATTGGTGAGAATAAATTTCACATCGTTCCAATAAAACGTGGTAACATTGATGAAACCAAAATTTAAATTTATGAAGAAAAAGATTTTCGCAAAAAAGTAAGAAAAGTTTCTACACATATCACCTTAAGAGTGCTAAAAGCCTGCAAATCGAATTGAAGGGCATAGATTCCTATGTTGCCTCCAAAAAAAATTAAGATGCACTCGTCCTCCAGGAACTCAAGGTAAAAAATGTATCTAACATAATAAATAGGGAGAATATTCCTCAACCTCTATTTCCCGTTAAACTTGAGCCAAACGATATAAAATTGAAAAAAAACGAGTCTCATTCAATTTATAATTTGAAATATCTCTTATACAAAAAAATAACAGTTGAAGAACCACACAAGCGTTCTGGACCCCTACAGTGCCATAATTGTCAAGAATATGGTCACACAAAAACTTACAGCAAGTTACCTTCAGTTTGTGTTATTTACGGTGAATTGCACGGTACTGCTGGTTGTCCTAAACCTAAAGATCTAGCAGAAAAAAATGTAGTAATTGTGGAGGTAATCACACCGCTAACTACAAAGGATGTCCTGTCTATTCTTTTGTTAAACAGACTACCAGGCAAAAACCTAAACTAGCTCCAGCACAAACAGAAAACGTTTACTCTGCCACTTTTACTCAAATGAGCCAATGCCGATGCAGCAAGAGTAGTTCTATTCCCACACAAAATATTCCGCCTCAAAATAATTCAACGAATGCAAGCTCAAGCTTTAATTTTAGTCGCCTTGAAGCTACTATTGAAAATCTAGTACTGACTATAAATAATTTTACAACATATATGACTAGCATGATGCAAGAAATGCTACGAATGCAGTCTACACTGCTTCAAGCATTAGTTAACAAGCCATGAACACATTAAAGATAAGTTTCTGGGACGCAATCGGCATTCGCCAACATAAAAATGAACTTGAGCACTTCCTCACGGAAAAAAATATTGATATAATGTTGGTTTCTTAGACTCATTTGACTTCAAGAAGTCTATTTAAAATTAATGGCTACATTTTATATGATTCAAAGGACCCAAGAGGAAGAGCTTGCGGGGGATCAGCAATTTTAATAAAGTCAAGACTCAAGCATTATATTCTTGACAACATTTGTGAAGAACATCTACAAGCAACGAATATTTGTATCGAAAATGTTTCCACAAATTTGGTCATATCATCAATTTACTCCCCTCCTAGATTCGCAATTACTGAGGATCAATTCGAGGAATTCTACAAATCTCTTGGTCCTAGTTTTGTAGCAGCTGGAGACTATAATTCAAAACATACTTTCTGGGGTTCACGTCTTATCACACCTAGACGACGAGCGTTGTTTAACACAATTTCAAAAATGGGCTTGGACGTCATTTCGAGTGGGGTGCCCACTTACCTTGGTATACACCTTGATCGACGACTGACATAGAAACAGCATATTGACTCAAAGCTAATACAAATGAAACTTAAACTAACTCAGATATATTAGCTGATTGATAGAAATTCAACACTCAGCCTAGACTACAAACTTTTATTATACAAGTCGCTTTTGAAGCCAATATGTTGCTACGGAATTCAGTTATGGGGCACTGCTTCAGCTTCTAACGTCGAGAGAATCCAACGAAGGCAAAACAAAATTTTACGTTTGATAACATCGGCTCCATGGTACATCAAAACCTCAAATATTCATCGTGATTTGAATATGCCACTAGTGATTGAAGAAATAGCAAAATACGCAGGCAAATATTTAACAAAACTCGAGTCACATCCTAATCCGCTTGCTCGTAACAACTTGAATTGTACTGGCCACATCCGCTTGAAAAAGAAGGACACAAGGGCTCTTATACTCAACACTCCAGATGGGATTGCTTGAAAATATTTTTTTTCTCTTTTTAGGGTTCCGCACACCAAAGGTGAATAAATTCAGTGAAGTGCGACCTTGGCCCGCGCACGAAGGGTTCCGTACGGGCACGAGATATGTAATTCAATACGAACAATATGAACTATAGTTTTGACATTTTTTTCGTTTTTGGGTTTTTTCAGTTTTAAGCGTTTTTTTTGGAGTTTGGGGTTTTTTTTTTACTTTTTTTACGTTTTGGCGATTTTTTTTTGGGTTTTGAAGTTTTTTTATTTTGGCAATTTTTATTATTTTGGCGTTTTTTTATTTTGGCGATTTTTTTTATTATAGCGTTTTTTATTTTTGGCGTTTTTTTCATATAGGTGATTTTGGTTTTGGCGATTTTTTTTTAGTTTTGGCACTTTTTTTCGTATTGAGGATTTTTTTCGGTTTTTGGCGTTATTTTAAATTTTGGCGAATTTTTTCGTTTTTGGCGATTTTATTTTAATTTTGCTGTTTTTTTTTATTTTGGCGATTTTTTTTTCACATAAACAATTATTTTGGTTTTGGCGCATTTTTCGCGTTTTGGCGATTTTTTCGGTTTTTGGCGTTTTTTTTCATGTTGGCGATTTTTTTTTCATTAAAACGATTTTTTCGAATTTGGCGATTTATTTTAGTGCTAGATTTTTTTTTGGATTTGGCGATTTTTTTTAAATTTTTGGCGATTTTTTTCAGGTTTTGGCGATTTTTTCGGTTTGGCGATTATATAATTTTCGGATTTTTTAGTTTTACCGTTTTTGAAAATTTCAAGAGTTTACCTCTTACGGTCTGCTATATGCAAGTTGGCAAAATTACATAGTCAAAATTGCATTAACTGATGGACCACCCTTTAATTAAATTGTTTTTAAATTTTAGTGTTAATTGTTGTAGTCTATATAAAAATGCACTAATTTTAGAAATTTCAAGTCTCAATATACATATGTACATACAATTGTATGTATATACCATGAGATTTTAAAATTTTTCGTCGCTCGCTTTGGAGCACCCTTTAATTTCTAATTCTCATGTATTTGTTGTTGTAGTGGCCAAGGTTCTACATACTCTTCCAAATTTCAGGTCCGTAGCTCTTACGGTTCCTGAGAAAATACCGTGTGACGGACAGCGTAGCGAAAACAATAGGGTCCCTTTTTTTACCTTTGGTGTACGGAACCCTAAAAAAGGACCCTATTGTTTTCGCTACGCTGTCCGTCAAACGGTATTTTCTCAGGAACCGTAAGAGCTACGGACCTGAAATTTGGAAGAGTATGTAGATCCTTGGCCACTACAACAACAAATACATGAGAATTAGAAATTAAAGGGTTCTCCAAAACGAGCGACGAAAAATGTTGTCGTTGTACCTTCATAGTGAACTAACGTCATAGCGGAGTTTTTTTTACATACATACTAAACAAAAAAAATTACATAAAAGAAAATATTCGTAATACATATTATTAACTTTGATAAATAAACTTTAATTGCTTTGTTAATATTTTTTTACATAGTCATAAATAACAAAAACAAAAAGAAAACCGTAATCAAAAAAACAAACAAACAAACAAAAGTGCCCTTGAGGAATACTCTATATGAGTACCTCAAAATCAAATAAATGTGAAGTGAGTTATAACGGCAGAAATGCCTATTTTACTGTGAGTTCTGATGCTCATAATGATAACAATAAAAATAAAAAACCTGATGATATACTTACTGTGAGTTCGGAAGCTCTTAATAAAAATAAAAAAACTGATGATAAACTTTTTCTAACAACAAATTCACTTTTTCGACAACGATCAACTTCGCTTTGTCCAATGCCTACTAGTGATTCTTTAACATCACAGTTGCCTAGTACTTCGTCACTTAAGCCATTGAAATCATTCGCTTCGGGCTTTTCATCACCTAACCAAGTTATCACTACAGATAACAGTAGCTCAAAACCAAAGGTACAAGTCGGAATGGACAGGTATATAACCGTGGTAAAGCGTGGGCGAAGCCCGAATTCTTCTAAAATTTCATCTGTTCCAAAGATGTCTAGGGATAACAGCGCATCATCCACGAATCGCCAAAATCGTTTTTCATTATTGCAAGACGATAACGACAAGACCGCTTCATCATCTCAGAAGTCTTTTAAGCCACCACCTATATATGTGAGGGAAAAAATTCTAACGCGCTTCTAACAAAACTACTGTCGACCATTGGTGAAAATACTTTTCACGTAATTCCAATTAAACGAGGTAATATTGATGAAACTAAAATCCAAATATACAATGAAAACAATTTCCGAAAAATTGTAAATGATTTTGAAAAAAATAAAACAAACTTTTACACATATCAACTTAAGAGTGCTAAAGGTCTAAAGATAGGACTAAAGGGCATAGATTCATATGTTGAGCCCGAAGAAGTAAAATGTGCACTTCTAGACCAAGGATTTAAGGTAAAAAATATTACTAATTTAATTAACAGAGAAAAGGTCGCCCAACCCCTTTTTCGCATTGAACTGGAGCCAAATGAAATACAATTGAAAACAAATGAAACCCATCCAATTTATAGCGTAAAGTTTCTGTTACACCGAAAAATCACAGTTGAAGAGCCGCGTAAGCGTTCAGGTCCTGTACAGTGCCATAATTGCCAAGAATATGGCCATACAAAAACTTACTGCAATTTACCTACAGTTTGTGTTATCTGCGGTGATTTGCATGGTACTGCTAGCTGCACTACGCCAAAAGAACAAGCAGAAAAAAAATGTAGTAATTGTGGAGGTAATCACACCGCTAACTATAGAGGATGCCCTGTATATTTTTTTTAAACAGACTATGAGTCAAAAACTTAAATTAGCTCCAAGCCAACCATTAAACGCGTACTCCGCTTCTTTTGCTCAAGTGAGTCAACCAGTTACTTCACGTGTATCGTATGCCGATGCTGCTAAGGCTAGTTCTAGTCCCTCACAAAATGTTTCACCGCAAAATAATTCAGCGAATTCAAACTCAGGCTTTAACTTTAGTCGCCTTGAAGCTACTATTGAGAATCTGGTGCTAACTATAAGCAACTTTACAACAAATATGACTAGCATGATGCAAGAAATGCTGCGAATGCAGAACACACTGCTTCAAGCATTAGTAAACAAACCATGAACATATTAAAAATATGTTTCTGGAACGCAAACGGCATTCGCCAGCATAAAAATGAACTTGAGCACTTCCTCATGGAAAAAAATATTGATATAATAGTGGTCTCTGAGACTCATTTGACTTCAAGGAGCTTATTTAAAATAAATGGTTACACTCTATATGATTCAAAGGACCAGAGGGGGAGAGCATGCGGTGGGTCAGCAATTTTAATTAAGTCAAGACTCAAGCACTATGTCCTTGATAACATTTGTGAAGAACATCTACAAGCAACAAATATTTGTGTCGAAAATTTTTGCACAAATTTTGTCATATCACCAATTTACTACCCTCCTACATTCGCAATTACTGAGGATCAATACCAGGATTTCTACAAACCTGTTGGCCCTTGTTTTGTAGCAGCTGGGGACTACAATGCAAAACATACGTTTTGGGGTTCGCGTCTTATTACACCCAGCGGTCGGGCATTGTTCAACACAATTTCAAAAATGGGCTTGGACGTCATTTCAAGTGGGGAGCCCACTTACTGGCCTACGGACATACAAAAATTCCGGATGTTATAGATTTTGGAGTCATGAAAAATATCGCTAGGGAATTACTTCATGTTGAAGCTTCTGTAGATCTCTCCTCCGATCACTCTTCCACGATTGTTACAATTTGTATCCCACTAAGAAGTGACTTCCCTGTCCCATATGTAAAGATGATCAACCGTGTTAATTGGCTGGGGTTCAAAAAATACCTCCGTAGCCATTGTACGGAAAATATTAACCTAAGAACACCAGGTGATATTGAATCTAAGATTGAAAATCTTAACGAAAATATTAAACAGGCTGCTGAACATGCCACTACTTCCCATCCGCAGACTGGGTTTAATAGAATTTATTCTACAGACATTGAACGTCTTTTACGTGAAAAAAGGACAGCTAGAAGGGAATGGCAACAGCACAGATCACCCCAAAATAAAATTAGATTTAAAGAGTGCACTAGACGACTCCAAGAGCTGCTGGCATATGAAAAAACTGTATGTCTTAAAAATTATCTGGAAAATCTTGATGGCATTTGATAAAGTGTGGCATGAAGGCCTAATTTTAAAATTAAAATCATATCTACCAATAAATTTGGTGAATTTATTAGAATAGGGTTCCTTTTTTCACCTTTGGTGTACGGAACCCTAAAAAAGGAACCCTAAAAAAGGAAAGGACGGACGCTACGCTGTCCGTCTGTCCGTCACACGGTATTTTCTCAGGAACCGTAAGAGCTACGGACCTGAAATTTGGACAGAGTATGTAGATCCTTGGCCACTACAACAACAAATACATGAGAATTAGAAATTAAAGGTTGCTCCAAAACGAGGGACGAAAAATGTTGTCGTTGTACCTTTATAGTGAACTAACGTCATAGCGGAGTTTTTTTTACATACATACTAAACAAAAAAAATCACATAAAAGAAAATATTCGTAATACATATTATTAACTTTGATAAATAAGCTTTAATTGCTTTGTTAATATTTTTTACATAGTCATAAATAACAAAAACAAAAAGAAAACCGTAATCAAAAAAACAAACAAACAAACAAAAGTGCCCTTGAGGAATACTCTATATGAGTACCTCAAAATCAAATAAATGTGAAGTGAGTTATAACGGCAGAAATGCCTATTTTACTGTGAGTTCTGATGCTCATAATGATAACAATAACAAGTAAGAGTGCTATATTCGGCTGTGCCGAATCTTATATACCCTTTACCAAACTGCGTTTATATAGTGTAGAGATACATACATAAGCACAGCGATATATAGGTACATATTCATTTTATGAAAAAATTCATACTTTTTTCTAGTGCAATTTTTAGGATTTTGGCATTATGTTTAATTTGGTGCTTTTTAAATTTTGGCGATTTTTTTTTTTTCATATAGGCAATTTTTTTTGGTTTTTGGCGATTTTTTTCGGTTTTTGGCGTTTTTTTTAATTTTGGCGATTTTTATTTCGTTCTGGCGATTTTTTTGATTTTGACGATTTTTTTCATTTAGGCGATTTTTTTTATTTTTTATATATTTAATTTTTTTTTATTTTTTTGTGGCAATTTTTTTAGTTTTGACACTTTTTTCTCGTTTTGGAGATTTTTTTCGGTTTTTGGCTTTTTTTTATTTTGGCGATTTTTTTTCGTTCTGGCAATTTTATTGATTTTGACAATTTTTTTTCATTTAGGCGATTTTTTTATTTTTTTTTTATATAGGCAATTTGTTTTTTGTTTTGGTGATTTTTTTCGGTTTTTGGCGTTTTTCAATTATGGCGATTATTTTTCGTTTTGGCAGATTTTTTGATTTTGCCGATTTATTTTTCATTTAAGCGATTTTTTTAATTTTTGGCGATTTTTTTTTCATATAGGCAATTTTTTTTTGTTTTGGCGTTTTTTCCGGTTTTAGGCGTTTTATTTTTTTAATTTGGCGATTTATTTTCGTTTTGGCGATTTTTTTGATTTTGGCGATTCTCTCTTCATTTAGGCGATTTTTTATATTTTTTGACGATTTTTGTTCATATAAGCATTTTTTTTGTTTTGGCGATTTGTTGCGAATTTTTGTCATTGTGGGATTTTTTTTTGTTTTAACACTTTTTTCTCGTTTTGGCGATTTTTTTTCGGTTTTTGGCGTTTTTTTAATTTTGGCGATTTTTTTTCGTTTTGGCGATTTTTTTTTTAATTTTTGGCGATTTTTTTTTCATATAGGCATTTTTTTTTGATTTAGCGATTTTATTTCGGTTTATGGCGTTTTTTTTAATTTTGGCGATTTATTTTCGTTTTATTAAACGTGTGAGTTCTTTTGATTGCTCAAAAATAAAAATAAATAACAACACGATTTTCTTATTTGCAGCTGAACTTCCTTTTATTATTGACTAAACCAATTACAACTTGTCTATTCTTATTTACTTCTTAACGTTATTATCCACGGCACGATGTCTTTTACTTTCAACGATGTTCACTCTACTAAATTCCAATTACTACTGACTGACTTGTTCGTTCACAACACAACTGAACTTCACAACTGACTTATTCACGACTGACTTGCCATTGGTTGCATCGCGCTTTTTATACTGTGCACCAATACCACCAGAAGTTTCAAGCATAGTCCAGACGATCATTATCATCTTAAATGTTGTTTACTAAGTGCCCAATTAAGTTCATGTGGTAACTATGTACATACATGTGTATATGCAAACGTGTGTACATCATTAACTAAGCAATGCGTGGTGGTTGTTTACCTTTGCCTTTCGTTTGAATTGCCATGTATGTATGTGTGTAAATATGCGAAGCTTCTTAATAAGCAGATGCTTTTTGTTGTTGCTTCTGCTTGTGTACGTGTTACGCATGCTTATTTAGTTCTTTGCTACAGTGTTTGCACGCGAATATGTGTGTACGTTTGTTGCTTTAGTTAAATACTTCTAGATAGTTCTTTGCATTAACCCTGTAGGAATCTTTTTACGTAACACTGCCGCCCACTTAAGCCTATTCGTCCCGAATAGGCACATCATCACTGCCTGTTTCTTTCTTCGTTTTCTATACGCCTTGTAGTTGCGCTGTAGACGACTACCTCTTCCATATTTGTAGGCTTTAGCTCTGGCCCTGCTTCGTCTTTCAACTGGGAATTGTTTTGCCATACGCCGGAGGTGGCTACTTCGTTGACATTTGTGGCCACTGGTACTGACTCTGCTTCCTGTTTCCACTACAGCTTGCCTCGCCTTGCGCTGAAGATGATAAGTCCTTCCACACTTGCAGCCCACTATACTGAATCTGTACGCTGTAGATGACAACTTCTACCACATTTGTGGCATCTGGCTCTGTGTCTACTTTGCCTCTTGACTAGAGCGTGCTTTACCATTCCCTGGAGATGACTACTCCTTCCACACTTATGGCCTTTGGCTCTAACTCTACCTTGCCCCTTGGCTAGAGCTTGCCTTACCATACACTGGAGACGACCACTCCTTCCGCACTTATGGCCTTTGGCTCTGACTCTACCTTGCCCCTTGGCTAGAGCTTGCCTTACCATACACTGGAGGTGACCACTCCTTCCACACTTATGGCCTATTGCACTGACTCTACTTTGTTCCTCGACTAGACTTTGCCTTACCACACGTTTGAGGTTCTTTACAAAAGTTGTCTTCTTCTTCCTTGCTGCTTTTATGCTGCACGCTTTGTTTACTGTAGCAGTTTCTTTACCCTGAGAAAGCGAGACCATTTCACCCATAGCTTGTTCCACTGTTTCACTGACCGCTTGACTATCTTCTAAGTCTCGAGCTTCATTCACTTCGCTGGAGACTTCTGACAAACTTCGCTCATTTCCAACTTGTTGACACTGACCACTTTTGATTTCGTCAACATTTTCTTCATTGCCAGAAATTTCATCGTTGATCTGCTCCAAGTCAGAAATCTTTTTGTCTGATTTACTGACTTGTACTTTAATGCCGTCTACTCTTCTATATAAGCCCTCAGACATTTCTTGAAGTTTCTTATTTGTGGTCTTAAGTTCAGCTAGAACTCTCTCGTTGTTTAGCTTTGAAGACTCCTGAATTTCAGCCTTCATTTCAGCATTAGCTCTAGAAAACTCCTGAAATCTGTCATCCATTTTCTCATTGCTCGCTTTTATTTCGCTCATCATGGCAGCAAACATTGCGCGGATGTCTGTACTGGTTGAAGCACTAGTAGAAGGAGCAGATGCTTCTTCCATCTCATATTTCTCTTCAAATTCGTATGCTCCTATGTCAACGCCACGACGCTTGAATTCATTTATCAGCCTCTTTTGAAGTTCAGCTTTATTACCTGTTGTTGGCAGGTCACACTTACTCAATTCCTTTTTGAGTTGCTCCTCTTTTAGGTCTTCGAACTTCATTGTAGATTTTCTTTCCTTGTATTACAAATTCATTCTCTGATTAATTAATTATTTTAATATTGCAATCCCACTTCTGACACCAAATGTTACGTTTAAATTTTATTAAACGTGTGAGTTCTTGTGATTGCTCCAAAATAAAAATAAATAACAACACGATTTTCTTATTTGCAGCTTTTGTTATTGACTAAACCAATTACAACTTGTCTATTCTTATTTACTTCTTAACGTTATTATCCACGGCACGATGTCTTTTACTTTCAACGATGTTCACTCTACTAAATTCCAATTACTACTGACTGAAGGCCCAACTATAATATGAATAAGCTGGCTTAAGCTAATGCCAGAATTGAATGATAAGTCTGTCAAATACTTAAGCAAATCAGATGTGACTTTTAGGTGGCCACATTGTACTTACGTGCACTTAATTATTCTTTAGCCACAGTTGCACATATAGGTATTGTTCAAATTTCTTTAGTAATTTTTTTTTCTTCTTATAACTACTAAATGAATGCAATTCAATAAAATTAACTTGTTGGAATGTCCTAATCTATTAAAAATTCACGTGTAATTATATCCACCAATTTATTATTTGTTTTATTTGTTTTGCCTATCTAAAAATACAACAATGAACATACATAAATAAACTCATGAGTATGTGTGTATATGTGTATTGTAAAACAAAGAATGAAATAAAGTTTTGCTTTTCTTTCTGAGTTTAAAATAAGAAACAATAAAAAAATATTTAAAATAATTGACTTTTTTCTGCTGCTGTTTGCTTGAGTTTAAAAAATTCACAAACAGTGTTTTCCGTACGGAATGTGCGTTCAGTTTGGCACTTAACTTAAGCAAATTACATTTGACGAAACTTGACGAAAAGTTCCATAAGTACATTATAGTTTGATACATACGTTTTATATGTAACCACACAGTTGCTTAAGTTCGCTTATTCCTTTTATAGTTGGGCCTTGACTTGTTCGTTCACAACACAACTGAACTTCACAACTGACTTATTCACGACTGACTTGCCATTGGTTGCATCGCGCTTTTTATACTGTGCACTAATACCACCAGAAGTTTCAAGCATAGTCCAGACGATCATTATCATCTTAAATGTTGTTTACTAAGTGCCCAATTAAGTTCATGTGGTAACTATGTGCATACATGTGTATATGCAAACGTGTGTACATCATTAACTAAGCAATGCGTGGTGGTTGTTTACCTTTGCCTTTCGTTTGAATTGCCATGTATGTATGTGTGTAAATATGCGAAGCTTCTTAATAAGCAGATGCTTTTTGTTGTTGCTTCTGCTTGTGTACGTGTTACGCATGCTTATTTAGTTCTTTGCTACAGTGTTTGCACGCGAATATGTGTGTACGTTTGTTGCTTTAGTTAAATACTTCTAGATAGTTCTTGGTATTAACCCTGTAGGAATCTTTTTACGTAACAATATGCTGATAAACTTGCCCTATATTGCAATTAGAATCCTGTTATTTATTTTTATCGCCATTTTACGACTGGAATATTATCCACAAAGCTGGAAGCTTGCGAAGGTCAAAATGATTTCAAAGCCGGGCAAAGACCTTACCAAGGCTGAGTCATACAGGCCAATAAGTCTGCTATCAACAATGTCAAAACTCTTCGAAAAGCTGCTCATGACAAAATTGTCCCCAATTTCAACTGATAGTGGGTGCATCCCAGACCATCAATTTGGTTTTAGAAGTCAGCATTGCACCATTGAACAAACTCATAGATTGGTGCAATTTATAAAAAGAACTTTAGAAGAAAAAATGGTTTGTTCTGCCCTGGTTATTGACGTTTCTCAGGCCTTTGATAAAGCGTGGCATGAAGGCCTTATTTTAAAATTAAAATCATATTTACCAATAAATTTTCTGAATTTATTAGAAAGCTACATAACTACCCGAAAGTTTACGATTGTGGAAGGAGAATTCATGAGTCTGCCCCAATCTATATCATCCGGTGTGCCACAGGGGAGCATACTGCGGCCAGTTTTATATTTGATTTATACTTGTGATATGCCTTTGAGCAGCAATATCCATACATCTACGTTTGCCGATGATACAGCCTGCCTTAGTATGCACAAAAGTCCGCACGAGGCTTCCCGATATCTTCAAGAACATATTACACAGTTGGAAATCCGGTTGAACTTATGGAGAATTAAAGTCAATGAACAAAAGTGTGTCCACACAACGTTTACACTAAGAAGAGATACTTGTTCCCCCATTCGAATCAACAATCAAAATATTCCTCAACATTCCCAAGTGAAATACCTTGGTATTCACCTTGATCGAAGGCTTACATGGAAACATCACATTGATTTTAAGCTAACTCAGATAAAACTTAAGTTATCTCAAATTCATTGGTTGATTGGCAGAAATTCAAGACTTAGTCTGGACTGCAAACTTTTAATATACAAGTCGCTTTTAAAGCCAATATGGTGTTACGGTATCCAGTTATGGCGCACTGCTTCAGCTTGCAATGTAGAGAGAATTCAACGAAGACAAAACAAAATTTTAAGGTTAATAACATCTGCTCCATGGTACATTAAGAATTCAAATTTGCATCGTGATTTAAAAATGCCACTAGTGACTGAAGAAATTGCAACATACGCAGGCAAATACTTAACAAAACTCGAGTCACATCCTAATCCGCTTGCTCGTAATATTTTGAACTTTACTGGACAAATCCGCCTAAAAAAGAGAGACACAAGGGCTATTTAACTCAACACTATAGAAGGGAATGCTTGAAAATACATTTAATTTTCCTTTTTGATTATCACTACTTTGTATTATTTAAACTATCACTAAGTTTTGGCCGACACTGGTCGGGCTAAATAATTATATTTTAGCTTTAAGATTTGATCACTTATTGTTAGTTCATATTTGAAGATACAATAAATAAATACATATATGTATTTAAAAAAAAATTATTTTAAAATCTCATGTAATATACATACAATTGTATGTACATATGTACATATTGACACTTGAAATTTGTAACATTAGTGTATTTTTATATAGACTACAACAATAAACAATAAAATATTAAAAAATTTAAATGAAAGGGTGGTCCATCAGTTAATGCAATTTTGACTATGTAATTTTGACAACTTGCTATATCTTGGAGACCGTAAGAGTTAAACTCTTGTAATTTTCAAAAACGGTAAAACTAAAAAATCCGAAAATTATAAAATCGCCAAACCGAAAAAAATCGCCAAAACCTGAAAAAAATCGCCAAAAATTTAAAAAAAATCGCCAAATCCAAAAAAAATCGACAAAATTAAAAAAAAAAATTCTAGCACTAAAATAAATCGCCAAATTCGAAAAAATCGTTTAAATGAAAAAAATCGCCAACATGAAAAAAAACGCCAAAAACCGAAAAAATCGCCAAAACGCGAAAAATGCGCCAAAACCAAAATAATTGTTTATGTGAAAAAAAATCGCCAAAATAAAAAAACACCAAAATTAAAATAAAATCGCCAAAATTTAAAATAAACGCCAAAAACGAAAAAAATCCTCAAAACGAAAATAAGTGCCAAAACTAAAAAAAAATCGGCAAGACCAAAAAAATATCAACTATATGAAAAAAACGCCAAAATTAAAAAAAATCGCCAAAATAAAAAAATTGCCAAAATAAAAAAAAACGCCAAAATAATAAAAATTGCCAAAATTAAAAAAACTTTAAAAACCAAAAAAAAATCACCAAAACGTGAAAAAAAGTGCCAAAACTCAGAAGGCGCCAATAAATTCAAAAAATTTCAAACTAAAAAAACGCTTAAAACCGAAAAAACCCAAAATCGAAAAAAATGCCAAAACTATAGTTTATATTGTTCGTATTGAATTACATGTCTCGTGCCCGTACGGAAACCTTCGTGCGCGGGTCAAAGTCGCACTTCACTGAATTTATTTGTTTTGATTATCAATACTTATGTATTATTTCTAACTAACACTAAGTTTATGTCCGAAAGTAGTCGGGACTAATACTTATATTTTAAATTTAAGATTTGAATACTTATTGTTACTTCAAAATTGAAGAAACAATAAATAAATAAAATGTAAAAAAAAAATTTTTTCACTTATTTTGACTGACAAAAAATAACCTACCGAATCAAAAGAAACTACTGTTTTCTTCATTTATTTTTACAACAATACATTGATCCCCCAAAAAACAAAGAGTTGTTAAAAACTGTCTTTTACAAATAATTTTTATTGTTTACATACATACATAATAACATATGCAAATTTTTAATTTTAACAATGAAATCTATGTGAAATTATTGTTCGAACTCCGTCACGTAATAGCTTTATCAATAAATTAAACTCCTCTTCCAAGCTCTCGTATATTTTTACCAATGGAAATATTTTAGCTCCTTAAATGTTTTTCTTTTTTTTTATGCATGTTTTTTTTTATTTATTGTATCTTCATATATGAACTAACAATAAGTATTCAAATCTTAAATCTAACATATAATTAATAGGCCCGACCAATGCCAGACCTAACTAAGTGATAGTTGTAAATAATACATAAGTAGTGATAAGCAAAAAAAAAATAAAAAATTTCAAGCAACTTCATTCGGAGTGTTTAGTATTAGAGCCCTTGTATCTCTCTTTTTTTAAGCGGATGTGTCCAGTAAAGTTCAAAATATTACGAGCAAGCGGATTAGGATGTGACTCGAGTTTCGTTAGATATTTGCCTGCGTATTTTGCAATTTCTTCAATCACTAGTGGCATATTTAAATCACGATGTATATTTGAATTCTTAATGTACCATGGAGCAGATGTTATTAACCTTAAAATTTTGTTTTGTCTTCGTTGAATTCTCTCTACATTGGAGGCAGAAGCAGTGCCCCATAACTGGAAACCGTAACACCATATTGGCTTTAAAAGCGACTTGTATATTAAAAGTTTGCAGTCTAGGCTGAGTGTTGAATTTCTGCCAATCAGCCAATGTACCTGAGTTAATTTTAGTTTTATTTGAGTTAACTTATAGTCAATGTGATGTTTCCATGTAAGCCGTCGATCGAGGTGTATACCAAGATATTTCACATGTGAATGTTGAGGAACAACTTGATTATTAATCCGAATGGGGGAACAAGTATCTCTTCGTAAAGTAAATGTTATATGGACACACTTTTGTTCATTTACCTTAATTCTCCATAAGTTTAACCATAGTTCCATCTGGCTAATGTGTTCCTGGAGTTTTCGGGATGCCTCATCAGGGTTTTCGTGCATACTAAGGCAGGCGGTATCGTCGGCAAATGTAGAAGTGTGGATACTACTGCTCACAGGCATATCACAAGTATAAATCAAATACAAAACTGGCCCCAGTATGCTCCCCTGTGGCACACCGGATGAGATAGTTTCAGGCATACTCATAAAGTGTCCTTCCACCACTGTAAATTTTCGTGCGAGAATGTAACTTTCCAAAAGATTTAGAATGTTTATTGGTAAGTATGTCTTCAATTTCAAAATCAGGCCTTCATGCCACACTTTATCAAATGCCTGAGAAACGTCAATAAACAGGGCAGAACAATATTTCTTTTCCTCAAATGTTTTTCTGATAAATTGAACCAATCTATGCGTTTGCTCAATGGTGCTATGCTGGCTTCTAAAACCAAATTGATGGTCCGGGATGCACCCATTATCAGTTAAAATTGAAGACAATTTTGCCATGAGGAGCTTTTCAAAAAGCTTTGACATTGTTGACAGTAAACTTATTGGCCTATATGACTCAGCCTTGGTAAGATCTTTACCTGGCTTTGGAATCGTTTTAACCTTGGCAAGCTTCCAGCAGTCTGGATAATACTCCAGTCGTAAAATGGCATTAAAAATGAATAACAGGATTCTAATTGCATTACGAGGTAACTTAATCAGCATCTGGTTACTAATTCCATCCATACCGGGAGCTTTTTTCGGGTTGAGCTCGGCAATTAGTTTTTGTACATCACACATCGTAAATTTTAAGGGTCGAGGGGGTAGAGCAACTACACTCGGCAAATCAGCAACACCGGTACATGTATTTGGTGTAAAAACGGATTTTAAATGCTCAACAAAAATGTTACCTTTTTCAGTATCGCTTCTTGCCCAACCTCCGGTAGATGTGCGCAGAGGTGGCTTAAACTCGACGGGTGTTTTAAGCTTTTTAGCAGCGCGCCACAAAGAGTAATTAGATGCTGGTGTGACATCAAGCCCTTCCAGATAATTTTTAAAAGATGCAGTTTTTTCAGATGCAAGCAACTCTTGGAGTCTTTTAGTGCACTCTTTAAATCTGATTTTGTGTTGAGGTGATCTGTGCTGTTGCCATTCCCTTCTAGCTCTTCTTTTTTCACGTACGAGATGTTCAACGTCTGTAGAATAAATTTTATTGTACACAGTATGCGGATGAGAGGTAGTGGCATGTTCAGAAGCTTGTTTAATATTCTCGTTAAGATTTGCAATGTTCGATTCAATATCATTGGGTGATCTTAGCGTAATATTTTCCGTGCAATGACTACTAAAATATTTTTTGAATCCCAGCCAATTAACACGGTTTATCATCTTGACATATGGGTGAGGTAAAGCGCTTCTCAGTGGACTACAGATTGTAACGATCGTGGGAGAGTGATCAGACGACAGATCTAGGGAAGCTTCAACGTGAATTAATTCCCTAGAAATACTTTTTATGACGCCGAAATCTATAACATCCGGAATTTTTTGTATGTCCGTAGGCCAGTAAGTAGGCTCCCCACTTGAAATAACATCCAAACCCATTTTTGAAATTGTGTTGAACAACGCCCTACCTCTAGGCGTAATAAGACGCGAACCCCAGAACTTATGCTTAGCATTGTAGTCGCCAGCTGCTACGAAACAAGGTCCACGAGATTTGTAGAACTTCTCGTATTGGTCCTCAGTGATTGAAAATCTGGGAGGGGAGTAAATTGAAGATATCACGAAATTTGTACGAAAATTTTCAATGCAGATATTTGTTGCTTGTAGATGTTCTTCACAAATGTTGTCAAGAATATAGTGCTTGAGTCTTGACTTTATTAGAATTGCTGATCCACCGCATGCTCTCCCTCTAGGGTCCTTTGTATCATATAAAGTGTAGCCATTCATTTTAAAGAGGCTTCTAGAAGTCAAATGAGTCTCAGAGACTAACATTATATCAATATTTTTTTCCGTAAGGAAGTGCTCAAGTTCATTTTTATGTTGGCGAATGCCGTTTGCGTTCCAGAAACATATTTTTAACGTGTTCATGGCTTGTTAATTAATGCTTGAAGCAGAGTATTCTGCATTCTCAGCATTTCTTGCATCATGGTAGTCATATTTGTTGTAAAGTTGTTTATAGTTAGCACCAGATTCTCAATAGTAGCTTCAAGGCGACTAAAGTTAAAGCTTGAATTTGCATTCGTTGAATTATTTGGCGGTGAAATATTTTGTGTGGGGATAGAACTAGCCTTAGCAGCATCGGCATACGATACACGTGAAGTAACTGGTTGGCTCACTTGAGCAAAAGTGGCGGAGTACGCGTTTAATGGTTGAGCTGGAGCTAATTTAGGTTTTTGCACCATAGCCTGCTTGACGAAAGAGTACACAGGACATCCTCTGTAGTTAGCGGTGTGATTACCTCCACAATTACTGCATTTTTTTCCGCTTGATCTTTTGGTTTGGTACAACTTGCAGTACCGTGCAATTCACCGCAGATAACACACACTGTAGGTAAATTGCAGTAAGCTTTTGTATGGCCATATTCTTGGCAATTATGACACTGCACGGGACCTGCACGCTTATGTGGCTCTTCAACTGTGATTTTTCTGTATAAAAGGTATTTAAGGCTATAAATAGGATGAGTCTCGTTTTTTTTCAACTGTATATCATTTGGCTCCAGTTCAACACGAAATAGGGGTTGGGGTACTTTTTCTTTGTTAAATATGTTTGATACATTGTTTACCTTAAATCCCTGGAGGACAAGTGCATCTTTAATTTCTTCAGGGACAACATAAGAATCTATGCCCTTCAATACGATCTGCAGGCCTTTAGCGCTCTTAAGCTGGTATGTGTAGAAGCTTGTTTTATTTGTTTCAAATTCAGAAACCATTTTGCGGAAATCCTTTTCGTCATAAATTTGAATTTTCGTTTCATCAATGTTGCCACGTTTTATTGGGACAATGTGGAATTTATTTTCACCAATGACCGAAATTAATTTTTTAATAAGGGCATTTGAATTTTTCTCTCTCAAGTAGATTGGTGGCGGCTTGAATGTTTTATTCGACGATGCCTCGGGTTTGTCGTTTTCATCTTGCAAAATTTTAAAACGGTTTTGGCGATTAATTGAGGATGCGCTGTTATCCCTAGACATTTTTGGAGCGGATGAATTTTTTGAAGAATTTGGGCTTCGCCCACGCTTTACCACGGTTATATATCTGTCCATACCGACTTGCACCTTGGGTTTTGAAATACTGTTATCTGTAGTGATAACTTTGTTAAGTGACGAATACGAGCCTGAAGGGGATGATATTACTGACTTATATGAAGAAGTACTAGGCAATTGTAATGTTAATGAATCACTACTATTTGGCATTGGACAAAGCGAAGTTAATCGCTGACGAAAAATTGGTTTTGCCGTTAAAAAAACACTTTCATTAGATTTATTATTTCTATTATTTTCATTAAGAGCTTCAGAACTCACAGTAAAATAGGCATTTCTACCGTTAGAACTCACTTCATATTTTTTTGTATTTGAGGCACTCATACAGAGTCTTCCTCAAGGGCACTTTTTGTGTTTTTTTGCTTACAGTTTTTTTTGCTTTTGTAATTTATGATTGTTTGTCTGTTTTTGAGTTACTCGTATAGAGTATTCCTCAATGTCACTGTTTATATTTTTTTTATTTGCTTTTTTTGTATTTGTTATTTCCACTATGTAAAAAATATTATCAAAGCAATAAAGCTTATTTATTAAAGTCACTATGTACCTATTACGAATAATATGTACTACGAATATTTTTTTGTATAATTTTTTGTTAGTTTGGTATGTAAGAAAAAATTCCGCTAATCGACTGTTCGCTATGAAGGTACCACGAGAAAATGATGAAATGTAAGATGAATGTAAGAAAAAAATTTATTGAAATCTTAACTATTTATACTACATATGATTTCAGAAATTGATAAAAATGTGGAAGGTTGCAAATATTTGGAGTATTTAAACGGTGCCATATGGTCATAATATACTAAAATTTTAATCTAGCTTTAAATTATTTGTATTGGGTGTTTTTTATTGAGGTATAGAACTTTAAGTTGGCATCACTTTTTTAACTGGCGGCCATTTTGTCAGCTGTCAAGTGATTAATATTTAGTTTGGTTTGCCATTTCATCATGAACAGGTTGACAAAAGAACAACGCTTGCAAATCGTGCAAATTTATTTCGAAAATAATGGTTCAGTTCGCGAAGTTTACCGCAAGCTCCGTCCATTTTATGGTCGACATAATCGTCCATCAGAGCAATTAATTCGGTTAACCATGGATCGTTTTCGCACTACGTTTACTCTATGTGATAATACGCATCCGCAGAGACGTCGAACAGTGCGCACCGAAGAAACAATTGCCGCTGTAGAGCAAAGTTTTGAAGAGGACCCGAATGAATCGATTCGCCACCGGAGACCGGTATAGAGCCATGATAACCGACTATTTTGTTCCCGAATTGGATGGCATGAATGTGGATGAGTTGTGGTTCCAACAAGACGGCGCTACATGCCACACAGCGCACGTCACAATCGATTTATTGAAGGAAACATTCGGTGAGCGCATAATTTCGCGGAATGGACCTGTCAATTGGCCACCAAGATCGTGTGATTTGACACCATTGGATTATTTTCTTTGGGGATATGTGAAGTCGCTCATCTACGCCAACAAACCAGAAACGTTAGGGGACTTGGAAGCCAACATTCCTGGCGTTATTGCCAACATACGGCCCCATATGCTCGAAAAAGTGGTTGTAAATTGGACCTGTAGAATTGGCTTTATTCGAGCCAGCCGCTGCGGCCACATGTCCGAAATCATATTTAAACATTAATGGCATAAAATTATCCTTCCAATAAAGCCAAATTGACGGACATTAAAACGATTTTCTTGTCTTTTATTTCAATTCGAAGTTCTATACCTCTAAAAAACACCCTGTATTTTCTTTTATAGAAAAGCTTTACTATAATACCTTATGTTTATGTTACTGTAATAACTAATTTTTTAGCTTTTTAACTTTTCTTTTGCGACAAAATGTCCAATTATGTTTAAATATGTGACTGCTTTATTTAGCAAGTTTCTAGTAAAAACGTTATGAAGAATGCAGACCGAAAAATAGCCAATAACTCGAAAATTAGCATACAGTATGTAAATCGTAAAAATTTCCAAAAAAGCAAAAACTGTAAACAAACAAACTCGAGGATTTTAAAAATCAAAAACAATTTCAAGTGTTAAAAATACGAAAATTCGCAAATTATATTTGAATTGAAAAAAACTTGAAAATTTATTTAAAAAAATGCTAATATTGTAAGGATGGCATTCCTGGAAAAATTATGAAAATTCGCAAAAATTTGGTAACATCAAAAAAATATCAAAGTTGTGACGATTGCCAAAAAAAATACTAACAATTGAGAACCAACACTTTCATTGCGAAATTAGAGTAAATTCGTGATAAATTGCAAACAAGCCCTAAAATTACTTGAAAAAGTTGTAAGGAATATCAAAAACTCGAAAAATTCGCGAAAATGCTGAAAATTTCCATATTAATCAAAAGTTGGCAGAATTTTAATTAGGCTTCAAAGTATTTTTTGTATTGAAAACAGCAATAAAACATGAAAATTTGTTTCATTTTAACATTATAAAATATCTAAATAACAATATCTTTTAACATCGTTGGAAAACTTATTTTTTTTATGCATGTTTTTTTTTATTTATTGTATCTTCATATATGAACTAACAATAAGTATTCAAATCTTAAATCTAACATATAATTAATAGGCCCGACCAATGCCAGACACAACTAAGTGATAGTTGTAAATAATACATAAATAGTGATAAGCAAAAAAAAATTTTTCAAGCAACTTCATTCGGAGTGTTTAGTATTAGAGCCCTTGTATATCTCTTTTTTAAGCGGATGTGTCCAGTAAAATTCAAGATGTTACGAGCAGGCAAATTACGATGTGACTCGAGTTTTGTTAAATATTTGCCTGCGTATTTTGCAATTTCATAAATCACTAGTGGCATATTCGAATCACGATGTATATTTGAGTTTTTGATGTACCATGGGCCGATGTTATCAAACGCAAAATTTAGTTTTGCCTTCGTTGGATTCTCTCGACATTAGAAGCTGAAGCAGTGCCCCATAACTGAATTCCGTAGCACAATATTGGCTTCAAAAAAAGACTTGTATAATAAAAGTTTGCAGTTTAGGATGAGTGTTGAATTTCTACCAATCAGCCAATATATCTCATTTAGTTTAAGTTTCATTTGTATTAGCTTTGAGTCAATATGGTGCTTCCATGTAAGTCGTCGATCAAGGTGTATACCACCTTGATCGGGGAACAAGTATCTCTTCGCATTGTAAATGTTACCTGAACACACTTTTGCTCGTTTACCTTAATTCTCCATAATGTTAACCATACTTCCAGTTGTTTAATATGTTCTTGTAGCTATAGGGAAGCCTCGTTAGGGTTTTCGAGCATACTTAAGCAGGCTGTGTCATCGGCAAACGTAGATGTATGTATATTACTGCTCAAAGGCATATCACAAGTATAAGTCAAATACAAAACTGGCCCCAGTATGCTCCCCTGTGGCACACCGGATGATATAGATTCGGGCACACTCATGAATTCTCCTTCCACAACCGTGAACTTCCGGGTAGTAATGTAACTTTCTAATAAATTCACCAAATTTATTGGTAGATATCATTTTAATTTTAAAATTAAACCTTCATGCCACACTTTATCAAATGCCTGTGAAACGTCAATAAACAGTGCAGAACAGTACTTCTTTTCTTCAAATGTTCTTCTTATACATTGAACCAATCTATGCGTTTGTTCAATGGTGCTATGCTGACTTCTAAAACCAAACTGATGGTCTGGGATGCACCCACTACTAATTAGAATTGGGGACAATTTTGACATGAGCAGTTTTTCGAAAAGTTTTGTAATTGTTGATAGCAGGCTTATTGGCCTTTATGATTCTGCCTTGGTCAGATCTTTGCCCGGCTTTGGAGTCATTTTAACTTTGGCAAGCTTCCAGCTGTAGGGATAATACTCTAGTCGTAAAATGGCATTAAAAATGAATAACATGATTCTAAATGCAATACGGGGCAATTTTATTAGCATTTGGTTACTAATTCCAAATACTCGGTGCTGTCTTCGGGTTGAGTTCAGCAATTAGATTTTGTACATCACACATTTTAAATTTTTTGGGTTGAGGGGTAGAGCAACTACACTCGGGAAATCAACAACACCAGTACATGTGTTTGGGGTAAATACGGATCTTAAATGCTTTGCAAACAAGTTACCTTTTTCAATATCACTCCTGGCTAGTGTTTTTCATACAGGATTTCCCGGGAAAAATTTCCCGGGATCCCGCACAATTTCCGGGGAAAAAATCCCGGGAAATATTTGCGGGAATTCCCGGGATTTTTTGTTTTGATTTTATTATGGCAACTTTTGTTCATATGTACACATTCCTTGATGAGTGTCATTATTCACTTATGAAGGTAATGTTGCAATAATAAGGTGATGGTACTAGCACAATAGCTAATACTTTACAACAACAACTTATATTGTGTTGATTTTGTAGGTATTTCTGTGAGTTCATTGTCTATGTTAGTGTGCGTAAATTATAAAAAGAAATGAAAAACGTCTAAGCCGCTGTAATAACGCAGCCACCTTATTTATTGGACCATAATGTGTGTTATTCATTTTGGGTGATTTAAATTTAAAAGAACATTTTATATTTGAAAAATTTATGACGAGAATTTGATTTTCAAGGTAAGAATTTTATTTTATATACACACATTACTGTAGTTTTAAATTATATTATCACTTTATAGATGGAAACTGCTCACGTTTGGGATCATTTCAAGAAGAAAAGTAAAGACGCAGCGGCTTGTAATTTATGTGCAAAAAGTATCTTGTGTAAAGGTAAAAGCACTAGTGGCCTTATTCGCCACTTGGACAAAATCCATAAAATTAAAATGGAAGCCCCGAAATCAAATAACGAAACACACAAAAAAATTTCTAAAACGCAGACAACATTGGAAAAGTATTCTACTAAAGAAGAAGATTTAAGTGTGTTAGTTTCTAAACTAGTCACATTTGATGGATTTTCTGTAAGGGCTATTACCAAAAGTACATTTATTTCTGAATCTCTGCGACTTAGAGGCCTTTATTTGCCAAAAGCGGAACGCGACGTTCAAAATTTAATTCTACAACATTTCATAAAGGTAAAAAAAGAAATGTGAAAAGAAATAGCAGAAAAATTACAAAATAACTACAGGTTCTCTTTGGTAATGGATGAGTGGACAAGTGTCAAAAACAAGCGGTATTTGAATATTTGTATTTTTGGAAATAAAAATGCTTTTTATAATTTGGGCATGGTTTATATACTAGGCAAATGCGGTGCAGCTGAAATTCGAAGCTTATTGGAAGAACGATTACAAGAATATAATATAAATTTCGAAAAGCATATTGTTTCAACAACCAGCGATGGACCAAACGTGATGAAGAAATTTGTGCGTGAAAGTCCAGTTGAAGGAATTTTTTGTCTGAGTCACGCAATTCATCTAGCTGTTGTGGAAGTATTTTACAAAAATGCGGAAACTATTCCATATGAAATAGTTTCAGAATCTGATGGAGACGATTTTGAAGATGGCAGTGATGAAGCTAGTGTAAAATTTGAGATAAGTAAAAATTATAAAACTGTTTTAGATCAGACACGAAAAGTAATTAAATTATTTAAAAAAAGTCCTGCGAAAAATTCCATATTGCAGAAATACGTATTAGCAGAGCACAAAAAGGAAATTTCAGTTCAAATTGACATTGTTACTCGTTGGAACTCCTTGGTTCCAATGATAGAAAAATTTTTGTTACTAAAAAATGCAATAAAGATGTGCTTAATTGATTTTAAAAGCTCAGAACTATGGAATGAAGACAACATTATTATTTTAAATAACATGTTAAATGTTTTGAAACCCATTCAATTGGCAGTCGAAGCGCTTTGTCGCAGAGATATTACTTTAGTTACCGCTGACATAATTGTAAATACGTTATGTCAGCAGATAAATGCAAATTCAAATCCGATAAGTAAAGCAATGTCTGATGCTCTAAAATTTCGAATTGGTGAAAGAAGGGAAATAAAAATGCACACACTTTTAAATTTTTTTAAGGATCCAGATTTGTTTAGTAAGAACGGAACACATTTGTTCCCACTTTCTTCTAAAAATTTAATGATTTCATATGCAGAACAGTTACATAGAAGACTTTTTCAATTAGATTCTGAAAATGAAGTAAATGCTATGGATGAAAGAGATGATGAAAAGCATAATGAACTTACATTTGCTGAAATTTTGAATACAGCGATTAGTAAAGAAAACGCTGTTTCGATTCAAAGAAAATCATTTTCATTAAAAAAGGAATTACTATTTTTTGAAGGAAGTGGTGAAAAAACTGAAAGTGTCCAGAGATTATATAATGCTCTTCTGACTATAAGGCCAACATCCGTAGAAAGTGAACGTATTTTTTCATTAACAGGACTTTTTTTAAATAAAATTAGAAATAGACTGTCGAACGATTCTATTAATGCTTATTCTGTACTAAAGTCCTATTTTCAAAGCAAGATTTTGTAATATTTTTTTAATAATGTAAGTTGTTTTTTTTTTGTTTGCGTTATATCAATGCACTTGACTTTGCATTTACATATAATATTGGTATTTATGCATTACTTTTATATAAAGAACTGAAATTATATTAATTTTTCGACTAATTTGTTTATAAAACGTTATTGTTTAATCGATCTCATGAATTGTTATTTGTTTTTTGTCGAAATAAATTAAATTAAAAAATATTTTGAATAGTTTTGCACTGGGCGGGAATTCCCGGGAATTCTCGGAAAACTGAAAAGTCGTTCCCGCTTTCCCGGGAAATGAAAAAGTCCGGGAAAAGAAAAACTCTCCTCCTGGCCCAAACTCGGGTAGAAGTGCGCCAAGGTGGTTTAAACTTAACGGGTGTTTTAATTTTTTTCGCAACGCGCCACAAAGAATAATTAGATGCTGGCGTTACATCAAAATTTTACAGATAGTTTTTATGAGATGCAGTTTTTTCATATGCAAGCAGCTCTTGGAGTCTTTTATTGCACTCTTTTAATCTAATTTTATTTTGGGGTGATCTGTGCTGTCCATTCTCTTCTAGATTTTCTTTTTTCACATACGAGATGTTCAATATCTGTGGAATATATTCTATTAAGCCCAGTCTGTGGATGGGAGGAAGTGGCATGTACAGCAGCCTGCTTAATATTTTCGTTAAGATTGGCAATATTAGATTCAATATCATAATGAGTTCTTAGCTTAATGTTTTCAGTGCAATGACTACTAAGATATTTTTTGAATCGCAGCCAATTAACACGACTGACCATTTTCACATATGAGCGAGGTAGAGCTTTTCTCAGTGGGCTACAGATTGTAACGATCGTGGGAGAGTGATCGGAGGAGAGATCTACAGAAGCTTCAACATGAATTAATTCCCTAGAAATATTTTTCATGACGCCAAAATCTATAATATCCGGAATTTTATGTATGTCAGTAGGCCAGTAAGTGGGCTCCCCACTTGAAATGACGTCCAAGCCCATTTTTGAAATTGTGTTGAACAATGCCCGACCTCTAGGTGTAATAAGACGCAAAATCCAGAACGTATGCTTTGCATTGTAGTCCCCAGCTGCTACAAAACAAGGGCCAAGAGATTTGTAGAATTCCTCGAATTGATCCTCAGTAATTGCGAATCTGGGAGGGGAGTAAATTGATGATATCACGAAATTTGTAACAAAATTTTAGACACAAATATTTGTTGCTTGTAGATGTTCTTCACAAATGTTATCAAGGACATAATGTTTGAGTCTTGATTTTAACAAAATTGCTGATCCCCCGCAAGTTCTTCCTCTTGGGTCCTTTGAATCATATAAAATGTAGCCATTAATTTCAAATAGACTTCTTGAAGTCAAATGAGTCTCAGAAACCATCCTTATATCAATATTTTTTTCCGTGAGGAAGTGCTCAAGTTCATACTTATGTTGGCGAATGCCGTTTGCGTTCCAGAAACATATCTTTAACGTGTTCATGGCTTGTTAACTAATGCTTGAAGCTGTGTAGACTGCATTCGTAGCATTTCTTGCATCATGGTAGTCATATTTGTTGTAAAATTATTCATAGTCAGCACCAGATTCTCAATAGTAGCTTCAAGGCGACTAAAATTAAAGCTTGAGTTTTCAATCGTTGAATTATTTTGAGGCGGAATGTTTTGTGTGGGAATAGAACTAGTCTTTGCTGTATCGGCATACGATACACGTGAAGTGACAGGTTGACTTATTTAGGTTTTTGCCCCATAGTATGTTTAACCAAAGAATATACAGAACATCCTCTGTAGTTAGCGGTGTGATTACCTCCACAATTACTACATTTTTTCTGCTAGATCTTTAGGTTTAGGACAACCAGCAGTACCGTGCAATTCACCGTAGATAACACAAACTGAAGGTAACTTGCAGTAAGTTTTTGTGAGAACATATTCGTGACACTTATGGCACTGTACGGGTCCAGAACGCTTGTGTGGTTCTTCAACTGTTATTTTTTTGTATAAGAGATATTTCAAATTATAAATTGGATGAGACTCGTTTTTTTTTCAATTTTTTATCGTTTGGCTCAAGTTTGACGCGAAATAGAGGTTGAGGAATATTCTCCCTATTTATTATGTTAGACACATTTTTTACCTTAAGTCCCTGGAGGACGAGTGCATCTTTAATTTCTTCGGAGGCAACATAGGAATCTATGCCCTTCAATTCAATTTGCAGGCTTTTAGCACTCTTAAGCTGATATGTGTAGAAACTTTTTTTACTTTTTGCAAATTCAGTAATCATTTTGCGAAAATCTTTTTCTTCATAAATTTGAATTTTGGTTTCATCAATGTTACCACGTTTTATTGGAACGATGTGAAAATTATTCTCACCAACGACCAATGAAATTAAATTTTTAACAAGAGCGTTTGAATTTTTTTCTCGAAGACTTTGGGCTTCGCCCGCGCTTTACAACAGTTATATATCTGTCCAATCCGACTTGAACCTTTGATTTTGGGCTGCTCTTAACTTCAGTGAAAACTTGGTTAACTGATGACCACGAGCCCGAAGCGGATGATATCGCTGAGTTAGATGTAAAAGTACTAGGCACCGGTAATGTTAAAGAATCAGTAGTTGGCATTGGACAAAGCGAAGCTGACGAAGAAGTGGCCTCGCCGTTAAAAAAAAGTCTATTATCAGATTTCTTATTTATATTGGTTTTCATTAAAAGCTTCAGAGCTCTCAGTAAGTCTATCATCAGATTTTTTATTATTTTCATTAAAACCTTACAACTCACAGTAAAATAGGCATTTCTGCCATTAGAACTCACTTCACAGTTATTTGTTTTTGAGGTACTCATATAGAGTATTCCTCAAGGGCACTTTTGTTTGTTTGTTTTTTTTTATTACGGTTTTTTTTTTGTTTTTGTTAATTATGACTATGTAAAAAATATTAGCAATGCAAATAAAGCTTATTTGTCAATAACAATATGTATTCCGAATATTTTTTCGCACGATTTTTTTTTGTTTACTATAAAATAAAAACTACGCTAAATCAACTGTTCACTATGAATGTACAACGAGAGCTCAACAATCAAATGTGTGCCAAATTTTTTTCCATGCTCGTAATCTTCATCGGAACATTCTCTATTGGTAAGTGTGTTGAAAAAGTATTCCCCCGCTGGAAGTTGACTACCATTTAATTTTTCAAAAGAATTGAGATAGTTGTAAGGGAAAACACCTTTCTTTCTAACCAGATCAAACTGTATTTTTGATGTAAATTGCTCTTTAATTGTACAGAAATCGTTATGCGTAAGATTATTGGCTAAAGTTTCTAAGCTTTCGGGCATAAAAGTGTGTCTAGAAATCTAAGTTCAACATTGAAATCGTCATTAATTTTTGTATATGTTGATAAAGATATGTAACATTCGTTGTTTAGCGGAAGGACTTTTATGTTGTCAGACTTTTCTCCTAACTCTTTAACAAAAAGATGTGAGTCATAAGATGAATAATTATGAAAATAAATAGGGATAAATTTTGGTTGTTGGTATTTTAAGTTGCACATATTATGAGCTGCACCTCTAAATTTGGCAGTTACATGACAATGATCCCTAATGCGATCACTAACTAAAAATGTATCACATATGTGGCAATTTACAGCATTTCGAAAACTGAATATTTCTGAAGGGGATAAAGAATCCATTTGTGTCTTACTCATTAAATAATTAGTATATATATCCTCTCAATCCTTAACTAAATAAGCAACAAATTTTTCTGCAGCGTCCCTACTAGTAGAGATTCTAAACTTATCTATATTATGGTTAATATATTTAATATTATAACTAAAACCACAGGGAATATGCTTTTTAGTTAAATTATTATTTTTACTTACTCTACATTGAATGTCCTCAAGTATGCACTCAAAATCTGCATACACGACAAAAGGCACATCCATCTGTCATTGGTGGTCTTTAAATTTAAGTGTAGCGTTCTTATGGGATGGTAGCTGGGCTAAAATTTTACCACACTCCGCTTTGTGGGGCTCCGTGATCCTATCACTGTGGGTAAATTGCAGACATACATTACACAATTTAAGAGTGTGTTCATGGTTTGTCGTTAATAATCTATAAACAAATTTAAATTAAATCATTTATAATAAATATTATAAAAAGTTTACCTTAAATATATATATATGTATATATATATATTTATTTATATTAACTAGTACTTGACACTTTTAGCTTACCTAGACATATTTTCTATTAGAACGTTATGATGACCAACGATATTTCCCAACAACAATAAATTGATATGATTACATTTTTCCTCCTTTGTAATATAATACGGACCAACAACTACATTATTTTCCTCATCATAACCAAATACGTTTACGCTGATTCCGCTATTCCACTTCTCAAATATTTTAATATCTTTTAAAGATATTGGAAATATTAAATTCTTAAAATCTAGCGTTACATCGTTTTGGGTACAAATAATGTCAGCAGTTATGTCATGAATATTGTATGAGCTACATCGCTGTTTACTCTTTATTTGAGAAGTATCCAGTGCGGCGATTAGACACCACTTGGAACAATATTGATCGGTGTTTTCTACATTGATGCAAGCTTTTCTTTTTTGAAGTTTTTCTGGTAAGCTCATCCAGTTTGCCCCTTTAACTAGAGAAGCCTTATTAATATTTAGCTCTGCTCGGACTATGCATATCAAAGTTCAACCAGAGTCCTTCTCTTGGAATTCAGACATTTTATTTTGAATTTCTGAAATTTGGTTAGAAAGTACTTCATATATTTCATCTCCTCTGGTCAAAAAATTCATTTTAGCTCTATGATGAATAATATTGAGCTCCAATTCCTCTCCCACAATTTTTACTTATTCTGCCACAATACTCACATTAAATTTTATTACAGTGTGGCTTACTAAATGACTTTCAAGCATCTCTATGAAAATTTATTCATTTTCACCAATGAAATCTTCTAGTAAAAATTCATTTCTTTTATTATTTAATCCATACGTTACAATATTATTTTTGAACGCTTTGCTTATGGTGTAGAATTTCATATTATCTTCATGTCTTCCTTGAGTTTCTTCATGAATGCTGGTATTATTTATGAAATTACCTCCATAAGCATAAGTATTTGTATACCATTGCATGGAGGTAGAGAGTTGTTGCCAATACATTTGTTTTTGTTGCAGTTGTAGTTGATATTGCAATTGTTGGTCAGTATTTGGGTACCATTGCATGGCCGTAGGAGTTTGCTCCCAATACATTTGTAATTGTTGTTGAGGATATTGATATTGTTGTTGTTGTTGGAGATATTGATATTGTTGCTGTTGTTGAGGACATTGATATTGTTGTTGTTGTTGTTGTTGTTGTTGTTGTTGTTGAGCATATAGATATTGTTGCTGTTGTTGAGGATATTGATATTGTTGCTGTTGTTGTTAAGGATATGGATATTGTTTCTGTTGTTGAGGATATATATATTGCTCCTCAACATCATGATTTTGGAAATGATCCAAGAAAGACTTTTGGTATTTGTATACCTTATTGCGTATATTACATTTATATACCGAATCCATTTTAATAATTTATAGAATGTATTGATAATATATATTTTTTAAGATTTTATACGATGATGCACTTACTAGATACAATGCTGTACTTGCTGCTAGATTAGAGAACGTCTCAATTTATACGAATTACGTTCTATTCTTACATTGTTTCAAAATACATATATTTACGATATTCCTTTAAAATAAATATGTAGATTAAAAAATATACAAAACTGCTGTTCATTAATTTATTTACATAAACATACATATGTACGTAGTAAGTAAGTATGTATGTATGCATATAAGTGTATGGTTTCTTTGACAAATGTCAGCTTCTTTGCACAAAAAAACTAAAAATAAATAAAACCAACACAAAAACATTAATATCTCACACGCATACATAATTTCTTTCTATAAATACTCTTCCATCCCCATCAGCTAAAAGTAATATTACAAAAAAAATGCCGAGTACATACTATGATATTTTGTAACATCGCAACAGTGTGTACTAGTGCCAAGGTTTGTAATTTTTGAAATTTTTTCTTGTTGTGTGATATTGCTTTCCCTATAAAAAAACATAACGTGAAAGACGTTGCACACATTTTAAAAAATGATTATAACACAAGAAATGCCAGATGTGTACTCGGCATTACACACTCGCTTTTTTTTATATACATATACGACTACTTACCCATCTGCCAACGCGCAAGTTATTGTAAAAACATACACAAATGCACATGCATGAGCATAACGTTGGCTCCCATGATCACGCATCTCTAATTCCCTTTGACAATCCTAAATATCTTACACTTCAATTTCTCCAACCTTCAAGTAAGTTCGTTGCTCATAAATTACATATTTTATTCATCTCTTCAAACTCTTTAAACATAGAAAATAGGAAAATCAAACTAAATAGAACCAACAACAAAAAATATTCATAGATTTCCCACAAGCATACATAAGGTCTTCTAAAATAACCTTCCATGGTCACCAGCTAAAAGGAAAATAAAAAAATGCTGCAACCACTTGGCAAACAAAAGAAATCACATTTCAATTCAAAATTAAAACAAAAACGTACGTACAAAGCATGCGTGCCAATGAAAATAAACTACAAATATGTACACCAAACTATCCTTATCTCACACTTATGCTCCCACAACAAAACAAACAAAATTACAATTCAGTTCAAAATTAAAACAAAAATCTAAAACATACATATAAGTTTGCGCGCCAAAATAATAAATTACGAGTATGTACATTGACCGACCGATATCTACAGACCGTCGAGTACCCTCGTCACTTCACACCTTTGTGAAGTTAAAACAAAAATCTAAAACATACATACAAGTTTGCGACCCAACATAATAAACTACGAGTATGTACATCAACCGACCGACATCTACAAACCATCGAGTACCCTCGTCACTTCACACATTTGTAAAGTTAAAACAAAAATCTTATACATACATACAACTTGGCGCGCCAACATAATAAATAAATAAACGAGTATGTACATTAACCGACCGATATCTAACCATTCTTATCTCACACTTATGCTCACAAAACAAAACAAAACATCACAGACATATACATCTACAAACCATGGAGTACCCTCGTCACTTCACACTTTTGACCTTATTTTAAAATTTTCCCATATATTACAAAATTTTTGACTTTGATTACCCAAATTTGACAATTTTAATTGTCATAGAACCGGCGGTATCTAACGACTAACTACTTACATTTCAAACTACTGTTTTTTTCATTTTTTTAACAACCTGAAAACAACATACCAAAACAGTAAAAACGACTGTATTTTTCAATTATTTTAGCTTACATAAATTTACTACCCAAAACTGTAAAAACAGCTAATTTTTCACTTATTTTGACTGACAAAAAATAACTTACCGAATCAAAAGAAACTACTGTTCATTTATTTTTACAACAATATATTGATCCCCCAAAAAACAAAGAGTTGTTAAAAACTGTCTTTTACAAATAATTTTTATTGTTTATATACATACATAATAACATAGCAAATTTTTAATTTTAACAATGAAATGTATGTGAAATTATTGTTCGACCTCCGTCACGTAATAACTTTATCAATAAATTAAACTCCTCTTCCAAGCTCTCGTATATTTTTACCAATGGAAATATTTTAGCTCCTTAAATGTTTTTCTGTAAGAAAAAAATTTATTGAAATCATACTACATATGATTTCAGAAATTGATAAAAATGTGGAAGGTTGCAAATATTTGGAGTATTTAAACGAAGTCATATGGTCATAACATACTAAAATTTTAATCTAGCTTAAAATTATTTTTATTTTCTTTTATAGAAAAGCTTTACTATAATACCTTATGTTTATGTTACTGTAATAACAAATTTTTTAGCTATTTACTTTTCTTTTGCGACAAAATGTCCAATAATGTTTAAATACGTGATAGCATACAGTATGTAAATCGTACAAATTTCCAAAAAAACAAAATCTTTAAACGAACAAACTCGAGGATTTTAAAAATCAAAAACAATTTCAATTTCAAAATACGCAACTTCGCAAATTATATTTTAATTGAAAAAAAACTTTAAAATTTATTTAAAAAAATTATAATATTGTAAGGATGGCATTCCTGGAAAAATTATGAAAATTCGCAAAAATTTGGTAACATCAAAAAAATATCAAAGTTGTGAAGATTGCCAAAAAAAATACTAACAATTGAGAACCAACACTTTCCTTGCGAAATTAGAGTGAAATTACTTAAAAAAGTTGTAAGGAATATCAAAAACTCGAAAAATTCGCGAACATGCTGAAAATTTCCAAAAACTGTGATATTAATTAAAAGTTGGCAGAATTTTAATTAGGCTTCTTGTTTTTTATGCATGTTTTTTTATTTATTGTATCTTCATATATGAAGATACAATAAATAAAAAAAATCTTCAAATCTTAAATCTAACATATAATTAATAGGCCCGATCAATGCCAGACATAACTAACTGATAGTTGTAAATAATACATAAATAATGATAAGCAAAAAAAAAATTTTTCAAGCAACTTCATTCGGAGTTTTTTTTTATTAGAGCCCTTGTATCTCTCTTTTGTAAGCGGATGTGTCCAATAAAGTTCAAAATATTACGAGCAAGCGGATTAGGATGTGACTCGAGTTTTGTTAGATATTTGCCTGCGTATTTTGCAATTTCTTCAGTCAATAGTGGCATATTTAAATCACGATGTATATTTGAATTCTTAATGTACCATGGAGCAGATGTTATTAACCTTAAAATTTTGTTTTGTCTTCGTTGAATTCTCTCTACATTGGAAGCAGAAGCAGTGCCCCATAACTGGATACCGTAACACCATATTGGCTTTAAAAGCGACTTTTATATTAAAAGTTTGCAGTGTAGGCTGAGTGTTGAATTTCTGCCAATCAGCCAATGTACCTGAGTTAATTTTAGTTTCATTTGAGTTAACTTATAGTCAATGTGATGTTTCCATGTAAGCCGTCGATCGAGGTGTATACCAAGATATTTCACATGTGAATGTTGAGGAACAACTTGATTATTAATCAGAATAAGGGAACAAGTATCTCTTCGCAAGGTAAATGTTATATGGACACACTTTTGTTCATTTACCTTAATTCTCCATAAGTTTAACCATAGTTCCATCTGGCTAATGTGTTCCTGGAGTTTTCGGTATACCTCATCAGGGTTTTCGTGCATACTAAGGCAGGCGGTATCGTCGGCAAATGTAGAAGTGTGGATACTACTGCTCACAGGCATATCACAAGTATAAATCAAATATAAAAATGGCCCCAGTATACTCCCTGTGGCACACCGGATGAGATAGGTTCAGGCATACTCATAAAGTGTCCTTCCACAACTGTAAATTTTCGTGCAAGAATGTAACTTTCCAAAAGATTTAGAATGTTTATTGGTAAGTATGTCTTCAATTTCAAAATCAGGCCTTCATGCCACACTTTATCAAATGCCTGAGAAACATCAATAAACAGGGCTGAACAATACTTCTTTTCCTCAAATGTGTTTCTGATAAATCTATGCGTTTGCTCAATGGTGCTATGCTGGCTTCTAAAACCAAATTGATGGTCCGGGATGCACCCATTATCAATTACAATTGAAGACAATTTTGTCATGAGTTGATTTTCAAAAAGCTTTGACATTGTTGACAGTAAACTTATTGGCCTATATGACTCAGCCTTGGTAAGATTTTTAACTAGCTTTGGAATCATTTTAACCTTTGCAAGCTTCCAGCAGTCTGGATAATACTCCAGTCGTAAAATGGCATTAAAAATTAATAACAGGATTCTAATTGCAGTATGAGGTAACTTAATCAGCATCTGGTTACAAATTCCATCCATACCGGGAGCTTTTTTTGGGTTGAGTTCAGCAATTAGTTTTTGTACATCACACATCGTAAATTTTAAGGGTCGAGGGGGTAGAGCAACTACACTCGGTAAAGCAGCAACACCGGTGCATGTATTTGGTGTAAATACGGATTTTAAATGCTCAGCAAATATGTTACCTTTTTCAGTATCGCTTCTTGCCCAACCTCCGGTAGATGTGCGCAGAGGTGGCTTAAACTTGTGGGAGCACTGTAAAATAATATAAAAATTTAAAAATTCAAAAAAAAAGTATGTTTGAAATTATTGTAAACTAAAATAATTTTTTGAAATAAATCATAAAAGTTTAATATCTTAAACGAACAACATAAAAGTTTAATATTTCTTTAGTGAAATAATTGGTGACCCCGAAAATGTTAACACACACTCCAACCAGGTCGATTAATACTGCGATAAGTCAGCCAACCGGCGAAGGACTTGAATGTCAATCGCAGGACCTTCAAGACCAATCCAGTTCACAGAACACTCAACAACAGCAAGATGTACTGAATGACAATAATTCATCAGCTATTAACGCTAGAGAAATAGGAGCATCATCTGTCCACAAGCTACCATCATTTTGCATAAACAACCCTAAATTATGGTTCGTCCAGATAGAATCTGTGTTTGCTACAGCTGGTATAACAAGAGATGAAACAAAATTTCAATATGTTGTTGCCAATATGGACCAACAAATAAGTGAATACATAAGTCATATTATTTTTAATCCTCCACGAGATATGACGCAATATGCTGCTGTTAAAAAAGCTCTTTTGAGTGCATTTGGCGAGTCCGAAGAACCAAGAATACGGAAGCTTCTACATGGACAATCGTTAGGAGATAATAAACCCACACAGTTTCTACAAAAACTCAAAAACTTTCATATGGACAGATCGGCGATAATCTTTTAAAAAGCATTTTTCTAGAACAAATGCCGGATCAAATAAGAACCATTCTTGCAATAACAGATTGTTCAATCGAAGTTTTAGCAGAACAAGCTGATAAACTGGTCTAACGCACTGGCGACTATAGATCTTTAAATAGAATAACCGTTCCTGACAGATATCCAATACCGTTTGTGACAGATTTTACATCAAATCTAGGCGGTAATAACATTTTTACAAAAATTGATTTAGTCAAAGCATACCATCAAATACCAGTACACCCTGATGATATAGAAAAAACAGCAATTGTCACACCTTTTGGACTATTTGAATACGTCAAAATGCCATTTGGTTTTCGTAATTCTGCTTAAAGTTTTCAAAGATGGATGGACAATGTATGCCGTGATTTGAACTTTGTATACGTGTACATTGATGATATTTTAATAGCGTCAAGATCAAAATCAGAACATCTGAAACATTTAGACCTACTGTTCCAGCGTTTAAATGATAATGGAATAATTATTAATCCAAGTAAATGTTTATTCGGAGTATCGCAGTTAGATTTTTTAGGATATCATATTTCTGCTGATGGTAATAAACCTATGCAATCCAAAATACAAGCAATTATTGACTTTAAAAAGCCCAATACATTAGAACAACTCCGTCGATTCCTTGCGACAACTAACTACTACCGAAGATTTATGCCACATGCCGCCCAACACCAAATAAAATTAAATGAACTTCTCAAGGGATGCAAAAAGAAAGACAAGAGACTTATTAAATGGAATCCCGACACAGAAGAAGCTTTAAAATTAATAAAAACTGACTGCGCCAATGCTGCTTTATTAGCATATCCTGAAGTAAATTCTGAAATAGCATTAAAAGTGGACGCTTCCAACATAGGTATTGGAGCCGTTTTGGAAAAAAAACAACAAAGGGCTGGAAACCATTATCATTTTTTCTCGCAAGCTTTCATCCTCTGAACAAAATTATTAGCAGTTTATGCAAGTGTCAAACATTTCAGATTCATGTTAGAGGGACGTAATTTCGCAATATACACTGATCACAAACCTCTCATATTTGCTTTCAAACAAAAGCCAGAACGAGCAAGTCCTCGACAAATTCGGCATCTCGACTTTATATCCCAATTCACAACAGATATACGGTACGTATCCGGCTCTGATAATGTGGTAGCTGATTATTTATCCAGGTTACTTGAAATTGAATCAATCAATTATAGCATCATGGCAAATCAACAAAATGATATCCCAAAAGGATAACCTTTTCATTAGGAAGAGGGCAATGTGGGAGCACTGTATAATAATATAAAAATTTAAAAATTCAAAAAAAAAGTAGGTTTGAAATTATTGTAAACTAAAATAATTTTTTAAAATAAATAATAAAAGTTTAATATCTTAAACGAACAACATAAAAGTTTAATATTTCTTTAGTGGAATAAACTCAAAGGGTGTTTTAAGCTTTTTAGCAGCGCGCCACAAAGAGTAATTAGATGCTGGTGTGACATCAAGGCCTTCCAGATAATTTTTAAAAGTGGCAGTTTTTTCAGATGCAAGCAACTCTTGGAGTCGTTTAGTGCACTCTTTAAATCTGATTTTGTGTTAAGGTGATCTGTGCTGTGGCCATTCCCTTCTAACTCTTCTTTTTTCAAGTACGAGATGTTGAACGTCTGTAGAATAAATTTTATTGAACCCAGTATGCGGATGGGAGGTAGTAGCATGTTCAGAAGCTTGTTTAATATTCTCGGTAAGATTTACAATGTTCGATTCAATATCATTGCGTGTTCTTAGCGTAATATTTTCCGTGCAATGACTACTAAGATATTTTTTGAATCCCAGCCAATTAACACGATTTATCATCTTGACATATGGGTGAGTTAAAGCGCTTCACAGTGGGCTACAGATTGTAACGATCGTGGGAGAGTGATCGGACGAGAGATCTTGGGAAGCTTCAACGTGAATTAATTCCCTACAAATACCTTTTATGACGCCGAAATCTATAACATCCGGAATTTTTCGTACATCAGTAGGCCAGTAAGTAGGCTCCCCACTCGAAATAACATCCAAGCCCATTTTTGAAATTGTGTTGAACAACGCCCTACCTCTAGGCGTAATAAGACGTGAACCCCAGAACGTATGCTTAGCATTGTAGTCGCCAGCAGCTACGAAACAAGGTCCAAGAGATTTGTAGAATTTCTCGTATTGGTCCTCAGTGATTTAAAATCTAGGAGGGGAGTAAATTGAAGATATCACGAGATTTGTACAAAAATTTTCAATGCAGATATTTGTTGCTTGTAGATGTTCTTTACAAATCTCAAGAATATAGTGCTTGAGTCTTGACTTTATTAGAATTGCTGATCCACCGCATGCTCTCCCTCTAGGGTCCTTTGTATCATATAAAGTGTAGCCATTCATTTTAAAGAGACTTCTAGAAGTCAAATGAGTCGCAGATAACAACATTATATCAATATTTTTTTCCGTAAGGAAGTGCTCAAGTTGCTTTTTAATGTTGGCGAATGCCGTTTGCGTTCCAGAAACATATTTTTAACGTGTTCATGGCTTGTTAATTAATGCTTCAAGCAGAGTATTCTGCATTCTCAGCATTTCTTGCATCATGGTAGTCATATTTGTTGTAAAGTTGTTTATAGATAGCTTCAGATTCTCAATAGTAGCTTCAAGGCGACTAAAGTTAAAGCTTGAATTTGCATTCTTTGAATTATTTGGCGGTGAAACATTTTGTGTGGGAATATAACTAGCCTTAGCAGCATCGGCATACGATACACGTGAAGTAACTGGTTGGCTTACTTGAGCAAAAGTGGCGGAGTACGCATTTAATGGTTGAGCTGGAGTTAATTTACTCTGTAGTTAGCGGTGTGATTACCTCCACAATTACTGCATTTTTTCCGCTTGATCTTTTGGTTTGGTACAACTTGCAGTACCGTGCAATTCACCGCAGATAACACACACTGTAGGTTAATTGCAGTAAGCTCTTGTGTGGCCATATTCTTGGCAATTACGACACTGCACGGGACCTGCACGCTTACGTGGCTCTTCAACTGTGATTTTTCTGTATAAAAGGTATTTTAGGCTATAAATAGGATGAGTCTCGTTTTTTTTCAACTGTATATCATTCGGCTCCAGTTCAACACGAAATAGGGGTTGGGGTACCTTTTCTATGTTCATTATGTTAGATACATTCTTTACCTTAAATCCCTGGAGGACTAGTGCATCTGTTATTTCTTCAGGGACAACATAAGAATCTATGCCCTTCAATACGATCTGCAGGCCTTTAGCGCTCTTAAGCTGGTATGTGTAGAAGCTTGTTTTATTTGTTTCAAATTCAGAAACCATTTTGCGGAAATCCTTTTCGTCATAAATTTGAATTTTCGTTGCATCGATGTTGCCATGTTTTATTGGGACAATGTGGAATTTATTTTCACCAATGATCGAAATTAATTTTTTAATAAGGCCATTTGAATTTGTCTCTCTCAAGTAGATTGGTGGCGGCTTGGATGTTTTATTCGAGGATACATCGGGTTTGTCGTTCTCATCTTGCAAAATTTTAAAACGGTTTTGGCGATTAGTTGAGGATGCGCTGTTACCCCTAGACATCTTTGGAGCGGATGAAATTTTTGAAGAATTCGGGCTTCGCCCACGCTTTACCACCGACTTGCACCTTGGGTTTTGAAATACTGTTATCTGTAGTGATAGCTTTATTAAGTGACGAATACGAGCCTGAAGGGGATGATATTACTGACTTATATGAAGAAGTGCTAGGCAATTGTAATGTTAATGAATCACTACTATTTGGCATTGGACAAAGCGAAGTTGATCGCTGACGAAAAATTGGCTTTGCCGTTAAAAAAACACTTTCATTAGATTTATTATTTCTATTTTTTTCATTAAGAGCTTCAGAACTCAAAGTAAAATAGGCATTTCTGCCGTTAGAACTCACTTCATAATTTTTTGTATTTGAGGCACTCATATAGAGTATTCCTCAAGGGCACTTTTTGTGTTTTTTTTGCTTACGGTTTTTTTGTTTTCGTAATTTATGATTGTTTGTCTGTTTTTGAGGTACTCGTATAGAGTATTCCTCAATGTCACTGTTTATGTTTTTTTGATTGCGTTTTTTTTGTATTTGTTATTTCCAATTTGAAATTTATTTGCTGGTGGCTTAGCTTGGTCTATACACGTATTTCATTGGTGCTTGAACCAAATCATCAGTAGCACCAATGAAATACGTATATAGACCAAGTTAAACCACCAGCAAATAAATTTCAAATTGGAAATAACAATTAAAATATAATTATGACAATATGTCGAATAATAAATTTCTTATTTGTTATATCCACTATGTAAAATATTATCAAAGCAATAAAGCTTATTTATTAAAGTCAGTATGTACCTATTACGAGTAATATGTACAACGAATATTTTTTTGTATAATTGTTTGTTTGTTTGGTATATAAGAAAAAAATCCGCTAATCGACTGTTCGCTATGAAGGTACCACGAGAAAAACTTATAAGACTTAAATAAAATTGGCTAATGAATTTAGATTTTTTAAACGGCCAGGTTATGAAAACCATTTCGTTTTGAAACCGACAGATTTCAGCAAAAGATTAAACTAGAAAACTCACTTATTGCAGTTTTTATTTAGTTTTAACGTTTTATATCCTTAAAATATTTTATCCGATCTTAATTTCAAATGACCTTACTTATGCGGTAAGAAGATCTCTGTTTTCCGTTTTTGAAATTTTGCCATTTCAAAACGAAATGGCTTTCAGAACATTGTGGGAAGGTTAAGTATAGACCCAAGCAATATAAAGCATTATAACAAAAAAGAAAATTATACATTACCTTTCATAATCGACATTGCATATGGGTAACTAGCGATATCAGTCGTCCTTATACAAATATTAAAATTATCTTCATTTGAACAGGTAGTAACTTCACCTGAAAACAAAATAATATACTTCCACGCATGTATAGATATGTGTGTATGTACATATATACATAAATACCATGTAACAAAATAATACATATCAATTTCATGCAGACAACTTACAACTTAATTTTTTTATATTTGGCAATATGCAGACATTTTGCACGAGTATGTACATATGTATATTTAATATATGTACCGCGGAACTACTCGTAAATACATGCATATGTGCATATTTATTTTAGTTTTTATTGACGTATATTTGTATATAATTTTTCAAATCTTCATTTTTAATTTGATTTTTTTATAAAATATTTTTGAAGTTTATTTTGAAAGAAAATAAGTTTAGTAAAAACTAATTGCAAACACTTTCAGAACGACTGATTTTTTTCAGTTTTACTGAAAAAATATTATGTATTCTAAATAATTGATTATTTCGATTGCACAGAATATCATTATTATTTTGTTGATTGTTTACTAAACAACATACAAAAAAAGTTAAAATAGACATGGCTTGTTAAAATAATTAAATTTTACCTTAAATTTAAACTTCGCCGAAAACTTCTGAAATAACTTACATTCAATTAATGTAAAACTTTTTTGAGTGTATACATACCTTAAGAAATTAACCTAATACTTTAAGTTCTTTTGGCATTTAGAGCTTCAAACTAAAATAAATATTTTAGCCAGTTGATGCGGCGTCGCATCTTTTTTTTCGAACGGCATTAAAATGTCATGTGTCATGAAAAGTGAATTTAGCATGTTTACACTCTAAGTCGACGATATAGTTTTGTACAGGTAAATATACCTATATCTTACTGTAAACATATCGATGGTGTTGGGTAAAAAGATCCAATATTCTAAGTGAAACGGTGCTAGATTGACCCTTTTCACAAAAGACGTTCGATATGCATTTAAAATGTATTGGTAGTAATATTATTGAAAAAACTAAATTTTTTTTATTTTTGAGTCCTACTTTTGTAAGCAAATGTCCGGGTTTTTTTCCTCTGCTGTCCTCTTTTTATAAATCTCACTATAACAACCCCAACTTAACCAATATTTACGAAACTTGACACACACCTTAAACTCTTAAAAACAGATAAACTTGTCTAAAAAAATGGGCGCAGCCATGTCCCATGAAATTAAGTAATATATTTCACTAAAAAGCTGAAAATAAAACTGAAGAAAAAATTAAACCGACTTCAAAAATAAGCACTAAAAAGCTAAATATAATATAGATCTAATTAAGCAAAATATTTTTACATATGTTACCTATAGTGTTGTTTGAAGTTGGTGCCAGCAATATTGGTAACTAAGCACATACATACATACCTACATATCGTGCCTTAACCACCAAAATAACCTAACCAACATATTTTTCAAAACTGAGTTTTTGCTGCAAAATTGTTCTTTAAGTAACAATACGTTGTCCTGTAAAATAAAGTATCGATAACCCATATATTGAGATAAATACGAGCCCTTCAATTTTAACGTAACCCACATACGCTTAAATAAGTGACCGCAAAATAACGTAATTACATAAAAACAACGAGTAACTGCCATTATTAAAAACCTCTTATTTAAATTAGAATTTTCTGTTCTGATATTTTATCTACATATCTAGAATATTGGAAGAGGTCAGTAACTTTTTGTTTTCTCCCTTAATTATTTGTGCTTTCTTGAAAAGTGTGTAGTATGATATCGTAAATTTTGTTATGCCGTGTGTTTCGATTTATTAGTTTAATTTTTTAGTGATGTTTTTACTTAGTTATAGGTTTGGGATACCGAAATTGCTTCAGATATAGATAATAATGCAGTGGAAGATGAAATATGCATTGGCAAGAGGGGTGTAAGAAAATAAGAAAACAACTCTTGCCATCAACTCATACACAAAATATTGTTCAGTGTAATCCTTGTATTAATAAAAAAACACTTGTATTAATAAAAAATGACTGCGCAGCTAAAATATCTGAAGAAGCTTGCGCTGCAACTCACGAACATTTTAGCGGATTAAGTAAATGAAGACAGAAAGATTGGCTTCTTTTTGCATTAAGCCAAAACCAGTCAATAGAACGAGAAAAAAAGAATAGTAGACATAATCATAATCTAATATATGATTTGATGATGAAAGTGTAGTGACATTCGAAAACAGCTAGTTGTTCTGTTCTACTACGTGTTTGTCAGAATATTTACAATTAACTTTGATGTTATTTGTTCATTAATAATTAATACATGTAATTGGCTTACAAACCGATACGAACTTTAGTCTGATCAAATCATATATATATATATATATATATATATATATATATAATCTATTTATTTAAATATATAAGCATTTATAATGTCAAATGTGATGCTATATACACCTAAAATACAAAAGGCCGTACCTAACAAAAAATTCAAATCCTTAACTTAACTTTGATTGAATGAGTTTATATTATTAAAAATACAGCTATCGAAGGAAAATAACAGATTTTAATTTTTTGGCAGTTACGGCCTTTTGCATTTAGTTAAAGATATGTGTATGTAAATATACATTCTATATGCATATGTAAGTATGTATTAAAAAAATTTCAGAAAGTAAATTTTTAAGTTGAAAATAACCTTTTAATTACAGAATAATAATATGTAAGTAGTAAATTTTTTTTATAAGCTGGTTACAATAATGACAGCCAAACTAACGTAAGTGACCAAAAAATATTTTTTAAATGGTCGAAAATATAAAAAATTAACAATAATACAAATCTAAAATAATCATAGGAATATTTATAGGCTATTATAAGAATTTCACAAAAAAATTCAAGTTAATCGGAAATAGGAAAAAAACCTCCTGTAAAGTTTGTTTTTTGTTGGTTACGTTATTTTGGCGGTTATGGCACGATATATGTATTACTGGCACCAATTTCAAACAACAATATAGGTAAAATATGTAAAAATATTTTATTTAACTAGATATATGTATATTATTTCCAGCTTTTTAGTGCTTATTTTTTAAGTCGGTTTAATTTTTTTTAGTTTTATTTTTTTTATAGCATCCTGAAAGTAAAAAGTTAAGTAAGACTTTTTATGAATTGTTGAAGAATGATTTTAACATTTAAGAAATTTATTATTCGACATACTGTCAGAATTATATTTTAATTTGAAACTTATTTGCTGGTGGTTCAGCTTTGTCTTTATGCATTTCATTATTGCTGTGACAAATCATCAGTAGACTCCAACCACACATTTTAAGGAATTTATTATTCGACATATTGTCATAATTATATTTTAATTTGTGTCACTTATATTTGGTTTACAGATTCACAATCAATAAAAATCCTACCAAACAATGGTAACCATATTGTTACGTAAAAATATTCCTACAGGGTTAATGCAAAGAGCTATCTATAAGTATTTAACTAAAGCACTAAACGTACACACATATTCACGTGCAAGCACTATAGCAACAACAATTGTGTACAAAGCTACAGACATACACGTATACAAATAAAAGTGCGAGCACTTATGGTAACCACCCTGAACTAAAAATAGCACACTGCACTACCAACATACAAGTCGTTACTTTGAAAATTCAAAGACTAACGGCCAATCGAATCACCTACAAACATCTAGAAACGGCGACATGAATTTTCCCCATTATGCTAGAAGACTGTTTGAACATCTGGCTACTAATAAACAAACACGCCTAAACAGCCATATCGTTCCTTCTAAGTTTCTTCTTTACTAAGTACATACATGCATGCATGTTGCTACGCCATCTACTTGCGAATATTCTAGATCCGGTTTGGTAGTATAAAAACAGCTGCCGTATGTGAGAAGTCAGTCAGTACAAATTAGAATTTAGTAGAGTGAACATCGTTGAAAGTAAAAGACATCGTGCCGTGGATAATAACGTAAAGAAGTAAATAAGAAAAGACAAGTTGTAATTGGTTTAGTCAAGATAAAAGGAAGTTCAGTTGCAAATAAGAAAATCGTGTTGTTATTTATTTTTTATTTTTGAGCAATCAAAAGAACTCACACGTTTAATAAAATTTAAACGTAACATTTGGTGTCAGAAGTGGGATTGCAAAATTAAAATAAAAATAATTAATTAATCAGAGAATGATGAATTGTAATACAAGCAGAGAAAATCGACAATGAAGTTCGAAGACCTAAAAGTGGAGCAACTCAAAAAGGAATTGAGTAAGTGTGACCTGCCGACAACAGGTAATAAGGCAGAACTTCAAAAGAGGCTAATAGATGAATTCAAGCGTCGTGGCGTTGACATAGGAGCGTACGAATTTGAAGAGAAATATGAGATGGAAGAAACATCTGCTCCTTCTACTAGTACTCCAACCAGTACAGACATCAGCGCAATGTTTGCTGCCATGATGAGCAAAATTCAGGATTTGCACGAAACTTTTCGAGTAAGCAATGAGAAAATGGATGACAGCTGTCAGGAGTTTTCTAGAGCTAATTCTGAAATGAAGGCTGAAATTCAGGAGTCTTCTAAGCTAAACAATAAGAGAGTTCTAATGAAGTTAAGGCCACAAATAAGAATTGAGATAGTTGTAAGGGAAAACACCTTTCTTTCTAACCAGATCAAACTGTATTTTTGATGTAAATTGCTCTTTAATTGTACAGAAATCGTTATGCGTAAGATTATTGGCTAAAGTTTCTAAGCTTTCGGGCATAAAAGTGTGTCTAGAAATCTAAGTTCAACATTGAAATCGTCATTAATTTTTGTATATGTTGATAAAGATATGTAACATTCGTTGTTTAGCGGAAGGACTTTTATGTTGTCAGACTTTTCTCCTAACTCTTTAACAAAAAGATGTGAGTCATAAGATGAATAATTATGAAAATAAATAGGGATAAATTTTGGTTGTTGGTATTTTAAGTTGCACATATTATGAGCTGCACCTCTAAATTTGGCAGTTACATGACAATGATCCCTAATGCGATCACTAACTAAAAATGTATCACATATGTGGCAATTTACAGCATTTCGAAAACTGAATATTTCTGAAGGGGATAAAGAATCCATTTGTGTCTTACTCATTAAATAATTAGTATATATATCCTCTCAATCCTTAACTAAATAAGCAACAAATTTTTCTGCAGCGTCCCTACTAGTAGAGATTCTAAACTTATCTATATTATGGTTAATATATTTAATATTATAACTAAAACCACAGGGAATATGCTTTTTAGTTAAATTATTATTTTTACTTACTCTACATTGAATGTCCTCAAGTATGCACTCAAAATCTGCATACACGACAAAAGGCACATCCATCTGTCATTGGTGGTCTTTAAATTTAAGTGTAGCGTTCTTATGGGATGGTAGCTGGGCTAAAATTTTACCACACTCCGCTTTGTGGGGCTCCGTGATCCTATCACTGTGGGTAAATTGCAGACATACATTACACAATTTAAGAGTGTGTTCATGGTTTGTCGTTAATAATCTATAAACAAATTTAAATTAAATCATTTATAATAAATATTATAAAAAGTTTACCTTAAATATATATATATGTATATATATATATTTATTTATATTAACTAGTACTTGACACTTTTAGCTTACCTAGACATATTTTCTATTAGAACGTTATGATGACCAACGATATTTCCCAACAACAATAAATTGATATGATTACATTTTTCCTCCTTTGTAATATAATACGGACCAACAACTACATTATTTTCCTCATCATAACCAAATACGTTTACGCTGATTCCGCTATTCCACTTCTCAAATATTTTAATATCTTTTAAAGATATTGGAAATATTAAATTCTTAAAATCTAGCGTTACATCGTTTTGGGTACAAATAATGTCAGCAGTTATGTCATGAATATTGTATGAGCTACATCGCTGTTTACTCTTTATTTGAGAAGTATCCAGTGCGGCGATTAGACACCACTTGGAACAATATTGATCGGTGTTTTCTACATTGATGCAAGCTTTTCTTTTTTGAAGTTTTTCTGGTAAGCTCATCCAGTTTGCCCCTTTAACTAGAGAAGCCTTATTAATATTTACCTCTGCTCGGACTATGCATATCAAAGTTCAACCAGAGTCCTTCTCTTGGAATTCAGACATTTTATTTTGAATTTCTGAAATTTGGTTAGAAAGTACTTCATATATTTCATCTCCTCTGGTCAAAAAATTCATTTTAGCTCTATGATGAATAATATTGAGCTCCAATTCCTCTCCCACAATTTTTACTTATTCTGCCACAATACTCACATTAAATTTTATTACAGTGTGGCTTACTAAATGACTTTCAAGCATCTCTATGAAAATTTATTCATTTTCACCAATGAAATCTTCTAGTAAAAATTCATTTCTTTTATTATTTAATCCATACGTTACAATATTATTTTTGAACGCTTTGCTTATGGTGTAGAATTTCATATTATCTTCATGTCTTCCTTGAGTTTCTTCATGAATGCTGGTATTATTTATGAAATTACCTCCATAAGCATAAGTATTTGTATACCATTGCATGGAGGTAGAGAGTTGTTGCCAATACATTTGTTTTTGTTGCAGTTGTAGTTGATATTGCAATTGTTGGTCAGTATTTGGGTACCATTGCATGGCCGTAGGAGTTTGCTCCCAATACATTTGTAATTGTTGTTGAGGATATTGATATTGTTGTTGTTGTTGGAGATATTGATATTGTTGCTGTTGTTGAGGACATTGATATTGTTGTTGTTGTTGTTGTTGTTGTTGTTGTTGTTGTTGAGCATATAGATATTGTTGCTGTTGTTGAGGATATTGATATTGTTGCTGTTGTTGTTAAGGATATGGATATTGTTTCTGTTGTTGAGGATATATATATTGCTCCTCAACATCATGATTTTGGATATGATCCAAGAAAGACTTTTGGTATTTGTATACCTTATTGCGTATATTACATTTATATACCGAATCCATTTTAATAATTTATAGAATGTATTGATAATATATATTTTTTAAGATTTTATACGATGATGCACTTACTAGATACAATGCTGTACTTGCTGCTAGATTAGAGAACGTCTCAATTTATACGAATTACGTTCTATTCTTACATTGTTTCAAAATACATATATTTACGATATTCCTTTAAAATAAATATGTAGATTAAAAAATATACAAAACTGCTGTTCATTAATTTATTTACATAAACATACATATGTACGTAGTAAGTAAGTATGTATGTATGCATATAAGTGTATGGTTTCTTTGACAAATGTCAGCTTCTTTGCACAAAAAAACTAAAAATAAATAAAACCAACACAAAAACATTAATATCTCACACGCATACATAATTTCTTTCTATAAATACTCTTCCATCCCCATCAGCTAAAAGGAATATTACAAAAAAAATGCCGAGTACATACTATGATATTTTGTAACATCGCAACAGTGTGTACTAGTGCCAAGGTTTGTAATTTTTGAAATTTTTTCTTGTTGTGTGATATTGCTTTCCCTATAAAAAAACATAACGTGAAAGACGTTGCACACATTTTAAAAAATGATTATAACACAAGAAATGCCAGATGTGTACTCGGCATTACACACTCGCTTTTTTTTTATATACATATACGACTACTTACCCATCTGCCAACGCGCAAGTTATTGTAAAAACATACACAAATGCACATGCATGAGCATAACGTTGGCTCCCATGATCACGCATCTCTAATTCCCTTTGACAATCCTAAATATCTTACACTTCAATTTCTCCAACCTTCAAGTAAGTTCGTTGCTCATAAATTACATATTTTATTCATCTCTTCAAACTCTTTAAACATAGAAAATAGGAAAATCAAACTAAATAGAACCAACAACAAAAAATATTCATAGATTTCCCACAAGCATACATAAGGTCTTCTAAAATAACCTTCCATGGTCACCAGCTAAAAAGAAAATAAAAAAATGCTGCAACTACTTGGCAAACAAAAGAAATCACATTTCAATTCAAAATTAAAACAAAAACGTACGTACAAAGCATGCGTGCCAATGAAAATAAACTACAAATATGTACACCAAACTATCCTTATCTCACACTTATGCTCCCACAACAAAACAAACAAAATTACAATTCAGTTCAAAATTAAAACAAAAATCTAAAACATACATATAAGTTTGCGCGCCAAAATAATAAATTACGAGTATGTACATTGACCGACCGATATCTACAGACCGTCGAGTACCCTCGTCACTTCACACCTTTGTGAAGTTAAAACAAAAATCTAAAACATACATACAAGTTTGCGACCCAACATAATAAACTACGAGTATGTACATCAACCGACCGACATCTACAAACCATCGAGTACCCTCGTCACTTCACACATTTGTAAAGTTAAAACAAAAATCTTATACATACATACAACTTGGCGCGCCAACATAATAAATAAATAAACGAGTATGTACATTAACCGACCGATATCTAACCATTCTTATCTCACACTTATGCTCACAAAACAAAACAAAACATCACAGACATATACATCTACAAACCATGGAGTACCCTCGTCACTTCACACTTTTGACCTTATTTTAAAATTTTCCCATATATTACAAAATTTTTGACTTTGATTACCCAAATTTGACAATTTTAATTGTCATAGAACCGGCGGTATCTAACGACTAACTTACATTTCAAACTACTGTTTTTTTCATTTTTTTAACAACCTGAAAACAACATACCAAAACAGTAAAAACGACTGTATTTTTCAATTATTTTAGCTTACATAAATTTACTACCCAAAACTGTAAAAACAGCTAATTTTTCACTTATTTTGACTGACAAAAAATAACTTACCGAATCAAAAGAAACTACTGTTCATTTATTTTTACAACAATATATTGATCCCCCAAAAAACAAAGAGTTGTTAAAAACTGTCTTTTACAAATAATTTTTATTGTTTATATACATACATAATAACATAGCAAATTTTTAATTTTAACAATGAAATGTATGTGAAATTATTGTTCGACCTCCGTCACGTAATAACTTTATCAATAAATTAAACTCCTCTTCCAAGCTCTCGTATATTTTTACCAATGGAAATATTTTAGCTCCTTAAATGTTTTTCTGTAAGAAAAAAATTTATTGAAATCATACTACATATGATTTCAGAAATTGATAAAAATGTGGAAGGTTGCAAATATTTGGAGTATTTAAACGAAGTCATATGGTCATAACATACTAAAATTTTAATCTAGCTTAAAATTATTTTTATTTTCTTTTATAGAAAAGCTTTACTATAATACCTTATGTTTATGTTACTGTAATAACAAATTTTTTAGCTATTTACTTTTCTTTTGCGACAAAATGTCCAATAATGTTTAAATACGTGATAGCATACAGTATGTAAATCGTACAAATTTCCAAAAAAACAAAATCTTTAAACGAACAAACTCGAGGATTTTAAAAATCAAAAACAATTTCATGTGTTCAAAATACGCAACTTCGCAAATTATATTTTAATTGAAAAAAAACTTTAAAATTTATTTAAAAAAATTCTAATATTGTAAGGATGGCATTCCTGGAAAAATTATGAAAATTCGCAAAAATTTGGTAACATCAAAAAAATATCAAAGTTGTGAAGATTGCCAAAAAAAATACTAACAATTGAGAACCAACACTTTCCTTGCGAAATTAGAGTGAAATTACTTAAAAAAGTTGTAAGGAATATCAAAAACTCGAAAAATTCGCGAACATGCTGAAAATTTCCAAAAACTGTGATATTAATTAAAAGTTGGCAGAATTTTAATTAGGCTTCTTGTTTTTTATGCATGTTTTTTTTATTTATTGTATCTTCATATATGAAGATACAATAAATAAAAAAAATCTTCAAATCTTAAATCTAACATATAATTAATAGGCCCGATCAATGCCAGACATAACTAACTGATAGTTGTAAATAATACATAAATAATGATAAGCAAAAAAAAAATTTTTCAAGCAACTTCATTCGGAGTTTTTTTTTATTAGAGCCCTTGTATCTCTCTTTTGTAAGCGGATGTGTCCAATAAAGTTCAAAATATTACGAGCAAGCGGATTAGGATGTGACTCGAGTTTTGTTAGATATTTGCCTGCGTATTTTGCAATTTCTTCAGTCACTAGTGGCATATTTAAATCACGATGTATATTTGAATTCTTAATGTACCATGGAGCAGATGTTATTAACCTTAAAATTTTGTTTTGTCTTCGTTGAATTCTCTCTACATTGGAAGCAGAAGCAGTGCCCCATAACTGGATACCGTAACACCATATTGGCTTTAAAAGCGACTTTTATATTAAAAGTTTGCAGTGTAGGCTGAGTGTTGAATTTCTGCCAATCAGCCAATGTACCTGAGTTAATTTTAGTTTCATTTGAGTTAACTTATAGTCAATGTGATGTTTCCATGTAAGCCGTCGATCGAGGTGTATACCAAGATATTTCACATGTGAATGTTGAGGAACAACTTGATTATTAATCAGAATAAGGGAACAAGTATCTCTTCGCAAGGTAAATGTTATATGGACACACTTTTGTTCATTTACCTTAATTCTCCATAAGTTTAACCATAGTTCCATCTGGCTAATGTGTTCCTGGAGTTTTCGGTATACCTCATCAGGGTTTTCGTGCATACTAAGGCAGGCGGTATCGTCGGCAAATGTAGAAGTGTGGATACTACTGCTCACAGGCATATCACAAGTATAAATCAAATATAAAAATGGCCCCAGTATACTCCCTGTGGCACACCGGATGAGATAGGTTGAGGCATACTCATAAAGTGTCCTTCCACAACTGTAAATTTTCGTGCAAGAATGTAACTTTCCAAAAGATTTAGAATGTTTATTGGTAAGTATGTCTTCAATTTCAAAATCAGGCCTTCATGCCACACTTTATCAAATGCCTGAGAAACATCAATAAACAGGGCTGAACAATACTTCTTTTCCTCAAATGTGTTTCTGATAAATCTATGCGTTTGCTCAATGGTGCTATGCTGGCTTCTAAAACCAAATTGATGGTCCGGGATGCACCCATTATCAATTACAATTGAAGACAATTTTGTCATGAGTTGATTTTCAAAAAGCTTTGACATTGTTGACAGTAAACTTATTGGCCTATATGACTCAGCCTTGGTAAGATTTTTACCTGGCTTTGGAATCATTTTAACCTTTGCAAGCTTCCAGCAGTCTGGATAATACTCCAGTCGTAAAATGGCATTAAAAATTAATAACAGGATTCTAATTGCAGTATGAGGTAACTTAATCAGCATCTGGTTACAAATTCCATCCATACCGGGAGCTTTTTTTGGGTTGAGTTCAGCAATTAGTTTTTGTACATCGTCAATTTTAAGGGTCGAGGGGGTAGAGCAACTACACTCGGTAAAGCAGCAACACCGGTGCATGTATTTGGTGTAAATACGGATTTTAAATGCTCAGCAAATATGTTACCTTTTTCAGTATCGCTTCTTGCCCAACCTCCGGTAGATGTGCGCAGAGGTGGCTTAAACTTGTGGGAGCACTGTAAAATAATATAAAAATTTAAAAATTCAAAAAAAAAGTATGTTTGAAATTATTGTAAACTAAAATAATTTTTTGAAATAAATCATAAAAGTTTAATATCTTAAACGAACAACATAAAAGTTTAATATTTCTTTAGTGAAATAATTGGTGACCCCGAAAATGTTAACACACACTCCAACCAGGTCGATTAATACTGCGATAAGTCAGCCAACCGGCGAAGGACTTGAATGTCAATCGCAGGACCTTCAAGACCAATCCAGTTCACAGAACACTCAACAACAGCAAGATGTACTGAATGACAATAATTCATCAGCTATTAACGCCAGAGAAATAGGAGCATCATCTGTCCACAAGCTACCATCATTTTGCATAAACAACCCTTAATTATGGTTCGTCCAGATAGAATCTGTGTTTGCTACAGCTGGTATAACAAGAGATGAAACAAAATTTCAATATGTTGTTGCCAATATGGACCAACAAATAAGTGAATACATAAGTCATATTATTTTTAATCCTCCACGAGATATGACGCAATATGCTGCTGTTAAAAAAGCTCTTTTGAGTGCATTTGGCGAGTCCGAAGAACCAAGAATACGGAAGCTTCTACATGGACAATCGTTAGGAGATAATAAACCCACACAGTTTCTACAAAAACTCAAAAACTTTCATATGGACAGATCGGCGATAATCTTTTAAAAAGCATTTTTCTAGAACAAATGCCGGATCAAATAAGAACCATTCTTGCAATAACAGATTGTTCAATCGAAGTTTTAGCAGAACAAGCTGATAAACTGGTCTAACGCACTGGCGACTATAGATCTTTAAATAGAATAACCGTTCCTGACAGATATCCAATACCGTTTGTGACAGATTTTACATCAAATCTAGGCGGTAATAACATTTTTACAAAAATTGATTTAGTCAAAGCATACCATCAAATACCAGTACACCCTGATGATATAGAAAAAACAGCAATTGTCACACCTTTTGGACTATTTGAATACGTCAAAATGCCATTTGGTTTTCGTAATTCTGCTTAAAGTTTTCAAAGATGGATGGACAATGTATGCCGTGATTTGAACTTTGTATACGTGTACATTGATGATATTTTAATAGCGTCAAGATCAAAATCAGAACATCTGAAACATTTAGACCTACTGTTCCAGCGTTTAAATGATAATGGAATAATTATTAATCCAAGTAAATGTTTATTCGGAGTATCGCAGTTAGATTTTTTAGGATATCATATTTCTGCTGATGGTAATAAACCTATGCAATCCAAAATACAAGCAATTATTGACTTTCCAAAGCCCAATACATTAGAACAACTCCGTCGATTCCTTGCGACAACTAACTACTACCGAAGATTTATGCCACATGCCGCCCAACACCAAATAAAATTAAATGAACTTCTCAAGGGATGCAAAAAGAAAGACAAGAGACTTATTAAATGGAATCCCGACACAGAAGAAGCTTTAAAATTAATAAAAACTGACTGCGCCAATGCTGCTTTATTAGCATATCCTGAAGTAAATTCTGAAATAGCATTAAAAGTGGACGCTTCCAACATAGGTATTGGAGCCGTTTTGGAAAAAAAAACAACAAAGGGCTGGAAACCATTATCATTTTTTCTCGCAAGCTTTCATCCTCTGAACAAAATTATTAGCAGTTTATGCAAGTGTCAAACATTTCAGATTCATGTTAGAGGGACGTAATTTCGCAATATACACTGATCACAAACCTCTCATATTTGCTTTCAAACAAAAGCCAGAACGAGCAAGTCCTCGACAAATTCGGCATCTCGACTTTATATCCCAATTCACAACAGATATACGGTACGTATCCGGCTCTGATAATGTGGTAGCTGATTATTTATCCAGGTTACTTGAAATTGAATCAATCAATTATAGCATCATGGCAAATCAACAAAATGATATCCCAAAAGGATAACCTTTTCATTAGGAAGAGGGCAATGTGGGAGCACTGTATAATAATATAAAAATTTAAAAATTCAAAAAAAAAGTAGGTTTGAAATTATTGTAAACTAACATAATTTTTTAAAATAAATAATAAAAGTTTAATATCTTAAACGAACAACATAAAAGTTTAATATTTCTTTAGTGGAATAAACTCAAAGGGTGTTTTAAGCTTTTTAGCAGCGCGCCACAAAGAGTAATTAGATGCTGGTGTGACATCAAGGCCTTCCAGATAATTTTTAAAAGTGGCAGTTTTTTCAGATGCAAGCAACTCTTGGAGTCGTTTAGTGCACTCTTTAAATCTGATTTTGTGTTAAGGTGATCTGTGCTGTGGCCATTCCCTTCTAACTCTTCTTTTTTCACGTACGAGATGTTGAACGTCTGTAGAATAAATTTTATTGAACCCAGTATGCGGATGGGAGGTAGTAGCATGTTCAGAAGCTTGTTTAATATTCTCGGTAAGATTTACAATGTTCGATTCAATATCATTGCGTGTTCTTAGCGTAATATTTTCCGTGCAATGACTACTAAGATATTTTTTGAATCCCAGCCAATTAACACGATTTATCATCTTGACATATGGGTGAGTTAAAGCGCTTCACAGTGGGCTACAGATTGTAACGATCGTGGGAGAGTGATCGGACGAGAGATCTTGGGAAGCTTCAACGTGAATTAATTCCCTACAAATACCTTTTATGACGCCGAAATCTATAACATCCGGAATTTTTCGTACATCAGTAGGCCAGTAAGTAGGCTCCCCACTCGAAATAACATCCAAGCCCATTTTTGAAATTGTGTTGAACAACGCCCTACCTCTAGGCGTAATAAGACGTGAACCCCAGAACGTATGCTTAGCATTGTAGTCGCCAGCAGCTACGAAACAAGGTCCAAGAGATTTGTAGAATTTCTCGTATTGGTCCTCAGTGATTTAAAATCTAGGAGGGGAGTAAATTGAAGATATCACGAGATTTGTACAAAAATTTTCAATGCAGATATTTGTTGCTTGTAGATGTTCTTTACAAATCTCAAGAATATAGTGCTTGAGTCTTGACTTTATTAGAATTGCTGATCCACCGCATGCTCTCCCTCTAGGGTCCTTTGTATCATATAAAGTGTAGCCATTCATTTTAAAGAGACTTCTAGAAGTCAAATGAGTCGCAGATAACAACATTATATCAATATTTTTTTCCGTAAGGAAGTGCTCAAGTTGCTTTTTAATGTTGGCGAATGCCGTTTGCGTTCCAGAAACATATTTTTAACGTGTTCATGGCTTGTTAATTAATGCTTCAAGCAGAGTATTCTGCATTCTCAGCATTTCTTGCATCATGGTAGTCATATTTGTTGTAAAGTTGTTTATAGATAGCTTCAGATTCTCAATAGTAGCTTCAAGGCGACTAAAGTTAAAGCTTGAATTTGCATTCTTTGAATTATTTGGCGGTGAAACATTTTGTGTGGGAATATAACTAGCCTTAGCAGCATCGGCATACGATACACGTGAAGTAACTGGTTGGCTTACTTGAGCAAAAGTGGCGGAGTACGCATTTAATGGTTGAGCTGGAGTTAATTTACTCTGTAGTTAGCGGTGTGATTACCTCCACAATTACTGCATTTTTTCCGCTTGATCTTTTGGTTTGGTACAACTTGCAGTACCGTGCAATTCACCGCAGATAACACACACTGTAGGTTAATTGCAGTAAGCTCTTGTGTGGCCATATTCTTGGCAATTACGACACTGCACGGGACCTGCACGCTTACGTGGCTCTTCAACTGTGATTTTTCTGTATAAAAGGTATTTTAGGCTATAAATAGGATGATTCTCGTTTTTTTTCAACTGTATATCATTCGGCTCCAGTTCAACACGAAATAGGGGTTGGGGTACCTTTTCTATGTTCATTATGTTAGATACATTCTTTACCTTAAATCCCTGGAGGACTAGTGCATCTGTTATTTCTTCAGGGACAACATAAGAATCTATGCCCTTCAATACGATCTGCAGGCCTTTAGCGCTCTTAAGCTGGTATGTGTAGAAGCTTGTTTTATTTGTTTCAAATTCAGAAACCATTTTGCGGAAATCCTTTTCGTCATAAATTTGAATTTTCGTTGCATCGATGTTGCCATGTTTTATTGGGACAATGTGGAATTTATTTTCACCAATGATCGAAATTAATTTTTTAATAAGGCCATTTGAATTTGTCTCTCTCAAGTAGATTGGTGGCGGCTTGGATGTTTTATTCGAGGATACATCGGGTTTGTCGTTCTCATCTTGCAAAATTTTAAAACGGTTTTGGCGATTAGTTGAGGATGCGCTGTTACCCCTAGACATCTTTGGAGCGGATGAAATTTTTGAAGAATTCGGGCTTCGCCCACGCTTTACCACCGACTTGCACCTTGGGTTTTGAAATACTGTTATCTGTAGTGATAGCTTTATTAAGTGACGAATACGAGCCTGAAGGGGATGATATTACTGACTTATATGAAGAAGTGCTAGGCAATTGTAATGTTAATGAATCACTACTATTTGGCATTGGACAAAGCGAAGTTGATCGCTGACGAAAAATTGGCTTTGCCGTTAAAAAAACACTTTCATTAGATTTATTATTTCTATTTTTTTCATTAAGAGCTTCAGAACTCACAGTAAAATAGGCATTTCTGCCGTTAGAACTCACTTCATAATTTTTTGTATTTGAGGCACTCATATAGAGTATTCCTCAAGGGCACTTTTTGTGTTTTTTTTGCTTACGGTTTTTTTGTTTTCGTAATTTATGATTGTTTGTCTGTTTTTGAGGTACTCGTATAGAGTATTCCTCAATGTCACTGTTTATGTTTTTTTGATTGCGTTTTTTTTTGTATTTGTTATTTCCAATTTGAAATTTATTTGCTGGTGGCTTAGCTTGGTCTATACACGTATTTCATTGGTGCTTGAACCAAATCATCAGTAGCACCAATGAAATACGTATATAGACCAAGTTAAACCACCAGCAAATAAATTTCAAATTGGAAATAACAATTAAAATATAATTATGACAATATGTCGAATAATAAATTTCTTATTTGTTATATCCACTATGTAAAATATTATCAAAGCAATAAAGCTTATTTATTAAAGTCAGTATGTACCTATTACGAGTAATATGTACAACGAATATTTTTTTGTATAATTGTTTGTTTGTTTGGTATATAAGAAAAAATTCCGCTAATCGACTGTTCGCTATGAAGGTACCACGAGAAAAACTTATAAGACTTAAATAAAATTGGCTAATGAATTTAGATTTTTTAAACGGCCAGGTTATGAAAACCATTTCGTTTTGAAACCGACAGATTTCAGCAAAAGATTAAACTAGAAAACTCACTTATTGCAGTTTTTATTTAGTTTTAACGTTTTATATCCTTAAAATATTTTATCCGATCTTAATTTCAAATGACCTTACTTATGCGGTAAGAAGATCTCTGTTTTCCGTTTTTGAAATTTTGCCATTTCAAAACGAAATGGCTTTCAGAACATTGTGGGAAGGTTAAGTATAGACCCAAGCAATATAAAGCATTATAACAAAAAAGAAAATTATACATTACCTTTCATAATCGACATTGCATATGGGTAACTAGCGATATCAGTCGTCCTTATACAAATATTAAAATTATCTTCATTTGAACAGGTAGTAACTTCACCTGAAAACAAAATAATATACTTCCACGCATGTATAGATATGTGTGTATGTACATATATACATAAATACCATGTAACAAAATAATACATATCAATTTCATGCAGACAACTTACAACTTAATTTTTTTATATTTGGCAATATGCAGACATTTTGCACGAGTATGTACATATGTATATTTAATATATGTACCGCGGAACTACTCGTAAATACATGCATATGTGCATATTTATTTTAGTTTTTATTGACGTATATTTGTATATAATTTTTCAAATCTTCATTTTTAATTTGATTTTTTATAAAATATTTTTGAAGTTTATTTTGAAAGAAAATAAGTTTAGTAAAAACTAATTGCAAACACTTTCAGAACGACTGATTTTTTTCAGTTTTACTGAAAAAATATTATGTATTCTAAATAATTGATTATTTCGATTGCACACAATATCATTATTATTTTGTTGATTGTTTACTAAACAACATACAAAAAAAGTTAAAATAGACATGGCTTGTTAAAATAATTAAATTTTACCTTAAATTTAAACTTCGCCGAAAACTTCTGAAATAACTTACATTCAATTAATGTAAAACTTTTTTGAGTGTATACATACCTTAAGAAATTAACCTAATACTTTAAGTTCTTTTGGCATTTAGAGCTTCAAACTAAAATAAATATTTTAGCCAGTTGATGCGGCGTCGCATCTTTTTTTTCGAACGGCATTAAAATGTCATGTGTCATGAAAAGTGAATTTAGCATGTTTACACTCTAAGTCGACGATATAGTTTTGTACAGGTAAATATACCTATATCTTACTGTAAACATATCGATGGTGTTGGGTAAAAAGATCCAATATTCTAAGTGAAACGGTGCTAGATTGACCCTTTTCACAAAAGACGTTCGATATGCATTTAAAATGTATTGGTAGTAATATTATTGAAAAAACTAAATTTTTTTTTTTATTTTTGAGTCCTACTTTTGTAAGCAAATGTCCGGGTTTTTTTCCTCTGCTGTCCTCTTTTTATAAATCTCACTATAACAACCCCAACTTAACCAATATTTACGAAACTTGACACACACCTTAAACTCTTAAAAACAGATAAACTTGTCTAAAAAAATGGGCGCAGCCATGTCCCATGAAATTAAGTAATATATTTCACTAAAAAGCTGAAAATAAAACTGAAGAAAAAATTAAACCGACTTCAAAAATAAGCACTAAAAAGCTAAATATAATATAGATCTAATTAAGCAAAATATTTTTACATATGTTACCTATAGTGTTGTTTGAAGTTGGTGCCAGCAATATTGGTAACTAAGCACATACATACATACCTACATATCGTGCCTTAACCACCAAAATAACCTAACCAACATATTTTTCAAAACTGAGTTTTTGCTGCAAAATTGTTCTTTAAGTAACAATACGTTGTCCTGTAAAATAAAGTATCGATAACCCATATATTGAGATAAATACGAGCCCTTCAATTTAAACGTAACCCACATACGCTTAAATAAGTGACCGCAAAATAACGTAATTACATAAAAACAACGAGTAACTGCCATTATTAAAAACCTCTTATTTAAATTAGAATTTTCTGTTCTGATATTTTATCTACATATCTAGAATATTGGAAGAGGTCATTAACTTTTTGTTTTCTCCCTTAATTATTTGTGCTTTCTTGAAAAGTGTGTAGTATGATATCGTAAATTTTGTTATGCCGTGTGTTTCGATTTATTAGTTTAATTTTTTAGTGATGTTTTTACTTAGTTATAGGTTTGGGATACCGAAATTGCTTCAGATATAGATAATAATGCAGTGGAAGATGAAATATGCATTGGCAAGAGGGGTGTAAGAAAATAAGAAAACAACTCTTGCCATCAACTCATACACAAAATATTGTTCAGTGTAATCCTTGTATTAATAAAAAAACACTTGTATTAATAAAAAATGACTGCGCAGCTAAAATATCTGAAGAAGCTTGCGCTGCAACTCACGAACATTTTAGCGGATTAAGTAAATGAAGACAGAAAGATTGGCTTCTTTTTGCATTAAGCCAAAACCAGTCAAAAGAACGAGAAAAAAAGAATAGTAGACATAATCATAATCTAATATATGATTTGATGATGAAAGTGTAGTGACATTCGAAAACAGCTAGTTGTTCTGTTCTACTACGTGTTTGTCAGAATATTTACAATTAACTTTGATGTTATTTGTTCATTAATAATTAACACATGTAATTGGCTTACAAACCGATACGAACTTTAGTCTGATCAAATCATATATATATATATATATATATATATATTTTTTTTTTTTTTTTTTTTTTTTTTTGCATGTTTTTTTATTTATTGTATCTTCATATATGAACTAACAATAAGTATTCAAATCTTAAATCTAACATATAATTAATAGGCCCGACCAATGCCAGACCTAACTAAGTGATAGTTGTAAATAATACATAAGTAGTGATAAGCAAAAAAAAAATAAAAAATTTCAAGCAACTTCATTCGGAGTGTTTAGTATTAGAGCCCTTGTATCTCTCTTTTTTAAGCGGATGTGTCCAGTAAAGTTCAAAATATTACGAGCAAGCGGATTAGGATGTGACTCGAGTTTCGTTAGATATTTGCCTGCGTATTTTGCAATTTCTTCAATCACTAGTGGCATATTTAAATCACGATGTATATTTGAATTCTTAATGTACCATGGAGCAGATGTTATTAACCTTAAAATTTTGTTTTGTCTTCGTTGAATTCTCTCTACATTGGAGGCAGAAGCAGTGCCCCATAACTGGATACCGTAACACCATATTGGCTTTAAAAGCGACTTGTATATTAAAAGTTTGCAGTCTAGGCTGAGTGTTGAATTTCTGCCAATCAGCCAATGTACCTGAGTTAATTTTAGTTTTATTTGAGTTAACTTATAGTCAATGTGATGTTTCCATGTAAGCCGTCGATCGAGGTGTATACCAAGATATTTCACATGTGAATGTTGAGGAACAACTTGATTATTAATCCGAATGGGGGAACAAGTATCTCTTCGTAAAGTAAATGTTATATGGACACACTTTTGTTCATTTACCTTAATTCTCCATAAGTTTAACCATAGTTCCATCTGGCTAATGTGTTCCTGGAGTTTTCGGGATGCCTCATCAGGGTTTTCGTGCATACTAAGGCAGGCGGTATCGTCGGCAAATGTAGAAGTGTGGATACTACTGCTCACAGGCATATCACAAGTATAAATCAAATATAAAAATGGCCCCAGTATACTCCCCTGTGGCACACCGGATGAGATAGTTTCAGGCATACTCATAAAGTGTCCTTCCACCACTGTAAATTTTCGTGCGAGAATGTAACTTTCCAAAAGATTTAGAATGTTTATTGGTAAGTATGTCTTCAATTTCAAAATCAGGCCTTCATGCCACACTTTATCAAATGCCTGAGAAACGTCAATAAACAGGGCAGAACAATATTTCTTTTCCTCAAATGTTTTTCTGATAAATTGAACCAATCTATGCGTTTGCTCAATGGTGCTATGCTGGCTTCTAAAACCAAATTGATGGTCCGGGATGCATCCATTATCAGTTAAAATTGAAGACAATTTTGTCATGAGTAGCTTTTCAAAAAGCTTTGACATTGTTGACAGTAAACTTATTGGCCTATATGACTCAGCCTTGGTAAGATCTTTACCTGGCTTTGGAATCATTTTAACCTTGGCAAGCTTCCAGCAGTCTGGATAATACTCCAGTCGTAAAATGGCATTAAAAATGAATAACAGGATTCTAATTGCAGTACGAGGTAACTTAATCAGCATCTGGTTACTAATTCCATCCATACCGGGAGCTTTTTTCGGGTTGAGCTCGGCAATTAGTTTTTGTACATCACACATCGTAAATTTTAAGGGTCGAGGGGGTAGAGCAACTACACTCGGCAAATCAGCAACACCGGTACATGTATTTGGTGTAAAAACGGATTTTAAATGCTCAACAAAAATGTTACCTTTTTCAGTATCGCTTCTTGCCCAACCTCCGGTAGATGTGCGCAGAGGTGGCTTAAACTCAACGGGTGTTTTAAGCTTTTTAGCAGCGCGCCACAAAGAGTAATTAGATGCTGGTGTGACATCAAGCCCTTCCAGATAATTTTTAAAAGATGCAGTTTTTTCAGATGCAAGCAACTCTTGGAGTCTTTTAGTGCACTCTTTAAATCTGATTTTGTGTTGAGGTGATCTGTGCTGTTGCCATTCCCTTCTAGCTCTCCTTTTTTCACGTACGAGATGTTCAACGTCTGTAGAATAAATTTTATTGTACACAGTATGCGGATGAGAGGTAGTGGCATGTTCAGAAGCTTGTTTAATATTCTCGTTAAGATTTGCAATGTTCGATTCAATATCATTGGGTGATCTTAGCGTAATATTTTCTGTGCAATGACTACTAAGATATTTTTTGAATCCCAGCCAATTAACACGATTTATCATCTTGACATATGGGTGAGGTAAAGCGCTTCTCAGTGGGCTACAGATTGTAACGATCGTGGGAGAGTGATCGGACGAGAGATCTAGGGAAGCTTCAACGTGGATTAATTCCCTAGAAATACTTTTTATGACGCCGAAATCTATAACATCCGGAATTTTTTGTATGTCCGTAGGCCAGTAAGTAGGCTCCCCACTCGAAATAACATCCAAGCCCATTTTTGAAATTGTGTTGAACAACGCCCTACCTCTAGGCGTAATAAGACGCGAACCCCAGAACGTATGCTTAGCATTGTAGTCGCCAGCTGCTACGAAACAAGGTCCAAGAGATTTGTAGAACTTCTCGTATTGGTCCTCAGTGATTGAAAATCTGGGAGGGGAGTAAATTGAAGATATCACGAAATTTGTACAAAAATTTTCAATGCAGATATTTGTTGCTTGTAGATGTTCTTCACAAATGTTGTCAAGAATATAGTGCTTGAGTCTTGACTTTATTAGAATTGCTGATCCACCGCATGCTCTCCCTCTAGGGTCCTTTGTATCATATAAAGTGTAGCCATTCATTTTAAAGAGGCTTCTAGAAGTCAAATGAGTCTCAGAGACCAACATTATATCAATATTTTTTTCCGTAAGGAAGTGCTCAAGTTCATTTTTATGTTGGCGAATGCCGTTTGCGTTCCAGAAACATATTTTTAACGTGTTCATGGCTTGTTAATTAATGCTTGAAGCAGAGTATTCTGCATTCTCAGCATTTCTTGCATCATGGTAGTCATATTTGTTGTAAAGTTGTTTATAGTTAGCACCAGATTCTCAATAGTAGCTTCAAGGCGACTAAAGTTAAAGCTTGAATTTTCATTCGTTGAATTATTTGGCGGTGAAATATTTTGTGTGGGGATAGAACTAGCCTTAGCAGCATCGGCATACGATACACGTGAAGTAACTGGTTGGCTCACTTGAGCAAAAGTGGCGGAGTACGCGTTTAATGGTTGAGCTGGAGCTAATTTAGGTTTTTGCACCATAGCCTGCTTGACGAAAGAGTACACAGGACATCCTCTGTAGTTAGCGGTGTGATTACCTCCACAATTACTGCATTTTTTTTCCGCTTGATCTTTTGGTTTGGTACAACTTGCAGTACCGTGCAATTCACCGCAGATAACACACACTGTAGGTAAATTGCAGTAAGCTTTTGTATGGCCATATTCTTGGCAATTATGACACTGCACGGGACCTGCACGCTTATGTGGCTCTTCAACTGTGATTTTTCTGTATAAAAGGTATTTAAGGCTATAAATAGGATGAGTCTCGTTTTTTTTCAACTGTATATCATTTGGCTCCAGTTCAACACGAAATAGGGGTTGGGGTACTTTTTCTTTGTTAAATATGTTTGATACATTCTTTACCTTAAATCCCTGGAGGACTAGTGCATCTTTAATTTCTTCAGGTACAACATAAGAATCTATGCCCTTCAATACGATCTGCAGGCCTTTAGCGCTCTTAAGCTGGTATGTGTAGAAGCTTGTTTTATTTGTTTCAAATTCAGAAACCATTTTGCGGAAATCCTTTTCGTCATAAATTTGAATTTTCGTTTCATCGATGTTGCCACGTTTTATTGGGACAATGTGGAATTTATTTTCACCAACGACCGAAATTAATTTTTTAATAAGGGCATTTGAATTTTTCTCCCTTAAGTAGATTGGTGTCGGCTTGAATGTTTTATTCGACGATGCCTCGGGTTTGTCGTTTTCATCTTGCAAAATTTTAAAACGGTTTTGGCGATTAATTGAGGATGCGCTGTTATCCCTAGACATTTTTGGAGCGGATGAAATTTTTGAAGAATTTGGGCTTCGCCCACGCTTTACCACGGTTATATATCTGTCCATACCGACTTGCACCTTGGGTTTTGAAATACTGTTATCTGTAGTGATAACTTTATTAAGTGACGAATACGAGCCTGAAGGGGATGATATTACTGACTTATATGAAGAAGTACTAGGCAATTGTAATGTTAATGAATCACTACTATTTGGCATTGGACAAAGCGAAGTTGATCGCTGACGAAAAATTGGTTTTGCCGTTAAAAAAACACTTTCATTAGATTTATTATTTCTATTATTTTCATTAAGAGCTTCAGAACTCACAGTAAAATAGGCATTTCTGCCGTTAGAACTCACTTCATATTTTTTTGTATTTGAGGCACTCATACAGAGTATTCCTCAAGGGCACTTTTTGTGTTTTTTTGCTTACGGTTTTTTTTGCTTTTGTAATTTATGATTGTTTGTCTGTTTTTGAGTTACTCGTATAGAGTATTCCTCAATGTCACTGTTTATATTTTTTTTGTTTGCTTTTTTTGTATTTGTTATTTCCACTATGTAAAAAATATTATCAAAGCAATAAAGCTTATTTATTAAAGTCACTATGTACCTATTACGAATAATATGTACTACGAATATTTTTTTGTATAATTTTTTGTTAGTTTGGTATGTAAGAAAAAATTCCGCTAATCGACTGTTCGCTATGAAGGTACCACGAGGACGCTATATATATATATATATATATATATATATATATATATATATATATATATATATATAATCTATTTATTTAAATATATAAGCATTTATAATGTCAAATGTGATGCTATATACACCTAAAATACAAAAGGCCGTACCTAACAAAAAATTCAAATCCTTAACTTAACTTTGATTGAATGAGTTTATATTATTAAAAATACAGCTATCGAAGGAAAATAACAGATTTTAATTTTTTGGCAGTTACGGCCTTTTGCATTTAGTTAAAGATATGTGTATGTAAATATACATTCTATATGCATATGTAAGTATGTGTTAAAAAAATTTCAGAAAGTAAATTTTTAAGTTGAAAATAACCTTTTAATTACAGAATAATAATATGTAAGTAGTAAATTTTTTTTATAAGCTGGTTACAATAATGACAGCCAAACTAACGTAAGTGACCAAAAAATATTTTTTAAATGGTCGAAAATATAAAAAATTAACAATAATACAAATCTAAAATAATCATAGGAATATTTATAGGCTATTATAAGAATTTCACAAAAAAATTCAAGTTAATCGGAAATAGGAAAAAAACCTCCTGTAAAGTTTGTTTTTTGTTGGTTACGTTATTTTGGCGGTTATGGCACGATATATGTATTACTGGCACCAATTTCAAACAACAATATAGGTAAAATATGTAAAAATATTTTATTTAACTAGATATATGTATATTATTTCCAGCTTTTTAGTGCTTATTTTTTAAGTCGGTTTAATTTTTTTAGTTTTATTTTTTTTATAGCATCCTGAAAGTAAAAAGTTAAGTAGGACTTTTTATGAATTGTTGAAGAATGATTTTAACATTTAAGAAATTTATTATTCGACATACTGTCAGAATTATATTTTAATTTGAAACTTATTTGCTGGTGGTTCAGCTTTGTCTTTATGCATTTCATTATTGCTGTGACAAATCATCAGTAGACTCCAACCACACATTTTAAGGAATTTATTATTCGACATATTGTCATAATTATATTTTAATTTGTGTCACTTATATTTGGTTTACAGATTCACAATCAATAAAAATCCTACCAAACAATGGTAACCATATTGTTACGTAAAAATATTCCTACAGGGTTAATGCAAAGAGCTATCTATAAGTATTTAACTAAAGCACTAAACGTACACACATATTCACGTGCAAGCACTATAGCAACAACAATTGTGTACAAAGCTACAGACATACACGTATACAAATAAAAGTGCGAGCACTTATGGTAACCACCCTGAACTAAAAATAGCACACTGCACTACCAACATACAAGTCGTTACTTTGAAAATTCAAAGACTAACGGCCAATGGAATCACCTACAAACATCAAGAAACGGCGACATGAATTTTCCCCATTATGCTAGAAGACTGTTTGAACATCTGGCTACTAATAAACAAACACGCCTAAACAGCCATATCGTTCCTTCTAAGTTTCTTCTTTACTAAGTACATACATGCATGCATGTTGCTACGCCATCTACTTGCGAATATTCTAGATCCGGTTTGGTAGTATAAAAACAGCTGCCGTATGTGAGAAGTCAGTCAGTACAAATTAGAATTTAGTATAGTGAACATCGTTGAAAGTAAAAGACATCGTGCCGTGGATAATAACGTAAAGAAGTAAATAAGAAAAGACAAGTTGTAATTGGTTTAGTCAAGATAAAAGGAAGTTCAGTTGCAAATAAGAAAATCGTGTTGTTATTTATTTTTTATTTTTGAGCAATCAAAAGAACTCACACGTTTAATAAAATTTAAACGTAACATTTGGTGTCAGAAGTGGGATTGCAAAATTAAAATAAAAATAATTAATTAATCAGAGAATGATGAATTGTAATACAAGCAGAGAAAATCGACAATGAAGTTCGAAGACCTAAAAGTGGAGCAACTCAAAAAGGAATTGAGTAAGTGTGACCTGCCGACAACAGGTAATAAGGCAGAACTTCAAAAGAGGCTAATAGATGAATTCAAGCGTCGTGGCGTTGACATAGGAGCGTACGAATTTGAAGAGAAATATGAGATGGAAGAAACATCTGCTCCTTCTACTAGTACTCCAACCAGTACAGACATCAGCGCAATGTTTGCTGCCATGATGAGCAAAATTCAGGATTTGCACGAAACTTTTCGAGTAAGCAATGAGAAAATGGATGACAGCTGTCAGGAGTTTTCTAGAGCTAATTCTGAAATGAAGGCTGAAATTCAGGAGTCTTCTAAGCTAAACAATAAGAGAGTTCTAACTGAAGTTAAGGCCACAAATAAGAAACTTCAAGAAATTTCTGAGGCCTTATATAGAAGAGAAGGTGGCATTAAAGTACACGTCAGTAAATCAGACCTAAAGATTTCTGACTTGGAGCAGATCAACGATGAAATTTCTGGCAATGAAGAAAATGTTGACGAAATCAACAGTGGCCAGTGTCAACAAGTTGGAAATGAGCAAAGTTTGTCAGAAGTCTCCAGCGAAGCGAATGAAGCTCGTGACTTAGAAGATAGTCAAGCGGTCTGTGAAACAGTGGAACAAGCTATGGGTGAAATAGTCTCGCTTGCTCAGGGTAACGTAACGAAACTACTACAGCATACAAAGCGAGCAGCGTAAAAGCAGCAAGGAAGAAGAAGACAACTTTCGTAAAGAACTTCAAGCGTGTGGTAAGGCAAAGTCTAGTCGAGACACAAAGTAGAGTCAGTGCAATAGGCCATAAGTGTGGAAGGAGTGGTCACCTCCAGTGTATGGTAAGGCAAGCTCTAGCCAAGGGGCAAGGTAGAGTCAGAGCCAAAGGCCATAAGTGCGGAAGGAGTGGTCGTCTCCAGTGTATGGTAAGGCACGCTCTAGTCAACAGGCAAAGTAGACTCAGAGCCAGATGCCACAAATGGTATTTTAAGTTGCACATATTATGAGCTGCACCTCTAAATTTGCCAGTTACATGACAATGATCCCTAATGCGATCACTACCTAAAAATGTATCACATATGTGGCAATTTACAGCATTTCGAAAACTGAATATTTCTGAAGGGGATAAAGAATCCATTTGTGTCTTACTCATTAAATAATTAGTATATATATCCTCTCAATCCTTAACTAAATAAGCAACAAATTTTTCTGCAGCGTCCCTACCAGTATAGATTCTAAACTTATCTATATTATGGTTAATATATTTAATATTATAACTTAAACCACAGGGAATATGCTTTTTAGTTAAATTATTATTTTTACTTACTCTACATTGGATGTCCTCAAGTATGCACTCAAAATCTGCATACACGACAAAAGGCACATCCATCTGTCATTGGTGGTCCTTAAATTTAAGTGTAGCGTTCTTATGGGATAGTAGCTGGGCTACAATTTTACCACACTCCGCTTTGTGGGGCTCCGTGATCCTATCACTGTGGGTAAATTGCAGACATACATTACACAATTTAAGAGTGTGTTCACGGTTTGTCGTTAATAATCTATAAAAAAAATTAAATTAAATCATTTATAATAAATATTATAAAAAGTTTACCTTAAATATATATATATATATATATATTTATTTAGTACTTGACACTTTTAGCTTACCTAGACATAGAACGTTATGATGACCAACGATATTTTCCAACAACAATAAATTGATATGATTACATTTTTCCTCCTTTGTAATATAATACGGACCAACAACTACATTATTTTCCTCATCATAACCAAATACGTTTACGCTGATTCCGCTATTCCACTTCTCAAATATTTTAATATCTTTTAAATATATTGGAAATATTAAATTCTTAAAATCTAGCGTTACATCGTTTTGGGTACAAATGATGTCAGCAGTTATGTCATGAATATTGTATGAGCTACATCGCTGTTTACTCTTTATTTGAGAGGTATCCAGTGCGGCGATTAGACACCACTTGAAACAATATTGATCGGTGTTTTCTACATTGATGCAAGCTTTTCTTTTTTGAAGTTTTTCTGGTAAGCTCATCCAGTTTGCTCCTTTAACTAGAGAAGCCTTATTAATATTTAGCTCTGCTCGGACTATGCATATCAAAGTCCAACCAGAGTTCTTCTCTTGGAATTCAGACATTTTATTTTGAATTTCTGAAATTTGGTTAGAAAGTACTTCATATATTTCATCTCCTCTGGTCAAAAAATTCATTTTAGCTCTATGATGAATAATATTGAGCTCCAATTCCTCTCCCACAATTTTTACTTATTCTGCCACAATACTCACATTAAATTTTATTACAGTGTGGCTTACTAAATGACTTTCAAGCATCTCTATGAAAATTTATTCATTTTCACCAATGAAATCTTCTAGTAAAAATTCATTTCTTTTATTATTTAATCCATACGTTACAATATTATTTTTGAACGCTTTGCTTATGGTGTAGAATTTCATATTATCTTCATGTCTTCCTTGAGTTTCTTCATGAATGCTGGTATTATTTATGAAATTACCTCCATAAGCATAAGTATTTGTATACCATTGCATGGAGGTAGAGAGTTGTTGCCAATACATTTGTTTTTGTTGCTGTTGTTGAGGATATTGATATTGTTTTTGTTGTTGAGGATATTAATATTGTTGTTGTTGTTGAGGATATTGATATTGTTGTTGAGGATATTGATATTGTTGCTGTTGTTGAGGATATTGATATTGTTGTTGTTGTTGTTGAGCATATAGATATTGTTGCTGTTGTTGAGGATATTGATATTGTTGCTGTTGTTGTTTAGGATATGGATATTGATTCTGTTGTTGAGGATATATATTGCTCCTCAACATCATGATTTTGGATATGATCCAAGAAAGACTTTTGGTATTTGTCTACCTTATTGCGTATATTACATTTATATACCGAATTCATTTTAATGATTTATAGAATGTATTGATAATATATATTTTTTAAGATTTTATACGATGATGCACTTACTAGATACAATGCTGTACCTGCTGCTAGATTAGAGAACGTCTCAATTTATACGAATTACGTTCTATTCTTACATTGTTTCAACATACATATATTTACGATATTCCTTTAAAATAAATATGTAGATTAAAAAATATACAAAACTGCTCTTTATTAATTTATTTACATATACATACATATGAACAGCAGTTTTGTATATACATACATATACAAAACTGCTGTTGATTAATTTATTTACATAAACATACATATGTATGTAGTAAGTAAGTATGTATGTATGCATATAAGTGTATGGTTTGTTTGACAAATGTCAGCCTCTTTGCACACAAAAAACAAAAAATAAATAAAACTAAATAAAACCAACACAAAAACATCAATATCTCACCAGCATACATAATTTCTTTCTATAAATACCCTTCCATCCCCATCAGCTAAAAGGAATATTACAATTTGAAATTTATTTGCTTGTGGTTTAGCTTGGTCTATATACGTATTTCATTGGAGCTTAAACCAAATCATCAGTAGACTTCAACCACAAATTTTGAACAGTCACAAACCTCTTACTTTATGCACAGACTTTCAAAAACTATGTGAGAATTCATAGAATAATAATAATTTTGAAAATCACAAAGACAAAATAAGTTTGGTAGGCTTTGAAACTCATACAAAACCCAGCAAATAATTTATATTCGATATGAATCTATTTTATATTTCTACACCTTCATACAATTAGAAATCCATTCGATAACAATAAAAGTAATTACAAGCCAAATGAAAAATAAAATCTAAAATTTAACATTTAAGAAGTTTATTATTCGACATATTGTCATAATTATATTTTATTTTATTTTTTATTTATAATTATGACAATATAGATACCGTAACACCATATTGGGTTCAAAAGCGACTTGTATATTAAAAGTTTACAGTCCAGGCTAAGTGTTGAATTTCTACCAATCAACCAGTGTATTTGAGATAACTTAAGTTTCATGTGAGTTAGCTTAAGTCAATATGATGTTTCCATGTAAGCTTTCGATCAAGGTGTATACCAAGGTATTTCACTTGGGAATGTTGAGGAATATTTTGATTATTGATTCGAATTGGGGAACAAGTATCTCTTCTTATGGTAAACGTTATATGGACACACTTTTTTTTGTTCATTTACCTTAATTCTCCATAAGTTCAACCACATTTCCAATTGTGTAATACGTTCTTGTAGCTATCGGGAAGCCTCGTGTGGGTTTTTGTGCATATTAAGGCAGGCTGTATCATTGGCAAACGTAGATGTATTGATATTGCTGCTCAAAGGCATATCACAAGTATAGATCAAATACAAAAATGGCCCCAGTATGCTACCCTGTGGCACACCGGATGATAGAGATTCGGGCACACTCAAGAATTCTCCTTCCACAACCGTGAACTTCCGGGTAGTAATGTAAATTTCTAATAAATTCACTAAATTTATTGGTAGATATGATTTTAATTTTAAAATTAGGCCTTCATGCCACACTTTATCAAATGTCTGAGAAACGTCAATAAACAGGGCAGAACAATACTTCTTTTCCTCAAATGTTTTTCTTATAAATTGAACCAATCTATGAGTTTGTGCAATGGTGCTATGCTGACTTCTAAAACCAAATTAATGGTCTGGGATGCACCCACTATCAGTTGACAATTTTGTCATGAGCAGCTTTTCGAAGAGTTTTGACATAGTTGACAGCAAACTTATTGGTCTATATGACTCAGCTTTAGTAAGATCTTTGCCCGGCTTTGGAATCATTTTGATTTTTGCAAGCTTCCAGAGTTGTGGATAATACTCCAGTCGTAATATGGCATTAGAAATAAACTGCAAGATTCTTATTGCAATATGCGGCAAGTTCATCAGCATCTTGTTACTAATTCCATCAATACCTGGAGCTTTCTTTGGCTTGAGTTCAGCAACTACTTTATGTACATCACGCATCTTAAACTTTAAGGCTCGAGGGGGTAGAGCAACTACACTCGGCAAATCAGCAACACCAGTACATGTATTTGTGGTAAATACGGATTTTAAATGCTCAGCAAATATTTAAAATTTTTCCGTATCGCTTCTTGCCCATCCTCCGGTAGATGTGCGCAGAGGTGGCTTAAACTCAACGGGTGTGTTAAGCTTTCTAGCAGAGCGCCACAAAGAGTAATTAGATGTTGGTGTGACATCAAGACCTTCCAAATAATTTTTAAGAGATGCAGTTTTTTCATATGCAAGCAGCTCTTTAGACTTTTAGTGCACTCTTTTAATTTAATTTTATTTTGTGGTGATCTGTGCTGTTGCCATTCTCTTCTAGCTCTCCTTTTTTCACATACGAGATGTTTAATATCTGTAGAATATATTCTATTAAACCCAGTCTTCGGATGGGAGGAAGTGGCATGCTCAGCAGCCTGCTTAATATTTTCGTTAAGATTGGCAATATTAGATTCAATATCATAATGAGTTCTTACTTTAATGTTTTCACTGCAATGACTACTAAGATATTTTTTGATTCGCAGCCAATTAACACGACTGACCATTTTCACATATGGGTGAGGTAGAGCACTTCTCAGTGGGCTACAGATTGTAACGATCGTGGGAGAGTGATCGGACGATAGATCTGGGGAAGCTTCAACGTGAATTAATTCCCTAGAAATGTTTTTCAAGACGCCAAAATCTATATCATCTGGAATTTTACGTATTTCAGTAGGCCAGTAAGTGGGCTCCCCACTCGAAATGACGTCCAAGCCCATTTTTTAAATTGTGTTGAACAACGCTCGTCCTCTAGGTGTGATAAGACGCAAATCCCAGAAAGTATGTTTTGCATTATAGTCTCCAGCTGCTACGAAACAAGGGCCAACAGGTTTGTAGAAATCCTGGTATTGATCCTCAGTAATTGCGAATGTAGGAGGGTAGTAAATTGGTGATATGACAAAATTTGTGCAAAAATTTATGACACAAATATTCGTTGCTTGTAGATGTTCTTCACAAATGTTGTCAAGAATATAATGCTTGAGTCTTGACTTTATTAAAATTGCTGATCCCCCGCAAGCTCTTCCTTTTGGCTTCTTTGAATCATATAAAATGTAGCCATTAATTTTGAATAGAATTCTTGAAGTCAAATGAGTCTCAGAAACCAATATTATTATAATATTATTTTCCGTGAGGAAGTGCTCAAGTTAATTTTTATGTTGGCGAATGCCGTTTGTGTTCCAGAAACATATCTTTAACGTGTTCATGGCTTGATAACTAAAGCTTGAAGCAGTGTAGACTGCATTGTGTTGCGGAGTAAGCATTTGCTGTTTGTGCTGGAGCTTATTAGGTTTGTGCCCCATAGTCTGCTTATCGAAAGAATATACAGGACATCCTCTGTAGTTAGTGGTGTGATTACCTCCACAATTACTTCATTTTTTTTCTGCTAGATCTTTAGGTTTAGTACAACCAGCAGTACCGTGCAATTAACCGCAGATAACACAAACTGAAGGTAACTTGCAATAAGTTTTTGTGTGACCATATTCTTGACAATTATGGCACTGTACGGGTCCAGAAAGCGTGTGTGGTACTTCAACTTTTATTTTTCGGTATAAGATATATTTTAAATTATAAATTGGATGAGTCTCGTTTTTTTCAATTTTATATCGTATGGCTCAAGTTCGACGCGAAAAAGAGGTTGAGGAATCTTCTCCCTATTTATTATGTTAGATACATTTTTACCTTAAATCCCTGGATGACGAGAGCATCTTTTATTTCTTCGGGAGTAACATAGGAATCTATGCCCTTCAATACGATCTGCAGGCCTTTAGCACTCTTAAGCTGATATGTGTAGAAACTTTTTTTAACAACTCAGTTAGTGTTAAAGTAAGTCCCGGTGCACACAATTCAACTTTTGTTGATCAACTCTTAATTCAGCTGTAAGATAGATGGAGAAGAAAATACAAATATCGAAGTTTATCTACCAGCTGAATAACAAGTTGATCAAGAAAAGTTGAAGTGGGTTAGCCGGCACTACAAAAATTCATGTCAGCTGGAGGCGAAGAGTAAGGAATGTTAATTTCCAGTTCTGAATATATATCGCTCAAGTATTAGTTGAATCCCACTTCGGGGGCAATTAAAATTGTTAAATTGTGGCTGAAATTGTTAAATTTGGGTAATTAAAATTTACCTGACCGTGGGAATTTTTTTGTATTAAGGTGGTTCATAGTTTGGAGGTTTTTATGTGTGTATATGCCGACGGCAAAACATAACTATTATTTGTCATTATGCCGACGGGAAAATGATTTTTCCTAATACCGAAGGGAAAACTGTCAGTGTTGCCAGACTGTAGGAATTTACTTCAATATAGAAAAATTTTAGTTTACAGTATTCCTTTATTAATCTCATTAGTTTTTAGGTGTCTCAATATACATACATTTTCTATTATATTGAAAATTATAGAATTAATGTGACGCATTCTTATTTTTAAGCAGCACAATTTCTCTGAATGTATGATCATGCGAATTTATGCTTCATATATTTAAGTAAGTGTGATTGTTAAGATCTAATAAATACTTTTTTTATTTTTATTTTTTTTAATACATGTATTTATTTATTGTATCTTCAAATATGAACTAACAATAAGTATTCAAATCTTAAATCTAAAATATAATTATTAGGACCGACCACTGTCGGACATAAACTTGTTAATAGTTATAAATAATACATAACTAGTGATAATCAAAAAAGAAAAAAAAAATTATAAAAAAGTATAAAAAAAAGTATTTTCAAGAAATCCCATCTGGCGTGTTGAGTAATAGAGCCCATGTGTCCCTCTTTTTTAAGCGGATGTGTCCAGTAAAGTTCAAAATATTACGAGCAAGCGGATTAGGATGTGACTCGAGTTTTGTTAAATATTTGCCTGCGTATTTTGCAATTTCTTCAATCACTAGTGGTATATTTAAACCACGATGGATATTGGAATTTTTGATGTACCATGGAGCCGATGTTATTAACCGTAAAATTTTGTTTTGCCTTCGTTGGATTCTCTCTACATTGGAAGCTGAAGCAGTGCCCCATAACTGGATACCGTAACACCATATTGGGTTCAAAAGCGACTTGTATAATAAAAGTTTACAGTCCAGACTAAGTGTTGAATTTCTGCCAATGAACCAATGAATTTGAGATAAGTTAAGTTTCATCTGAGTTAGCTTAGAGTTAATATGATCTTTCCATGTAAGCCTTCGATCAAGGTGTATACCAAGGTATTTCACTTGGGAATGTTGAGGAATATTTTGATTATTGATTCGAATTGGGGAACAAGTATCTCTTCTTAGGGTAAACGTTATATGGACACACTTTTGTTCATTTACCTTAATTCTACATAAGTTCAACCACATTTCCAATTGTGTAATATGTTCTTGTAAATATCGGGAAGCCTCGTGAGGGTTTTCATGCATACTAAGGTAGGCTGTATCATCGGCAAACGTAGATGTATGGATATTGCTGCTCAAAGGCATATCACAAGTATATATCAAATACAAAACTGGCCCCAGTATGCTCCCCTGTGGCACACCGGATTATATAGATTCGGGCACACTCATGAATTCTCCTTCCACAACCGTGAACTTCCGGGTAGTAATGTAACTTTCTAATAAATTCACTAAATTTATTGGTAGATATGATTTTAATTTCAGAATTAGACCTTCATGCCACACTTTATCAAATGCCTGAGAAACGTCAATAAACAGGGCAGAACAATACTTCTTTTCCTCAAATGTTTTACTTATAAATTGAACCAATCTATGAGTTTGTTCAATGGTGCTATGCTGACTTCTAAAAACCAAATTGATGGTCTGGGATGCACCCACTATCAGTTAAAGTTGGGGACAATTTTGTCATGAGCAGCTTTTCGAAGAGTTTTGACATAGTTGACAGCAAACTTATTGGCCTATATGACACAGCTTTAGTAAGATCTTTGCCCGGCTTTGGAACCATTTTGATTATTACAAGCTTCCAGAGTTGTGGATAATACTCCAGTCGTAATGTGACATTATAAATAAACAGCAAGATTCTTATTGCAATATGCGGCAAGTTCATCAGCATCTTGTTACTAATTACATCAATACCTGGTGCTTTCTTTGGCTTGAGTTCAGCAATTACTTTATGTACATCACGCATCTTAAACTTTAAGGCTCGAGGGGGTAGAGCAACTACACTCGGCAAATCAGCAACACCAGTACATGTATTTGGGGTAAAAACGGATTTTAAATGCTCAGCAAATATTTTACATTTTTCCGTATCGCTTCTTGCCCAATCTCCGGTAGATGTGCGCAGAGGTGGCTTAAACTCAACGGGTGTTTTAAGCTTTCTAGCAGCGCGCCACAAAGAGTAATTAGATGTCGGTGTGACATCAAGACCTTCCAAATAATTTTTAAGAGATGCAGTTTTTTCAGATGCAAGCAACTCTTGGAGTCGTTTAGTGCACTCTTTAAATCTGATTTTGTGTTGAGGTGATCTGTGTTGTTGCCATTCCCTTCTAGCTCTTCTTTTTTTCACGTACGAGACGTACAATATCTGTAGAATAAATTCTGTTAAACCCAGTTTGCGGATGGGTGTTAGTGGCATGTTCAGCAGCCTGTTTAATATTAGGTCTATCTGCGTACACATATTTTGCATCATTTTGTGCAAAATGTTGCAAAATCTTACAAAACGTTGTCTGCGTAGTCCAAATCTCTTGCAGCGAGAGAGCCAAAAAGAGAACTTTTTGACAGTTAGAAGTTAGAGAACTTCGCAAAATGATTAGAAATTGAAATTTAACAATGGCAGAGGTAAATAGTTACAATTGTGTTGATTTTTAACGTTTATAAGAAATTATAATAAACAAAACACTTTATTTCATGCTAGAAACGTCCAAGTATACAGTGCGACCGTGGCGTAAAAGCAGAACCAATGATTCCAATAATGCTATTTTGCTGGTCAACTCATTGATTTTGTCGATCGTATGAAATGTCTTGGTGTTTTACTAGACAATACTCTTAGTTTCGGACACCATATTAATGGACTATTTTCTAAAATAAACTTCACCTTACGAAGACTTTATGCAATGAATTTATACCTGCCCTTACATATTAGAAAGAGCATAGCTCACTCCTTATTGATGTCTAATTTATTATATTGTATTGAGGTATACTCTGGCTGTAGCGCTGAAAATTTAAATAGGTGTACCTTAGGCTGAGTTTACATCTGGCATTTCTTGTGTCATTTGCCCAAAAAAACGTAACCAACTAAATTCTAATGAAAAACTTTTATTGATTTAAATAGTTTGCAATCATTTTGGATTCTATAAAATTGTCTATTAATTATGTACTAAACTGTTTAACTTAATAATTACATGTCTGAATTAGTAATTAGTTGGTTACGCTTTTTTATGCTTGTGTGACATTTGGCTTTATATACCAACTACGAATTAACGATAATGTTTCTATGCATGTTATTGATTTTTTGGGCTGTAGTTTTAAAAACTTCATACAGATTAGATCACTACTTTTCTTTTAAAATGTCATGCTCACAGACTGTCCAGACTATCTCAGTATACATTTTACGTTTTTGCAAAGTGATAGAAACCCACAGCTTCTATTCCCCATTCGAAATCGTCTTATTTATGAAAGATCATTTACTGTACGAGTCGCCAAATGTTGGAATTCACTGGCAGGATCCTTAAGAGCATTCCATATTACTCGTAATTCATTCAAAGGTAAGCTTGTTGAACATTTCTCACTGAACTGATCTAGATTCCGAATACATATAGTTAACTTCATGCGCAATATATCTTCCAATTTATAAGTAATATTCTCATCTAATAATTCTATAACTATATATTATTATTTTTTTCATGAATATTGTGTATAGTTTATTTGTTGCCCACATGTTTAATTATTATGCTATTCTTGTAGTCCATCAACTATATATGGCCCTATGGGATCGGTTGGTTATTTTTATAAATAAATAAAATAAAAATTAAATTCTTTTGCTTTGTTATTTCAGCTGTTTTCTTGCAAGATTTTACTGGATACTGTCTGCGTACTTTTTAAGATATTGTCAGTCGACAGAGTAAAATTGGTCTTACTCTCCCAAAAAAGTTGACTGAGTATTTGCTACTGGAAAAGTACGCAGACAGACCTATTTTCGTTAAGATTGTCAATGTTAATTTCAATATCATTGGGTGTTCTTAGCGTAATATTTTCCGTGCAATGACTACTAATACATTTTTTGAATCCCAGCCAATTAACACGATTGATCATCTTCATATATGGCTGAGGTAATTCACTTCTAAATGGATTACAGGACGACAAAATCAATAACATCCGGAATTTTTCGTACGTCAGTAGGCGAGTAAGTGGGCTCCCCATTCGAAATAACATCTAAGCCCATTTTTGAAATTGTATTAAACAAAGCTCGACCCCTAGGTGTTACAAGGCGTGAACCCCAGTACGTATGTTTTGCAATGTAGCTCCAGTTGCCCCGAAACAAGATCCCAGCGATTTATAGAACTTCTCATGCTGATCTTCAGTAAATGAAAATCTGGGAGAGTAAATTGATGATATTACGAAATTAGAACAAAAATTTTCTACAAAAATATTCGTAGCTTGCATATTTTCTTCACTAACGTTGTCAAGGATATAGTGCTTGAGTCTTGACTTAATTAGAATTGCAGATCCACCGCATGCTCTTCCTATCGGGTCCTTTGTATCATATAAGGTTTAGCCATTCATTTTAAAGAGACTTCTAGAAGTCAAATGAGTCGCAGATAACAACATTATATCAATATTTTTTCCGTAAGGAAGTGCTCAAGTTCATTTTTATGTTGGCGAATGCCGTTTGCGTTCCAGAAACATATTTTTAACGTGTTCATGGTTTGTTAACTAATGCTTGAAGCAGTGTATTCTGTATTCGCAGCATTTCTTGCATCATGCCCGTCATATTTGTTGGAAAGTTGTTTATAGTTAGCACCAGATTCTCAATAGTAGCTTCAAGGTGACTAAAGTTAAAGCTTGTGCTTGCATTCGTTGAATTATTTGGTGGGGAAACATTTGTGTGGGAATAGAACTAGACTTAGCAGCATCGGAATACGATACACGTGAAGTAACTGGTTGGCTCACTTGAGAAAAAATGGCGGAGAACGCGTTTAATGGTTGAGCTGGAGCTAATTTAGATTTTTGACCCATAGCCTGTTGAATGAAAGAATATACAGGACAACTGCTGTAGTTAGCGGTATAATTACCTCCACAATTACTGAATTTTTGATCACTTTGATCTTTTGGCTTATTGCAACTAGCAGTGCCGTGTAATTCGCCGCACACAACACAAAATGTGGGTAATTTGCTGTATGTTTTTATATGGCCATATTCTTGGCAATTATGGCACTGTACGGGTCGCTTATGTGGCTCTTCAACTGTGGTTTTTCGGTATAAGAGGTATTTTAGGCGTGTATCGTTTTTTTCAGCTGTATATCATTTGACTCCAGTTCAACACGAAATAGAGGCTGAAGGATCTTCTCCCTATTGATTATGGTAGTAACATTTTTTACTTTAAACCTTGTATGATGAGTGCATCTTTTACTTCTTCGGGATTAACATAAGAAGTCAATACCCTTCAATACGATCTGCATATCTTTGGCACTCTTAAACTGCTACGTATAAAAACTTGTTTTATTTTTTTCGATTTGACTCACTATTTTGCGGAAATCTTTTTCTTCGTATATTTGAATTTTAGTTTCGTCAATGTTATCACGCTTTATTGGAATAACATGAAATGCGTTTTCACCAATGGCCCAGACTTATTTTTTAATAAGGGCGTTAGAATTTTTTCCTCTCAAATATATAGGTGGTGGCTTAAAAGACTTTTGCGAGGATGCAGCGGGCTTGTCGTTGATTATGTATCTGTCCATTCCGACTTGTACCTTGGGTTTTAAGCTATTGTTATCTGTAGTGATAATTTCATTAAGTGATGAACACGAGCATGAAGGGTATGATATTATGACTTATATGAAGAAGTACTAGGCAAATGTAATGTTATTGAATCACTATTTGGCATTGATCGCTGTCGAAAAAATTGGCTTTGCCGTTAAAAAAAGACTTTTATTAGAATTATTATTTCTATTTTTTTCATTAAGAGCTTCAGAACTCACAGTAAAATAGGCATATCTGCCATTAGAATTCACTTTAAAATTTTTTGTATTTGAAGTACTCATATAGAGTATTCCTCAAGGGCACTATATTTGTGTTTTTGTTTTCTTTTGTTTGCGGTTTTTGTTTGTTTTTTGTTATTTCTACTATGTAAATATCAAAGCACACAAAGCTTATTTATTAATGTCAGTATGTACCTATTACGAATAATATGTACTACGAATATTTTTTTGTATAAAATTTTGTTTGTTTAGTAAGAATGTAAGAAAAATTCCGCTAATCTATTCAGTATGAAGGTACAACGAGAACTGATTAATTAACACATGTAATTTGTCTTACAAACCGATACGAGCTTTAGTCTGATCAAATCATATACATACATATATGATCTTTTTATTTAAATATATTCGCATTAATAATGTCAAAGTATATATCATCACCTCGTTCTCGTGGTACATTCATAGCGAACAGTCGATTAGCGGAATTTTTTTTACATACCAAACAAACAAAAAATTATACAAAAAATATTCGTAGTACATATTATTCGTAATAGGTACATACCAACTTTAATAAATAAGCTTTATTGCTTTGATAATATTTTTTACATAGTGGAAATAACAAATACAAAAAAAATTCAAACAAAAAAAACATAAACAGTGACATTGAGGAATACTCTATACGAGTACCTCAAAAACAGACAAAGAATCATAAATTACAAAAACAAAAAAACGGTAAGCAAAAAAACACAAAAAGTACCCTTGAGGAATACTCTATATGAGTGCCTCAAATACAAAAAATTATGAAGTGAGTTCTAACGGCAGAAATGCCTATTTTACTGTGATTTCTGAAGCTCTTAATGAAAAAAATATAAATAATAAATCTAAGGAAAGTGTTTTTTTAACGACAAAGCCAATATTTCGTCAGCGATCAACTTCGCTTTGTCCAATGCCAAATAGTAATGATTCATTAACATTACAATTGCCTAGTGCTTCTTCATATAAGTCAGTAATATCATCCCCTTCAGGCTCGTATTCGTCACTTAACAAAGTTATCACTACAGATAACAGTATTTCAAAACCCAAGGTGCAAGTCGGTATGGACAGATATATAACCGTGGTAAAGCGTGGGCGAAGCCCGAATTCTTCAAAAATTTCATCCGCTCCAAAGATGTCTAGAGATAACAGCGCATCCTCAACTAATCGCCAAAACCGTTTTAAAATTTTGCAAGATGAGAACGACAAACCCGATGTATCCTCGAATAAAACATCCAAGCCGCCACCAATCTACTTGAGAGAGAAAAATTCAAATGCCCTTATTAAAAAATTAGTTTCGGTCATTGGTGAAAATAAATTCCACATTGTCCCAATAAATCGTGGCAACATCGATGAAACGAAAATTCAAATTTATGATGAAAAGGATTTCCGCAAAATGGTTTCTGAATTTGAAACAAATAAAACAAGCTTCTACACATACCAGCTTAAGAGCGCTAAAGGCCTGCAGATCGTATTGAAGGGCATAGATTCTTATGTTGTCCCTGAAGAAATAAAAGATGCACTTGTCCTCCAGGGATTTAAGGTAAAGAATGTATCAAACATATTTAACAAAGAAAAAGTACCCCAACCCCTATTTCGTGTTGAACTGGAGCCAAATGATATACAGTTGAAAAAAAAACGAGACTCATCCTATTTATAGCCTTAAATACCTTTTATACAGAAAAATCACAGTTGAAGAGCCACATAAGCGTGCAGGTCCCGTGCAGTGTCATAATTGCCAAGAATATGGCCATACAAAAGCTTACTGCAATTTACCTACAGTGTGTGTTATCTACGGTGAATTGCACGGTACTGCAAGTTGTACCAAACCAAAAGATCAAGCGGAAAAAAATGCAGTAATTGTGGAGGAAATCACACCGCTAAGTACAGAGGATGTCCTGTGTACTCTTTCGTCAAGCAGGCTATGGTGCAAAAACCTAAATTAGCTCCAGCTCAACCATTAAACGCGTACTCCGCCACTTTTGCTCCAATGAGACAACCAGTTACTTCACGTGTATCGTATGCTGATGCTGCTAAGACTAGTTCTATTCCCCCACCAACTGTTTCACCGCCAAATAATTCAACGAATGCAAATTCAAGCTTTAACTTTAGCCGCCTTGAAGCTACTATTGACAATTTGGTGCAAACTATAAATAATTTTACAACAAATATGACTACTATGATGCAAGAAATGCTGAGAATGCAGAATACTCTGCTTCAAGCATTAATTAACAAGCCATGAACACGTTAAAAATATGTTTCTGGAACGCAAACGGCATTCGCCAACATAAAAATGAACTTGAGCACTTCCTTGCGGAAAAAAATATTGATATAATGTTGGTCTCTGAGACTCATTTGACTTCTAGAAGCCTCTTTAAAATGAATGGCTACACTTTATATGATACAAAGGACCCTAGAGGGAGAGCATGCGGTGGATCAGCAATTCTAATAAAGTCAAGACTCAAGCACTATATTCTTGACAACATTTGTGAAGAACATCTACAAGCAACAAATATTTGCATTGAAAATTTTTGTACAAATTTCGTGATATCTTCAATTTACTCCCCTCCCAGATTTTCAATCACTGAGGACCAATACGAGAAGTTCTACAAATCTCTTGGACCTTGTTTCGTAGCACCTGGCGACTACAATGCTAAGCATACGTTCTGGGGTTCGCATCTTATTACGCCTAGAGGTAGGGCGTTGTTCAACACAATTTCAAAAATGGGTTTGGATGTTATTTCAAGTGGGGAGCCTACTTACTGGCCTACTGACGTAAGAAAAATTCCGGATGTTATAGATTTCGGCGTCATAAAAAGTATTTCTAGGGAATCAATTCACGTTGAAGCCTCCCTAGATCTGTCGTCTGATCACTCTCCCACGATCGTTACAATCTGTAGTCCACTGAGAAGCGCTTTACCTCACCCATATGTGAAGATGATAAATCGTGTTAATTGGCTGGGATTCAAAAACTATCTTAGTAGTCATTGCACGGAAAATATTACGCTAAGAACACCCAATGATATTGAATCGAACATTGCAAATCTTAACGAGAATATTAAACAAGCTTCTGAACATGCCACTACCTCCCATCCGCATACTGGGTTCAATAAAATTTATTCTACAGATTTTGAACATCTCGTACGTGAAAAAAGAAGAGCTAGAAGGGAATGGCAACAGCACAGATCACCTCAACACAAAATCAGATTTAAAGAGTGCACTAAACGACTCCAAGAGTTGCTTGCATCTGAAAAAACTGCATCTTTCAAAAATTATCTGGAAGGCCTTGATGTCACACCAGCATCCAATTACTCTTTGTGGCGCGCTGCTAAAAAGTTTAAAACACCCGTTGAGTTTAAGCCGCCTCTGCGCACATCTACCGGAGGTTGGGCAAGAAGCGATACTGACAAAGGTAACATATTTGCTGAGTATTTAAAATCCGTATTTACACCAAATACATGTACCGTTGTTGCTGATTTGCCGAGTGTAGTTGCTCTACCCCCTCGACCCTTAAAATTTTCGATGTGTGATGTACAAAAACTAATTGCCGAACTCAACCCGAAAAAAGCTCCCGGTATGGATGGAATTAGTAACCAGATGCTGATTAAGTTACCTCGTACTGCAATTAGAATCCTGTTATTCATTTTTAATGCCATTTTACGACTGTAGTATTATCCAGACTGCTGGAAGCTTGCCAAGGTTAAAATGATTCCAAAGCCAGGTAAAGATCTTTCCAAGGCTGAGTCATATAGGCCAATAAGTTTACTGTCAACAATGTCAAAGCTTTTTGAAAAGCTACTCATGACAAAATTGTCTTCAATTTTAACTGATAATGGGTGCATCCCGGACCATCAATTTGGTTTTAGAAGCCAGCATAGCACCATTGAGCAAACGCATAGATTAGTTCAGTTTATCAGAAAAACATTTGAGGAAAAGAAGTATTGTTCTGCCGTGTTTATTGATGTTTCTCAGGCATTTGATAAAAAGTGGCATGAAGGCCTGATTTTGAAATTGAAAACATACTTACCAATAAACATTCTAAATCTTTTGGAAAGTTACATTGTTGCACGAAAATTTACAGTTGTGGAAGGACACTTTATGAGTATGCCTGAAACTATCTCATCCGGTGTGCCACAGGGGAGTATACTGGGGCCATTTTTATATTTGATTTATACTTGTGATATGCCTGTGAGCAGTAGTATCCACACTTCTACATTTGCCGACGATACCGCCTGCCTTAGTATGCACGAAAACCTTGATGAGGCATCCCGAAAACTCCAGGAACACATTAGACAGATGGAACTATGGTTAAACTTATGGAAAATTAAGGTAAATGAACAAAAGTGTGTCCATATAACATTTACCTTACGAAGAGATACTTGTTCCCCCATTCGGATTAATAATCAAGTTGTTCCTCAACATTCACATGTGAAATATCTTGGTATACACCTCGATCGACGGCTTACATGGAAACATCACATTGCCTATAAGTTAACTCAAATGAAACTAAAATTAACTCAGGTACATTGGCTGATTGGCAGAAATTCAACACTCAGCCTAGACTGCAAACCTTTAATATACAAGTCGATTTTAAAGCCAATATGATGTTACGGTATCCAGTTATGGGGCACTGCTTCAACTTCCAATGTAGAGAGAATTCAACGAAGACAAAACAAAATTTTAAGGTTAATAACATCTGCTCCATGGTACATTAAGAATTCAAATATACATCGTGATTTAAATATGCCACTAGTGACTGAAGAAATTGCAAAATACGCAGGCAAATATCTAACAAAACTCGAGTCACATCCTAATCCGCTTGCTCGAAATATTTTGAACTTTACTGGACACATCCGCTTAAAAAAGAGAGATACAAGGGCTCTAATACTAAAAACTCCGAATGAAGTTGCTTGAAAATACTTTTTTTTTAATTATCACTACTTATGTATTATTTACAACTATCACTTAGTTATGTCTGACATTGGTCGGACCTATTAATTATATGTTAGATTTAAGATTTGAATACTTATTGTTAGTTCATATATGAAGATACAATAAATAAAAAAACATGCATAAAAAAAAATATATCATCACCTAAAATACAAAAGGCCGTACCTAACAAAAAATTCACATTCCAAGAATATAAAAACTTTATATAAAGCCGAATAGGTAAAAGAAAAAACCCCATGGAGTAAAATAATTTGAATGAATACACTGCTGCACAGTTACGCAGCTGGCTACATAAATTGAATATGCCTACGAGTGACACCAAAAACAGTTTGATATTAAGGCAGAGTGAAATACCAGCAAATATGAGAGGTGAGGGGCCAAGTGAAATCGCTGGTGCAACAGCGGTTACGGAGGAGACAAACGATTATACTTCAGAACATTTAGTAACCAATATAGAAGGACAAATGAACGAGTGTGAAATAAACTTAAATACGTGCGAAGAACAAGCTTATGATTATCAGAGTATGTCTAGAAAGGAATTTGAGCTGCTTAAGAAATAATTTGAAATTGTCAAACGTGAAAAGAAACTTTTAAAACTTGAAAATTAACTGTTAAGAAAAATGGAAGAATTTGGAAAGAAGGAAAAGAATTTTATGGCGCGCAGTAAGAATGACATTATAAGCAAAAATAGCAACGAAAGTGAAATTTATAGTAATGAAACTGTAACTGGTAAAACTAATAACAACAATAGAATAAACTGTGGTGGCGTAAATGATAGAGGTGTAGATAGTGGAGTAAACAACAATGAGGGCGAAAATATGTGTGACAGTGGAGAAGCAAACGAGAGGGGTGGTACAAACGATATCGGTGTTACAAAAGATAGATGTGTTATAAAAGATAGTGGCGTTGCAAATGATAGTGAGGTGATGTATAAGGGGAACAATTCAAATGAACGTGATAATACGGACAGTGATATTCCTTTTACACTAATTAAAGATTTATTGCCGGAATATGACGGTTCAACTAACCCTGACACGTTTGTGACGCAGGTGAAGAATGTGCTCGCATTGTACCCAATATCTACGGGTACAATAAAGGCCTTACTCATGTGCAAGGTTCGGGGAAAGGCACAATCTTGGTTGCAGTCCAAGTCAAATTTTTTGTACCAAGATTTGGACATGGTGTTCCAAGAAATGATTAAACTGTTTGGAACAAAAGAAGAAAATTCGAGTTACGAACATGGCAGTACGGTGAAGATTTTCTTACCTATTCTAATGACAAAGTATCTCTTGCCGGACACCTTGAAATTCCGGAAGATGAGCTCATCGACTACCTGATTGAAGGAATCCCTGATGAAAACCTTAAGATTCACGCAAGTCTTCAGTGTTTTCAGAGTAAGCTGCAGTTATTAATAGCCTTTTCAAAAATACATCTGAAGAAACAACAGTCTAGAACCAATAGATTGGATGCAGAGGTGGGTGTTTACTGCTACAACTGCAATTGTGTAGGGCACTATGCCAGAGAGTGCCAGAAGCCGAAAAGAAAAGTTGGGGCATGCTATGGATGTGGCAATCTAGATCACATGGTAGCCGCTTGTCCTGAGAGGAAGTCGTCTGGTCATAAGGTAGAAAATAGATACACAAGTTATTTTAAGTGTAGAGTAGATAATAATATAGATGATTCTTTTTATTTAGAATGCCTGATCGATACAGGGAGTCCCACCTACCTTATAAGGAAGTCTTTGATTGTGGGGATAATAGATTTAAATCAAATGAATGTTAATTTTTTAAGTTAATTTTTTTTGTGAGAAATTTTTTAGATATTTTTAATTGAACTGTACTGAATTTTAATCAGAAATAATTCATAGTTAGGCTCAAGTTCAGTAATTTCAATTCTTATTGAATGAAATATTTTTATTAATTAATGTGAGTTTCTAAAGAAGAGAAGAAAAATTAAACTTAGACTTTAAGCTGGGGGAAATATCTACCCAAGTAGATAGACTAGGGTGCTGATGAAGTGCGTGGCTGCACAGAAAAGTATCGGTGAAATAGCTTAAAGTCTAAGTTTAATTTTTCTTCTCTTCTTTAGAAACTCACATTAATTAATAAAAATATTTCATTCAATAAGAATTGAAATTACTGAACTTAAGCCTAACTATGAATTATTTCTGATTAAAATTCACTACAGTTCAATTAAAAATATCTAAAAAATTTCTCACTTAATACATCATGGGCACGTGACAAAAATATGTTCACTTGGCAATCACTGTTCACTTGGTTATCACAGTTTCAGAACACTGGAATAACCAAAAATAAAACTGTAGAATGCAACAACAAGTAACATAGACCACTACAAAAATACTTACATGCATGTACCGATGGTACATCGAATAAGTAAAAATAATTAATGTGATGATCGTAAAAAGATAAGTAAGAATAGTTAAACATACTGGGGTAGAGTAAAATAATTTCGTGCTAACCTAAATAGAAAAATGAAAAATTGAAAAAAAAACAGAAAATGAAAAAAGTGATACTTATAAATGTGTTTACCAAAGGTAAATCAATTGTATACACAACAATCGTTTCTCATATTTCGTTCATTGTACATTTAAGTTAAATAGCTGATGTTAATAAGAATCTCTACCCAAGTAGATAGACTAGGGTGCTGATGAAGTGCGTGGCTGCACAGAAAAGTATTTCCCCCAGCTTAAAGTCTAAGTTTAATTTTTCTTCTCTTCTTTAGAAACTCACATTAATTAATAAAAATATTTCATTCAATAAGAATTGAAATTACTGAACTTGAGCCTAACTATGAATTATTTCTGATTAAAATTCACTACAGTTCAATTAAAAATATCTAAAAAATTTCTCACTTAATACATCATGGGCACGTGACAAAAATATGTTCACTTGGCAATCACTGTTCACTTGGTTATCACAGTTTCAGAACACTGGAATAACCAAAAATAAAACTGTAGAATGCAACAACAAGTAATATAGACCACTACAAAAATACTTACATGCATGTACCGATGGTACATCGAATAAGTAAAAATAATTAATGTGATGATCGTAAAAAGATAAGTAAGAATAGTTAAACATACTGAGGTAGAGTAAAATAATTTCGTGCTAACCTAAATAGAAAAATGAAAAATTGGAAAAAAAACAGAAAATTAATAGTGATACTTATAAATGTGTTTACCAAAGGTAAATCAATTGTATACACAACAATCGTTTCTCATATTCCGTTCATTGTACATTTAAGTTAAATAGCTGATGTTAATAAGAATCTCTACCCAAGTAGATAGACTAGGGTGCTGATGAAGTGCGTGGCTGCACAGAAAAGTATCGGTATTTCCCCCAGCTTAAAGTCTAAGTTTAATTTTTCTTCTCTTCTTTAGAAACTCACATTAATTAATAAAAATATTTCATTCAATAAGAATTGAAATTACTGAACTTGAGCCTAACTATGAATTATTTCTGGTTAATTTTTTTTGTTTAAACAATAATATGTTTCAAACTCTCGGTAAAATTTTATTCTATGTAAGTTTTGATAATAAATGGATTGAAATTGATATTTTTGTTGTGGATGATTGCACGGTGGTGTTCGATTGTATCCTAGGGAGAAACTTTCTTGACAAGGCTGGGTTGGGGTTGGCGAAAGTTAGTGGGATAGGTATTATGGATTACGGGGGATGTGATTCTTTCGAAAGGGCTATTATGTCGATTGAAGTGGGAGATGGGCATGATACTGCGGATTTGGATATGGGCGATCAAATGAGTAAGGACGATAAGGTTGGAACAACTGTTTTTGGATTTATATGTAAGTCAGGATCCATCACTTGAGCCTGCCACAAAGTGATAGATGAAATTTAACTTGGAAAACCCAAGGCCTTTCAGTTGCGCCCCCACAGGCTTTCATATGAGGAAAGAGGGAAACTTCAATTGATTCTTGAAGATTACTTGGCGAAGGGATATATATGGCCAAGTGAATCCGAATTCGCATCGCCGATCGTTTTAATGAAGAAGACAGGCGATCTTGCTATGTGTGTTGATTTCAGAAATTTAAATAAAATGTCCTTGAGGGATAACTACTCTATACCCCTTATAGATGATTTGTTAGATCGCCTGACTGGCAAGAGGTATTTTACAAAGCTTAACTTAAAGAATGGATTTTACCATGTCTTCATGAAGAGTGGGTCAGTTAAATACACGTCTTTTGTAAGCCCCCTGGGGCAGTATGAATTCCTCAGGATGCCGTTCGGTTTGAAAAATGCCCCATCGGTTTTTCAGCTATTTGTTAACAAGGTCTTTTCTGATATGGTTAGGAGTGGGAGACTTATTGTTTACTTAGATGATATCATGATAGCAACTGAGAGTGTATATGAACATTTTCGTATTCTAGCGGAGGTGCTGAAATGTCTCGTGGAAAACAGACTAGAGCTCCGCCTGGATAAATGCGAATTTTTAAAGACAAATGTCAAGTATTTGGGGTATGAGATTGACGGAAATGGTAAAAGGGCGTACAACCTTGGAATACAGGCTGTGTTCCAACAAGTGTGCATTATGTACGTAGTTTCCTTGGGCTTACGTCGTATTGCAGAAGATTTGTGAAAATTTTTTCTAATATTGCGAAACCACTGACAGATTTAACGAAAAAGCACAAAATCTTCGTATTTGGACCTCACAAATTGAAGGCTTTTGAGACGTTGAAGGATACTTTGGTCGAGTCTCCTGTTTTGGCTTTTTTTGACCCAAACAACCAGACAGAACTGCATTGTGACGCTAGCAGTGTTATATTTGAGGCGATTCTGTTTTAAAGGAAAGAGGACGGCAAAATGCACCCCGTATTTTATTATTCGAAGCGAACGACTGAATCGGAGTATAGATACCATAGCTTCGAATTTGAGGCGTTAGCTACAATGTATGCTCTAAGATGGTTTAGGGTATACCTTCACGGTAGATTCAAGATTGTTACTGATTGTAACTCCCTGGCAATGACTCTGAACAAACGGGAGATGAATCCGAGGATAGCAAGGTGGGGATTAGAGCTTCAGGACTATGACTATGTCTTGGAACACAGGATACGGTTGCGAATGCAGCACGTTGACGCATTTAGCCGGAGTCTATATATTATGACAATAGAAAGCAATAGGTTCCAGGACAATCTGGTGACATGTCAGAATAGGGATCCGAAGATATTGAAATTGAAGATCGAACTACAGACCGGACAGAGCAAGATGTTCGAAATGCGGAATGGGATTTTGTATAGGAAGACGAATAAAGACGATATTGTATTATTTTGTGTACCGGGTGCAATGGAGGACCATGTATTATACAGATACCATGAAGAAATGGGACACATTGGTGTCGACAAAATGACGGATCTCCTATCAGGCAGTTATTGTTTCCCGTATATAAGAAGGAAAGCCGCTGATCATATCAGAAATTGTTTGAAATGCATTGCATATTCTGACAACCATGTGAAGAAGGAGGGACTAATGCACAGCTTTCCGAAGGCCAATGTTCCGCTCGACACTGTGCACATCGACCATTATGGAACCGTCGACAATGGAAGGGCTTTGAAACACATACTGGTTGTTATCGACGACAGTACAAAGTTCGTGTGACTTTACCCGATGAAGACGACTGCTACAGAAGAGGTTATAAAATATTTAAGAGGCTATTCTAGAGCCTATAGCCGCCCAAGATGCATCGTAAGTGATAGGGGGACAGCAATTTCAGAAATTTTCTAAATGAGCATGGTGTAGAGCATGTGAAGATTGCGACAGGTTGAGAGGGTCAACAGAAGTATTGGCCCAATGTTGGCGAAACTGGTTCAGCCTGAGGATGGTGTACACTGGGACTCAGTTTTGGATAAAGTTGAGTATGTTTTGAATAATACATACCATTGGGCGGTTGGCAACCACCCGATCGTGTTGTTGTTTGGTTTGGATTAAAGGGGGTGTATTGTAGATTCCCTACGGGAGTGTGTACTCGATGGATTTTGAAAGAAAGTGCGAGTCGATCATGCAGAAACAAGACGAAAGGCCTCTGAGCGACAGAAAAGTTTACAGGAGTACAACGAAAGAAATTTTGATAGGAGCAGAAAAAATGGGGTAGAATATTCTAAGGGAGACTATGTAATGGTGCGGAATTTCAGTTCACATGTGGGGGTGTCGGGGAAATTAATTGCGAGATTTAAAGAACCTTACAGAATCGCTAAGATCTTAGGAAACGACAGGTATTTGTTGGAGGACGTCGAAGATTTTCAGCGGTCGAGAGTTCCATAAAGGGGTATATGAGCTGTGGGGAACATTCGACCATGTTTTAAGGGGCGGACAGATGCTGATTGAACACGAGATTGAGTGATCTTGTTTGTCAGGATGGCCGAATTGTGGGCATGCTTCCTTGTACCGATCACGTATTCACATATTATACACATATGTATATATTTATATTTAAGAACTGTACAAACGTCTGATTGTATGTATGTATATGTCTTCTCATAATTATTTGTCTTTCTTCATACAAATAAGTCATATACATAAGTCACACACATCTCTCTTTATATATTTTCTTTTTTTACTCTTTAGCTCTTTTTATTTAACTCGATAGTACATAAGCATAACAATATTTGTCATCAACTAGCTTAGGTGATTTATAAAATAAAGAGACGAGTCAGTCTGTTCATGATCGTTAAGCTGTATAGTCATTGCTACATTAATTTGGATTGAATGAGTTTATATTATTAAAAATACAGCTATCGAAAGAAAATAACCGATTTTAAATTTTTTTGTCGGTTGCAGCCTTTTACATTTTACGTGATGATATATACTTTGACATTATAAGTGCTTATGTCAGCATATGTAAGTATGTGCTAAAAAAAATTGCAGAAAGTAAATTTTTAAGTTGAAAATAAAATTGTAATTAGAGAATAATAAAACGCAATAGTACATTTTATTATTAGCTGGTTACAATAATGACCGCCAAACTAACGTAAGTGACGAAAAAATGTTTTGTAATAAAATCAAACGCAGTGGGAACTGACAACTTACATCCTAAATTTATGAGAATACTTATGCTTCTAATTCTCCCATACGTCACTCACTTTTTAAACAATATTATTACGTCTTCTACGTTTCCTTCAAATTGGAAACATGCAAAAATTATTCCTTTACCCAAAGAAAATGGTGAACATTGATTATGATTTCTTTCGAAAATACTGGAAAAAAATTGTATAAGCAAATGATTTCATATAGAAATATCAACAACATGCTTTCTGGTAAACAATCTGGTTTCCGCGAAAGTCATATCTGCGTTACACATACGGCAGGGGTTTGAGAACGGCGACATACATTTGTTGGTATTTCTTGACCACTCCAAGGCATTTGACACGGTAGACCATGCCACATTAATTAACAAATCAAAACACTTTTTCAGATTTTCAGCTACATCAGTTAAAATTATTTCATACCTTTCAAATCGAACAAAATCGGTTCTTGCAAACAATATTTGGTCAGACAAATTTACACTTAAAAGGGGAGTGCCTCAGGGCTCCATCTTAGCTCCACTTTTATTTTCAATATATGCAAATGACTTGCCAAAAATACTTTCAAAGTGTAATATCCTTCTTTATGCAGATGATATACAACTTACTTTAAGTATCGTAGCTGAAAACATTGCCACAGGCATCTCACACTTAAATCATGAATTAAATCAAATTTATATCTAGGGTAATGCAAACGGGCTCTGTTGGAACCCTAAAAAATCTAAATGTATTGTTATCTGTAAAAAAACTATAGATCCTTGTATTTCTGGGGATATCATTTTAAATGGTGAGCAAATTGAAATAGTTAAGAGAACAAGAAATTTAGGAATAATTTTTAATAACCATTTGACTTGGACAGATCATGTAAACTCACTGATCGTTCAATCATATTTTAAGCTACGAACTCTCTGGTCTACACTATACTTTACACCAATCAGAATTAGAATATTGCTTGCCAAGACATATTTGGTTCCTTCGTTATTTTATGGGTGTGATTTATTTGCAAACTACGACTCTCTTAGTCGAAGGAAATTAAATGTTTTATTTAAAAATATTATACGGTATGTGTATTTATTGAGAAGATCTGATCATGTTTTCTCTGTTTCTAAAAACCTTTATGGAGTAAGCTTCGATAGCCTGTTAAAAATCCGCACTCTAGTTTTTCTGCATAAAATAAATACATTATTGAAAATATAGGTTCTTGTCAATCGCCACGAAACCGAAACATTATAATACCTCGACATCAATACCTAGTCTCCGAATGGCAATTTTATGTGGTTGCCGCTACACTTTTGAATAATCTTCCACTATGTCAGCAATTGAACAGCAACGCTAATAGCTTAAAAAGATTTGTAGTTAATTCCTTTAAATAAAAATGTGTAGGTAATTCTTTTATATTACATTATGTGCAATCTTATTTTTTAATTATATTTTTATTAATTAACATCTAATTCGAATGTAATAATTGCAATTCCTTTTTTTTTAACTAAATCCGTTTCTGTACTGTAAATATAAGATTAACTCTTGTTGTACAGGAAATAAACCAATAAACCCACATACAATACAATAAATGGTCGAAAATATGAAAAATTAACAATAACACAAATCTAAAACAAGCAAGGAAATAGAAAAAAAACCCTGTAAAATTTGTTTTTAGTGGTTACGTTATTTTGGCGGTTATGGCACGATATATATTTTACTGGCACCAATTTCAAACAACAATATACATAGGTAAAATATGTAAAAATATTGTTACGTAAAAATATTCCTACAGGCTTAATGCAAAGAACTATCTAGAAGTATTTAACTAAAGCAATAAACATACACACATATTCACGTGCAAGCACTATAGCAACAACAATAATTGTGTACATAGCTACAGACGTACACGTATACAAATAAAAGTGCGAGTACTTATGGTAACCACCCTGTACTAAAAATAGCACACTGCATTGCCAATATACCAGTCGTTACTTTGAAAATTTAAGAAGTAACGGCCAATCGAATCGCCTACAAACACCTAGAAACGGCGACATGAATTTTCCCGATTGTACTAGAAGACTTTTTAATCATCTGGCTACCAATAAACAAACACGCCTAAACAGCCAAATCGTTTGTGCGGAAATAGTTTCTTCCAGATGGTTTTTACTAAGTACATACATGCATTCATGTTGCTACACCATCTATTTGCGAACATTCTAGATCCGGTTTTGTAGTATAAAAAGTGTTGCCGTATGTGAGAATTCAGTCAGTACTAATTGGAAATTAGTGAAGTGAACATCGTTGAAAGTAAAAGACATCGTGAGGTGGATAATAACGTTAAGAAGTAAATAAGAAAGACAAGTTGAAATTTGTTTAGTCAAGAATAAAAGCAATTTCAATTGCAAATAAGAAAATCGTGTTGTTATTTATTTTTATTTTTGAGCAATCAAAAGAACTCACACGTTTAATAAAATTTAAACGTAACATTTGGTGTCAGAAGTGGGATTGCAAAACCAAAATAAAAATAAATTAATCAGAGAATAGTTAATTTGTAATACAAGGAAAGAAAATCAACAATGAAGTTCGAAGACCTAAAAGTGGAGCAACTCAAAAAGGAATTGAGTAAGTGTGACCTGCCGACAACAGGTAATAAGGCAGATCTTCAAAAGAGGCTGATAGATGAACTCAAACGTCGTGGCGTTGACATAGGAGTGTACGAATTTGAAGAGAAATATGAGATGGAAGAAGCATCTGCTCCTTCTACTAGTACTCCAACTAGTACAGACATCAGCGCAATGTTTGCTGCCGTGATGAGCGAAATAAAAGCAAACAATGATAAAATGGAGGCAAACAATGAAACATCTAAATCCCACAACGAGAGAGTTCTAGCTGAAGTTAAGGCCACAAATGAGAAACTTCAAGAAATTTCTGAGGCCTTATATAGAAGAGTAGATGGCATTGCAGTAAAAGTCAGTAAGTTTGACGAAAAAATCTCAGAGCTAGAAAATAAAGTGCATAGCTTAGAAATTGGTGGTGTCGAGGTACAATTAAAAGACGTAGACGAGAAATTGCACGAGCTGGAAGCAAAAATTGTCAATCTCCAGTGCCAAGGCGGACCAGTGGGATTTGTTCCAGAGGTTCCCAGCAAAATAAAGACGCCTTGTTTCGATGGAAGTGCACCATTGAACATCTTCAACAGTGAAGAAAAGGCCATAGAGGTAGTGTTGGCCTTAAAAGGTGCGGCAGCAGAAGTACTCGAAACTGTACCAGTAGGCTGCAGAAACATAATATTGGCACTCCAGCGCAAATATGGCGGTGAACACAAGCGTGACCTATACCGCATGGAATAGTGATGTAGAGGACAAAAGCCCAATGAGTCTCTACAAGATTTCGCAATGGACATTGAGCGGTTGATGCAGCTTACGTTTCCAGGAGAAAACCATCCATTTCTGGATCATGTTAGATCAACAGAGGCGTTTGTTAATGGCATCCGTGACCCTGATATTAAACTTGCAGTGTGTGCTATGCAAAAGGCAACCTTCGCAGAAATGGTTTCATTTGCGCTGGCTCAGTAGACTGCTAGGGTGATTCTGAAGCCAAAGGTGTGCAAGGTGTGGAGCATGGAAGTCCTTACTGAAAATGAGAATAGTCTAGTCTCTAGCATTAATATGAAACTGTAAGCAATATACGACTTCGTACAGCTACTGGGGAGCCTGCCACTGTCTATGGTAAGACTGAGGCCAAGGGGACTATTGCCAATATCAGTGTGAAACACGTATTTATTGTTGCCGATATTGTGGTTATTATTGGAGCCGATTTTATGATAAACCACGGAATCAACTTGCATATGGGGAACCAAGTGATGATTTGGCGTAATGTTGAAATACCGCTTGATGTTGGATATGACAATAAAATGCACGTCAAGAAACTGCTTGCTATTGAAAATCAGACATTACCACCACTGTCTGAGTCAGTAATATGGGCACAAATGGAGGGAGATTGTGAGGACAATCGGTTGTGGGTGGTAGAACCAGCAGAAATTAAGAGTGAGCTATTAACAGCAAAAGCGTTCGTTAAAACTTGCAATTGAAGAAAGGGTACATAAGGGTACTAAATTTATCAGGCCAAGAAAAAGTCATCAACAAGAATTCCGAAATAGGTCAATGTGCTCCAGCAGAGGCAATAATGAACTGCGATAAAAAGCAAGAACCTGCCAATATTTCTGCAAAGGAGCGTGAACAATTTCAGGCACATGGGTAGCAGGGCTATCTCCTCCTGATAGAAATAAGGCCAAACAATTGCTAAAAAGGCACGCCGGCATTTTTGCCGGGAAAAATCAAAGCCAAGGGAGAACGGCAATAGTGAAACATGAAATAAATACTGACAATGCAAGGCCAATAAAACAGGCGTCCAGAAGTATACCACTAGCTAAGCGAACTGAGGTAAAAGAGTTGGTCAACGAAATGGAGCGGTGTGGTATAATCGAACAATCTTCAAGTCCCTGTAGTTTAGCGGTAGTTTTAGTAAATAAAAAGGACGGCAGCACTCGATTTTGCGTCGATTATAGAAAACTTAACGACGTGACTAAAAAGGACAGTTACCCGCTACCAAGAATTGACGACACCTTAGACACACTTGCTGGAACGAAATGGTTCACATTAGATCTACAAAGCGGCTATTGGCATGTGGAGATTGCAGAGAAAGACAAGGAGAAAACTGCTTTCAGTCCATGCGATGGTCTGTGGCAGTTTAATGTTATGCCATTTGGGCAATGCTCCGGCCACTTTCGAGCGACTCATGGAGCAAGTATTAAAGGGACTGCACTGGAAAACATGCTTGGTGTATCTTGATGACATAATTGTAACGGGGAAGACTTTTGATGAACACCTTAAAAATCTGACTGAAGTCTTTCAGCGCATCAAAATGTGTGCACTATTCCAGAAAGAGGTGAAGTATCTTTGCACATACTACAGACGCTTTGTGCCAAATTTTGCCAGAGTAGCTGCAAGCTTACATGAGCTGACAAAGAAGTCGCATACCATTGGAGTAAATCGCAGGAGAAGGCTTTCCAGACACTAAAAGATTTATTGTGCACATCGCCAGTCTTGGCATATGCAGTTGCTGGGGAAAATTTTGTGCTAGATAGCGATGCAAGTGGATATGTAATAGGAGGTGTACTGTCACAGGTGATTAACGGAACAGAAAAAGTAGTGGGTTATTATAGCCGAATACTGTCGAAGCCCGAGAGGACCTACTGTGTGTCACGACGAGAGCTTCTGGGCGTGTTAGAGTGCATTAAGCATTTTCACAAATATTTGTATGGCCAACATTTTACATTAAAAACTGACCATTCTGCACTCAGGTGGTTACTGCAGTTTAAAAATCCTGAATTGTACTCTTTTAAGAAAGGAGAAAATAATGTATATTGGTTCATTTATTTGTATCGGGAAAAATTTTCTCAAGTAAGCAGATTATCTAGAAATAATATAACGATTACAAATTTATATAATGCATACCATATTGCAGTGATAGGTATTGTACCAAACACGAACTTGGTCAAAATTTTTATCTCACTACTTTTGATGGCCGAAATTGGAAAGGAACTTGGCCTTTTTTCACATTTATGTTTTTGTGATGATTTTATTTAACTAGATCTGTGTATATTATTTTCAGCTTTTTAGTGCTTCTGAAATCGGTATAACTCTTTTTTTAGTTTTATTTCTTTTATAGCATCCTGAAAGTAAAGAATTAAGTAGGACTTTTTATGAATTGTAGAAGAATGATTTAACATTTAAGAATTTTATTATTGGACATATTGTGATAATTATATTTAAATTTGAAATTTATATGCTGGTGGTTCAGCTTTGTCTTAATGCATTTCATTGTTGCTGTGACAAATCATCAGTAGACTCCAACCACACATTTGAATAGTCACAACTCTTATCTTATGCACAAACTTTCATGAACTATTTGAGAATTCACAAATAATAATATTTTTGAAAATCACATAAGGAAAATAAGCGTAGTAGGTTTAGAAACTTATACAAAACCCAGCAAATAATTTATATTCGATATGAATCTATTTCATTTTTATACACCTTTATACAAATAGAAATCAACCGGATAACAATAAAAAAAATTAACATTTAAGAAATTTATTATTCGACATATTGTCATAATTAGACTTTAATTTGTGACCGAATATTCGGTTTTCAGATTCACAATATATAAATTCAAAATATAATCGAAGAAATTATATCGGTAGGTAAAAAGTTACGGAATATTTGGAGTACTTCATATTTTTTTGTTTTTTTAATGCATTTCGAAGAAATAATGTTGAGCATAAGCTGTCAAATTCCATAGACATTTGTTATTCGTGTGAATTAAATATAATAAACTTGTGTCTGGGTTAAAAATACAGCATTTCTAATGTATAATTAAACGAATATAAATATATAGCTTCTAAATCAAATTAAATAAATTAAAATAAAACTAAAACACATTGATCCATACACGGTGAATTTTTTAAATTTATTTTCAATTCCACAATGCGGGTTGTATAGCTTAGAACATAAACTTGTACATGAACATATTTCTTAACACATGCTGCCGACGTTATTGCCTAGGTTCGGAAATAAATATTGCGCGTGGAGACGGGCTGTTAGCTGATGTATCAGTCTGCTGACAGCCCAATTTAAGCCGCCGACGATTTTCATGCTAGCCGCCGCTGATGAAAACCTTTCGGCGCTAGAACTGGCAAAATATCGATAGGCACGGCATTACATATTTTCGATAGTGTGTTGGAAAACTATCGATTTTATCGAAATCTTCTACTTGCGATCTACACGCAACGTAAAATTTCGAACTTAAATGTTTACTTTTACTTTATGTTAAGTGTAGACCAATAATGTTAATGTTTGGTTAAAGTCTTAACATGAGTGCTAAATAATATGTTTTGTTGGTGTTAAATTAAGTCCCGGTTCATACACTACAAATTTTGATGATCCACACGTGGTTCAGCTGTAAGAAAGATGGAAAAAGATTTACAAATATCTCTACCAGCTGAATAGCGAGTTGATCAACAAAATTTTAAGTGTGTAATCCGGGACTAAGTCAATTCATGTCAGGTGGTGACGAAGAGTTGAGAATGTTAAATTTTATTTTTCAATACATATCGATCATTTACTCAAACAACGTCATAACCCCAAAATTATTGGTTTTTAAGAAAATATATAAATATATGCATATAAAAATATATATATATATTTATTCATATAAAAAAAATCATATATCAATCACAATCATATATTAATATATATATACATATATATATATATATATATATAACACAAAATCTATATAAAATTGAATTGCTTTTAACCGACTTAATTTTGTATCTTTTTCGCTTTGCTTGTGGTACTAAAACAGAAAAAGGCAATAATGCTGACAGTCAGTTTTTTCCTAAAATTTAGTCGGTAGGTCCCGGATCAGACTTGCAATTTTTGTTGCAGCAATTTTTGAATATGTGTATGTATGTATATGTATGTATATATATATATATATATATATATCTAGCAATTTTTCTAATGTTTTTTGTGGCCATCCCTGGTCTTGAAATACACCACTGTTATCGACTTTATATTAAAAAGGTAATTTTACTGTTAGCTAATAATAAAGATTATTAATATTAATATTTATTATCAGTTCAAATTCGTGGTGGTAGTTGGTATTTATAGAACTGTGCTATCTACACCTTACACCTGTACTATCATTAGCTGCACACTACTATTGACATTTTATAAAAAGTTTGCGAATAGGAAAATATTTACGAAGTTGCCAGTTTGATGAGGTATAACTTCTGAGTTTCACAAATTCAGAAAATGACAGTCACCAATTTAAAAAAGTAGTTCTGTTTTCTATCGATTGCTATATGTCACAATAAGATAGTATGAGTGCTTACTTTTTTATGAGTGGAAAACTGTTGTCCTTATTTTAGAACCTTCACCGACTTTACTAGGATATAACTTCTGAAATAAAGTAATTCATGCAATGACAGTCATCAATTCTGACAATAACTTTTATTATCTATAAAAACATATATGTGTTAATACCTTAAAATAAATAGTTATTATTTTATAGGCATAAAAGTTTTTTTTGTCAATTTTCGTTACAAAATTTTTTTTATTGGGCTATAACTTCTGAAATAAAGTATTTCAAAATATGAAAAAACTATTTCTGAAAGGTATTTCAACCCTCTATCTAATGCTATATACCTTAATAGGGTACAAGAAACCATTTCCTATTTATATTCAACAAAAAAAAATTCTAAACTCTATTTTCAAGAGCATTTTTCTCCCTTAGAAACTAAAATAAAAATAGTGACTAGTAAATCTTATTCTGCTCGCACAGTAGCATTAAAATTAATAAACTTTATTGAAATTTAGTTTAAATTTACCTAATTTTATCGTGTTACAAAATCTCTATTTTTGTACAAAGTTTGGTTACATATTTTACTAGGAAGAATACCGCAAGGTTGCCACACACATACTTAATGTGCAAAACTGCATTATTATGAAAATATTGCAAAGTTTGTAAAAGTTAATTCACAAATAACTTCTGAATTCAAGCATTTCAGAAAATGACTGGCGCTAAATCGGAAACCTACTTTTATTCTCTATCAATTGGTATATGATTTATTACGGTACAATGAATGATTTCAATTTTATAGGCAAAACAATTTCTTACTAAATTTTTGACTTTGAAAAGTTTGCTGGGCTATAACTTCTGAGTGCAAGTATTTGGAAAAATAACAATTACTGTTTTTGAAAGGAATTTAAATTTCCTATTGATTGGTACTAGTCGCTATATGGTACATTGAATAGTTTTTCATTTGTGGGCCAAACAAATTTTCCCTAATTTTGGTGACTTTAAAAAGTTTGCTGGGTATAACTTCTGAACGCCAGTATTTAGGAAAATAATATTTACTGTTTTTGAAAGCAATTTTGATTCCCTATTGATGGGTACTAGTCGCTATATGGTACACTGAATGGTTTCTCATTTATAGGCAAAGCAATGTTTTACAACAATTTTTGGACTTTGAAAAGTTTGCTGGGTATAACTTCTGTTCTGTTATAACAATTACTGTTCTTGAAAGGTATTTAGGTTCCCTATTGACCCTATTGATTGGACTACTCGCTATATGGTTCATCGAATAGTTTTTTAGTTATAGGTGAAACAAATATTTTCTTATTATGTTGACCTTAAAAAGTTTGCTGGGGTATAGCTTCTGAATCAAAGTGTTTTTTTATTGACGTGTAATGGCTCTCTTTTGATACAATACCACTTAAATATATCCAGTGAGTTGTATGTAAATTCAAAACTAAATTCATTTTCAGTTTAACATTTGACAACGCACTAGTAATCCCAAATTATGGCTTAAATCTAATTTAGGGCCACCTCCCAAAAATGAAAAAAAGTATCCTATCCTATAGTAAATTGAAAAATAAGAAAAAAATATTAAATAAAAATATTGACGGCGAAGCTTAGTTTCCGAGTAATGGGTTTCTGAAATTCTAGTACAATATTTTGATTATACGGTGTTTTTCAACGAATATGACCAATATTGGTGTTTCAAAAATTAAAAAAAAATTGCTATCCTATTGCAAAGTTTTCATGGCTAATAGCTTATTTCTGCGCTGACGGCCTTCGGCCGGGCTTAAGGATTTTTACCACCATGGTGTTTCCCGAGACGGCTCAGCCTAGTAATGATTTTCTGGATTGCAAAGTTTTTGTTTTAATTTTCTGAAGGATAGCCTACCTTTTTTTAATTTTTGAAATACTAATATTGGTCAAATCACAATATTGTACTAGAATTTCAGTGGCCTATAACTCGGAAGCTAAGCCTCACCACCAATATTTTTATTTAATATTTTTTTCTTATTTTTCAATTTACTATAGGATAGGATACTTTTTTTAATTTTTGGGAGGTGCCCCTAAACTAGATTTAAGCCATAATTTGGGATTACTAGTGCGTTGGCAGATGTTAAACTGATAATTAATTTAGTTTTGAATTTACATACAACTCACTGGATATATTTAAGTGGTATTGTATCAAAAGAGAGCCATTACACGTCATTTGCATAAATTTTTTTTATTAGATGAAGTATCTGCATTATTAACTCCATAAATTTATATTTTCCAGTTATGACGTGGTTTGAGTAAATGAGCGATATGTACTTTCAATAAAAAAAACCATAGAGTTTATTTCGAATTTGTAATATATTTTTTCAACGATAGTATCGCTCAAGGCGCATCAGTATCAGGTGACCTTATCAGCCCAGCTGATAGTCAGCTGTTGATGCGAAATTGAGCAATTTGAACCAAAACGTCAAAATTTGCTCAGAAACCTTTTGACAGATTGGTTTTCTAGCCTAGCAAAATTGTTGTACTGATGAGGTCACCTGATACTAATTTTGCCTTGGTATCGCTATCGAGAAAAAACTATCGATAGCCAAATGGAAACAAAAACATCGATACTATCGATAGTTTGCCAGCTTTACTCGGCGCAGGTATCTGACTTTACAGTGTTCAATTTATCATTTTAAACAAATATTATATAGAATATGAATGCTCCTCCAACATTTGAATCGTTTCTCCTTTACGATGGAGAAAAGAAGTAAGTACAACAAAATTAATTACGCATTCTTCAAAATTATACAGCTGCTTAATTATAGAATCGTCAAAGAATTGGATACCAAAGTGACAAATGCTGCTATTTTTACGGTGAACAAGGAAGATCACACTTTGGGGAACTTAATTAGGAAGTAAAGTTCATACATATTAAAGTGGCTCACGATTCTAGATGCTTTGTTATATGAAAATTCCCAAAGCAATTTATGGTTCAAGCAATGGGTAAAGTGAATAAAAAACAAGTATTTGCTTTTTACTTAAACATTTGTTTTAAAATATAAAAAATTGGTTTTGGGTTTTTTAAATAAATTTTTAAGTAAAAAGCAAATCCTTATTTTTTATTCACTTTACCCAGGGGGTGTATTCATAAAACTTGTATGAAAACCACTCAGATTTTTCAGTGATTCCTATCAGAGTAGTAAGCCGTAACGGCGCGTCTGGCGGCTAGCCTCGGCCGATTTTTTCCAACAAGCCGAGCCGTCGCCGAACCACTCGGTGCCTTGTCGCCATCGACGTCCCTTTAACACAACAAAAAAATGGTGTTCGTATCACAGAATACACCAAGGCACATTTAATACAGGTACATGCATTAGGCAAAACTCTCTGGCAACTCTCTGCTAACTCTATGGCAACTCTCTGCTTCTCACATAGCTTTACATAGTAATTGTCAAAAAATTGTATGCATCAAAAAAGGCATAAAAGTAATTGTCAAATGAATTCTTCGTTATAAACTTGTAAACAAAAAATCAGCGGATGAGCAATATGCCTGATACGTATACCTGTTTGATATGCCTTGGAATACACAGAAGTGAAGAAAGTGACGGGTAAAAACTGCTCCACTGTTTTTTCAAATCGTGGGAAAAGAGAAAAGTATATTGTATTTGTTACTGTAGTGCATTACTACTTACCAATTAACAATGACAACGAGACAAGCAGAAAAATACCATTATCTTCCGTCTTGTGACAGTATGTTTTGTGCTCTTATACCTGTTGTCGAAAACACCTGACTCCTAGACCAGAGACCTGGACCAACCGGCTTAGCCGAGCCTCCGAAGGCTTTTTGTCGGCCGCCGCCGCCGATTTTCTCTCAGTTTAAATCGGCTAAGATTAGCCGTCGATTGATGATTTTTTTTTAATTATTGAGGCTTTTTTACTACTGCATTCTAGTGTTGTGCTTATCAGCTCTTTTGAGTGACCGCTCTTTTCAGCTCAGCTCACTTTACTGAAGTATTTCATTCAGTTAGCTCAGTAGCTCAGTTCATTTGTAGTGAAATATTTTTTCAAGCATAAAGAAAGAGCGAAAACCGAAAAATAAAAAGTGACAGATTTATACGAGTGTGGTTGTGTTAGTGATGAAGTATAAAAAAATAGATTAAAGTTAAATAGTTTAATGAGTGGAATTTGTTAAAAAATATACATATGTATACTTTTTTATTTATCTACTTGTACGACACAAAAAAATTGCTGAAAAAGCACAAGACTACTTGTACCGAACTCTTTTATTATGTCGTTTTAGACACAAACCCACTTAAATTACATAGGTTTGTGTCTAAAACAAGCTGCCTGAATAAGTTTACATGTTATTTAAATGAGTTTGGCAACCATATATGGCTCTATGAGCTCGGTTATTTTTGTAATTCTTAATAATAAAGTAATAAATTTCGTTTGATTATAGGTTTGTGTCTAAGACGAGCTACTAAAAGTGTTCGATACAAATGTAGAAACCTCTCAGTACTGAGCTGACAGCGCTCAGTGAATTGAACGGCTCACAGCGCTCAGTTAAGTGAATCGTTCAATTGAACTAGTTCGTTCATGAGCTACACAACTCTACTGCATTCACACTTTTATATTTTGGTGTAAATTTGCTTTCGAAATTTCTTTCCAATTTACATATATCCCGTTTATACGCACTTCTTATTTGCAAATAAAAGTTAAAATGTTGCAGTATACATATATGTATGTAGAATATACATATGGGTGATTCCATTCCAGCGTTGCGTGACATTTGTACTACAATTTTTTTTTAATACATGTATTTATTTATTGTATCTTCAAATATGAACTAACAATAAGTATTCAAATCTAAAATATAATTATTTGGACCGACCACTGTCGGACATAAACTTGTTAATAGTTATAATTAATACATCAGTAGTGATAATCAAAAAAAAATTTATAAAAAAGTATAAAAAAAGTATTTTCAAGAAATCCCATCTGGAGTGTTGAGTAATAGAGCCCTTGTGTCCCTCTTTTTTAAGCGGATGTGTCCAGTAAAGTTCAAAATATTACGAGCAAGCGGATTAGGATGTGACTCGAGTTTTGTGAAATATTTGCCAGCGTATTTTGCAATTTCTTCAATCACTAGTAGCATATTTAAATCACGATGTATATTAGAATTTTTGATGTACCATGGAGTCGATGTTAAAAATAATGTAATGTAAAATGTAAAATTTTGTTTTGCCTTCGTTGGATTCTCTCTACATTGGAAGCTGAAGCAGTGCCCCATAACTGGATACCGTAGCACCATATTGGCTTCAAAAGCGACTTGTATAATAAAAGTTTACAGTCCAGGCTAAGTGTTGAATTTCTGCCAATCAACCAGTGTATTTGAGATAACTGAGCTTAAAGTCAATATGATGTTTCCATGTAAGCCTTCGATCAAGGTGTATACCAAGGTATTTCACTTAGGAATGTTGAGGAATATTTTGATTATTGATTAAAATTTATGAATATGGGTTAATGAAAAAATATTTATATTACATATGTACATCCATATTTATGTAAATTTTTTTAATAATATATAAAAAAGTTGTTCTAAAAATAGCTTTGAAGATTTTAAAAATAAAATGCAGATTTTGAAGGTTTTTTCGTGAAAAATTGTTAAATTTTGCAGATTTTAGCCTTAGAAATTCTGGCAACACTGTTGGCAAGACATTTGCCGACTTCCTAAATGCAACTTGCAATACATATTTACAATGTATACACTTCGTAAATGCATACATATGTAAACTTTCTGTCAACGTCCAATGTTCCTAATCGTTTGGCAACTAATTTAAATGAGTATCAGTTGTCAAAATCGCGCATCATTTTTATTTTGTATGCAAACATATGTTTGAGTTGCACCGCGACGTTGCTAAATAAATGCCGATAAAATGCAACAAATTTTCAATGCAAGGTTGCACTTGAGACATGTTTAGCATTGCACACGCGTTTTTTTAAATTATGCATGTATGTAAAGCATTTGAAAAATCACTCATGTCTTGAAAGGGTTTATAAATGGTCTTGTGCAGGACTTTACTGTATATTTACACGAAGTACACCTAGTTCACACGAAGACTTTTATGAAGTCTATTTTTCGACGTCACTTTTTGTTTGATAGCGAGCGATGTAGGGAAAGAGGGGTAGAAAAATTATCGATTTCTGTTTTCCATGGTTTTTTTATATATATTTTTACATTGATCTTATTGTTGTTACGTTTTAATGTTTCTCTTCCGTCTTATTGTTATTTTTTATTGTTACTCTTCTATCTGATTGAGAGAAGTAAAATTAGACGTCCAAAAAACATCGTATAAATTAGTGTCCTGCGTAAGCAGTCTTGAAATGTAAATACGTCATGTTTTTTAAATCTATTCTCGTGGCATGTATTAAACTAAGACAATAATAAATGCTGTCGTTCTATGAACGAAGCACGATGGTTGTATTGGTGTACGTGTATATGACTGTTAACAAGCGATGTCGCCAAGACGTCTTGTTTAAACAAACAATGAAAATAAGTACTGTTTATAAATGTATGCTTGTTATTTTGCATATTGTACGTTTGGGTGTGTGTGTGTGTGTAAGATTTAGATGGTAAGCTATTATGTTTGTGTTTAAGGGAGGTTTTTTAAAGCAAGCGCATACAACTCATGTAAATGCATGCGTGCGTTTGTATGTGCGCAGAAAAATAAGAGAGCATACAAAAATTATGTAGGTATGTATGTATGTACATGCATGACGTTAGTATACGCGTCAATGAGAGAAAAAACCACAAGCACCACAAGTTCTGTCGTCACGAACTATTTTCTTCTTTACTCTTATACCTGCAATAAGTTAAACAAATGTATCGCCAAACACGTTGTTTAGCGTTTGTTTCAGAAGATTTCACTGTAGTAAAGCATTTGAAATATCCCTCATGTCTTAAAAGTTCTTATACGACGTCTTTTTTAGGTCTTTAGTATGAATGAAAGGAATTTTTGGTAGCAACTTCAAAAAGGAATTAAGAAAAATCGACGTCATACTTTTCACCGTGTGAATTAGCACGTACATCAGAAAACAGATTGAATGCCTAATATTGTTGTTTTGAATGCAATCACAAAAAGCTGCATATTGTCTATCCACAACATTTGAAAGAACAACTGATGGCACAATCGAAAGAGATGAGTTAGGCGTGCATTGCTTGTTTTATATAGAACAGTTATTTGAAATACACTTCAGATCTATTTTACTTTTTGTATTTTCTTTTTTTTCTAAAACTGTAAATATTGGCATTTATTTTTTCTGAAATTTCCTCCCTCACACTGCATTTTTTTATTTTTATAACCATTAAAATCGGTTAAAATCAACTTGTTGTTTAAACGTGATACACAAAAGATCAGCGAATACTGAGTAAATGGTATGAAAGAAATCCATTCTTTCATGCTGCATCATTTCATTTCGCTGCTTGTGTTATATCGGCATTGTAATAATAAACTGCGTATGAGCAATCAACGAATCGCAATGAATTTTATCATAGCAATTACATTTCTTATTGTTGCCGAATAAATGCTTTCAAAAGCAACGTATTTATGAATTGTTAGCAAATGCGAATGGTGTCATTCTGTTCTCTGACGTACATGTAGAATTGTATGCACTTAGTGATGTGCCAATATTCGTATTCGAATTCCCGAATATTCTACTTTTTCTTAGATATTCGAATTCGTACTCGCGAAATTCAGGCGAAACGCATATTTCAATATTTCAAATCAAGCAATAAACAATGTTCTTGTAGCCAACTTAAAAACAAACAAAACATGTAACGTACACTTAACATTTAGATAATTGAAGTAAGTAAATTTCTTCACCTCAAGCGAGCAATCCTTAACTTCAGATATAAAAGTTTCGACAATTCAACCCATTAACACCATCAGGCCTGTCACAGATCTCGATCGAAATTGTTTTGATTACGAATTTTCATTTCGATCGATTTAGTTTTACCTTCTCCAGGTTTCGATCGATTTGTTCATTCCGAAAAAGCGTCAATTCGATTGTTTTCAATTTAAATGTGGCAATATTGGGCAACACAAAACAAAAAACACATGGTTATGCTTTAAGCACATTCACCACAGAAAGCTACTGGCTACAAAATGTCAAATATAGAATACACATGTTTATATGAGAAATAATATTTTGAAGGCAGCAACGCAACAGGCTACAGTTTGTCCGTGCTACATCTGTCGTTGTGTTAAAAGGTGATTTTAGCTTTTATTGAAAATAATGGAATGAAAAATTATTTTTCATTATCAATAATTTTATGATTAAAATTTACAAACTATATAGATTGAATTTATAAATAAATACAAACAAGTTATATATTTAGGGAGTTCATTCTCATTCTTCAACACGTTGTAGTCAAATTTAACTAATTTCTGTATATATGATTTATTTGAACGGGATAAACTTCGTATCGCTATTTTGAGCCAAATTACATGTGATAATTATTAATGAACAAATAACATAAAAGATAGTTGTAAATATTCTGACAACACATAGTTGAACGGAACAGCCAGCCGTTTTCGAAGGCCACTAAACCTTCATCACCAGCGTTCTTCTGTGTGTGGAGTCAGTTAATGTAGATTTCTGTCTTATATACGAAACTTTTGCAAATTGAATACGTGAATTGTTTTGATTCATCGTATTTCAATTTGCTGAAAGGTGTTTTGTAATGAAAGCTCAAATTTACCATCTCTAATTTACAACAGTCTTACCATTGTCGTTTATTCTTTACTAATTATGCACATTTAGTTAATTTGCTTATTTTTTGTTCTACTTAAGACAAACTTTTTTGGTTTGTTACTATTATGTATATGTATGTATATGTATATGTATATGTATATGAATATGTATATGTATATGTATATGTATATGTATATGTATATGTATATGTATATGTATATGTATATGTATATGTATATGTATATGTATATGTATATGTATATGTATATGTATATGTATATGTATATGTATATGTATATGTATATGTATATGTATATGTATATGTATATGTATATGTATATGTATATGTATATGTATATGTATATGTATATGTATATGTATATGTATATGTATATGTATATGTATATGTATATGTATATGTATATGTATATGTATATGTATATGTATATGTATATGTATATGTATATGTATATGTATATGTATATGTATATGTATATGTATATGTATATGTATATGTATATGTATATGTATATGTATATGTATATGTATATGTATATGTATATGTATATGTATATGTATATGTATATGTATATGTATATGTATATGTATATGTATATGTATATGTATATGTATATGTATATGTATATGTATATGTATATGTATATGTATATGTATATGTATATGTATATGTATATGTATATGTGTATGTATATGTATATGTATATGTTTATGTATATATATATATGTATATGTATAATAAAAATAATTTCAGTTTAAATGGTTACCATTGTTTGGTAGGATTTTTATTGATTGTGAATCTGAAAACCGAATATTACTGACACTTAACTGTATATATGGACATATATTTGATTTAGCCAACTTTTGAAGGATCCATTTGTTTTGTTTGCCGGCTACAAAGTTCCTCATCCCTTGGAACATAAATTTGTGATACGCATTCAAACGACTGCTGAATATTCGCCTCATGAAGCTTTGATGCGTGCCATTACGGATCTTATTGGTGAACTTTCACTGTTCGAGGAGAGATTTAAGGTAGCTTAAAAACATCCTTCAACAATTCATAAAAAGTGCTACTTAATTTTTTACTTTCAGGATGCTATAAAAGAAAAAAAGGAAGGCGGCGACTAATAAATAAATTACTAATGTAATATTTAAGGCAACTTAACTATATAAATGAGCGTATATTAAAACAATGAATCTTTAGTAAAGTAATTGTTGCTGAAATTCATTCATATTCTTAGGTATGTACTAGTGATGTTCCGAATGTAAATTTACGATATTCGCGAGCGCGAACATTTGAAACAATTAAAGACATTTAATTTGGATTCCATTAACTCTGTGTTCAAATTATATGTATGTATTTGCCTTATGGAATGTCACTGTTTTTACACATGATATTTTCTGCGTTTGCCAAAATCAGCATTTTACATACGGTTTATAATATTGGGTGTTTTTTATTGAGGTATAGAACTTTAAGTTGGCATCACTTTTTAACTGGCGGCCATTTTGTCAGCTGTCAAGTGATTAATATTTAGTTTGGTTTGCCATTTCATCATGAACAGGTTGACAAAAGAACAACGCTTGCAAATCGTGCAAATTTATTTCGAAAATAATGGTTCAGTTCGCGAAGTTTACCGCAAGCTCCGTCCATTTTATGGTCGACATAATCGTCCATCAGAGCAATTAATTCGGTTAACCATGGATCGTTTTCGCACTACATTTACTCCATGTGATAATACGCATCCGCAGAGACGTCGAACAGTGCGCACCGAAGAAACAATTGCCGCTGTAGAACACAGTGTTGAAGAGGACCCGAATGAATCGATTCGCCACCGTGCACAGCAATTGGAGCTTTGTTCATCAACTTTTGTTCGCGAATTGGATGGCATGAATGTGGATGAGTTGTGGTTCCAACAAGACGGCGCTACATGCCACACAGCGCACGTTACAATCGATTTATTGAAGGAAACATTCGATGAGCGCATAATTTCGCGGAATGGACCTGTCAATTGGCCACCAAGATCGTGTGATTTGACACCATTGGATTATTTTCTTTGGGGATATGTGAAGTCGCTCGTCTACGCCAACAAACCAGAAACGTTAGGGGACTTGGAAGCCAACATTCGTGGCGTTATTGCCAACATACCTCCCCATATGCTTGAAAAAGTGGTTGAAAATTGGACCTGTAGAATTGGCTTTATTCGAGCCAGCCGCGGCGGCCACATGCCCGAAATCATATTTAAACATTAATGGCATAAAATTATCCTTCCAATAAAGCCAAATTGATGGACATTAAAACGATTTTCTTGTGTTTTATTTCAATTCGAAGTTCTATACCTCTAAAATGAACACCCTGTACTTGTCTTCACACGTTGGTATGTTATGTACATTTGACATAACCTATAAAGGTGAACAAATGATTGCTTTTGTTAATGCCTTTTAAATTTTTTCTTTAATTTTTAGTTTTTAATCTATTAATGCCAAGTTCCGGCTAATGCACGCAGTAAGTATATTTACAGGAAGCCATTCTAGCATTTTTTACCCCCCTGATAAATTTTTTCCCCGAAGTCGTAAAATTCTAAAATTAATTAATTAATTAATTCATAATTAGTTAATTAATTAATTCATAATTAGTTCAGCTCTCGTTGTACATTCATAATGAACAGTCGATTTAGCGGAGTTTTTATTTCATACTAAACAAAAAAAATCAAACGAAAAAATATTCGGAATACATATTGTTTTTGATAAATTAAGCTTTATTTGCGTTGCTAATATTTTTTTACATAGTTATAAATAACAAAAACAAAAAAACCGCAAACAAAAACAACAACAAACAAACAAAGTGCCCTTGAGGAATACTCTATATGAGTACTTCAAAAACAAATAACTGTGAAGTGAGTTGTAATGGCAGAAATGCCTATTTTACTGTGAGTTCTGAAGCTCTTAGTGAAAATAAAAAATCTGATGATAAACTTACTGAGAGCTCTGAAGTAGAGTTGGGCATAGTTGTTCCTTTTGCGGATTGTTCCTTTTTGTTCCCAACAAAAAAAAGAACTAGTTCGTTCTTTTCGTTCAGTTGTTCTTTTCGGTCAGTTGTTCAGTGAAAAACAAAACAGAGATTATACAGTCATTAAATCCTCTTCAATTTTTGATTCGTGTGTTAATATTCTAAATTAATTTCATTTCATTCTTAATAACCTTATTTAAGTAAATTTTTTTATTGAAAATGCTTTAAATGAAGTTTGATCATTTGAAAACAAATTTTAATCACTTTTTTAATACTGATTTATGTATATTCAACACAACAAATTATTTCTTTTAATTGAGTAAAAATTTTCCTGCTTAGACGTATTTTCATTTCGTCTTTGTAGTGTTATTTGTTGTATGCTTTTAGTAAGTAAAAGGTAAAAATTAATATTTTGAAATTTTTAAAATGAAATCAGTTTAAAAAAATTATAATTACTTTTTTAATCTTAACAATCTTTTTCCCAATCTGTTTTTTAGTTCAATACTACAAATTATTTCTATTAATTTTGTAAAACTCCCTTGTATATTTCACTAAGTACCTATACATTTTTTTTGTGCTAAATAATTTAATAGGCACACTACATTTGTATCTTTTTAACAGCATGCAAACGAGAAACTATATTTTACTTTAAATCTTTTGCATGTGTATTGGTCAGGAACAGAGAATAAGAGATAAAAAACAAAACAAAGACAAAAATTATCGAACGAACAAGAAAGACCAAAATAACAAGAAAGACCAAGAGAACAAGAAAGACCAAAATAACAAGAAAGACTAAAAGAACAACAAAGACAAAAAGGAACAACTACTGTGAACTAGTTCACATCGTTCACTTATGGGAATAGTTCAATTGAACTAGTTCGTTCTTTTTGGGCACAACCCTACTCTGAAGCTCTTAATGATAACAAAATAAATAAGAAATCTGATAGTAGACTTTTTTTAACGGCAAGACCACTTTTTCGTCAGCGATCAACTTCGCTTTGTCCAATGCCAACTAGTGATTCGTTAACATTACCGTTGCCTAGTACTTCTACATTTAACTCATCGATATCATCCGCTTCGGGTTCGTGGTCATCACTTAACCAAGTTTTTACTGAAGTTAAGAGCAGCCCAAAACCCAAGGTCCCAGTGAGAATGGACAAATATATAATAATAATAATTTCATCTGCTCCAAAAATATCTAGGGATAACAGAGCATCCTCTATTATCCGTCAAAATCGTTTTCAAATATTGCAAGATGACAACAACGGACCCGATGTATCTACGAACAAAACATCCAAGCCGCCACCAATCTATTTGAGAGAAAAAAATTCAAACGATCTTATAAAAAATTTAATTTCAGTCATTGATGAGAATAAATTTCACATCTTTCCAATAAAACGTGGTAACATTGATGAAACCAAAATTTAAATTTATGAAGAAAAAGATTTTCGCAAACTGATTACTGAATATGAAAAAAGTAAAAAAAGTTTGTACACATATCAGCTTAAAAGTGCTAAAGGCCTGCAGATCGTATTGTTGCTCCCGAAGAAATAAAAGATGCACTCGTCCTTTATTTAAGATAAAAAATTTATCTAACATAATAAATAGGGAGAAGATTCCTCAACCTCTATTTCGCGTCGAACTTGAACCAAACGATATAAAATTGAAAAAAACGAGTCTCATCCAATTTACAATTTAAAATATCTCTTATACCGAAAAATAACAGTTGAAGAACCACACAAGCGTTCTGGACCCGTACAGTACCATAATTGTCAAGAATATGGTCACACAAAAACTTACTGCACTTTACCTACAGTTTGTGTTATCTGCGGTGAATTTTATGGTACTACTAGCTGCACTAAGCCAAAAGAACAAGCAGAAAAATATGTAGTAATTGTGGAGGTAATCACAACGCTAACTACAGAGGATGTCTTGTCTATTCTTTCGTTAAACAGAGTATGTGGCAAAAACCTAAATTAGCTCCAGCACAAACAGCAAACGCTTACTCCGCAACTTTTGCTCATATGAGCCAACCTGTCACTTCACGATGCAGCTAAGACTAGTTCTATTCCCACACAAAATATTCCGCCTAAAAATAATTCAACGAATGCAAACTCAAGCTTTAATTTTAGTCGCCTTGAAGCTACTATTGCAAATCTAGTGCTGACTATAAATAATTTCATACATACTTTCTGGGGTTCGCGTCTTATCACACCTAGAGGATAAGCGTTGTTCAACACAATTTTAAAAATGGGCTTGGACGTCATTTCGAGTGGGGAGCCCACTTACTGGCCTACTGACATACATAAAATTTCGGATGTTATAGATTTTGACGTCATGAAAAATATTTCTAGCCAATTAATTCACGTTGAAGCTTCCCTAGATCTATCGTCCGATCACTCTCCCACGATCGTTACAATCTGTAGCCCACTGAGAAGTGCTCTACCTCACCCATATGTGCAAATGGTCAGTCGTGTTAATTGGCTGCGAATCAAAAAATATCTTAGTAGTCATTGCAGTGAAAACATTAAAGTAAGAACTCATTATGATATTGAATCTAATATTGCCAATCTTAACGAAAATATTAAGCAGGCTGCTGTACATGCCACTTCCTCCCATCAGCAGAATGGGTTTAATAGAATATATTTCACAGATATTGAACATCTCGTATGTGAAAAAAGAAGAGCTAGATGAGAATGGCAAAAGCACAGATCACCCCAAAATAAAATTAGATTAAAAGAGTGAACTAACTCCAAGAGCTGCTTGCATATGAAACAACTGCATCTCTTAAAAACTATCTGGAAAATCTTTATGTCACACCAGTATCTAATTACTCTTTGTGGCGCGCTGCGAAAAGAATTAAAACACCCGTTAAGTTTAAACCACCTCTGCGCACTTCTACCGGAGTTTGGGCCAGGAGTGATATTGAAAAAGGTAACTTGTTTGCAAAGCATTTAAAATCCGCATTTACCCCAAATACATGTACTGGTGTTGTTGACTTCCCGAGTGTAGTTGCGCTACCCCCTCGACCCATAAAATTTAAAATGTGTGATGTACAAAATTTAATTGCTGAACTCAACCCGAAGAAAGCACCGGGTATTGATGGAATTAGTAACCAAATGCTAATAAAATTGCCTCGTATTGCAATTAGAATCATGTTATTTATTTTTAATGCCATTTTACGACTAGAGTATTATCCCCACAGCTGGAAGCTTGCCAAAGTTAGAATGATTCCGAAGCCGGGCAAAGATCTGACCAAGGCAGAATCATGCAGGCCAATAAGTCTGCTATCAACAATGTCAAAACTTTTCGAAAAACTGCTCATGTCAAAATTGTCCCCAATTCTAATTGGTAGTGGGTGCATCCCAGACCATCAGTTTGGTTTTAGAAGTCAGCATAGCACCATTGAACAAACGCATAGATTGGTTCAATGTATAAGAAGAACATTTAAAGAAAAGAAGTACTGTTCTGCACTGTTTATTGACGTTTCGCAGGCATTTGATAAAGTGTGGCGTGAGGGCCTAATTTTAAAATTAAAATCATATCTACCAATAAATTTTCTGAATTTATTAGAAAGTTACATTACTACTACGGTTGTGGAAGGAGAATTCATGAGTGTGTCTGAATCTATATCATCCGGTGTTCCACAATGGAGCATACTGGGGCCAGTTTTGTATTTGATTTATACTTGTGATATGCCTTTGAGCAGTAATATCCATACATCTACGTTTGCCGATGATACAGCCTGCCTAAGTATGCACGAAAATCCTCATGAGGCTTCCCGATATCTACAAGAACATATTACACAACTGGAACTATGGTTAAAATTATGAAGAATAAAGCACAGCGAGCAAAAGTGTGTTCAGGTAACATTTACCCTGCGAAGAGATACTTGTTCCCCAATTCGAATCAACAATCAAGTTGTTCCTCAGCATTCACATGTAAAATACCTTGATCGACGACTTTCATGGAAACACCATATTGACTCAAAGCTAATACAAATGAAAATTAAACTAACTCAGATATATTGGCTGATTGGTAGAAATTCAACACTCAGCGTAAACTACAAACTTTTATTATACAAGTCGCTTTTGAAGCCAATATGGTGCTACGGAATTCAGTTATGGGGCACTGCTTCAGCTTCTAACAGGGTTGGCAACCGAAACAAATAACGGTATCGGTATTGATACCGGTACAACTATTTTTTAAATTTCGGTATCGGTAACGGTATCGGTATTTTATTTATTTCGATATCGGTATTACCGGTACATACCGTTATTGAGTTTATAATACCGGTATACCGATATGACTGCTAAATTGTTAGTTCAGACAGTGGGTATATAATTTATTAAAAAAGTAAAATAAGGAAACTGCAGTTGAAACTTTGCATATATGTATAAAGTATACATATTGGTTAATTAAACAAAATAATAAAAAATAAATACATACAGTGGTTGTAAATTATACACGAAGTACATGTAGAATTGTATGCACTTATTGATGTGCGAATATTCGTATTCGAATCCCCGAATACTCGTCTTTTTTCGATATTCGTATTCGTACTCGCCAAATTCAGACGAAACGAATATATGAATATTTGGTATCAAGGAATAAACAATATTCTTGTAGCCAACTTAAAAACAAACAAAACAAATTTCTCGTACAATTAACTTTTAGGGCCATTATTACAACTTAAATATATTTAAAAGTAGGATTTTGTCGGACGTATAAAACGCTACTTTAGGCTATTCATTATTATAAATTTAATTTAACTTACCAGGACGGATACATTGCCTTTAACTTAGCACTCTCTTTAGGTTAAGTTAAAATTTAATTAATGGACAACTTTTTATAAGTCCGATAAAATCCTACTTTTAACTAACTTTAAGTTGTAACAATGGCAATCTTTAGCTTCAGATATAAAAGTTTCGAAAATTTTTCTCCATTATCTCTATCAACCAATTAACCAAATATTTGAATTAGACCTATTTTTTGTTATAAATATCAAATTCCAAAGCTGTAAACAAAAAATGTATTACGCCACTTTAAAACAAGATTTGTTTTTAAATATGTAACAATGTTTAAAGTTGTAACAATGGCAATCTTTAGCTTCAGATATAAAAGTTTCGAAAATTTTTCTCCATTATCTCTATCAACCAATTAACCAAATATTTGAATTAGACCTATTTTTTGTTATAAATATCAAATTCCAAAGCTGTAAACAAAAAATGTATTACGCCACTTTAAAACAAGATTTGTTTTTAAATATGTATATCCAAAAATCTAATCAGCATCCAGCGAAAAATGAGAAGAATACTGCAAAAATACTGAAAAGTCCCATTTTTAATTTAATTTTCTTGGAAATTGCCGGGAACTCAAAGCAAACTGCATATTGATTGCATAATTTTCTACCTAAGAGAGACTTTTCAGACGAAAATACTGATTGGCGAAATTCTTTTATAATAGGGAAATATTAACCCAAAAACGGCGAAAATCGACTTTTGTTCAAAATTTTAGTTTAAATTGTGATTTTGATAATAATAATATTAAATATATTTTAATAATAATATTAAAAATTTTGTCCCTTTTTCATAATGAGTTTAATTTTTTTAATCTAACAACATTTGACTTCTCCATTAGGAGAACAGTGGACAAAGGTTGGTAAAAAAGTCAAAATTTTAATATTTTTTCTGTTAATACCCAGACTCGTTTGCCTGGCTTAACTGAGATGTAAGTGGTGGGGCTTATCCAAGTGGTACACAAGGATAAGCAATTTAAAAATGTTGATGTTTTTTACCCAAGTGATACACAAGGATAACTCAAGTTGTGGACGAATCAATTAGTTATTAAGGTAGTACACCAGGATAATCTAATTGACTCAAAGAATTGAAGTGTATGGCGATTTAAGTAGCAATCATAAACTTTATTCAATAATTTTAATATTTATACAAAATGTAAAAAATAACTTAAAACTAATACAATAACAAAAAGTAGAATAAAAAAAATAAGAATACAAACATAATTTAAAACGGCCAGAAACTGTTCATTATTATCTTGCCAAATTCATTCCCATCGTAAGCTAAGCAAAACAGATATTCAATTTCACTACTGTCTTGCTGGTAATTTGAAACACACGTGGAAAATAAAATGTTTTATTTATTTCGTTAATTATGCTGACATGATGGTTCTCATACCTGGCTTGACAAATGTGTGAGAAATAAATTAATTTTATTTTAATTAAATTGTGGGAAAGAATTTAAGTGTACTTGAGACTTGGCAAAAATATGAACAAACAAAAAAAAAGTTAAACAAAAACGAAGTAAGCGTTTTGCTTAAAGTTTAATTCAACTAGAGATTCTTTTTATTTTGATACCAAATAAAAAGAATCAAAAGAATTAACATTTTCTCTAATATTTCCTAAACTGCAAGCGAAAACCCATAAAATTAGAAGACTTTTTTTAGCTCTTCGATAAAAAAACACTTGCAAAAAATCCTTTTTATCTGGTAAAAAATAGGAACTTGGCGTGGAATTTAATTTTTCATTAACCCAAGGTTGCCTACTTTGGTGCTTTGTGGCTCCGCCCCCTTTAAAGATATATAGTCTAAATTCCAGACTTAAGCTCTGAGACACCTTCCTCAATGCTGTGTAAGATTTCATAGCAAACGAACAGCTAATTTAGTTCTCGTTGTACCTTCATAGTGAACTAACGTCATAGCGGAATTTTTTTTTACATACATACTTAACAAAAAAAAAAATCATATAAAAGAAAATATTCGTAATACATATTATTAACTTTGATAAATAAGCTTTAATTGCTTTGTTAATATTTTTTTGCATAGTCATAAATAACAAAAACAAAAAAACCGTAATAAAAAAAAAACAAACAAACAAACAAAAGTGCCCTTGAGGAATACTCTATATGAGTTCCTCAAAAACAAATAAATGTGAAGTGAGTTATAACGGCAGAAATGCCTATTTTACTGTGAGTTCTGATGCTCATAACGATAACAATAAAAATAAAAAACCTGATGACAGACTTACTGTGAGTTCGGAAGCTCTTAATAAAAATAAAAAATCTGATAATACACTTTTTCTAACAACAAATCCACTTTTTCGACAGCGATCAACTTCGCTTTGTCCAATGCCTACTAGTGATTCTTTAACATTACAGTTGCCTAGTACTTCGTCAGTTAAGCCATTGAAATTATTCGCTTCGGGCTGTTCATCACCTAACCAAGTTATCACTACAGATAACAGTAGCTCAAAACCAAAGGTACAAGTCGGAATGGACAGATATATAACCGTGGTAAAGCGTGGGCGAAGCCCGAATTCTTCTAAAATTTCATCTGTTCCAAAGATGTCTAGGGATAACAGCGCATCATCCATGAATCGCCAAAATCGTTTTTCATTATTGCAAGACGATAACGAGAAGACCGCTTCATCATCTCAGAAGTCTTTTAAGCCACCACCAATATATGTGAGGGAAAAAAATTCTAACGCGCTTCTAAAAAAACTACTGTCGACCATTGGTGAAAATACTTTTCACGTAATTCCAATTAAAAGAGGTAATATTGATGAAACTAAAATCCAAATATACGATGAAAACAATTTTCGAAAAATTGTAAATGATTTTGAAAAAAATAAAACAAACTTTTACACATACCAACTTAAGAGTGCTAAAGGCCTACAGATAGTACTAAAGGGCATAGATTCATATGTTGAGCCCGAAGAAGTAAAATGTGCACTTCTAGACCAAGGATTTAAGGTAAAAAATGTTACTAATATAATTAACAGAGAAAAGGTCGCCCAACCCCTATTTCGCATTGAACTGGAGCCGAATGACATACAATTGAAAAAAAATGAAACCCATCCAATTTATAGCGTAAAGTTTCTGTTACACCGAAAAATCACAGTTGAAGAGCCACGTAAGCGTTCAGGTCCTGTACAGTGCCATAATTGCCAAGAATATGGCCATACAAAAACTTACTGCAATTTACCTACAGTTTGTGTTATCTGCGGTGAATTGCATGGTACTGCTAGCTGCACTAAGCCAAAAGAACAAGCAGAAAAAAAATGTAGTAATTGTGGAGGTAATCACACCGCTAACTATAGAGGATGCCCTGTATATTCTTTTGTTAAACAGACTATGAGTCAAAAACCTAAGTTAGCCCCAGCCCAACCATTAAATGCGTACTCCGCCTCTTTTGCTCAAGTAAGTCAACCAGTTACTTCACGTGTATCGTATGCCGATGCTGCTAAGGCTAGTTCTAGTCCCTCACAAAATGTTTCACCGCAGAACAATTCAGCGAATGCAAGCTCAGGCTTTAACTTTAGTCGCCTTGAAGCTACTATTGAGAATCTGGTGCTAACTATAAACAACTTCACAACAAATATGACGAGCATGATGCAAGAAATGCTGCGAATGCAGAATACACTGCTTCAAGCATTAGTAAACAAACCATGAACATGTTAAAAATATGTTTCTGGAACGCAAACGGCATTCGCCAGCATAAAAATGAACTTGAGCACTTCCTCATGGAAAAAAATATTGATATAATGTTGGTCTCTGAGACTCATTTGACTTCAAGGAGCTTATTTAAAATAAATGGTTACACTCTATATGATTCAAAGGACCCGAGGGGGAGAACATGCGGTGGGTCAACAATTCTAATTAAGTCAAGACTCAAACACTATGTCCTTGATAACATTTGTGAAGAACATCTACAAGCAACAAATATTTGTGTCGAAAATTTTGTTACAAATTTCGTGATATCATCAATTTACTCCCCTCCCAGATTCGCAATTACTGAGGATCAATTCGAGGAATTCTACAAATCTCTTGGCCCTTGTTTTGTAGCAGCTGGGGACTACAATGCAAAACATACGTTCTGGGGTTTGCGTCTTATTACACCTAGAGGTCGGGCATTGTTCAACACAATTTCAAAAATGGGCTTGGACGTCATTTCAAGTGGGGAGCCCACTTACTGGCCTACGGACATACAAAAAATTCCGGATGTTATAGATTTTGGAGTAATGAAAAATATCGGTAGGGAATTAATTCATGTTGAAGCTTCTGTTGATCTCTCCTCCGATCACTCTCCCACGATTGTTACAATTTGTAGCCCACTAAGAAGTGACTTCCCTGTCCCATACGTAAAGATGATCAACCGTGTTAATTGGCTGGGGTTCAAAAAATACCTCAGTAGCCATTGTACGGAAAATATTAACCTAAGAACACCAGGTGATATTGAATCTAACATTGAAAATCTTAACGAAAATATTAAACAGGCTGCTGAACATGCTACTACTTCCCATCCGCAGACTGGGTTTAATAGGATTTATTCTACAGACATTGAACGTCTTTTACGTGAAAAAAGGACAGCTAGAAGGGAATGGCAACAGCACAGATCACCCCAAAATAAAATTAGATTTAAAGAGTGCACTAGACGACTCCAAGAGTTGCTGGCATATGAAACAACTGTATGTCTTAAAAATTATCTGGAAAATCTTGATGCCACACCTGCATCTAATTACTCCTTGTGGCGAGCTGCTAGAAAGCTTAAAACACCCGTTGAATATAGACCACCTCTGCGCACTTCTACCGGAGGTTGGGCCAGAAGCGATACTGAAAAAGGTAACATATTTGTTGAGCATTTAAAATCCGTATTTACCCCAAATACATGTACTGGTGTTGTTGATTTACCGAGTGTGGTTGCGCTACCCCCTCGACCCATAAAATTTAAGACGCGTGATGTTCAGAAACTAATTGCTGAACTCAACCCGAAGAAAGCTCCAGTTATTGATGGAATAAGTAACAATATGCTGATAAACTTGCCCCATATTGCAATTAGAATCCTGTTATTTATTTTTAACGCCATTTTACGACTGGAGTATTATCCACAAAGCTGGAAGCTTGCGAAGGTCAAAATGATTCCAAAGCCGGGCAAAGACCTTACCAAGGCTGAGTCATACAGGCCAATAAGTCTGCTATCAACAATGTCAAAACTCTTCGAAAAGCTGCTCATGACAAAATTGTCCCCAATTTTAACTGATAGTGGGTGCATCCCAGACCATCAATTTGGTTTTAGAAGTCAGCATAGCACCATTGAACAAACTCATAGATTGGTGCAATTTATAAGAAGAACTTTTGAAGAAAAAATGTATTGTTCTGCCCTGTTTATTGACGTTTCTCAGGCCTTTGATAAAGTGTGGCATGAAGGCCTTATTTTAAAATTAAAATCATATTTACCAATAAATTTTCTGAATTTATTAGAAAGCTACATAACTACCCGATTGTGGAAGGAGAATTCATGAGTCTGCCACAATCTATATCATCCGGTGTGCCACAGGGGAGCATACTGGGGCCAGTTTTGTATTTGATTTATACTTGTGATATGCCTGTGAGCAGCAATATCCATACATCTACGTTTGCCGATGATACAGCCTGCCTTAGTATGCACAAAAACCCGCACGAGGCGTCCCGATATCTTCAAGAACATATTACACAGTTAGAAATCTGGTTGAACTTATGGAGAATTAAAGTCAATGAACAAAAGTGTGTCCATACAACGTTTACCCTAAGAAGAGATACTTGTTCCCCCATTCGAATCAACAATCAAAATATTCCTCAGCATTCCCAAGCGAAATACCTTGGTATACACCTTGATCGAAGACTTACATGGAAACATCATATTGACTTTAAGCTAACTCAGATGAAACTTAAGTTATCTCAAATTCATTGGTTGATTGGCAGAAATTCAACACTTAGTATGGACTGCAAACTTTTAATATACAAGTCGCTTTTGAAGCCAATATGGTGTTACGGTATTCAGTTATGGGGCACTGCTTCAGCTTCCAATGTAGAGAGAATTCAACGAAGACAAAACAAAATTTTAAGGTTAATAACATCTGCTCCATGGTATATTAAGAATTCAAATTTGCATCGTGATTTAAAAATGCCACTAGTGACTGAAGAAATTGCAAGATACGCAGGCAAATACTTAACAAAACTCGAGTCACATCCTAATCCGCTTGCTCGTAATATTTTGAATTTTAATGGTCACATCCGCCTAAAAAAGAGGGACACAAGGGCTCTTATACTCAACACTCTAGATGGGAATGCTTGAAAATACATTTAATTTTCCTTTTTGATTATCACTACTTTGTATTATTTAAATTATCACTAAGTTTTGGCCGACACTGGTCGGGCTAAATAATTATATTTTAGCTTTAAGATTTGATCACTTATTGTTAGTTCATTTTTGAAGATACAATAAATAAATATATGTATTAAAAAAAAAAAAAAAATTAGCAATTTATTTCCAATTTTTTTTTACAAAATCCTCGGGTACTTTAGGTCCCGCTAGGCATTTATGGCAGCAAACCTCATATTTTATACAGAGCACATATGTAGTATATCAATTAAAGAACCAGTTTAATGTGCAATATATTAAAGCACTCTTCAAAACTTTAAATATTCGCATTAGCTTGTGTATCGATAACAGCCAGTATACTAATTTTCGCGATCTCATATACAATAACTCTCGCTTACAGTGGTTTTGCTCTTTTCACCAATTTAAAATATTTATATGTCTAGAGATACGCTTCATAAGAATTTGTAAAGGAGAACAAAAACGTGTTTATAAAAGAAAGTTAATTGAAATAAATTTTTGAAATTTTATTTTTCGGTACATACCGATTCCGACGCACAGTGGCTGAAAATTGTTTTTCATTGGCCAAAAGTCTAATTTTTTTTGTCACCGATTTTTAAAATTTTTACGCCTTTTTGTAGCTAATATATCCAGATTAAGGTAGCCAAAAACTTAGGTTAAACTATTGATAATTGTGGGCGTGGCATGCTGTCAAACTCAACCGTTTTTTTTAATTTCAGAAAAAGGTGTTTTTCTTTTGTTTTTTATCAAAAAGAAATGGTTACTACTCGCAAGCTATCATCGATAACGGCCTGCGGTCTTTTTTATAATGTTGGTAGGACTATAGTCTTTAGTTGTTGTAAGTGGTCACAGCTCTAGCGTTTAATATTACGGGCGTTATGAAATATTTATGAAACTACTATATTTTTCTCAAATTTAAATTTTAGTGGAATAGAACTTCTAGGGAACAAAAGGGAACAAGAAACGTATACCACCAGGAGAAAGGTGAAAGTGTCCTCTTTAACGCTATATATACTTTTGCACCCGTGACGACCCGTGGGTAGAACACTTTTTTCATTTTAATGAAATTACTCTAAAAAAAATTCAAATTAATTTAAACAGCCCTATAAGTACTCGTATACAATAGTGTCTTAAATTTTCACTTTTTTGCCTAAAAGTTTGTTTTTTTTTACTTTAGACTACGTAAAACGAAAAAAATTAAATATAATACCTGCGAAAGGGTTTAATGGCTTTGTTTTGATCAGCAAAAAATAAGTCATAAAATTATCACAATAGGTTCTACAGTAAACATATGATCTCTTTCTGAATTTACCTGTTATCAAATGTTAGGGTCAACCAAAGTCATAAACATTTTTATAACAATAATGGCGACATTAAACCACTAAAGATAAAAAACAACCCCATATTGGCGAGATACTAATCAGTTTTACCTGATATTAAGGTCTGAATAACATGTGCAGTTTTGTTCAATTTAAGCACTACCTGCTATGAAATTGAAGATCAATGTGTGAATAACATGTATCTAAAAATGTATAAAACTACGGATTCCATAAGGGATTACTCAGTAATAAGTTAATCCTTTAATTGTACGGATAAAATATAACAAATAAAAATATTCAGATAAATATGGAGAGCTTCAGTTATAAAGAACTGGCCGAAGAGTATTTTAGAAACAAAAACCAGGAAGATGTTCTTAGTTACGTTAAAATAAAATTAAACTTAAATTCGTGTAGCACCGAAATGCAAGAGCAATTATCTAATTTCGTCAAAGCACTAAAAAAACGCTACAAAGAAGTTAGCTACAGTAAACAAAACTTTTATATAAAAAGTGCAAGCTGGTTAGAAGGCCAACTTACTGTCGCTGCAGAAACAGCAAAGCAAGATAAGGCTGGAAGACCACGCAAATCATTAATGGGCAACTGCAGTGATAGATCTAAGAGGCGGAAACTTAAAGATTTTAACGATGCAATTGGTTGTACAAATATAAAAGAATCTTTCCTACATCAATTACGATCACAGAACCAATTATCAAAAGTGGATGTCATTGAAAAAGTTGTTAAAGCTAGTCCAGTGAGAACAAAACGGATTCTTAAAAGTATACCAACTCCGAGTGATGCAATACAGTACACAAATGAGGAGGCATTAGCATTATTTCTGGATTTGAAATTAACAAAACAGCAATATATTAAGCTCAGACTGCGTGCGATTGAAAAAGGGTCAAATATGTATCCAGCATATCATTACATAACCGCTGCTAAAATAGACTGTTTGCCATCAAAGGACACTATTACAATCACACCAATTTCGGCAGAGGTACAACTACAATCTCTACTTGATCACACAGCCGAACGCTTGCTACAATCAATAACAGGAAATGAGTTAAAGAAATATGGAAACACAAAGTTAATTCTTTTTTGTAAATGGGGATGTGATGGTTCCTCGGGACAAAAACAATACAAACAAGCTGTATGTGAAAATATTTCGGACTCAGATATGTTCATGGTATCATTTGTACCATTGCGATTGAAAAAGATTTTGGAAGATTCAGAGCCTTCGACTAGTATAACGCAAACAATGGATATTTGGAAAAATGAGACACCATCTTCTACGAAATACTGCAGGCCAATTAAATTTGAATTCAAAAAAGAAACTCATGATGCCATTAACAAAGAAGTTAGTGATATCAAGGCCCAAATTGCAACACTACAGCCATTACAATTACAGTTAGATGGGCAGCAAACTGAAGTAAGCTACCAATTAGTGCTGACAATGATAGATGGAAAAGTAGGTCAGGCTTTGACTAACACGAAGGCTGCATCCAGCTGCATTATATGCCAAGCAACATCAACCCAATTAAACCAAGTCCCGACAAAATCATTAGATAATACCGATACATATGAATTTGGATTATCACCACTACATGCAAGAATACGACTTATGGAACACATACTAAAAATCAGTTATGATTTGGATTTCGGGTCTTCAGGATCAATAAGAAACAACGAAACCAACAAAGAGTTAAGAAGTTCAAAAAAGAAACATGTTCTAGATGAATATCGCAAATTAGGATTGATTATAGATCAGCCAAAACAAGGGTCAGGCAATACAAATGATGGCAATACCGCAAGAAGATTCTTTTCAGATCCAGAAACAGCATCTGAAATAACAGGAGTGGATTTAAACCTTATTTTCAGGTTTAAAATAATCCTAGAAGTACTTGCGTGCAATGAAGAAATTGACTCTAGAAAATTTGGAGATTATGCTAAGGAAACTGCAAAAATATATACAACCAACTACCCATGGAGAAATATGTCTGCAACAGTTCATAAAATCCTTTATCATGGAGAAGATATCATTAAGTATCATTTGGTGCCACTTGGAGATCTATCAGAGGAGGCTCAGGAAAAAAGAAACAAGGATTACAGATTTTATAGAGAGCACAATACTAGAAAAATTTCACGAAATTCAACAAATGAAGATCTATTTAATATATTATTGGCAACGTCAGATCCGTTCATCTCCAGTATTCGAAATCAATGGAAAGTGGAACATCGGGATTTAGATGAAGAAGCCAAAAAACTACTAAAGAACAGAAATAGCACAGAACAAAATATGGAATATTTACAATCAATATTTGAGTCAAATGAATAATAATCATAATTGCCTTTCATTGTTATTTAAGGTACGAAAAGCATACTATTAGTAAAAAATAATAATAAACAGAACGTACCATTGTTACAAATGCTATTAAAATTTATTGCAGTTTTTATTTTTAATATGTTTTTTAAAATGATCAAATTTGCCAGCAAAAAATAATAAATTTTTCTGTAGTAATAGCAATATTTTTAGATAATATTATTAAAGTTTTTTTTTTAAGTGTAACTATTCTTTGAGTGTAAACAAAATTGCAAATTAGACAGCAAAAAATTTTTAATTTTTCTGTAATAATAGCAAAATCGTTGATTTTACTATTTTTTTTTAGTGTAAAATTTTTTTTGAGTGTAACATTAAATAAATTCCATTATTACAAAACATATTTATAATTATTACTAATTTCCATATATTAAATTTTTTAATAAATAAAAAAATAATAAACCCATATTTCACTCTAAAAGTTAAAAAAATTCAAAAGTTCAACTTTGAGCTAGAATTCCTTAAAAAGTCCTCAATCAATTTTAATGTAATTAAAACTGAGTCAAACTGAACTAAATATCTATCCACTAAAATAAAAATTACTTCAATATTTTGATCAGTTCAAAAGTTACAGAATTTTGGCCAATGAAAAACGATTTTCAGCCACTGTGCGACGTAAACGGTATTCTGGATACCGGTATTTTTTAACCGAATGGGTTGTTTGTTTGTCGGTATCGATACCGGTATCTAATTTTAGCGGTATTTGAATCGGTATCGGTATTTTTACTAAACCTTTTGCCAACCTTGGCTTCTAACGTCGAGAGAATCCAACGAAGGCAAAACAAAATTTTACGTTTGATAACATCGGCCCCATGGTACATCAAAAACTCAAATATAGATCGTGATTTGAATATGCCACTAGTGATTGAAGAAATAGCAAAATACGCAGGCAAAAATTTAACAAAACTCGAGTCACATCCTAATCCGCTTGCTCGTAACATCTTGAATTTTTACATCCGCCTGAAAAAGAGGGACACAAGGGGTCTTATACTCAACACTCCAGATGGGACTGCTTGAAAATATTTTTTTTCTCTTTTTTTTTGATTATCACTACTTATGTATTATTTATAACTATCACTAAGTTTATGTCCGACAGTGGTCGGGCCTAATACTTATATTTTTAGATTTAAGATTTGAATACTTATTGTTAGTTCATAATTGAAGATACAATTTGAAATTTATTTGCTGGTGGTTCAGCTTGGTCTATATACGTATTTCATTGGCACTTGAACCAAATCATCAGTAGACTTCAACCACAAATTTTGAACAGTCACAAACCTCTTACTTATAGCTTTTGAAAGTCTGTGAGTAGATAGGTAATGGTGGCGATAGTTCTGTTTTGGGAATTAAAAACAGGGAAAACAGGACTATCACCATCATTACTACAAAATGGGGGGATTTTGGGGATTTTCATGCCGAGATTTTATGTCTGTGTGTAGTTGTGTGTGTGTGTGTGGTTGTGTGTGTGTGTGTGTATATGTGTGTGTGTGTGTGTGTGTATATGTGTGTGTGTGTGTGTGTGTGTTAATGTTATTATACCCCTGTAGGAAATGTCGATTATGAAAAATGTATTGACTCGCTTTCGACTTGTCACCAGTACTACTATATAATTATCACCCATATAATACTTTGTGCTATAGACATTTAGCATGTGTCATTGAAACCCTACAAATAACACTGAAACAATTAAGTAGGTATTGACTACGAAGTTCTTATGGGACGTAGAGACTTACCAACCAAACAGTTAGTTCCAGTAATTTGTATACATACAAATGCATATATATTGACAAGTTGTTGACAATTCCACCAAAAATATACCATAATTGTTTTCTATCTTTCTTTTATAATGACGGATAAAACAAACTTATTATTCTACACTTGTCTCTAGAATTTTAGTGTTGCTACAAAGACACTTGGTTCTCAGTCTGACTGTAGGGTAGTGACAAGGGATGTGTGTAATTGTGTGTATGTAGTGATTGTTATTTGATAGGTTTTGGTTAGCTGTTGTGAGTTCTCGTTGCTATGCGTATGGATGGTTATTATTTTATGTATACATTAATTTTTATTTTTTATTTGTATCTCTGGGGAAATAATCTAATAGGTGCAGAGAGTGGCAACCCCGTTGTAAATAGCAGTGGATAGGGAATGTATTTGGTAATGTATGTTTACTTTGTTGGATTTGAAGAATATCATTGCTTGTTTGAATTATATCATCACTTTTTCATACATATTTACAAATGAATGTAAATATGTTTTCAAGGGTATCGACGTTGCTATTCTTATTTAGATAGAAAATATTGTGTTGACATAGGCTTTATATGTGCAAGGGAATTTCAGATGTTAAATGCTTTGAATGCTTTGGTTGATACGAAGAGCTTTTGAATAGGGATAATGTTTTTTTTTTCTTTTCAATATATTTTATTTTAATGAACCAATTATATAAAATAGCTTTTAGAGCAATACAGTAAAAACTGCTCATACCTTTGTATTACAAACTGATGCTAGCGATTTTGTTCTGGACGTTGCTGTGTATATGAATTTCATCATATATCGTAATACCAACAGAGAATTGTGGAAATGTGTATGTGTGTGTGAGAACGTACATGTGTGTGTGTGTGTGTGTATGAATTTCATCATATACCGTAATAAATTAGATTTGATGACTACTTCGAATATAAAGTATATAAGTAGAAGAAATAATGTAGATTGCTATCAGTCTGCTCTGATATCTCAACAAGTGACAACCTATTTTCCCAACGAAAATTTCTAAAGTGTTTAAAATCCAAAAACTATAAAAGTGCTAGAACTAACTACTGTTTGATAAACCAGGTTATAGTGTATAAAAAATAATTAAATAAATTGTTTATAGCTGAAATAAATTGTTTATAAATAAAATAATTAAATTAACTAATAAAACAAATAAATAATTAAATAAAATGAATACTGCAAGTTGTACCATCTGCAATAAAGTCTTTATGACTCAAACAAAACTAAATCAGCATATGGAAACGCACTCATATGCTAACCAATCAAAGGCTCTCCTTGGAACTAATAAGCTAAATCTTCAAAACAAATATTGTGAGGATTGTGATGAGATGATCCCATCAAATGGTTATATGGCTCATGTCAGAACCACAAAACATAAAAATAGTTGTCACCAAGAACGGATTGGTGATTTTCTCACTAAAAGAGTGAGCAACTTCAATGGAAGGATCGAGACATATTTCCTCCTCAACAAAAATGTGGCTATCTTGTTTCCAGAGGAGTTTCTGAAATCTGCAAAGAGTTCCATAGTACAACAACTCAATGAATGTAGTAGGATACATACTACATTTAAATTTAATATGGAGCTCACATGTGATTATATGCAGATGGTGAATGATGAGATGAATGTTTCCCAACTTGTACATATTTCGAAAATGATGTTGGTGACTTTGTCTGATGACATAGAAGACTTGTACAAGAAACAGACGGAGGAGCTAAGAACCAAAATGGAAGAATTTCAAGAGAGGGATAGCGGGTGGACTTTGACTTCAAAAAATTTCCTTGAAGTTAATATAAACAAGGCGTCCATAATAAGAGGATCGAGCTTTATTCCTCTCCCAAAAAATATTGCAATGAAACGTGCATGCATAAATGTTGAGAATAATGACATTTATTGCTTGAAATGGTCTCTCATTGCGGCTTTGAATGTAAATAGTGGTCTGAGTCCTAAACAACGGAAAAACTGTAGAAATTACAATATTGCAAACATATCTGATGAGAATATTAATATAGGAGCAATTGCATTAAATTTTGAAGGCCTAGAGTTTCCACTCCCATTGAAGCAGATAAAACAATTCGAGAATCAAAATGATATGAGCATAAATGTATTTGGTCACAATGGAATATCGCTTATAGGACCATATGTAGTGTGTTTGATTATGGAATATATCTGTCCGCATACTTATGTGTTTGACTGGGCCAGTAATTCATATTTGTCCACATACTTATGTGTTTGACTGCATCAGTTATTTGTCATCAGCAGGTAACTTGATCATCTGGCTTATTTGAATATTTCATGCCTACACATACAATGCACCTGGTCGGCGTGTATTTATGCCGACCAAGCATTTTCTCACGATAAGTTTTAAGTTAGTTTTAATTTCATTATATTTGTTAGTTTTTATTTAATTAATATAAAAAGTGTGGTCGACCAAGATGGTCGACATAAATAAACAAATAAATAAATAAACGTTTTTTCATTTTAATTAATAACATGGCGATCCTGCCATTTCAAATAAATATATAGCTGCTAAAGTCAGACGTTTAAAGTACGCGCTAAAAAGAGGATACAATAATCTGAATATATACTAAAGAAGTGGTGATAAATAAAACAAAATACTTTAGAACATTGTAGTGCAAAAGTACAAATCAATTTAAAATTTCTTATACATAACAAAGAAGTGTTGCGCAAATATAAAAGATTATCAAATTATCTTCCGTCTCGCGACATCTCTGTATATCCTCTGAGGCTGTGAAATGCATAATAATAAAAAAGATAAATAAATAAAGAAAAATCAAGTGCCTTATGAAAATATAATAAAAAAAAAAGAAATAAATAAAACGTTTAAAATTGGGTATTTTTTTATAAAATATTAAAAAAGAATAAAATATAGTTTTCTAACGTTTTAAAAAAATTAGTCCCCCTGCCGCAAAACAAAAACTTATAAAACAATCATGAAACGTTTAAAGTTTACAGTGAAACAACAATTCAAATCAATGTATCGTTGAAGTGCTGTTTTTTTTTCTAATAATAATTGGCAAATAAGTAAAAATTACACCTAATAATAATAATTATAATAATTGGAAAATAAAAAAGGTTTTGTAAAATTTGAAAATCATTAAATACCTATCACAAGTTTGAAAAACCTAAATTGAAACTGAAATTATTCAAAAAAAAAAACGTTTGGATTACTTTTGCCATATCTTCTTATATAACTTACGCTTTAAGGAAATAAAATAAAAATATCTGCAAAAAGAAAAAAAAAATGGAAACAATTCCCCAGATTTCTCTGATATCGGTCCCTTTCTTAACTGTTGACTTCAGTCTCCGACAAAATTATAATTCACCGTCACCGCCATAATCATCATCAAACTAACCATAATAGTCTATACTGATAGAAGCACCTAAAACTGATAATAATAAATATAAATTTGATGAAGATTTAGCATCACCATCATCAACATCAGCAATTTCTTATGACAACACCGACCTGACAAATTACAACGCGGCAGTAAGTAATACCCAACAACATACACAGTATAATCCACACAAACTGCAGCAACAGCAGCAGCATTTACATCAGCATGCTCAAAAACATCAGCACCATTTAAAAATAACATAGCTGCCTAAAAGAATCGTGAATCTTTTAGTGTTGTTTAGCCAAACAACAAGGAAAGGATGTTTTATGTAAATAATATAAAACTATTAGCATGAAGATTATTATTATATTTATACAGAAATGTCTCTCCAATGCTGCATTAACAGAGTAGTATCGCATATAAAAACAAAAAAAATTAAATTAAATTTTTTTCAATACATTTTATAATTACTAATCAATACATTATATCAATATTTTATTATAAACATATTTCTTTATTCATATATTTTTAAATGTCTCTACAAGCACTCTAAAAATAGAGTTGCAATTTTTTCAATACATTTTTATTATATTAATGCATATATTAATTTTTTTAATTTCTTTACTATTCATATATTTTACATATAAAAAAAAATAACATAAAGATATACTAACAAATAACTTACTACTGAGATACATAAGTGTCCCTCCAGTGGTATAACATTAAAGAATTAAGAGCCTAATTCAGATATAAATTGGCGATATCTGGTTTATGCCATGGTACTCTATTGACCATCAAAAAATGGTCACGGCATCCATGACATAAGCACCATTTTTTTTTTTAACTAACACGTCCTTGATTTTTTTTTGACTTCATACCTTAAAATAATTTTAGGCATCATGGGTGGCCGCGAATCAAAAATAGAAAACCCTAATGCCAACGTCATCAACGATATTACGGTAAAATTGGAATATCCGGTCGTGTATCTGATAATTATCATTTCCTTAATGGCGCTGCAAATCCTTATAACGCTATACCAGCTTCATAAGAGATCATTACGAAAAAATTATACGCGCGCAGCATCACTAGACAGAAATTTAGACCAAGTCTAATTGTTTAATTTCCATTTTAAATAGACCTAAAGAATACATTTCTTAAAATTCCATAAAATCTCAATTTAAACCTCATGGAATGGGAAATAATAGTGAATAAGGCCAGAGCAATAAAGGAAGAATTCATCAAATCATATAAGTGTCTCAATCTCAATAGGGAGATAAAACCAGAAACAATTAATAAGCACATAAATAATCTCGTGCGCAGATTCGAACAAATTAGAGCACTCCTTAATGTTAATTATAACAGATTAACACATGCTCATAAAGCAGCAGCTGAAGCTTTCTTCGCTGACATAAGAGATAAATTAATAACGATATCCTTAAAGAAAGGTATCGTACTAAATGTACCTAACTCTTTACATGAGGAAACAAATTTTAAATATCTACCAGAACTAGTTTTAGACCCAACTTCAAATCTACCAAGTACAAGTAGAGCCTCTCCCAACATGTCACAAACAAATATAGAATTCCTAAATACAGCATCCAAACTGCTACCTGACTTCGACGGAAGTCCAGAAAACCTACAAAGCTTCATTGATGCTTTGACACTTGTGGAAAGCATAAAGGGTACACATGAGGCTATTGCGGTAAGCCTTATTAAAACAAAACTAAAAGGCACTACTAGGAATATAGTAACAACGGAATCGACCATTTCAGCGATAATAGTAAAACTCAAATCGACTGTTAAGGGTGAATCCGTTGACGTCATCAATGCAAAGTTAATGAATATAAAACAAACGGGCAAAAATGCCAATGCCTATGTTAAGGAAATCGATGAACTTGCAAAAAAATTGGAGACCGCTTACATATCTGACGGCCTCCCAAATGAAACTGCAAACAAGTACACAACACGTGCAGCAGTTTCAGCAATAATAAAAAATGCATCCAACGAACGAGTAAAACTGATCATGGAATCAGGAACGTTCCTAAACATGGATGAAGTTAAAACAAAATTTATAAGCAGTTGTACGGACGCATACGGACAACCTAATGCTATATTAACTTTCCAAAACAATTACAACAATAACTCTAATAGTAGAAATCGTTACTCTAGAAATATTGGTAACAGACCCAATAACTCTAATAGGCCCCCTGATTCCCATAATCAGAATAATGGTAACAGGAATCCCAATAACAGAAATACAAGTGACCGGTATGCACCTAGAAGCTTCAATAATAACGGAGTAAGGAATCAATTTAACAACAATAGTAACCGTTACAACAGTAACAACCGCAACGTGAATAGAAATAATAATATACGTTGCATGAATGACAATAGTTCGGGAAACGAACTAACACCCCTAAGTACTCAATAGACAGGAAAATCCACAACATAAATACAAATTTATACAGTTATCTAGTCTCCAGAACCACTCTAAATGACAATAGGTCCACATTCTTAGTAGATACAGGTGCAGACATATCAGTCGTAAAACACCATCAAGTTTTATACCAACCAATAGACATTACTAGTCAAACCAGAATAAATGGCATTGGGCAAGGTATAATAACTACAATAGGCAAAGTTAAAGCTGATTTAAAACAAGAAGATCTGCTAATAGCTCACGATTTTCATGTCGTAAAGGATGATTTTCCGATTCAAGTAGACGGAATAATAGGAATGGACTTTATTCGAAAATACAAATGTATTTTAAATTACGAAAATAATCAAGATTGGATCACCTTGAGAACTAACGACGTTCCGTACGATATAGCAATCGCTTTAAGAAACGGTCCAAACATCAATTCCATATCACTGCCAGCAAGATCTGAAGTTATAAGACCGATAAACTTCATATCCAATGAGGAAGAAGTATTGATACCTCAACAAATTATGCAGGATGGCGTATATATTGCCAACACAATAACTACTAAAGCAAGGCCATTGGTAAAAATCATAAATACCACAGATAAAGACCTAGTAATTGATAACATTCAGGTAAAATCCGAAAGTCTAAACGACTATAAAATTGTCAATTGCAGTTCTGATACTAATGCCAAGCTAAATAAGGAAAAACTTGAAAAATTAACAAAAAACTTTCCCGAATACGCTCATAAAGATTTAAGAAAATTATGCTTAGACTACATAGATATTTTTGCTCTGGAGACTGAAAAAATAAGTACTAACAATTTTTACAAGCAGAAACTTAGACTTCATGATACACAACCAGTGTACATCAAAAATTATAGAATCCCTCATGCTCACAAAGAGGAAGTTAATGCCCAATTAGATAAATTAATAAATGATGATATAATAGAACCATCCATCTCGCAATATAATAGCCCTATTCTAATAGTACAAAAAAAGCCATTACCCGGCTCAACACAAAAAAGGTGGAGATTGGTCGTAGATTATAGAGGAATAAATAAAAAACTGATAGCTGATAAATTCCCATTGCCTCGTATAGATGACATTCTTGATCAGTTAGGAAGAGCCAAGTTCTTTTCATGCCTGGACTTAATGTCGGGATTTCATCAAATAGAATTGGAACAAGACTCTAGAGACATTACATCTTTTTCCACAGAAAAAGGCTCTTTTCGCTTTAAAAGACTGCCATATGGTATTAAAATTGCCCCGAATTCATTCCAAAGAATGATGTCATTGGCTTTTTCTGGATTATCTCCAACCCAAGCCTTTGTATACATGGATGACTTAGTAGTAATAGGTTGTTCTTCAGAACACATGCTACAAAACTTAAAACAAGTGTTTAATACTTGCAGAAAATACAATCTCAAACTCCATCCTGATAAATGTACATTTTTTTGTCGTGAAGTAACATTTTTAGGTCACAAATGCACCGATAAAGGCATCTTACCTGACGACAGCAAATACTCAATTATACAAAATTATCCAACACCTACAAATGGTGATGAAGCTAAACGCTTCGTAGCATTCTGTAATTATTACAGAAGATTTATACCAAATTTTGCTGAATCATCGCGACATATTACCAGATTATCTAGAAAAAATGTGCAATTTGAATGGACTCAACAATGTGAAAAAGCATTCCAATATCTTAAAAATCAATTGCTGAGTCCAAAAATTCTCCAATATCCGGATTTTTCTAAAGAATTCTGCATAACCACAGACGCAAGTAGACATGCCTGTGGTGCCGTTTTGAGCCAAGAAAAGCAGGGTATTCAGCTACCAATTGCTTACGCATCCAGATCTTTCACAAAAGGTGAAAGCAATAAATCAACAATAGAGCAGGAATTAACTGCAATTCATTGGGCAGTGCAATATTTCCGACCATATGTTTACGGCAGAAAGTTTGTAATTAAAAGCGATCACAGACCCCTAACTTATTTATTTTCATTAAAAAACCCGTCATCAAAATTAACCCGTATGAGGCTGGACTTAGAAGAATATGACTTTGTGGTGGAGTATATTAGGGGTAGAGAAAATTACGCCGCGGACGCGCTGTCACGTATAAATATTAATGACATAAAAAATATTGACGCTAATACAATACTGAAGGTAACTACGAGACTTCAGGCAAAAGCAGGTAGGCACTGTAATGACAATGGTATAACGGCTAATACAAAATCGGTTGAACTAAAGGTTTATGAGGCAATTAATGCTCAAGAGCACAGTAAAATGCCACAATTGCATTTTACCAAAAATAAAGTTATAATTAGAAAAGGAAAGAAAATTCTTTCCGAATTTTTGTTGAAAGACACGGTTATTGATGGAAATGTAGACTTAGGTCACCTCTTTCTAAAGCTTGAAAAAATAGCTGATAACATGTGTTTAACAACCATGCGACTACACTTCGATGATAGTCTGCTTAAATTCCTAGGAACCAATGTTGAAACCTTTAAGAATAAAGGCAATGAAATACTGCAAGAAAGTAAATTAACAATTGTGCTCACGTCTAAATTAACAACAATTTTCACCGATACAGATAAATTACAAATCATGCAAAAATATCATGATGATCCTATTTCAGGAGGACATCCGGGGATAACACGTATGATAAAGAAGATTAGACTTCGATACCATTGGAAAGGCATGACTAGAGACATAGCCCAATATGTAAAACGGTGCAAAGCATGTCAAGAAAATAAAACAGTTGTCAACGGTAAAGAGCCATTCATCATAACTCCTACACCGTTAAAGGCATTTGACAGAGTAATAATTGACACCGTAGGACCACTACCACGGTCCGAGTCATTAAACGAATACGCTGTCACTATGATATGTGATTTGACTAAATATTTAGTTGCAATACCCATTCAGAATAAGTCAGCCAGAATGGTTGCCAAAGCAATTATGGAAGGATTTGTTTTGACTTACGGTCCAATGAATACAATACTAACGGACATGGGAACAGAATATATGAATCAAGTTATGTCGGAATTATGCTCAATGATGAAGATAGAGAAACTCAATTCTACTCCGTATCATCATCAGACTTTGGGTACTGTTGAGAGATCTCACAGAACATTTAACGAATATCTGCGAACATACATCTCATCCGATAAAACAGATTGGGATTTGTGGTTAAAATACTTCGTATATTGTTACAATACCACCCCATCTACGGCTCATGGTTATTGTCCATTCGAGTTGGTTTACGGAAAGATACCACCAACTCTTGATGGTACAAAAGAAAACATTGTAGAACCATTGTACAACATTGATTCATATGGAAAAGAGGTTAAATTCAGACTTCAAGTGGCGCAGCGAAGAGCTGCCAATATCATAGAAAATGCTAAGTGGGAAAGACAACAACTTTCCACCCAGTGGGCAGATCCAATAGAATTAACCCTCGGGGAACTCGTTTTGATCCGCAATGAATCGGGTCATAAGCTGGATTCCGTATATAAGGGCCCCTATAAAATATCCAATATGGACAACAATAATAATGTAGAACTCCAAGATGGACATGGGAAGTCATTCACTGTTCATAAAAATAGGGTAAAGAAGTTCACGGGGTAAAGGGTCTTGCTAAGAACAGGGGAGGAATGACACATTTTATTCTGATTTTTGATTTTCTTTTGTCTCTGATTTCGTTCCAAAAGATGTGTCGGTTATACTTTGCTTTTGGCGCTTATGGCGCGGTAAAATTAAGAATTTTTATAATTTTTAAAACTATTTTAATATTTATGAAGGCTTTTAAGAAACATCTTGTGTTAATTTTTTTTATGAAAACCCTTTATAAAACCTTAATAAGTTTTATAAATAAATCTGATAGTTTCTAACACTATGGTAAAAGAAAACATAAAAAACCAAAAATTTACTACATGTACCATATAAACTTCATATGTATGTATGTCCAAACAATTTCATTTTTAAATTAAACTTAAAAATTCTAAGCAAAATGTCAAAAAAAAAATCCAAAAACATACTTTTATTATTTTATACATAATGCATACATAAAATAGCAAACGATTTGTGTTCCCATATTTAAAAGAGAAAAAGTTTAAAGTTTTATTTAAGAAAAAAAACACCACAAATTGGTCAAAGAGGAACATAACTTAAACAAGCTTATATAAAAAAAAAAAAAAAAAAAAAAATACTATCTGTAATATGTATTGTACAAAACAAAAAAAAAAATTTACCTATTAAAAAAAAATAAAAATTATTGTTATTTGAAATTCACAAGTATGTATGTGAGAAGCCCCCTTCATTTTTAAATCCATTGTAACTAAAGAATGATCAACTACCTCGCATTGATCATTCTTTCTGAAAAAGGGAGGTGTAGTGTGTTTGGCTATGGAATATATCTGTCCGCATACTTATGTGTTTGACTGTGCCAGTAATTCATATTTGTCCACATACTTATGTGTTTGACTGCATCAGTTATTTGTCATCAGCAGGTAACTTGATCATCTGGCTTATTTGAATATTTCATGCCTACACATACAATGCACCTGGTCGGCGTGTATTTATGCCGACCAAGCATTTTCTCACGATAAGTTTTAAGTTAGTTTTAATTTCATTATATTTGTTAGTTTTTATTTAATTAATATAAAAAGTGTGGTCGACCAAGATGGTCGACATAAATAAACAAATAAATAAATAAACGTTTTTTCATTTTAATTAATAACACATACTACATAACAAAAGGAGAAAAACACATTCATATTAATCTATTATTGCTCCAGTCCAATGAGAACTTCCACTATGTGCTCATCAAAGATATATCAAAGTAAGTTTCATTTGTGCATTTATGCAAAATATATTCTCTATTTAAAAAGTTACTTCTTATTGTTATATTAATTTACATATTATTTTATTTTTCTCTCTTCCTTAGACTTCTTCGTTCCAGTATAACCTCTCACGTTAATAAGATTAATATCTGTAACACCTGCCTTTATCATACACATGATGCTTATGTGTACAGTCAACATAAAAATTTTTGTGGTAAAAAAGTCATCAAGATGCCTGAAGATGGATGTATTATTAAGTACAAAAACTACTACAAACAGCTAGATGTACCATTTGTCATCTACGCAGACTTGGAGTCTATTTTAGAAAAACTCCACGATCCTGTAAGTAAAAGCACTACAAATGTACAGAATCACCATGCGTGTGCATTCGGCTATTTTATTACTTGTAGTTTTAAGAAGGAAAATAACTTATATAGACATTATTTTGGTGAAGATTCGGCAAACGTCTTTATCAAAAAAATAGTTGAAGATTGTACAGACATCTATTTAAATTATTTACTAAAAGTTAAGAAAATTTTCATGACCCCAATAGAAATAGCTCAACATAATAATGCAAAAAATTGTCATATATGTAAGAAAATATTAAATAACGATAAAGTTACAGATCATTGTCATCTTACGGGCAATTATCGTGGAGCAGCTCATAGCGAATGTAATTTAAATTATAAAACACCTCAGTTTATTCCGGTTATTTTCCATAATCTTTCTGCATATGATATGCACCTATTTTTCAAAGAACTTTCTACTATAAAAAATGGCACAATAAAAGTGATTCCCCAGAATACAGAACGTTATATTTCTCTTTCAATTTTTATCAGATTATATGAAAAACATGGATTCGAAATAAGATTTATAGACTCGTTTAGATTTATGGCTTCGAGTTTAGATACGTTAGCAAAAAATCTTGATAGCAATGGTTTTAATACTATTCGATCATGTTTCGTTGATGAAGCTCATTTCCACCTGATTAGAAGAAAGGGTGTATTTCCGTACTCTTACATGGATTCCATGACTAAGTTTAAGGAAATTAAACTCCCTAGTAGAGAAGAGTTCTTCAATATTCTAACGAATGAAGAATGTGATGTTGTCGAGTATGAACATGCTCAAAAAATATGGAGAGAGTTTAACTGTAAAACCCTCCTTGACTATACTGAACTCTACTTAAAGACAGATGTTCTTCTACTAACTGACGTGTTTGAAAATTTTAGAAAAATTTGTAGAGGTATATACAATTTGGACCCCTGTCATTATTATACAGCACCAGGCTTATCCTGGGATGCAATGTTAAAAACCACAGATGTTTCACTGGAACAGTTCACTGATTCCGAAATGTATATGTTTATGCAAAACGGAATTAGAGGTGGACTAGTTCAATGCTCGCAAAGATATTCGAAAGCGAATAACAAATATTTGGATGATTTTGATGCATCAAAACCATCAGAAGTTCTTGTCTATTTAGACGCTAACAATTTGTATGGTTGGGCGATGTCGGAATATCTTCCTTACGGTGAATTTGAGTGGGTATTTGATACTGATTTTGATGTTATGAAAATTTCTGATACTGCAGAGTATGGGTACATTTTGGAAGTGGATATAGATTATCCCAATTCAGTGCATGATTTACATAATGATTTGCTATTTTGTCCCCAAAATAAGCCAGTGGGGGGATCCAAAATCAAAAAATTAGTTGCAGACTTACACGCAAAAACAAATTACACCATGCACTATAGAGTTTTAAAACAAGCCATTTCAAATGGCCTCATCTTAAAACAAATCCATAGAATACTCAGATTTAAGCAATCCCCTTGGCTTAAAAAATATATTGACTTAAACACATTACATAGGACAAATGCTAAAAATAATTTTGAAAAAGATTTCTTCAAACTTTTGAACAACGCTGTTTATGGGAAGACAATGGAAAACATTGAAAAACGTAGGGACATTAGAATTGCTTCATCTTGGGAAACAACAAACAGGAATCATTTAGGTCTCAGAGCATTAATTTCGAAACCAAATTTTATGCAGTTGACAAAATTTTCTGATGATATGTATGCGGTAGAGTTAGAAATAATGGAACCACTATATGATAAACCCATATATGTTGGCTTTACAGTACTGGAGTTATCCAAGTGGAGAATGTATGATTTCCATTATGGCTTCATGAAGCCTAAATATGGAGAGAACATTTCTCTCAACTATATGGATACTGACTCGTTTATTTATTCAATTAAAACTGATGATTTTTACGATGACATCCGTAATGATATTATTTTGAATTTTGATACGTCAGAATATCCAATAGATAATCAATTTCGTTTGCCGTTGCTCAATAAGAAGGTTTTAGGTATGATGAAAGATGAAAACAGTGGGGATATAATGACAGAGTTTGTTGGTTTAAGAGCAAAAATGTATTCTCTGTCGACTCTTCGCTCGGAAGCTGTTAAAAAATCTAGAGGGGTCAAAAAGTCTGTAATTAAAAAGTTGTCCATTAATGATTACAAAAGTTGCTTATTTGAATCCAAAATTATCTCAGATGAAATGTTTTTGTTTAGGTCTAAAACACATCAACTATATACTCAAAAACTAAATAAAATAGCTCTTAGCTTTTCTGATGATAAAAGAAATATAATGAAAGATAAAATAAAAACGCGTGCATGGGGGCATTACATAGACCGAAATAATGAAACAATGGATGTAGAATAGAATGCTTCCTACTAAATTGCATGTAAGATGACAACAAGAATTTAATTTTGTACTAATTATACTTATTTATTAATTTATTTATTACTTACTTATTTGTATATTATTTTATTTATGTATTTATTTCTGTATTTATTTATTAATTTATTTATTACTTACTTATTTGTATATTAATTTATTTATGTATTTATTTCTGTATTTATTTATTAATTTATTTATTGGTTATATATACATATATATATATATATATATATATATATATATATTTGTTTATGAATGTATCTATTAATTTTAGTTTTTATTCACACAAAAGCATGTTAAAATTGAATGGTCTTAAACTTTTATCTTTTTGCCTATATCTAAATTATTTGTAAATAAGAATCACATATTAGATTAATGATCTTTTTTTTCTCTTTCTTTTTATATCATATTTTTTTTATATATACATAGAGTTAAATTTGTATTAGTACTAAGATTTTTAAGAAAAATTTTTAAATAAAATATTGAAAAAATAATTAAATACGTGAATGGTTTTTATTTCTTTATTGGCTTTACTTCGTTGGATCATAAATTTTTTGTTTTTCCTTATGTGCAAATTTCTGTTTTTATATTGCTTAAACATGCACAGTCTTGTTTTCATGTTACTTAAAACATGCGCAATCATGTTTACTTTGAGAGCTTCTATACAAGAGGAATTGAATTTTACAATATTATGAAATTCCATTAAATTTCATCAGATATTTTCTTATCGACACTAACTGCTTTAACACCATCTCATTATTGTTTGCTAACAGAAAATAGCAGAACAGGTATCAGCTATCAGGTCAGCTTTTTCAGCTATCAGATCAGCTTTTCAGGACCTGGTCTGGTTTTCAGATCAACTTTTCAGGACCTGGTCTGGTTTTCAGATCAGCTTTTCAGGACCTGGTCTGGTTTTCAGATCAGCTTTTCAGGACCTGGTCTGGTTTTCAGATCAGCTTTTCAGGACCTGGTCTGGTTTTCAGATCAGCTTTTCAGGACCTGGTCTGGTTTTCAGATCAGGCTATCTGATTCAGATTGAATTATCAGTTTACAAGTAGCTAGCCATTTATAACATTTATATGAATGAAGTTTAAAGTTAGATGAATCAACTAAAGTCAATCTTTTATTAGCAGTAATTTTTTTATGAAAACATATAAAACCTGAAGAACCTTAAGAAAATATTATATTATTTTTCCTTCCAACACTCTCTACAAACTTCTTAAAACTTTTAAAAATTCATATTACATACAACATGATGCCTATAAACGTGCTTAATTTTATTTTCTCATCTTGCATAAACATTATAATTACATTTGCATTGTCTCTTATTAAATGCTTACAACCATATTCATAAAAATATTAAACAGCATTTCGAATTTTGTTTAAGCAAAATTCACTAAAATTGTATTCATAATAGAAATTTAGCTTAAAAAACATCTTTTAAACCTTATATAAATCATATAATTTTAAAATTGACTGCACTCATTTAAAATAATTTTGAGTTGACCTTGGTATAATTTTGCTTCATGTTTATTTGTATATATAACTTTGCCTGTATGAATGTGCGTATGTATACATGTATGTATTAGGAATAATGCTACAAGTTTGGCACAAGTAGAATGATGACTCATTCTATTGTGCCCCCCATACAAAAATATACACGTACATATATGTATGTATATTATTCTGCTTTTCAGATGCAACATCAGCAAATATCATAATTAAAATGCTTTAAGCTTTATTATAATATCTCATTCTTTTAAAAATGAAATTAACTTCTTCGGATATTCATATTTGGCTTGATATAGATAATTTGAGTATAAATATAAATATTCGGACTTGATTAGTAGTAGTGAAATACCAATTCGGCGCTGATTAAAATTGTTTACATTTTTAACGTCCACATTACGAAAAATCATTTTTAGGATTTTCCGTTGGAATTAGGAAAAATATTTTTATTTCTTTTCTTACGTTTTTCCCGTCGGCATTACAAATATATTTATTTTCATGTTTTTCCCGTCGGCATGACAAAAATATTTTTTGTTCACGTTTTTGCCGTCGGCATTACTATTTTTTTTTCACTTTTTTGCTGTCCACATTACGAAAAATCATTTTTAGGATTTTCCGCTGGCATTAGGAAAAATATTTTTATTTCTTTTCTTACGTTTTTCCCGTCAGCATTACAAAAATATTTATTTTCATGTTTTTCCCGTAGGCATTACAATTTTTGTTTCACTTTTTTCCTGGTCCACATGACGAAAAATCATTTTCAGGATTTTCCGTTGGCATTAGGAAAAATATTTTTTTTTTTCACATTTTTCCCGTCGGCATTACTAATTTTTTTTTCACTTTTTTCCTGGTCCACGCAAAATCATTTTCAGGATTTTCCGTTGGCATTAGGAAAAATAAAAAAAATTTGGACGGACTTATTGAACCACCCTCGCAGGTATCAAATTTCACAAATTTCCAAGAATTTAACAATTTTCAAATTTTAATTACCCAAATTTAACAATTTCAGCCACAATTTAACAATTTCAGCCAACAATTTTGCAAGTTTAATTGACGCCGAATTGGTATTTCACTACTACTAATCAAGTCCGAATATTTCTATTTATACTCAAATTATCTATATCAAGTCAAATATGAATATCCGAAGAAGTTAATTTCATTTTTAAAAGAATGAGATATTGATTAGTAGTAGTGAACTGGCATTCGGCGCTGATTAAAATTGTTTACGTTTTACGTCCACATTACGAAAAATCATTTTTAGGATTTTCCGCTGGCATTAGGAAAAATATTTTTATTTCTTTTCTTACGTTTTTCCCGTCGGCATTACAAAAATATTTATTTTCATGTTTTTCCCGTCGGCATTACAATTTTTGTTTCACTTTTTTCCTGGTCCACATGACGAAAAATCATTTTCAGGATTTTCCGTTGGCATTAGGAAAAATATTTTTTTTTTCACATTTTTCCCGTCGGCATATACACTTGAGAAATCTTAATCTTATAAAGCCCCTTAATCCAAACCCAAAAAAAAAATCACCCGTTCCCACAATTAATACTACCCAAAAAAAAATCACCCGTTCCCACAAAGTTAATGTAAACAAAAAAACTCCTTATGTAAACAAAAATTTGGACGGACTTATTGAACCACCCTCGCAGGTATCAAATTTCACAAATTTCCAAGAATTTAAGAATTTTCAAATTTTAATTACCCAAATTTAACAATTTCAGCCACAATTTAACAATTTCAGCCACAATTTAACAATTTTAATCGGCGCCCGAATTGGCAGTTCACTACTACTAATCAAGCCCGAATATTTCTATTTATACTCAAATTATCTATATCAAGTCAAATATGAATATCCGAAGAAGTTAATTTCATTTTTAAAAGAATGAGATATTATAATAAAGCTTAAAGCATTTTAATTATGATATTTGCTGATGTTGCATCTGAAAAGCAGAATAATATACATACATATATGTATGTGTATATTTTTGTATGGGGGGCACAAGTAGAATGAGTCATCATTCTACTTGTGCGAAACTTGTAGCATTATTCCTAATACATACATGTATACATACGCACATTCATACAGGCAAAGTTAAATATACAATTAAACATGAAGCAAAATTATACCAAGGTCAACTCAAAATTATTTTAAATATGAGTGCAGTCAATTTTAAAATTATGTGATTTATATACGGTTTAAAAGATGTTTTTTAAGCAAAAATTCTATTATGAATACAATTTTAGTGAATTTTGCTTAAACAAAATTCGAAATGCTGTTTAATATTTTTATGAATATGGTTGTAAGCATTTAATAAGAGACAATGCAAATGTAATTATAATGTTTATGCAAGATGAGAAAAAAAAAATTAAGGACGTTTATAGGCATCATATTGTATGTAATATGAATTTTTAAAAGTTTTAAGAAGTTTGTAGAGAGTGTTGGAAGGAAAAATAATATAATATTTTCTTAAGGTTCTTCAGGTTTTATATGTTTTCATAAAAAAATTACTGCTAATAAAAGATTGACTTTAGTTGATTCATCTAACTTTAAACTTCATTCATATAAATGTTATAAATGGCTAGCTACTTGTAAACTGATAATTCAATCTGAATCAGATAGCCTGATCTGAAAACCAGACCAGGTCCTGAAAAGCTGATCTGAAAACCAGACCAGGTCCTGAAAAGCTGATCTGAAAACCAGACCAGGTCCTGAAAAGCTGATCTGAAAACCAGACCAGGTCCTGAAAAGCTGATCTGATAGCTGAAAAAGCTGACCTGATAGCTGATACCTGTTCTGCTATTTTCTGTTAGCAAACAATAATGAGATGGTGTTAAAGCAGTTAGTGTCGATAAGCAAATATCTGATGAAATTTAATGGAATTTCATAATATTGTAAAATTCAATTCCTCTTGTATAGAAGCTCTCAAAGTAAACATGATTGCGCATGTTTTAAGTAACATGAAAACAAGACTGTGCATGTTTAAGCAATATAAAAACAGAAATTTGCACATAAGGAAAAACAAAAAATTTATGATCCAACGAAGTAAAGCCAATAAAGAAATAAAAACCATTCACGTATTTAATTATTTTTTCAATATTTTATTTAAAAATTTTTCTTAAAAATCTTAGTACTAATACAAATTTAACTCTATGTATATATAAAAAAAATATGATATAAAAAGAAAGAGAAAAAAAAGATCATTAATCTAATATGTGATTCTTATTTACAAATAATTTAGATATAGGCAAAAAGATAAAAGTTTAAGACCATTCAATTTTAACATGCTTTTGTGTGAATAAAAACTAAAATTAATAGATACATTCATAAACAAATATATATATATATATGTATATATAACCAATAAATAAATTAATAAATAAATACAGAAATAAATACATAAATAAATTAATATACAAATAAGTAAGTAATAAATAAATTAATAAATAAATACAGAAATAAATACATAAATAAAATAATATACAAATAAGTAAGTAATAAATAAATTAATAAATAAGTATAATTAGTACAAAATTAAATTCTTGTTGTCATCTTACATGCAATTTAGTAGGAAGCATTCTATTCTACATCCATTGTTTCATTATTTCGGTCTATGTAATGCCCCCATGCACGCGTTTTTATTTTATCTTTCATTATATTTCTTTTATCATCAGAAAAGCTAAGAGCTATTTTATTTAGTTTTTGAGTATATAGTTGATGTGTTTTAGACCTAAACAAAAACATTTCATCTGAGATAATTTTGGATTCAAATAAGCAACTTTTGTAATCATTAATGGACAACTTTTTAATTACAGACTTTTTGACCCCTTTAGATTTTTTAACAGCTTCCGAGCGAAGAGTCGACAGAGAATACATTTTTGCTCTTAAACCAACAAACTCTGTCATTATATCCCCACTGTTTTCATCTTTCATCATACCTAAAACCTTCTTATTGAGCAACGGCAAACGAAATTGATTATCTATTGGATATTCTGACGTATCAAAATTCAAAATAATATCATTACGGATGTCATCGTAAAAATCATCAGTTTTAATTGAATAAATAAACGAGTCAGTATCCATATAGTTGAGAGAAATGTTCTCTCCATATTTAGGCTTCATGAAGCCATAATGGAAATCATACATTCTCCACTTGGATAACTCCAGTACTGTAAAGCCAACATATATGGGTTTATCATATAGTGGTTCCATTATTTCTAACTCTACCGCATACATATCATCAGAAAATTTTGTCAACTGCATAAAATTTGGTTTCGAAATTAATGCTCTGAGACCTAAATGATTCCTGTTTGTTGTTTCCCAAGATGAAGCAATTCTAATGTCCCTACGATTTTCAATGTTTTCCATTGTCTTCCCATAAACAGCGTTGTTCAAAAGTTTGAAGAAATCTTTTTCAAAATTATTTTTAGCATTTGTCCTATGTAATGTGTTTAAGTCAATATATTTTTTAAGCCAAGGGGATTGCTTAAATCTGAGTATTCTATGGATTTGTTTTAAGATGAGGCCATTTGAAATGGCTTGTTTTAAAACTCTATAGTGCATGGTGTAATTTGTTTTTGCGTGTAAGTCTGCAACTAATTTTTTGATTTTGGATCCCCCCACTGGCTTATTTTGGGGACAAAATGGCAAATCATTATGTAAATCATGCACTGAATTGGGATAATCTATATCCACTTCCAAAATGTACCCATACTCTGCAGTATCAGAAATTTTCATAACATCAAAATCAGTATCAAATACCCACTCAAATTCACCGTAAGGAAGATATTCCGACATCGCCCAACCATACAAATTGTTAGCGTCTAAATAGACAAGAAATTCTGATGGTTTTGATGCATCAAAATCATCCAAATATTTGTTATTCGCTTTCGAATATCTTTGCGAGCATTGAACTAGTCCACCTCTAATTCCGTTTTGCATAAACATATACATTTCGGAATCAGTGAACTGTTCCAGTGAAACATCTGTGGTTTTTAACATTGCATCCCAGGATAAGCCTGGTGCTGTATAATAATGACAGGGGTCCAAATTGTATATACCTCTACAAATTTTTCTAAAATTTTCAAACACGTCAGTTAGTAGAAGAACATCTGTCTTTAAGTAGAGTTCAGTATAGTCAAGGAGGGTTTTACAGTTAAACTCTCTCCATATTTTTTGAGCATGTTCATACTCGACAACATCACATTCTTCATTCGTTAGAATATTGAAGAACTCTTCTCTACTAGGGAGTTTAATTTCCTTAAACTTAGTCATGGAATCCATGTAAGAGTACGGAAATACACCCTTTCTTCTAATCAGGTTGAAATGAGCTTCATCAACGAAACATGATCGAATAGTATTAAAACCATTGCTATCAAGATTTTTTGCTAACGTATCTAAACTCGAAGCCATAAATCTAAACGAGTCTATAAATCTTATTTCGAATCCATGTTTTTCATATAATCTGATAAAAATTGAAAGAGAAATATAACGTTCTGTATTCTGGGGAATCACTTTTATTGTGCCATTTTTTATAGTAGAAAGTTCTTTGAAAAATAGGTGCATATCATATGCAGAAAGATTATGGAAAATAACCGGAATAAACTGAGGTGTTTTATAATTTAAATTACATTCGCTATGAGCTGCTCCACGATAATTGCCCGTAAGATGACAATGATCTCTAACTTTATCGTTATTTAATATTTTCTTACATATATGACAATTTTTTGCATTATTATGTTGAGCTATTTCTATTGGGGTCATGAACATTTTCTTAACTTTTAGTAAATAATTTAAATAGATGTCTGTACAATCTTCAACTATTTTTTTGATAAAGACGTTTGCCGAATCTTCACCAAAATAATGTATATATAAGTTATTTTCCTTCTTAAAACTACAAGTAATAAAATAGCCGAATGCACACGCATGGTGTTTCTGTACTTTTGTAGTGCTTTTACTTACAGGATCGTGGAGTTTTTCTAAAATATACTCGAAGTCTGCGTAGATGACAAATGGTACATCTAGCTGTTTGTAGTAGTTTTTGTACTTAATAATACATCCATCTTCAAGCATCTTGATGACTTTTTTACCACAAAATTTTTATGTTGACTGTACACATAAGCATCATGTGTATGATAAAGGCAGGTGTTACAGATATTAATCTTATTAACGTGAGAGGTTATAGTGGAACGAAGAAGTCTAAGGAAGAGAGAAAAATAAAATAATATGTAAATTAATATAACAATAAGAAGTAACTTTTTAAATAGAGAATATATTTTGCATAAATGCACAAATGAAACTTACTTTGATATATCTTTGATGAGCACATAGTGGAAGTTCTCATTGGACTGGAGCAATAATAGATTAATATGAATGTGTTTGCTCATATCATTTTGATTCTCGAATTGTTTTATCTGCTTCAATAGGAGTGGAAACTCTAGGCCTTCAAAATTTAATGCAATTGCTCCTATATTAATATTCTCATCAGATATGTTTGCAATATTGTAATTTCTACAGTTTTTCCGTTGTTTAGGACTCAGACCACTATTTACATTCAAAGCCGCAATGAGAGACCATTTAAAGCAATAAATGTCATTATTCTCAACATTTATGCATGCACGTTTCATTGCAATATTTTTTGGGAGAGGAATAAAGCTCGATCCTCTTATTATGAACGCCTTGTTTATATTAACTTCAAGGAAATTTATTGAAGTCAAAGTCCACCCGCTATCCCTCTCTTGAAATTCTTCCATTTTGGTTCTTAGCTCCTCCGTCTGTTTCTTGTACAAGTCTTCTATGTCATCAGACAAAGTCACCAACATCATTTTCGAAATATGTACAAGTTGGGAAACATTCATCTCATCATTCACCATCTGCATATAATCACATGTCAGCTCCATATTAAATTTAAATGTAGTATGTATCCTACTACATTCATTGAGTTGTTGTACTATGGAACTCTTTGCAGATTTCAGAAACTCCTCTGGAAACAAGATAGCCACATTTTTGTTGAGGAGGATATATGTCTCGATCCTTCCATTGAAGTTGCTCACTCTTTTAGTGAGAAAATCACCAATCCGTTCTTGGTGACAACTATTTTTATGTTTTGTGGTTCTGACATGAGCCATATAACCATTTGATGGGATCATCTCATCACAATCCTCACAATATTTGTTTTGAAGATTTAGCTTATTAGTTCCAAGGAGAGCCTTTGATTGGTTAGCATATGAGTGCGTTTCCATATGCTGATTTAGTTTTGTTTGAGTCATAAAGACTTTATTGCAGATGGTACAACTTGCAGTATTCATTTTATTTAATTATTTATTTGTTTTATTAGTTAATTTAATTATTTTATTTATAAACAATTTATTTCAGCTATAAACAATTTATTTAATTATTTTTTATACACTATAACCTGGTTTATCAAACAGTAGTTAGTTCTAGCACTTTTATAGTTTTTGGATTTTAAACACTTTAGAAATTTTCGTTGGGAAAATAGGTTGTGACTTGTTGAGATATCAGAGCAGACTGATAGCAATCTACATTATTTCTTCTACTTATATACTTTATATTCGAAGTAGTCATCAAATCTAATTTATTACGGTATATGATGAAATTCATACACACACACACACACATGTACGTTCTCACACACACATACACATTTCCACAATTCTCTGTTGGTATTACGATATATGATGAAATTCATATACACAGCAACGCCCAGAACAAAATCGCTAGCATCAGTTTGTAATACAAAGGTATGAGCAGTTTTTACTGTATTGCTCTAAAAGCTATTTTATATAATTGGTTCATTAAAATAAAATATATTGAAAAGAAAAAAAAAAACATTATCCCTATTCAAAAGCTCTTCGTATCAACCAAAGCATTCAAAGCATTTAACATCTGAAATTCCCTTGCACATATAAAGCCTATGTCAACACAATATTTTCTATCTAAATAAGAATAGCAACGTCGATAGCCTTGAAAACATATTTACATTCATTTGTAAATATGTATGAAAAAGTGATGATATAATTCAAACAAAGTAAACATACATTACCAAATACATTCCCTATCCACTGCCATTTACAACAGGGTTGCCACTCTCTGCACCTATTAGATTATTTCCCCAGAGATACAAATAAAAAATAAAAATTAATGTATACATAAAATAATAACCATCCATACGCATAGCAACGAGAACTCACAACAGCTAACCAAAACCTATCAAATAACAATCACTACATACACACAATTACACAGATCCCTTTTCACTACCCTACAGTCAGACTGAGAACCAAGTGTCTTTGTAGCAACACTAAAATTCTAGAGACAAGTGTAGAATAATAAGTTTGTTTTATCCGTCATTATAAAAGAAAGATAGAAAACAAATATGGTATATTTTTCGTGGAATTGTCAACAACTTGTCAATATATATGCATTTGTATGTATACAAATTACTGGAACTAACTGTTTGGTTGGTAAGTCTCTACGTCCCATAAGAACTTCGTAGTCAATACCTACTTAATTGTTTCAGTGTTATTTGTAGGGTTTCAATGACACATGCTAAATGTCTATAGCACAAAGTATTATATGGGTGATAGTTATATAGTAGTACTGGTGACAAGTCGAAAGCGAGTCAATACATTTTTCATAATCGACATTTCCTACAGGGGTATAATAACATTAACACACACACACATACACATATACACACACACAACCATACACGCGCAACCACACACACACATACAACCACACACACACACAACCACACACACACACACAACTACACACAGACATAAAATCTCGGCATGAAAATCCCCAAAATCCCCCCATTTTGTAGTAATGATGGTGATAGTCCTGTTTTCCCGGTTTTTAATTCCCAAAACAGGACTATCGCCACCATTACCTATCTACTTCTGTGCATAAAGTAAGAGGTTTGTGACTGTTCAAAATTTGTTTTTTTGAAATTTGAAATTATATAACACCCTTACGATTACAAATTTATATAATGCATACCAAATTGCAGTGATAGGTATTGTACCAAACACAAACTTGGTCAAAATTTTTATCGCACTACTTTTGATGGCCGAAATTTTGGAAAGGAACTTGGCGTTTTTTCACACTTATGTTTTTGTGAGGATTTATAATACAATTTTACTTAATTTTTAACGCCACAAACATTCGCTTTATATAAAACCAGCTGGCGTCAGTTGCTTTGGCACTTGAAAATAGAACACGCTTTAAATCAAAATTGTCGTTCGTACTGCACACAGAGAAATAACACAGGTATTCAGACTATACGTACAAATTTACCATGTGAAAAAGTGACATTCCTTACGACAAATACATACAATGCTTAACACAGCTTAGCACATGCTTAGGAGGCGTAACCGATCTTAAGTTTGGAATTTGGAATACATATCTTTAAAGGGGGCAAGGTCACAAGGCCCAAAGTGGTCAAGCTCGGGTTAATGAAAAATTCATTAATCATAAAGATTTTTTGCAAGTGCATATTTTTTTTATCCAAGAGCTAAAAAAGTCTGCTACAACTATGCAGTTTCGCTTACAGTTTAGGAAATTATCAAGAAAATAAATTTAAATTTTGGTTTTTTACCAACCTTTGCCCACTTTTCTTTCTGCTAATGGAGAAGTCAAATCTTGTTCGAATCAGAAAACAAATTTTTTTTTAATATTTCCTATAATATCACCGCTCGACGAAAGATAAGAAAAATACAACAAAAAAACTCATTTCTTTGTGCGAAAATTTAAATACTTTGATATACATTCCAATTAATGAATTTAAACCTTTTCAAGTTCCCTGATTCGATGATGTTTTTCACGTAAATACATAATAAATAAATAAATAAAAATTTTTGTCGCAGGGTACGAACCAAGCTTTTTTCACTCGCAAGGCACACTCTCTACTAGTCTTGTGTAGTTCATGAACGAACTAGTTCAAATGAACGATTCAGTACTTTGAACTAAGTGAACTAATTCAATTGTTTTACGCTCACTAGTTCAATTTTTGAACTAACAGACCAACCTAAATTACGACGCAAAGCGTTGTCTGGCTGTCAAAATTTCTCATGCCCATACAAAATGTTGAAACCAACCAAAATAACGCAGCGTCATCGCTTTGCAATTGGAAAATCTGTTTTTGACAGCGCGTTAAGAAGCGAAGTTGGCTGCAAATTTACTGTTGTTGTTAAGTAAATTGTTCAGGTAAATTTAGCGTTTTTATTTTTTATCTTATTTCTATTTAGAGGTTTTTATTAATCAAAGTGAGTAAACATTACTGTTTCTGTCGTTGCGCTTTGCGTCGTAATTTAGGTTGGTCTGTAAGAACTCAGACCCAAAATTAACTAAATGGTCAACGTTTTGCTTTCCTTTTTAGGGTTCCGTACACCAAAGGTGGACAGAGTATGTAGAACCTTGGCCGATACAACAACAAATACATGAGAATTAAACATTAAAGGGTGTTCCAAAGCGAGCAACGAAAAATGCTAAAATCCCATGTAATATACATACAATTGCATGTACATATGCATATCGAGACTTGAAATTTGTAAAATTAGTGTATTTTTATATAGACTACAATTAACATTAAAATATTAAACAATTTAAATTAAAGGGTGGTCCATCAGTTAATGCAATTTTGACTTGTAATTTTGACAATTTGCTATATCTTGGAAACCGTAAGAGGTAAGCTCTTGAAATTTTCAAAAACGGTAAAACTAAAAAATCCGAAAATTATAAAATCGCCAAACCGAAAAAAATTGCCAAAACCTAAAAAAAAAATCGCAAAAAATTTAAAAAAAAATCGGCAAAACGAAAAAAATCGACAAAATTAAATTAAATCTAGCACTAAAATCGCCAAATTCGAAAAAATCGCCCAAATTAAAAAAATCGCCAAAATTAAAAAAACGCCAAAAACTGAAAAAATACTCAAAACGAGAAAAAAGTGCCAAAATTAAAAAAATTGCCAAAACGAGAAAAAAAACTAAAAAACGCTTAAAACCGAAAAAACCCAAAAACGAAAAAAGGCCAAAACTATAGTTTATATTGGCTATAGTTTGTATTGAATTAAATATCTCGTGTCGGTACGGAACTCTTCGTGCGCGGGTCAAAGTCGCACTTCACTGAATCTATTTTATTTATTGTTTGTGTGCGTTGCTTCTATACTCATCGATATGTATGTCAGTGCTCGAAAATAAACATTATTTAATGTACTTTAATGTTCTGCAAAGTACAAGTTATGTTAATCTACTCAAAATGATGATGATCAACACTTGGTTTTGTAATGCTAAGACATTATTATTAAAGTATATTTAATGCATGTGGATACACTCAAAAAAGTTTTACAATAACTGAATGTAAAAGAAGTTTCTGTTAACTAAAATTAAAGTATATTATATAGGTAGGTAAATTTTTAAGAAGGTATTTGTATGTGAAGTCTTTATGTTTATTGTTTAATAATTTTATTTCAATTTATTGTTTAATTTTCTGTGCACTCAATATAATAAATTATTTGGAATATGTATTTAGTAAAACAATTTCATCAGAAAAATTTTCTCGTACAATTTTACTTAAGCGTTTATCTAGTAAATGCCACATACGAATGTGGCTGTGCCACCACGAGAACTTTCAGCATGTTGGTTAATTTTTTATAATTAGTAGTAGTGGCTACATGAGGTTAAGTTTTAATAGTATTTTTGTTCCAAAATCTACATTCAGCCGAATCGGACACATTTTCAGAAGCAGCGCGTGTGTAAAGATGTGAATTTCTACAGTAAAATGTGCTACTAGTAGACGGCATGTAGTCAATATAGCTACATCGTGACGTCAAAATTACGTCAGAGCCACATGCGCATGTGAAACCCACATGCGATATACTATTTGCTTTAGATTATTTTTTCATTATAAAAGTAAATAATATTGATAAATGTTTAGATTCTTTAATTGAACTGTAGTGAATTTTAATCAGAAATAATTCATAGTTAGGCTCAAGTTCAGTAATTTCAATTCTTATTGAATGAAATATTTTTATTAATTAATGTGAGTTTCTAAAGAAGAGAAGAAAAATTAAACTTAGACTTTAAGCTGGGGGAAATACCGATACTTTTCTGTGCAGCCACGCACTTCATCAGCACCCTAGTCTATCTACTTGGGTAGAGATTCTTATTAACATCAGCTCTTTAACTTAAATTTACAATGAAACGGAATATGAGAAACGATTGTTGTGTATACAATTGATTTACCTTTGGTAAACACATTTATAAGTATCACTATTAATTTTCTGTTTTTTCCATTTTTTCATTTTTCTATTTAGGTTAGCACGAAATTATATTACTCTACCTCAGTATGTTTAACTATTCTTACTTATCTTTTTACGATCATCACATTAATTATTTTTACTTATTCGATGTACCATCGGAACATGCATGCAAGTATTAGTGTAGTGGTCTTATGTTACTTGTTGTTGCATTCTACAGTTTTATTTTAGTTATTCCAGCCTTCTGAAACTGTGATAACCAAGTGAACAGTGATTGCCAAGTGAACATATTTTGTCACGTGCCCATGATGTATTAAGTGATAAATTTTTAGATTCTTTAATTGAACTGTAGTGAATTTTAATCAGAAATAATTCAAAGTTAGGCTCAAGTTCAGTAATTTCAATTCTTATTGAATGAAATATTTTTATTAATTAATGTGAGTTTCTAAAGAAGAGAACAAAAATTAAACTTAGACTTTAAGCTGGGGGAAATACCGATACTTTTCTGTGCAGCCACGCACTTCATCAGCAACCTAGTCTATCTACTTGGGTAGAGATTCTTATTAACATCAGCTATTTAACTTAAATTTACAACGAAACGGAATATGAGAAACGATTGTTGTGTATACAATTGATTTACCTTTGGTAAACACATTTATAAGTATCACTATTAATTTTCTGTTTTTTCCATTTTTTTAATTTTTCTATTTAGGTTAGCACGAAATTATATTACTCAACCTAAGTATGTTTAACTATTCTTACTTATCTTTTTACGATCATCACATTAATTATTTTTACTTATTCGATGCAGCATCGGTACATGCATGTAAGTATTATTGTAGTGGTCTTATGTTACTTTGTTGTTGCATTCTACAGTTTTATTTTGGTTATTCCAGCATTCTGAAACTGTGATAGCCAAGTGAACAGTGATCGTACATCGAATAAGTAAAAATAATTAATGTGATGATCGTAAAAGCTAAGCAAGAATAGTTAAACATACTTAGGTTGAGTAATATAATTTCGTGCTAACCTAAACAAAAAAAATTAAAAAATGGAAAAACAGAAAATTAATAGTGATACTTATAAATGTGTTTACCAAGGGTAAATCAATTGTATACACAACAATCGTTTCTCATATTCCGTTTCATTGTAAATTTAAGTTAAATAGCTGATGTTAATAAGAATCTCTACCCAAGTAGATAGACTAGGTTGCTGATGAAGTGCGTGGCTGCACAGAAAAGTATCGGTATTTCCCCCAGCTTAAAGTCTAAGTTTAATTTTTGTTCTCTTCTTTAGAAACTCACATTAATTAATAAAAATATTTCATTCAATAAGAATTGAAATTACTGAACTTGAGCCTAACTTTGAATTATTTCTGATTAAAATTCACTACAGTTCAATTAAAGAATCTAAAAATTTATCACTTAATACATCATGGGCACGTGACAAAATATGTTCACTTGGCAATCACTGTTCACTTGGTTATCACAGTTTCAGAAGGCTGGAATAACTAAAATAAAACTGTAGAATGCAACAACAAGTAACATAAGACCACTACACTAATACTTACATGCATGTACCGATGGTACATCGAATAAGTAAAAATAATTAATGTGATGATCGTAAAAAGATAAGTAAGAATAGTTAAACATACTGAGGTAGAGTAATATAATTTCGTGCTAACCTAAATGGAAAAATTAAAAAAATGGAAAAAACAGAAAATTAATAGTGATACTTATAAATGTGTTTACCAAAAGTAAATCAATTGTATACACAACAATCGTTTCTCATATTCCGTTTCGTTGTAAATTTAAGTTAAATAGCTGATGTTAATAAAAATCTCTACCCAAGTAGATAGACTAGGGTGCTGATGAAGTGCGTGGCTGCACAGAAAAGTATCGGTATTTCCCCCAGCTTAAAGTCTAAGTTTAATTTTTCTTCTCTTCTTTAGAAACTCACTTTAATTAATAAAAATATTTCATTCAATAAGAATTGAAATTACTGAACTTGAGCCTAACTTTGAATTATTTCTGATTAAAATTCACTACGGTTCAATTAAAGAATCTAAAAATTTATCACTTAATACATCATGGGCACGTGACAAAATATGTTCACTTGGCAATCACTGTTCACTTGGTTATCACAGTTTCAGAAGGCTGGAATAACTAAAATAAAACTGTAGAATGCAACAACAAGTAACATAAGACCACTACACTAATACTTACATGCATGTACCGATGGTACATCGAATAAGTAAAAATAATTAATGTGATGATCGTAAAAAGATAAGTAAGAATAGTTAAACATACTGAGGTAGAGTAATATAATTTCGTGCTAACCTAAATAGAAAAATTAAAAAAATGGAAAAAACAGAAAATTAATAGTGATACTTATAAATGTGTTTACCAAAAGTAAATCAATTGTATACACAACAATCGTTTCTCATATTCCGTTTCGTTGTAAATTTAAGTTAAATAGCTGATGTTAATAAGAATCTCTACCCAAGTAGATAGACTAGGGTGCTGATGAAGTGCGTGGCTGCACAGAAAAGTATCGGTATTTCCCCCAGCTTAAAGTCTAAGTTTAATTTTTTTCTCTTCTTTAGAAACTCACATTAATTAATAAAAATATTTCATTCAATAAGAATTGAAATTACTGAACTTGAGCCTAACTATGAATTATTTCTGATAAAATTCACTACAGTTCAATTAAAGAATCTAAAAATTTATCACTTAATACATCATGGGCACGTGACAAAATATGTTCACTTGGCAATCACTGTTCACTTGGTTATCACAGTTTCAGAAGGCTGGAATAACTAAAATAAAACTGTAGAATGCAACAACAAGTAACATAAGCCCACTACACTAATACTTACATGCATGTACCGATGGTACATCGAATAAGTAAAAATAATTAATGTGATGATCGTAAAAAGATAAGTAAGAATAGTTAAACATACTGAGGTAGAGTAATATAATTTCGTGCTAACCTAAATAGAAAAATGAAAAAAATGGAAAAAACAGAAAATTAATAGTGATACTTATAAATGTGTTTACCAAAGGTAAATCAATTGTATACACAACAATCGTTTCTCATATTCCGTTTCGTTGTAAATTTAAGTTAAATAGCTGATGTTAATAAGAATCTCTACCCAAGTAGATAGACTAGGGTGCTGATGAAATGCGTGGCTGCACAGAAAAGTATCGGTATTTCTCCCAGCTTAAAGTCTAAGTTTAATTTTTCTTCTCTTCTTTAGAAACTTACATTAATTAATAAAAATATTTCATTCAATAAGAATTGAAATTACTGAACTTGAGCCTAACTATGAATTATTTCTGATTAAAATTCACTACAGTTCAATTAAAGAATCTAAAAATTTATCACTTAATACATCATGGGCACGTGACAAAATATGTTCACTTGGCAATCACTGTTCACTTGGTTATCACAGTTTCAGAAGGCTGGAATAACTAAAATAAAACTGTAGAATGCAACAACAAGTAACATAAGACCACTACACTAATACTTGCATGCATGTACGGATGGTACATCGAATAAGTAAAAATAATTAATGTGATGATCGTAAAAAGATAAGTAAGAATAGTTAAACATACTGAGGTAGAGTAATATAATTTCGTGCTAACCTAAATAGAAAAATGAAAAAAATGGAAAAAACATAAAATTAAAAGTGATACTTATAAATGTGTTTACCAAAGGTAAATCATTTGTATACACAACATTCGTTTCTGATATTCCGTTTCGTTGCAAATTTAAGTTAAATAGCTGATGTTAATAAGAATCTCTACCCAAGTAGATAGACTAGGGTGCTGATGAAGTGCGTGGCTGCACAGAAAAGTATCGGTATTTCCCCCAGCTTAAAGTCTAAGTTTAATTTTTCTTCTCTTTAGAAACTCACATAAATTAATAAAAATATTTCATTCAATAAGAATTGTAATTACTGAACTTGAGCCTAACTATGAATTATTTCTGAGTAAATAATATTTTCATACTCGTAACAACTAATTTTTAAGTAGAAAAATTAGATTCCAACTTAAGTGTTTAGTTTAAAAAATTAAAATGGTTTTGTGTAAATTTAAACATAGATACATATATACATATGTACATGTAAAAATTCATTATTGGCGAATAAAAAATATTAAAGCGGAATGTATCATGTTTTGGCATATGTATGTATTTAAGTATGTACATATGAGCATGTATACATAGGCGCGTACGTATGTACGTAAGTTTCGTCGAAAACTATTGCAAGTACCTATAAGAGAAAAAAAATGTTTTTTTATTGAAGTTTGAAATTAAAATAACTTAAAAATCATTCGGTTCGCATGAAAAATCTTCACATCTTCACATGTATGTACATAAAAGTGCTGCCTATAAAAATGTGTGTTACATTTGGATTTTTACACCAAAATACTATCAAAATCTTGCGCCTTGTAGCGCTACTGCTTACTGAATGAAATGCAACCAATGTGCTGGAAATTCCCCTAACGTCATAATTTGTCTTTCTACATGTCGTGTACTATAGGGTTACTAGAGTGGTTTTTAAATCAAAATAATATTATTTGAAATGATGTTTCATTTGAGTTTACTAACAGCATATTTTGAGTGTAAAATGTATCAAGAACTGTTGTGTCCACACATACACTATCTTATTCTTTGTTGGTATATGTGCTAGGCTGTGAGCATCACTCATTACACCCGCTTTGCAATGTTGTCTCCTTTTGAAATTTTGAACGCGAAGAAATATGAAGATACTTGTAGTGCTCAGTGCTTTTTAAACTAGTTTTTAATTTTTTTTGCTTACGTGCACTAAACTCAAAATTTCAAATCTATTTTGTTTTGATCATGCGTCATTTAAAAATTAAGATTGTGCATTTCAAGATGTTTTTATTTGTATTGTTAGAAGACTGAATCAATGAATACGCGCTATATCAAACTCTAACTTTAATATTTAATTTAATTAATGTAAAAAGTGTTTTTTCTAACAAGAGAAAATTATAATGTCATCAACATTTCAAATAGAGTCGAATAGCGAATTTTTCATTATAAAAAATATATGGAAAATTATTCACTTAATGCAATTGAGAAACACTGAGTCTATTTTAGAGTTTTAGGAAGAAATAAAATATGTATATATGCAGAAGTAGAAAACGATTTAGCTTCTATGAATTTCATTAAGTTTAAAACATGTACGACAATATTCTGAAACGATAAAATTTTGTGTTGTGAAAACAATGAAATACCAAACGATGTAGATTTTCAAATAAATAGCAATGACGTACATAAATTTTTCAGCTTAAAATAAAAGCTATGTTATGGTCAAATGATAACAATGTTGAAGAGCCTATTTATTGAAAGATTTCCATATGATATATTCGTACATGCACATGTATGTAAAAAAAAATTATCTTATTTTACATTTTGTATGGGTTTGAATGCTGCTTGAATAGCGGAAAAATGCTTTTAAAAACATTATAGAGAAATACTACATGATAGGTGTAAAACCACTGTATTCAGATTATATTTGTTTTGTGTTCATATTATCATGCGACATATGAAAATTTCTAATCAAATTTTTCGTTCACATGGATTTTAATTTCGTATCATCAATTCGAATAAAACTAAAAGCATACATACCTCCACTTTTTCCAACAGACAAATTTTGAATGATTTTCTTCAAAAACTGTCATAATATTTTGCAAAGATTTTTGACACCAATTGTTCACACGTTCGAAAATTTCCATGTGAAATTTTATTCATGATAAGCCTGTACATGTTTTTGCTTGTGGAATGTCACTTTTACATGGTATATTTGTACATATAGTGGTATTTTAAATAAAATCATGTGATATTTTTCAGTACAAACGACAATTTTTATATACATAGAGCGTCTGACGTCAGCTGGTTTTAAATAAATCAAGTTCTTGTTTCGATAAAAACGAAGTGATACTTTACGATAAAACGAATTACTTAAAATAGATTAAAAACTAAAATGAAGGAAAACGTTGATAAGGCATTAGCAAAAATAAGCACTTGTGTATCCTTATAGGCTAAGTCAACTTTATATAACATACCAACGTGTGAAAACAAAAACTATAAACCGTATGTAAAACGCAGATTTCGCCATATACACAAAAATAATGTGCAGGTATAATGTGTGAACACACTTTATATTAAATAGCCATACATACCTCAATTTAATTAGTAGAAGAAAAAATTTATATAAAAAAAATCAACATGCTACGTTACAATTCTACCGGTTAAGTCTTTGTTATTTTCAACTTGAAGAAAGTTGAAAATATACATATGTACGTATAACTGAAACATAAAATTTAAAAATCGATGTACAACTTATTGAAATTATGGCATCGGTATGGGCATATACATATGTATGTATATAAACGTAATGAAACAAATATATATGTACATATGTATGTATGTATATATTTAAAAAAAATCAACACAGTTTAGACAGTTATATGTACATTAGGGGGGAGCGAAATTTTATTTTAATTTTTTATTTTTCCTATATTATGAATCGATGCTCTATATACCTAAACACGTATACAAAAAAATTTTAGCCTTCTAGGTTAAGGTCTTGAGGTGGCGCAGAGCGCTTACATTTTTTACCTTATCCATTTATTGAAACATGAAATCATCAGTTGAAAAAAGTTTTATATTTTTTTTTAATTTTTCGATTTTTCATTTACGAGTATAAAACAAAATAACATAAATTAGTATAGCACTTTAAACAAAGTTTTGCTAATATATGTACTAATTTTTGGAAAAATTCAGGTTTTGTCTCAAAAACAGGTATATCTTGCTTTGATTTTATTCTAGAACGTATAATCTCTTTCTTTCGATCCACAAACAGATATTGAAGCTTCCGTGACAAGCTTGACACATCTTTCCACTGCTTGTGTATAACAAGGTACATTCTCAATTTCAAGAAAGTTACTTTTGGAATAAATCAAATTGGAAGTTTCTGTACCATATTTCATGGTCGTTGGAGGCTCTGTTATTTTCACATTCGCCCAATCTATCTATCTCCCGAACTTTTTCTTTTGTCTGCTTTTTTCTTGATTCTAATATTCTTCAAAGAGCTAGTTCCCTTATATCTAACGCATCATCTTGAAGCGTAGCTAGCAGCATATTTTCTGGGTGTATAAAATATGAATTTCTTTGTATAGTTTTTAAAACAATACTTTTAAGGGTATTACTTAAATATAAGCTTCGCTTAACCATGTTGAAGACGTGAACTGGACCATATATACAAAATGGCCTTTTCTTTATGTCGAACCATGTTGGCGCATGCATACACTTTCATAATGAAAATCGCTAGTTGCTTTAAGTTATCAGATGGATTGGAATTGCCACTGTACAATCGAAGTATCCTATTAGCGCAGGTTAACCATCGGGAGTGTGCTAATTTCCCTGGGTCTCTACTAGCTAAACTTGGCGAAACTAGGCCAGTTGAAATGGCGCAACATATTTCGTATAAATATTTTTGGTCAGTACTTAAGATATTAATATTAATCTCCGGCATTTCTGTGGGACTTGCTTCAAAAGATTGTGGTTTAAAATCCAGGCAGTTGAGGAGTTTTCTTCCGATACTGCCGGAAAAGCTATTAGGACATGTGGTAGATCCATCCAGATTTAAAAACAGATCACGCAGTGGTAGCTCATTTGCATGTAATTGGCACACAAACCATTGCAAAGGTCGTTTCAGATTTTTTTCTAATAATGGAATAACTCCATTTTTACGTCCTGTATTGACAGGCGTTCCATCACATCCGATTGCTACCAATGACGATGTTCTTCGCAATATTAGCTGCTTTTCCGGAGTCTATCAGAACTTGGTTCAGATACCATTGTGATATGCTCTTCAGTAATAGTCTTCCGATGTGGCGCATTTCCATTAGCAGTCATAAGTAAAGTTTTGTCCTTACGACCGTCAAAATAAATGGCCTTCTGACATTTTTCGCTACACATAGAGTTTAACTCTTTGCGCACTTTTTCCTTTCTTGACGTATTTTACTTCGGTCCATTACATTTGTTGTATTTTCGGCACCTACAACATTTAAATCAAGCATTACTGAATTTACAATATATGCTGCAGATCGGTCTGAAAGCTAAGTTTTGGAACTTGTATCTCATCTGCTTACTTTTCTTTTGAGAGTTTCTATTCCTTTCATTTAGCCAAATATCATCTTGCTCTGACTCTGATGTTCCCTTTGATGAACTGCTAGACGACCAGTGTATTACTGGCGTGCATTCATACGAACAAACACTTGAAGTAATATTTTTAGTTGCAAATTCTTAATACTTTGGTATTCTAGTTTCCTTGCGTCGGGGAGATTTTGCTCTAACTCTATCGACACAACCAATATACGTTTTTCGTTCATTTCGTTGGTCCTTTAAAAAGCTTTCTTCAGCAGCAGGTACTTTAACTTTACATTTACACACTTTTCTGAATGCACACTTGCATGTTGCGATGTCAAATAATTTTTTCTTAGAATCATTGTAAAAATGTTGCATCTTGACATCACTTCGCAATTTTTTCATACTCTTATACTTGTTGTAATGTGATATCAATCTTGCGACAACTTGCTGATCACTAATTGTTGGAATCGATGCCTTTTGCCATATTTGTTCTACATCAGTAGCAATCTTTTCACAGATATATTTAATTGAAGGATCATTTGCATTATTCAATTCAAGCAAATCGTTTCTTATCCACAAGTAATATTTAGTAATGTCAAAATAAGTCGGTAACACATTGGCATTTAATACAAGTGGATAGACAAATACAGGGCAAAGCAAATCTTTCCGAGTTTTAGGCATTATGTTTAGTCAGATTTTAAATATTTCTATATATTTATAACACATAAAAAAGGTTGTAAGCAATTTATTAATTAAAAATTTCGTTTGTGCTAAACTTTTGTTGAACACGTACGTACCACTTAAACTTTCTTATAAAAAAGCTGGAAGGAATAACAATGAAAAAACATTAGCATAAGGGTATTCCCCAACTTCTTTCAAGCATATATAAATTTAAGTGTTGCTAATACTTTTTTACGGTGGATTAAACCCAAGCAATTAAAATGATACTAACTTTAAACTTAAAAAGTAAATACGTTTTCTGTTTAAAATGCAATTAGGAAAATCAATGGTATACACTCAAATTTCAACGGTCGTGCGCCACCTCTAAATTTGGACATAGAATTCTGATTTTTCCATCAATTGATGTTTTTTAAAGGGTCATCGATATTTTTAGCATATACGTATGTATGTACGTATATGCTATTTCAATAATATGGATTAAAGTTAAAAATTGTGTGCTAAACCATAAAATAATTCATGTAAGAGAGTTGTTTTCTAAATTTAAAGTTTGATTTTTATGAAACATAGTGAGAAAAACTTCGTTTTATGAATTGGAACTAACATTTTGGATAATGAATCATAAAAAGCCGTATTTATACCATTAAGGACTTAAATTACTGAAAATAATGACGTACAATAATTTGATTCAATAATTAGCACGTGTACTTAAAAATATTCTTAAAGGCCGTGATACACTATCCTAAAAGTCGTGCGATCTACGAAAAAATACATCTCTGGTATGATGATTTTTATGAAAGTTTTCAAAAGACAATAACAATTCATCACAATAGGGTTGTAGTTTTTCGTAGATCGCACGACTTTGTGTGATAGTGTATCACGGCCTTAAGTAAATATAATTTGTATATTATCACGAGACTTAAATATTTATTTTGATTCTGGTGTTCAATTTTAATTTTTCCTATTAAGATTCATCTTTTGGTAATTTTTACTATGTTTTATACGACAGTATTTTATGTTATGGTAAGCTAATTATGTTTTATAAATTAAGTTCTGTTAATGTAAAAACTTTTTTATTTAAAATTTAACAATATATGTTAAATAAATATATGTATATTTTGTAAGTCATATACTATATAATACTTTATTATAACTGCGATACTAGACAACTAATTTATCGAGGAGTCTAAACATAAATCTGGTATTACTGGCTAGGAATGAATCAGGAATGAATCATTCCAAATGATTCACATATGTATGTATTATAGAGTTGCATGAACAATTTCATCCATGAAACTACTGAAATGTTTGTTTACTAAAACCCAACTCCGAATAAATATGTTAATACACAACAAACTGTTGCTTTTATCATACTGTGAGTGAAAACGTTTCGTTTCATACTGAAAACAAAAAGAAGTTGTTCATTGAAAATATTTTTGTTCATGCTGCTTTCTCTCATCTCATCTTTTGTTATCAACTCGCAATAGCAATGTTGCCAATATAGTGAAATCATGGAATTTTTTTGTATACGTCGCACATGTGTAATAGGTTTCACTTTTATATTAAAGTTTTAACTTTTACACATAAATACTGTTACGTTTAAATTTTATTAAACGTGTGAGTTCTTTTGATTGCTCAAAAATGAAAATAAATAACAACACGATTTTCTTATTTGCAACTGAACTTGCGTTTATTCTGGATTAAACAAATTACAACTGGTCTTTTCTTATTTACTTCTGAACGATCTACGGCACGATGTATTTTACTTCAACGATGTTCACTCCAATAAATTCCAATTAATACTGACTGACTCTCACATACGGCAGCTCTTTTTATACTACCAAACCGGATCTAAAATATTCACAAATAGATGGCGTAGCAACATGCATGCATGTACGTACTTAGTAAAAACCAACTGGAAGATACTATTTCTGCATAAACGATATGGCTGTTTAGGCGTGTTTGTTTATTGGTAGCCAGATGTTCAAACAGTATTCTAGCACAATCGGGAAAATTCATGTCGCCGTTTCTAGATGTTTGTAGGTGATTAGATTGGCCGTTATTTGTTGAATTTTCAAAGTAAAGACTTGTATGTTGGTAATGCAGTGTGCTGTTTTTAGTACAGGGTGGTTACAAAAGTGCTCGCACTTTTATTTGTATACGTGTATGTCTGTAGCTTTGTACACAATTGTTGTTGCTATAGTGCTTGCACGTGAATATGTGTGTACGTTTAGTGGTTTAGTTAAATACTTCTAGATAGTTCTTTGCATTAACCCTGTAGGAATATTTTTTCGTAACAACACATAACTAAGTACATATGTATGTATATACTATGCATATTAGTAATAATATTTTAATTTGTCATTTGCATTTTTAAATAATATAAATCTTTAAACTATTTTAACATATTATATATTCTTGTAATGACCTGCACACAACCCTGATATGAAATGCAATGCTATAAAATTAAATATTTTTATCTAAATGAAATATTTTTCCGAAGTTGCACACCACTCCCACTAATAAAACCTTATATTAATTTAGAGTTCGTTAAAATTTTTTAACTTCCTTCTCGGCGATTATTCTTATATTTTCTTTTTCACTGATCTTTAAAAGCTTATTGTTTTGCGAGATTTACTCAACACATGTTCTGTTTCACATTTGTAAATGTTAGTATGCTCTTGTATAAGTAAACAAACCAACATCATTTTACTGCGTTCTTAACTATTGAGTATTCATTGCTCTTGTTTCATAGTTATTAATCTGTATGAAATAGAAATGAAACGAATAAAAAGTTATAGCGAGAGTTTCATAAACATCATTATTAAGTTTCATACAGATGTATACTATGTATGCACAACCGCAATTAAAGTAGTTCAACAAAAATCAGAAACCATCCTCCACTGAAGAATTCAAACCAAATTCAGTCAGTGCGCTATCAGCAATTTCAACCTCATTGGAAGACATTATATATATATTTTTTTTAATACCTTTATTTATTTATTGTATCTTCAATTATGAACTAACAATAAGTATTCAAATCTTAAATCTAAAATATAATTATTAGGCCCGACCACTGTCGGACATAAACTTAGTGATAGTTATAAATAATACATATGTATTGATAATCAAAAAAAAAGAGAAAAAAAATATTTTCAAGCAGTCCCATCTGGAGTGTTGAGTATAAGAGCCCTTGTGTCCTTCTTTTTCAAACGGATGTGACCAGTAAAATTCAAGATGTTACGAGCAAGCGGATTAGGATGTGACTCGAGTTTTGTTAAATATTTGCCTGCGTATTTTGCTACATATTTCTTCAATCACTAGTGGCATATTCAAATCACGATGTATATTTGAGTTTTTAATGTACCATGGAGCCGTTGTTATCAATCGTAAAATTTTGTTTTGCCTTCGTTGGATTCTCTCGACGTTAGAAGCTGAAGCAGTGCCCCATAACTGAATTCCTTAGCACCATATTGGCTTCAAAAGCGACTTGTATAATAAAAGTTTGCAGTCTAGGCTGAGTATTGAATTTCTACCAATCAGCCAATATATCTGAGTTAGTTTAAGTTTCATTTGTACTAGCTTTGAGTCAATATGGTGTTTCCATGTAAGTCGTCGATCAAGGTGTATACCAAGGTATTTTACATGTGAATGCTGAGGAACAACTTGATTGTTGATTCGAATTGGGGAACAAGTATCTCTTCGCAGGGTAAATGTTACCTGAACACACTTTTGCTCGTTTACCTTAATTCTCCATAATTTTAACCATAGTTCCAGTTGTGTAATATATTCTTGTAGATATCGGGAAGCCTCAGGAGGATTTTCGTGCATACTTAGGCAGGCTGTATCATCGGCAAACGTAGATGTATGGATATTGCTGCTCAAAGGCATATCACAAGTATAAATCAAATACAAAACTGGCCCCAGTATGCTCCCCTGTGGCACACCGGATGATATAGATTCGGGCACACTCATGAATTCTCCTTCCACAACCGTGAACTTCCGGGTAGTAATGTAACTTTCTAATAAATTCAGCAAAATTTATTGGTAGATATGATTTTAATTTTGAAATTAGGCCTTCATGCCACACTTTATCAAATGCCTGCGAAACGTCAATAAACAGTGCAGAACAGTACTTCTTTTCTTCAAATGTTCTCCTTATACATTGAACCAATCTATGCGTTTGTTCAATGGTGCTATGCTGACTTCTAAAACCAAACTGATGGTCTGGGATGCACCCACTACTAATTAGGATTGGGGACAATTTTGACATGAGCAGTTTTTGGAAAAGTTTTTACATTGTTGATAGCAGACTTATTGGCCTGTATGATTCTGCCTTGGTAAGATCTTTGCCTGGCTTTGGAAACATTTTAACTTTGGCAAGCTTCCAGCTGTGGGGATAATACTCTAGTCGTAAAATGGCATTAAAAATGAATAACAATACGAGGCAATTTTATTAGCATTTGGTTACTAGTTCCATCAATACCCAGTGCTTTCTTCGGGTTGAGTTCAGCAATTAGATTTTGTACATCACACATTTTAAATTTTATGGGTCGAGGGGGTAGCGCAACTACACTCGGGAAATCAACAACACCAGTACATGTGTTTGGGGTAAATACGGAATTTAAATGCTTTGCAAACAAGTTACCTTTTTCAATATCACTCCTGGCCCAAACTCCGGTAGAAGTGCGCAGAGGTGGTTTAAACTCAACGGGTGTTTTAATTTTTTTTCGCAGCGCGCCACAAAGAGTAATTAGATGCTGGTGTGACATCAAGATTTTCCAGATAGCTTTTAAGAGTTGCAGTTTTTTCATATGCAAGCAGTTCTTGGAGTCTTTTAGTGCACTCTTTTAATCTAATTTTATTTTGGGGTGATTTGTGCTGTTGCCATTCTCATCTAGCTCTTCTTTTTGCACATACGAGATGTTCAATATCTGTAGAATATATTCTGTTAAACCCAGTCTGCGGATGGGATGAAGTGGCATGTTCAGCTGCCTGCTTAATATTTTCGTTAAGATTACCAATATTAGATTCAATATCATCATGAGTTCTTAGCTTAATGTTTTCAGTGCAATGACTACTAAGAAATATATACTTGTGATATACCTGTGAGTAATAATATCCACACCTCTACATTTGTCGATGATACAGCCTGTATTAGTGTGCACGAAAACCCGTATGAGGCATGCCGCAATCTTCAGGAACATATTACCCACCTGGAAATATGGTTGAACTTATGGAGAAATAAAGTCAATGAACAAAAGTGTGTCCATATAACGTTTACCCTAAGAAGAGATACTTGCTCCCCTATTCGAATCAATAATCAAAATATTCCTCAACATTCCCACGTGAAATACCTTGGTATACACCTTGATCGAAGGCTTACATGGAAACATCATATTGACTCTAAGTTAACTCAGATGAAACTTAAGTTAACTCAAATAGATTGGTTGATTGGCAGAATTCAGTATGCGGCACTGCTGCAGCTTCCAATGTCGAGAGAATCCAACGAAGGCAAAACAAAATTGTACGGTAGTTATTGAAGAAATTGCAAAATACGCAGGCAAATATTTAACAAAACACGAATCACATCCTAATCCGCTTGCTCGTAATATTCTGAACTATTTTGGACACGTCCGCCTTAAAAAGAGGGACACACGGGCTCTTATACTCAACACTTTAGATGGGACTGCCAAAAGATCAAAGTGATAAAAAATGCAGTAATTGTGGAGGTAATCACACCGCTAACTACAGGGGTTGTCCTGTGTACTCTTTTGTCAAACAGACTATGGTGCAAAATCCCAAATTAGATCCATATCAATCAGCAAACGCTTACTCCGCCACTTTTGTGCAAATGAGCCAACCAGTTACTTCCCGTGTATCGTATGCCGATGCTGCTAAAACAAATTCTATTCCCCCACAAAATTTTCCTCCTCCAAATAATTCAACGAATGCAAACTCAAGCTTTAACTTTAGTCGCCTTGAAGCTACTATTGACAATTTGGTGCAAACTATAAACAACTTTACAACAAATATGACTACTATGATGCAAGAAATGCTGAGAATGCAGAATACTCTGCTTCAAGCATTAATTAATAAGCCATGAACACGTTAAAAATATGTTTCTGCAACGCAAACTGCATTCGACAACATAAAAATGAACTTGAGCACTTCCTTACGGAAAAAAAATATTGATATAATGTTGGTCTCTGAGACACATTTGACTTCGAGAAGCTTTTTCAAAATAAATGGCTACACTATGCATGATACAAAGCACCCTAGAGGGAGAGCATGCGGTGGATCTGCAATTCTAATTAAGTCAAGACTCAAGCACTATATCCTTGACAACGTTAGTGAAGAATATATGCAAGCTACGAATATTTTTGTAGAAAATTTTTGTTCTAATTTCGTGATATCATCAATTTAATCACCTCCCAGATTTTCAGTTACCGAAGATCAGTATGAGAAGTTTTACAAATCCCTTGGATCTTTTTCGTGGCAGCTGGAGACTACAATGCAAAGCATACGTACTGGGGGTCGCGCCTTGTAACACCTAGAGGTCGAGCTTTGTTTAATACAATTTCAAAAATGGGCTTAGATGTTATTTTGTGTGGGGAGCCCACTTATTGGCCTACTGACGTACGAAAAATTCCGGATGTTATTGATTTTTGCGTAATGAAAAATATTTCTAGGGATTTAATTAATATTGAAACTTCTCTAGATCTCTCCTCCGATCACTCCCCCACTATCGTTACAATTTGTAACCTACTAAGAAGTGACTTACCCCGACAATATATGAAGATGACCAATCGTGTTAATTGGCTGGGATTCAAAAAATATCTTAGTAGTCATTGTACGGAAAATATTGCGTTAAGAACACCCAATGACATTGAAACTAACATTGACAATCTTAACGAAATAATTAAACAGGCTGCTGAACATGCCACTACCTCCCATCCGCAGTCTGGGTTTAATAAAATTTATTCCAGGGATATTGAACATCTCGTATGTGAAAAAAGAAGAGCTAGAATTAAATGGCAACAGCACAGATCATCCCAACATAAACTCAGACTTAAAGAATGTTCTAAACGACTTCAAGAGTTGCTTGCATGTGAAAAAACTGCATCTCTTAAAAATTATTTGGAAGGTCTTGATGTCACACCAACATCTAATTACTCTTTGTGGCGCGCTGCTAGAAAGCTTAACACACCCGTTGAGTTTAAGCCACCTCTGCGCACATCTACCGGAGGATGGGCAAGAAGCGATACGGAAAAATTTTAAATATTTGCTGAGCATTTAAAATCCGTATTTACCACAAATACATGTACTGGTGTTGCTGATTTGCCGAGTGTAGTTGCTCTACCCCCTCGAGCCTTAAAGTTTAAAATGCGTGATGTACATAAAGTAGTTGCTGAACTCAAGCCAAAGAAAGCTCCAGGTATTGATGTAATTAGTAACAAGATGCTGATGAAATTGCCGCATATTGCAATAAGAATCTTGCTGTTTATTTCTAATGCCATATTACGACTGGAGTATTATCCACAACTCTGGAAGCTTGCAAAAATCAAAATGATTCCAAAGCCGGGCAAAGATCTTACTAAAGCTGAGTCATATAGACCAATAAGTTTGCTGTCAACTATGTCAAAACTCTTCGAAAAGCTGCTCATGACAAAATTGTCAACTGATAGTGGGTGCATCTCAGACCATCAATTTGGTTTTAGAAGTCAGCATAGCACCATTGCACAAACTCATAGATTGGTTCAATTTATAAGAAAAACATTTGAGGAAAAGAAGTATTGTTCTGCCCTGTTTATTGACGTTTCTCAGACATTTGATAAAGTGTGGCATGAAGGCCTAATTTTAAAATTAAAATCATATCTACCAATAAATTTAGTGAATTTATTAGAAATTTACATTACTACCCGGAAGTTCACGGTTGTGGAAGGAGAATTCTTGAGTGTGCCCGAATCTCTATCATCCGGTGTGCCACAGGGTAGCATACTGGGGCCATTTTTGTATTTGATCTATACTTGTGATATGCCTTTGAGCAGCAATATCAATACATCTACGTTTGCCAATGATACAGCCTGCCTTAATATGCACAAAAACCCACACGAGGCTTCCCGATAGCTACAAGAACGTATTACACAATTGGAAATGTGGTTGAACTTATGGAGAATTAAGGTAAATGAACAAAAAAAAAGTGTGTCCATATAACGTTTACCATAAGAAGAGATACTTGTTCCCCATTTCGAATCAATAATCAAAATATTCCTCAACATTCCCAAGTGAAATACCTTGATCGAAAGCTTACATGGAAACATCATATTGACTTAAGCTAACTCAGATGAAACTTAAGTTATCTCAAATACACTGGTTGATTGGCAGAAATTCAACACTTAGCCTGGACTGTAAACTTTTAATATACAAGTCGCTTTTGAACCCAATATGGTATTACGGTATCCAGTTATGGGGCACTGCTTCAGCTTCCAATGTAGAGAGAATCCAAAGAAGGCAAAACAAAATTTTACGGTTAATAACATCGGCTCCATGGTACATCAAAAATTCCAATATCCATCGTGGTTTAAATATACCACTAGTGATTGAAGAAATTGCAAAATACGCAGGCAAATATTTAACAAAACTCGAGTCACAACCTAATCCGCTTGCTCGTAATATTTTGAACTTTACTGGACACATCCGCTTAAAAAAGAGGGACACAAGGGCTCTATTACTCAACACTCCAGATGGGATTTCTTGAAAATACTTTTTTTTATACTTTTTTTCTTTTATGGATTATCACTACTTATGTATTATTTATAACTATTAACAAGTTTATGTCCGAGTGGTCGGTCCTAATAATTTTATTTTAGATTTAAGATTTGTATACTTATTGTATATTTGAAGATACAATAAATAAATACATGTATAAAGAAAAAAAACTTTAGATGGGACTACTTGAAAATACTTTTTTCCCCCTTTTTTGACTATCACTACTTATGTATGTATTATAAATAACTATTATCAAGTTTATGTCTGACATTGGTTGGGCCTAATAACTATGTTTTAGATTTTAGATTTGAATACTTATTGTTAGTTCATATTTGAAGATACAATAAATAAATACATGTATTAAAAAAATTTTTGCTTAAAAAAGTAGGACTCAAAAATAAATCAAAATTGAGTTTTTTTAATAATATTACTACCAAGAAATTTTGAATACATAAAGGGTAAAAAGGGTCAATCTCGCACCGTTTCACTTAGAATATTGGATCTTTCTACCGAACACCATCTATATGTTTACAGTAAAATATAGGTACATTTACCTGTACATAAGTATATCGTCGACTTAGAGTGTAAACATGCTAAATTCACTTTTCATGACATATGATATTTTAATGCCGTTCGAAAAAAAGATGAGACGCCGAATCAACTGGCTAAAATATTTATTTTAGTTTAAAGCTCTATATGTCAAAAGAACTTAAAGTATTAGGTTACTTTCTTATGGTATGTATATAAAATGTTAATAGTATTTTGTCTCTCCTTTAAAGTTTGCGTAAACTGAGTTAGCAGGCCGACTATATACACATTTGAGAAGATTTGCATACATAAACGCAAATATCATTTAAAATGTTGGAAATATTATTATAAACTTATAGTGTTGTCGTTTATACTTATAAAAAAGGTTAATTATAAAGTAATTATTCATCAACTGAAAACCCCACGTTCAACCGATTACATACCAAATATCAATACCCACTTTAAATAAACTTTAATTTTGTTATTAAATTTTTTATTCTTATTCATGAAATAAATATTTTAATTTGAAATTTATTTGCTGGTGGTTCAGCTTGGTCTATATGCTTAGAAACTCACACAAACCCCAGCAAATAATTTATATTCGATATGAATCTATTTTATTTTTCTACACCTTTATACAATTAGAAATCCATTGGATAACAATAAAAGTAATTACAAGGCAAAATGAAAAATAAAATCTAAAATTTTAAATTTAAGAAATTTATTATTCGACATATTGTCATAATTATATTTTAATTTGAAATTTATTTGCTGGTGGTTCAGCATGTTCTATATGCATTTCATTGTTGCTGTAACAAATCATCAGTAGACTTCAACCACACATTTTGAATAGTCACAAACCTCTTATCTTATGCACAGACTTTCAAGAACTATTTGAGAATTCACAAATAATAATATTTTTGAAAATCACAAAAGAAAAACAAACATAGTAGGCTTAGAAACTCATACAAAACCCAGCAAATAATTTATATTCGATATGAATCTTTTTAAATTTATATTGGGTGTGACCCGCCCATTTGTCGTTTTTAGAGCTCCAGATGTGTGGTAAGTTTCGTAAAAATCGGTTTGGTAGAACCACGTGAATTATAATATATTTTAATGGGCGTAGCCCCGCCTAAAAGTGTTTGCTAGGTTTCGCAGCAATCAAATTAGTAGAAGATCGTAAAATCCAATTTAAAAAAATCGTGGGCGGGACTCAACCCAATTTTTTTTAATCGGACCAATGGGAACCTTTTCAGACGACAAAAAAAAAATTACAATCCGTCTAAGATGTAAAAAAAGAGACGAATTGTTAACCTCCTTTTTTTTAAGTCGGTTAAAAAAGGTAGGCAGCGATTAATAAATAAATTATTAATGTATTATTTAAGGCAACTTAACTATTTAAATGAGCGTATAGTAAAACAATGAATCTTTAGTAAAGTAATTGTTACTGAAATTCATTCATGTTCTCAGGTATGTACTAGTGATGTGCCGAATATAAATTTTCAATATTCGCGAGTGCGAACATTAGAAACAATTAAAGACATTAAATTGGGATTCCATTAAATCTGTGTTCACAATATATGTATTTGCCTAATGGAATGTCACTTTTTTACACATGATATTTTCTGTGTGTGCCAAAATCTGCATTTTAAATACGGTTTATAATTTTTGTGTTCACACGTTGGTATGTTATGTACATTTGATATAACTTATCAAGGTAAACAAATGCATGATTTTGTTAATGTCTTCTAAATTTTTTCTTTAATTTTTAGTTTTCAATCTATTAAATCCATTTTATTTTGATTTATGTTACAATCTTACTTTATTTTTAATGCCACAAACATTCGCTTTATTTATTCGATATTTTATTTATAAGATAAGCTCGAAATATAAAACCAATTATTTTTATTTTTATCTTGGTTTTTAATAAATACCTCTTTTTAAACAATGAAAAAGCGAAAAAATGTCCTTAACAAGTAGGACTTTCACCAGCTGGGGTGAAGTGTTTTGGCACTTGAAAATAGAACACACTCTAAATCAAAATTGTCGATTGTACTGCACACAGAGAAATAACACATGATATTGTTTAAAGGTGCTGCGACTATATGTACAAAATTTACCACGTGCAGTTCTCGTTGTACCTTCATAGTGAATAGTCGATTAGCGGAATTTTTCTTACATTCTTATTAAACAAACAAAAAATTATAAAAAAAATATTCGTAGTGCATATTATTCGTAATAGGTATATACTGACTTTAATAAATAAGCTTTATGTGCTTTCCTAATATTTTTACATAGTGGAAATAACAAAAACAAAAAAAAACCGAAAACAAAAAAAAGCACAAACAGTGACATTGAGGAATACTCTATACGAGTAACTCAAAAACAAATAAACAATCATAAATTACAAAAACAAACAAAAAACCGCAAACAAAGAAACACAAAAAGGTACCCTTGAGGAATACTCTATATGAGTAACTCAAATACAAAAAATTATGAAGTGAGTTCTAACGGCAGAAATGCCTATTTTACCGTGAGTTCTGAAGCTCTCAATGAAAATAATACAAATAATAAATCAAATTTTTTTTTATTTTAATACATGTATTTATTTATTGTATCTTCAAATATGAACTAACAATAAGTATTCAAATCTTAAATCTAAAATATAATTATTAGGACCGACCGCTGTCGGACATAAACTTGTTAATAGTTATAAATAATACATAAGTAGTGATAATCAAAAAAAAATTATAAGTATAAAAAAAATATTTTCAAGAAATCCCATCTGGCGTGTTGAGTAATAGAGCCCTTGTGTCCCTCTTTTTTAAGCGGATGTGTCCAGTAAAGTTCAAAATATTACGAGCAAGCGGATTAGGATGTGACTCGAGTTTTTTTAAATATTTGCCTGCGTATTTTGCAATTTCTTCAATCACTAGTGGCATATTTAAATCACGATGTATATTAGAATTTTTGATGTACCATGGAGCCGATGTTATTAACCGTAAAATTTTGTTATGCCTTCGTTGGATTCTTTCTACATTGGAAGCTGAAGCAGTGCCCAATAACTGGATACCGTAACACCATATTGGCTTTAAAAGCGACTTGTATAAAAAGTTTACAGTCCAGGCTAAGTATTGAATTTCTGATAATCAACCAGTGTATTTGAGATAACTCAAGTTTCATCTGAGTTAGCTTAAAGTCAATATGATGTTTCCATGTAAGCCTTCGATCTAGGTGTATACCAAGGTATTTCACTTGGGAATGTTGAGGAATATTTTGATTGTTGATTGGAATGGGGGAACAAGTATTTCTTCTTAGGGTAAACGTTGTATGGACACACTTTTGTTCATTGACTTTAATTCTCCATAAGTTCAACCAGATTTCCAACTGTGTAATATGTTCTTGAAGATATTGGGAAGCCTCGTGCGGGTTTTTGTGCATATTAAGGCAGGCTGTATCATTGGCAAACGTAGATGTATTGATATTGCTGCTCAAAGGCATATCACAAGTATAGATCAAATACAATACTGGCCCCAGTATGCTACCCTGTGGCACATCGGATGATATAGATTCGGGCACACTCATGAATTCTCCTTCCACAACCGTGAACTTCCGGGTAGTAATGTAACTTTCTAATAAATTCACTAAATTTATTGGTAGATATGATTTTAATTTCAGAATTAGACCTTCATGCCACACTTTATCAAATGCCTGAGAAACGTCAATAAACAGGGCAGAACAATACTTCTTTTCCTCAAATGTTTTACTTATAAATTGAACCAATCTATGATTTTGTTCAATGGTGCTATGCTGACTTCTAAAAACCAAATTGATGGTCTGGGATGCACCCACTATCAGTTAAAGTTGGGGACAATTTTGTCATGAGCAGCTTTTCGAAGAGTTTTGACATAGTTTACAGCAAACTTATTGGCCTATATGACTCAGCTTTAGTAAGATCTTTGCCCGGCTTTGGAACCATTTTGATTATTACAAGCTTCCAGAGTTGTGGATAATACTCCAGTCGTAATGTGGCATTATAAATAAACAGCAAGATTCTCATTGCAATATGCGGCAAGTTCATCAGCATCTTGTTACTAATTACATCAATACCTGGTGCTTTCTTTGGCTTGAGTTCAGCAATTACTTTATGTACATCACGCATCTTAAACTTTAAGGCTCGAGGGGGTAGAGCAACTACACTCGGCAAATCAGCAACACCAGTACATGTATTTGGGGTAAAAACGGATTTTAAATGCTCAGCAAATATTTAAAATTTTTCCGTATCGCTTCTTGCCCAATCTCCGGTAGATGTGCGCAGAGGTGACTTAAACTCAACGGGTGTTTTAAGCTTTCCAGCAGCGCGCCACAAAGAGTAATTAGATGTCGGTGTGACATCAAGACCTTCCAAATAATTTTTAAGAGATGCAGTTTTTTCAGATGCAAGCAACTCTTGAAGTCGTTTAGAACATTCTTTAAGTCTGAGTTTATGTTGGGGTGATCTGTGCTGTTGCCATTCCCTTCTAGCTCTTCTTTTTTCACATACAAGATGTTCAATATCCCTGGAATAAATTTTATTAAACCCAGACTGCGGATGGGAGGTAGTGGCATGTTCAGCAGCCTGTTTAATAATTTCGTTTAGATTGGCAATGTTAGTTTCAATGTCATTGGGTGTTCTTAACGCAATATTTTCCGTGCAATATTTTCCAGCCAATTAACACGATTGGTCATCTTCATATATGGGTGAGGTAAGTCACTTCTTAGTGGGTTACAAATTGTAACGATAGTGGGGGAGTGATCGGAGGAGAGATCTAGAGAAGTTTCAACATTGATTAAATTCCTAGAAATATTTTTCATTACGCCAAAATCAATAATATCTGGAATTTTTCGTACGTCAGTAGGCCAATAAGTGGGCTCCCCACTCGAAATAACATCTAAGCCCATTTTTGAAATTGTATTAAACAAAGCTTGACCTCTAGGTGTTAGAAGGCGCGATCCCCAGTACGTATGCTTTGCATTGTAGTCTCCAGCTGCCACGAAACAAGATCCAAGCGATTTGTAGAACTTCTCATACTGATTTTCGGTAACTGAAAATCTGGGAGGTGAGTAAATTGATGATATTATGAAATTAGAACAAAAATTTTCTACAAAAATATTCGTAGCTTGCATATATTCTTCACTAAGGTTGTCAAGGATACAATGCTTGAGTCTTGACTTAATTAGAATTGCAGATCCACCTCATGCTGTCCCTCTAGGGTCCTTTGTATCATACATAGTGTAGCCATTTATTTTGAAAAAGCTTCTCGAAATCAAATGTGTCTCAGAGACCAACATTATATCAATATTTTTTTCCGTAAGAAAGTGCTCAAGTTCATTTTTATGTTGGCGAATGCCGTTTGCGTTGCAGAAACATATTTTTAACGTGTTCATGGCTTATTAATTAATGCTTGAAGCAGAGTATTCTGCATTCTCAGCATTTCTTGCATCATGTTGTAAAGTTGTTTATAGTTTGCACCAAATTGTCAATAGTAGCTTCAAGGCGACTAAAGTTAAAGCTTGAGTTTGCATTCGTCGAATTATTTGGAGGTGGAACATTTTGTGGGGGAATTGAATTTGTTTTAGCAGCATTGGCATACGATACACGGGAAGTAACTGGTTGGCTCATTTGCACAAAAGTGGCGGAGTAAGCGTTAGCTGATTGAGATTAAGCTAATTTGGGTTTTTGCAAATTAGTCTGTTTGACAAAAGAGTACACAGGAAAACCTCTGTAGTTAGCGGTGTGATTACCTCCACAATTACTGCATTTTTTATCACTTTGATCTTTTGGCTTATTCCAACTAGCAGTGCCGTGTACTTCTCCGCAAACAACACAAACAGTGGGTAATTTACAGTATGTTTTTGTATGACCATATTCTTGGCAATTACTGTACGGGACCTGATCGGTTATGTGGCTCTTCAACTGTGATTTTTCGGTATAAGAGGTATTTTAGGCTATAAATTGGGTGTGTCCCATTTTTCTTCAGCTGTATATCATTCGGCTCCAGTTCAACACGAAATAGAGGCTGGGGGATCTTCTCCCTATTGATTATGTTGGAAACATTGTTTACCTTAAATCCTTGTATCATGAGTGCATCTTTTACTTCTTCGGGATTAACATAAGAGTCAATGCACTTCAATACGATCTGCATATCTTTGGCACTCTTAAGCTGGTACGTATAAATACTTGTTTAATTTTTTTCGAATTCAGTCACTATTTTGCGGAAATCTTTTTCTTCGTATATATGAATTTTAGTTTCGTCAATGTTACCACGCTTTATTGGAATAACATGAAATGCGTTTTCACCAATGGGCGAGACTAATTTTTTAATTAATGCGTTAGAATTTTTCTCTCTCAAATATTATAGGTGGTGGCTTAAAAGACTTTTGCGATGATGCAGCGGGCTTGTCGTCGGTGACTTGCAATAATGAAAAACGATTGGAAGATGATGTGCTATTATCCCTAGACATCTTTGGAGCAGATTTAATTTTTGAAAAATTCGGGCTTCGCCCAAAATGACAAAATATGTTCACTTGGCAATCACTGTTCACTTGGCTATCACAGTTTCAGAATGCTGGAATAACCAAAATAAAAACGGTAGAATGCAACAACAAAGTAACATAAGACCACTACAATAATACTTACATGCATGTACCGATGGTACATCGAATAAGTAAAAATAATTAATGTGATGATCGTAAAAAGATAAGTAAGAATAGTTAAACATACTGAGGTAGAGTAATATAATTTCGTGCTAACCTAAATGGAAAAATTAAAAAAATGGAAAAAACAGATAATTAATAGTGATACTTATAAATGTGTTTACCTAAAGTAAATCAATTGTATACACAACAATCGTTTCTCATATTCCGTTTCGTTGTAAATTTAAGTTAAATAGCTGATGTTAATAAAAATCTCTACCCAAGTAGATAGACTAGGGTGCTGATGAAGTGCGTGGCTGCACAGAAAAGTATCGGTATTTCCCCCAGCTTAAAGTCTAAGTTTAATTTTTCTTCTTTTCTTTAGAAACTCACATTAGTTAATAAAAATATTTCATTCAATAAGAATTGAAATTACTGAACTTGAGCCTAACTTTGAATTATTTCTGATTAAAATTCACTACAGTTCAATTAAAGAATCTAAAAATTTATCACTTAATACATCATGGGCACGTGACAAAATATGTTCACTTGGCAATCACTGTTCACTTGGTTATCACAGTTTCAGAAGGCTGAAATAACTAAAATAAAACTGTAGAATGCAACAACAAGTAACATAAGACCACTACACTAATACTTACATGCATGTACCGATGGTACATCGAATAAGTAAAAATAATTAATGTGATGATCGTAAAAAGATAAGTAAGAATAGTTAAACATACTGAGGTAGAGTAATATAATTTCGTGCTAACCTAAATAGAAAAATTAAAAAAATGGAAAAAACAGAAAATTAATAGTGATACTTATAAATGTGTTTACCAAAAGTAAATCAATTGTATACACAACAATCGTTTCTCATATTCCGTTTCGTTGTAAATTTAAGTTAAATAGCTGATTTTAATAAGAATCTCTACCCAAGTAGATAGACTAGGGTGCTGATGAAGTGCGTGACTGCACAGAAAAGTATCGGTATTTCCCCCAGCTTAAAGTCTAAGTTTAATTTTTTTCTCTTCTTTAGAAACTCACATTAATTAATAAAAATATTTCATTCAATAAGAATTGAAATTACTGAACTTGAGCCTAACTATGAATTATTTCTGATAAAATTCACTACAGTTCAATTAAAGAATCTAAAAATTTATCACTTAATACATCATGGGCACGTGACAAAATATGTTCACTTGGCAATCACTGTTCACTTGGTTATCACAGTTTCAGAAGGCTGGAATAACTAAAATAAAACTGTAGAATGCAACAACAAGTAACATAAGCCCACTACACTAATACTTACATGCATGTACCGATGGTACATCGAATAAGTAAAAATAATTAATGTGATGATCGTAAAAAGATAAGTAAGAATAGTTAAACATACTGAGGTAGAGTAATATAATTTCGTGCTAACCTAAATAGAAAAATGAAAAAAATGGAAAAAACAGAAAATTAATAGTGATACTTATAAATGTGTTTACCAAAGGTAAATCAATTGTATACACAACAATCGTTTCTCATATTCCGTTTCGTTGTAAATTTAAGTTAAATAGATGATGTTAATAAGAATCTCTACCCAAGTAGATAGACTAGGGTGCTGATGAAGTGCGTGGCTGCACAGAAAAGTATCGGTATTTCTCCCAGCTTAAAGTCTAAGTTTAATTTTTCTTCTCTTTAGAAACTCACATTAATTAATAAAAATATTTCATTCAATAAGAATTGTAATTACTGAACTTGAGCCTAACTATGAATTATTTCTGAGTAAATAATATTTTCATACTCGTAACAACTAATTTTTAAGTAGAAAAATTAGATTCCAACTTAAGTGTTTAGTTTAAAAAATTAAAATGGTTTTGTGTAAATTTAAACATAGATACATATATACATATGTACATGTAAAAATTCATTATTGGCGAATAAAAAATATTAAAGCGGAATGTATCATGTTTTGGTATATGTATGTATTTAAGTATGTTCATATGAGCATGTATACATAGGCGCGTACGTATGTACGTAAGTTTCGTCGAAAACTATTGCAAGTACCTATAAGAGAAAAAAAATGTTTTTTTATTGAAGTTTGAAATTAAAATAACTTAAAAATCATTCGGTTCGCATGAAAAATCTTCAAATCTTCACATGTATGTACATAAAAGTGCTGCCTATAAAAATGTGTGTTACATTTGGATTTTTACACCAAAATACTATCAAAATCTTGCGCCTTGTAGCGCTACTGCTTACTGAATGAAATGCAACCAATGTGCTGGAAATTCCCCTAACGTCATAATTTGTCTTTCTACATGTCGTGTACTATAGGGTTACTAGAGTGGTTTGTAAATCAAAATAATATTATTTGAAATGATGTTTCATTTGAGTTTACTAACAGCATATTTTGAGTGTAAAATGTATCAAGAACTGTTGTGTCCACACATACACTATCTTATTCTTTGTTGGTATATGTGCTAGGCTGTGAGCATCACTCATTACACCCGCTTTGCAATGTTGTCTCCTTTTGAAATTTTGAACGCGAAGAAATATGAAGATACTTGTAGTGCTCAGTGCTTTTTAAACTAGTTTTTAATTTTTTTGCTTACGTGCACTAAACTCAAAATTTCAAATCTATTTTGTTTTGATCATGCGTCATTTAAAAATTAAGATTGTGCATTTCAAGATGTTTTTATTTGTATTGTTAGAAGACTGAATCAATGAATACGCGCTATATCAAACTCTAACTTGAATATTTAATTTAATTAATGTAAAAAGTGTTTTTTCTAACAAGAGAAAATTATAATGTCATCAACATTTCAAATAGAGTCGAATAGCGAAATTTTCATTATAAAAAATATATGGAAAATTATTCACTTAATGCAATTGAGAAACACTGAGTCTATTTTAGAGTTTTAGGAAGAAATAAAATATGTATATATGCAGAAGTAGAAAACGATTTAGCTTCTATGAATTTCATTAAGTTTAAAACATGTACGACAATATTCTGAAACGATAAAATTTTGTGTTGTGAAAACAATGAAATACCAAACGATGTAGATTTTCAAATAAATAGCAATGACGTACATAAATTTTTCAGCTTAAAATAAAAGCTATGTTATGGTCAAATGATAACAATGTTGAAGAGCCTATTTATTGAAAGATTTCCATATGATATATTCGTACATGCACATGTATGTAAAAAAAAATTATCTTATTTTACATTTTGTATGGGTTTGAATGCTGCTTGAATAGCGGAAAAATGCTTTTAAAAACATTATAGAGAAATACTACATGATAGGTGTAAAACCACTGTATTCAGATTATATTTGTTTTGTGTTCATATTATCATGCGACATATGAAAATTTCTAATCAAATTTTTCGTTCACATGGATTTTAATTTCGTATCATCAATTCGAATAAAACTAAAAGCATACATACCTCCACTTTTTCCAACAGACAAATTTTGAATGATTTTCTTCAAAAACTGTCATAATATTTTGCAAAGATTTTTGACACCAATTGTTCACACGTTCGAAAATTTCCATGTGAAATTTTATTCATGATAAGCCTGTATATGTTTTTGCTTGTGGAATGTCACTTTTACATGGTATATTTGTACATATAGTGGTATTTTAAATAAAATCATGTGATATTTTTCAGTACAAACGACAATTTTTATATACATAGAGCGTCTGACGTCAGCTGGTTTTAAATAAATCAAGTTCTTGTTTCGATAAAAACGAAGTGATACTTTACGATAAAACGAATTACTTAAAATAGATTAAAAACTAAAATGAAGGAAAACGTTGATAAGGCATTAGCAAAAATAAGCACTTGTGTATCCTTATAGGCTAAGTCAACTTTATATAACATACCAACGTGTGAAAACAAAAACTATAAACCGTATGTAAAACGCAGATTTCGCCATATACACAAAAATAATGTGCAGGTATAATGTGTGAACACACTTTATATTAAATAGCCATACATACCTCAATTTAATTAGTAGAAGAAAAAATTTATATAAAAAAAATCAACATGCTACGTTACAATTCTACCGGTTAAGTCTTTGTTATTTTCAACTTGAAGAAAGTTGAAAATATACATATGTACGTATAACTGAAACATAAAATTTAAAAATCGATGTACAACTTATTGAAATTATGGCATCGGTATGGGCATATACATATGTATGTATATAAACGCAATGAAACAAATATATATGTACATATGTATGTATGTATATATTTAAAAAAATCAACACAGTTTAGACAGTTATATGTACATTAGGGTGGAGCGAAATTTTATTTTAATTTTTTATTTTTCCTATATTATGCTCTATATACCTAAACACGTATACAAAAAAATTTTAGCCTTCTAGGTTAAGGTCTTGAGGTGGCGCAGAGCGCTTACATTTTTTACCTTATCCATTTATTGAAACATGAAATCATCAGTTGAAAAAAGTTTTATATTTTTTTTTAATTTTTCGATTTTTCATTTACGAGTATAAAACAAAATAACATAAATTAGTATAGCACTTTAAACAAAGTTTTGCTAATATATGTACTAATTTTTGGAAAAATTCAGGTTTTGTCTCAAAAACAGGTATATCTTGCTTTGATTTTATTCTAGAACGTATAATCTCTTTCTTTCGATCCACAAACAGATATTGAAGCTTCCGTGACAAGCTTGACACATCTTTCCACTGCTTGTGTATAACAAGGTACATTCTCAATTTCAAGAAAGTTACTTTTGGAATAAATCAAATTGGAAATTTCTGTGGTACCATATTTCATGGTCGTTGGAGGCTCTGTTATTTTCACATTCGCCCAATCTATCTATCTCCCGAACTTTTTCTTTTGTCTGCTTTTTTCTTGATTCTAATATTCTTCAAAGAGCTAGTTCCCTTATATCTAACGCATCATCTTGAAGCGTAGCTAGCAGCATACTTTCTGGGTGTATAAAATATGAATTTCTTTGTATAGTTTTTAAAACAATACTTTTAAGGGTATTACTTAAATATAAGCTTCGCTTAACCATGTTGAAGACGTGAACTGGACCATATATACAAAATGGCCTTTTCTTTATGTCGAACCATGTTGGCGCATGCATACACTTTCATAATGAAAATCGCTAGTTGCTTTAAGTTATCAGATGGATTGGAATTGCCACTGTACAATCGAAGTATCCTATTAGCGCAGGTTAACCATCGGGAGTGTGCTAATTTCCCTGGGTCTCTACTAGCTAAACTTGGCGAAACTAGGCCAGTTGAAATGGCGCAACATATTTCGTATAAATATTTTTGGTCAGTACTTAAGATATTAATATTAATCTCCGGCATTTCTGTGGGACTTGCTTCAAAAGATTGTGGTTTAAAATCCAGGCAGTTGAGGAGTTTTCTTCCGATACTGCCGGAAAAGCTATTAGGGCATGTGGTAGATCCATCCAGATTTAAAAACAGATCACGCAGTGGTAGCTCATTTGCATGTAATTGGCACACAAACCATTGCAAAGGTCGTTTCAGATTTTTTTCTAATAATGGAATAACTCCATTTTTACGTCCTGTATTGACAGGCGTTCCATCACATCCGATTGCTACCAATGACGATGTTCTTCGCAATATTAGCTGCTTTTCCGGAGTCTATCAGAACTTGGTTCAGATACCATTGTGATATGCTCTTCAGTAATAGTCTTCCGATGTGGCGCATTTCCATTAGCAGTCATAAGTAAAGTTTTGTCCTTACGACCGTCAAAATAAATGGCCTTCTGACATTTTTCGCTACACATAGAGTTTAACTCTTTGCGCACTTTTTCCTTTCTTGACGTATTTTACTTCGGTCCATTACATTTGTTGTATTTTCGGCACCTACAACATTTAAATCAAGCATTACTGAATTTACAATATATGCTGCAGATCGGTCTGAAAGCTAAGTTTTGGAACTTGTATCTCATCTGCTTACTTTTCTTTTGAGAGTTTCTATTCCTTTCATTTAGCCAAATATCATCTTGCTCTGACTCTGATGTTCCCTTTGATGAACTGCTAGACGACCAGTGTATTACTGGCGTGCATTCATACGAACAAACACTTGAAGTAATATTTTTAGTTGCAAATTCTTAATACTTTGGTATTCTAGTTTCCTTGCGTCGGGGAGATTTTGCTCTAACTCTATCGACACAACCAATATACGTTTTTCGTTCATTTCGTTGGTCCTTTAAAAAGCTTTCTTCAGCAGCAGGTACTTTAACTTTACATTTACACACTTTTCTGAATGCACACTTGCATGTTGCGATGTCAAATAATTTTTTCGTAGAATCATTGTAAAAATGTTGCATCTTGACATCACTTCGCAATTTTTTCATACTCTTATACTTGTTGTAATGTGATATCAATCTTGCGACAACTTGCTGATCACTAATTGTTGGAATCGATGCCTTTTGCCATATTTGTTCTACATCAGTAGCAATCTTTTCACAGATATATTTAATTGAAGGATCATTTGCATTATTCAATTCAAGCAAATCGTTTCTTATCCACAAGTAATATTTAGTAATGTCAAAATAAGTCGGTAACACATTGGCATTTAATACAAGTGGATAGACAAATACAGGGCAAAGCAAATCTTTCCGAGTTTTAGGCATTATGTTTAGTCAGATTTTAAATATTTCTATATATTTATAACACATAAAAAAGGTTGTAAGCAATTTATTAATTAAAAATTTCGTTTGTGCTAAACTTTTGTTGAACACGTACGTACCACTTAAACTTTCTTATAAAAAAGCTGGAAGGAATAACAATGAAAAAACATTAGCATAAGGGTATTCCCCAACTTCTTTCAAGCATATATAAATTTAAGTGTTGCTAATACTTTTTTACGGTGGATTAAACCCAAGCAATTAAAATGATACTAACTTTAAACTTAAAAAGTAAATACGTTTTCTGTTTAAAATGCAATTAGGAAAATCAATGGTATACACTCAAATTTCAACGGTCGTGCGCCACCTCTAAATTTGGACATAGAATTCTGATTTTTCCATCAATTAATGTTTTTTAAAGGGTCATCGATATTTTTAGCATATACGTATGTATGTACGTATATGCTATTTCAATAATATGGATTAAAGTTAAAAATTGTGTGCTAAACCATAAAATAATTCATGTAAGAGAGTTGTTTTCTAAATTTAAAGTTTGATTTTTATGAAACATAGTGAGAAAAACTTCGTTTTATGAATTGGAACTAACATTTTGGATAATGAATCATAAAAAGCCGTATTTATACCATTAAGGACTTAAATTACTGAAAATAGTGACGTACAATAATTTGATTCAATAATTAGCACGTGTACTTAAAAATATTCTTAAAGGCCGTGATACACTATCCTAAAAAGTCGTGCGATCTACGAAAAAATACATCTCTGGTATGATGATTTTTATGAAAGTTTTCAAAAGACAATAACAATTCATCACAATAGGGTTGTAGTTTTTCGTAGATCGCACGACTTTGTGTGATAGTGTATCACGGCCTTAAGTAAATATAATTTGTATATTATCACGAGACTTAAATATTTATTTTGATTCTGGTGTTCAATTTTAATTTTTCCTATTAAGATTCATCTTTTGGTAATTTTTACTATGTTTTATACGACAGTATTTTATGTTATGGTAAGCTAATTATGTTTTATAAATTAAGTTCTGTTAATGTAAAAACTTTTTTATTTAAAATTTAACAATATATGTTAAATAAATATATGTATATTTTGTAAGTCATATACTATATAATACTTTATTATAACTGCGATACTAGACAACTAATTTATCGAGGAGTCTAAACATAAATCTGGTATTACTGGCTAGGAATGAATCATTCCAAATGATTCACATATGTATGTATTATAGAGTTGCATGAACAATTTCATCCATGAAACTACTGAAATGTTTGTTTACTAAAACCCAACTCCGAATAAATATGTTAATACACAACAAACTGTTGCTTTTATCATACTGTGAGTGAAAACGTTTCGTTTCATACTGAATACAAAAAGAAGTTGTTCATTGAAAATACTTTTGTTCATGCTGCTTTCTCTCATCTCATCTTTTGTTATCAACTCGCAATAGCAATGTTGCCAATATAGTGAAATCATGGAATTTTTTTGTATACGTCGCACATGTGTAATAGGTTTCACTTTTATATTAAAGTTTTAACTTTTACACATAAATACTGTTACGTTTAAATTTTATTAAACGTGTGAGTTCTTTTGATTGCTCAAAAATGAAAATAAATAACAACACGATTTTCTTATTTGCAACTGAACTTGCTTTTATTCTGGATTAAACAAATTACAACTGGTCTTTTCTTATTTACTTTTGAACGTTATTATCTACGGCACGATGTCTTTTACTTCAACGATGTTCACTCCAATAAATTCCAATTAATACTGACTGACTCTCACATACGGCAGCTCTTTTTATACTACCAAACCGGATCTAAAATATTCACAAATAGATGGCGTAGCAACATGCATGCATGTACGTACTTAGTAAAAACCAACTGGAAGATACTATTTCTGCATAAACGATATGGCTGTTTAGGCGTGTTTGTTTATTGGTAGCCAGATGTTCAAACAGTATTCTAGCACAATCGGGAAAATTCATGTCGCCGTTTCTAGATGTTTGTAGGTGATTAGATTGGCCGTTAGTTGTTGAATTTTCAAAGTAAAGACTTGTATGTTGGTAATGCAGTGTGCTGTTTTTAGTACAGGGTGGTTACAAAAGTGCTCGCACTTTTATTTGTATACGTGTATGTCTGTAGCTTTGTACACAATTGTTGTTGCTATAGTGCTTGCACGTGAATATGTGTGTACGTTTAGTGGTTTAGTTAAATACTTCTAGATAGTTCTTTGCATTAACCCTGTAGGAATATTTTTTCGTAACAACACATAACTAAGTACATATGTATGTATATACTATGCATATTAGTAATAATATTTTAATTTGTCATTTGCATTTTTAAATAGTATAAATCTTTAAACTATTTTAACATATTATATATTCTTGTAATGACCTGCACACAACCCTGATATGAAATGCAATGCTATAAAATTAAATATTTTTATCTAAATGAAATATTTTTCCGAAGTTGCACACCACTCCCACTAATAAAACCTGATATTAATTTAGAGTTCGTTAAAATTTTTTAACTTCCTTCTCGGCGATTATTCTTATATTTTCTTTTTCACTGATCTTTAAAAGCTTATTGTTTTGCGAGATTTACTCAACACATGTTCTGTTTCACATTTGTAAATGTTAGTATGCTCTTGTATAAGTAAACAAACCAACATCATTTTACTGCGTTCTTAACTATTGAGTATTCATTGCTCTTGTTTCATAGTTATTAATCTGTATGAAATAGAAATGAAACGAATAAAAAGTTATAGCGAGAGTTTCATAAACATCATTATTAAGTTTCATGCAGATGTATACTATGTATGCACAACCGCAATTAAAGTAGTTCAACAAAAATCAGAAACCATCCTCCACTGAAGAATTCAAACCAAATTCAGTCAGTGCGCTATCAGCAATTTCAACCTCATTGGAAGACATTATATATATATTTTTTAATACCTTTATTTATTTATTGTATCTTCAATTATGAACTAACAATAAGTATTCAAATCTTAAATCTAAAATATAATTATTAGGCCCGACCACTGTCGGACATAAACTTAGTGATAGTTATAAATAATACATATGTATTGATAATCAAAAAAAAAGAGAAAAAACTTATTTTCAAGCAGTCCCATCTGGAGTGTTGAGTATAAGAGCCCTTGTGTCCTTCTTTTTCAAACGGATGTGACCAGTAAAATTCAAGATGTTACGAGCAAGCGGATTAGGATGTGACTCGAGTTTTGTTAAATATTTGCCTGCGTATTTTGCTACATATTTCTTCAATCACTAGTGGCATATTCAAATCACGATGTATATTTGAGTTTTTAATGTACCATGGAGCCGTTGTTATCAATCGTAAAATTTTGTTTTGCCTTCGTTGGATTCTCTCGACGTTAGAAGCTGAAGCAGTGCCCCATAACTGAATTCCTTAGCACCATATTGGCTTCAAAAGCGACTTGTATAATAAAAGTTTGCAGTCTAGGCTGAGTATTGAATTTCTACCAATCAGCCAATATATCTGAGTTAGTTTAAGTTTCATTTGTACTAGCTTTGAGTCAATATGGTGTTTCCATGTAAGTCGTCGATCAAGGTGTATACCAAGGTATTTTACATGTGAATGCTGAGGAACAACTTGATTGTTGATTCGAATTGGGGAACAAGTATCTCTTCGCAGGGTAAATGTTACCTGAACACACTTTTGCTCGTTTACCGTAATTCTCCATAATTTTAACCATAGTTCCAGTTGTGTAATATATTCTTGTAGATATCGGGAAGCCTCAGGAGAATTTTCGTGCATACTTAGGCAGGCTGTATCATCGGCAAACGTAGATGTATGGATATTGCTGCTCAAAGGCATATCACAAGTATAAATCAAATACAAAACTGGCCCCAGTATGCTCCCCTGTGGCACACCGTATGATATAGATTCGGGCACACTCATGAATTCTCCTTCCACAACCGTGAACTTCCGGGTAGTAATGTAACTTTCTAATAAATTCAGCAAAATTTATTGGTAGATATGATTTTAATTTTGAAATTAGGCCTTCATGCCACACTTTATCAAATGCCTGCGAAACGTCAATAAACAGTGCAGAACAGTACTTCTTTTCTTCAAATGTTCTCCTTATACATTGAACCAATCTATGCGTTTGTTCAATGGTGCTATGCTGACTTCTAAAACCAAACTGATGGTCTGGGATGCACCCACTACTAATTAGGATTGGGGACAATTTTGACATGAGCAGTTTTTGGAAAAGTTTTTACATTGTTGATAGCAGACTTATTGGCCTGTATGATTCTGCCTTGGTAAGATCTTTGCCTGGCTTTGGAAACATTTTAACTTTGGCAAGCTTCCAGCTGTGGGGATAATACTCTAGTCGTAAAATGGCATTAAAAATGAATAACAATACGAGGCAATTTTATTAGCATTTGGTTACTAGTTCCATCAATACCCGGTGCTTTCTTCGGGTTGAGTTCAGCAATTAGATTTTGTACATCACACATTTTAAATTTTATGGGTCGAGGGGGTAGCGCAACTACACTCGGGAAATCAACAACACCAGTACATGTGTTTGGGGTAAATACGGATTTTAAATGCTTTGCAAACAAGTTACCTTTTTCAATATCACTCCTGGCCCAAACTCCGGTAGAAGTGCGCAGAGGTGGTTTAAACTCAACGGGTGTTTTAATTTTTTTTCGCAGCGCGCCACAAAGAGTAATTAGATGCTGGTGTGACATCAAGATTTTCCAGATAGCTTTTAAGAGTTGCAGTTTTTTCATATGCAAGCAGTTCTTGGAGTCTTTTAGTGCACTCTTTTAATCTAATTTTATTTTGGGGTGATTTGTGCTGTTGCCATTCTCATCTAGCTCTTCTTTTTGCACATACGAGATGTTCAATATCTGTAGAATATATTCTTTTAAACCCAGTCTGCGGATGGGATGAAGTGGCATGTTCAGCTGCCTGCTTAATATTTTCGTTAAGATTACCAATATTAGATTCAATATCATCATGAGTTCTTAGCTTAATGTTTTCAGTGCAATGACTACTAAGAAATATATACTTGTGATATACCTGTGAGTAATAATATCCACACCTCTACATTTGTCGATGATACAGCCTGTATTAGTGTGCACGAAAACCCGTATGAGGCATGCCGCAATCTTCAGGAACATATTACCCACCTGGAAATATGGTTGAACTTATGGAGAAATAAAGTCAATGAACAAAAGTGTGTCCATATAACGTTTACCCTAAGAAGAGATACTTGCTCCCCTATTCGAATCAATAATCAAAATATTCCTCAACATTCCCACGTGAAATACCTTGGTATACACCTTGATCGAAGGCTTACATGGAAACATCATATTGACTTAAGCTAACTCAGATGAAACTTAAGTTATCTCAAATACACTGGTTGATTGGCAGAAATTCAACACTTAGCCTGGACTGTAAACTTTTAATATACAAATCGCTTTTGAACCCAATATGGTGTTACGGTATCCAGTTATGGGGCACTGCTTCAGCTTCCAATGTAGAGAGAATCCAAAGAAATCCAAATATCTTAGTAGTCATTGTACGGAAAATATTGCGTTAAGAACACCCAATGACATTGAAACTAACATTGACAATCTTAACGAAATAATTAAACAGGCTGCTGAACATGCCACTACCTCCCATCCGCAGTCTGGGTTTAATAAAATTTATTCCAGGGATATTGAACATCTCGTATGTGAAAAAAGAAGAGCTAGAATTAAATGGCAACAGCACAGATCATCCCAACATAAACTCAGACTTAAAGAATGTTCTAAACGACTTCAAGAGTTGCTTGCATGTGAAAAAACTGCATCTCTTAAAAATTATTTGGAAGGTCTTGATGTCACACCAACATCTAATTACTCTTTGTGGCGCGCTGCTAGAAAGCTTAACACACCCGTTGAGTTTAAGCCACCTCTGCGCACATCTACCGGAGGATGGGCAAGAAGCGATACGGAAAAATTTTAAATATTTGCTTTATATATTTAAAATCCGTATTTACCACAAATACATGTACTGGTGTTGCTGATTTGCCGAGTGTAGTTGCTCTACCCCCTCGAGCCTTAAAGTTTAAGATGCGTGATGTACATAAAGTAGTTGCTGAACTCAAGCCAAAGAAAGCTCCAGGTATTGATGTAATTAGTAACAAGATGCTGATGAAATTGCCGCATATTGCAATAAGAATCTTGCTGTTTATTTCTAATGCCATATTACGACTGGAGTATTATCCACAACTCTGGAAGCTTGCAAAAATCAAAATGATTCCAAAGCCGGGCAAAGATCTTACTAAAGCTGAGTCATATAGACCAATAAGTTTGCTGTCAACTATGTCAAAACTCTTCGAAAAGCTGCTCATGACAAAATTGTCAACTGATAGTGGGTGCATCCCAGACCATCAATTTGGTTTTAGAAGTCAGCATAGCACCATTGCACAAACTCATAGATTGGTTCAATTTATAAGAAAAACATTTGAGGAAAAGAAGTATTGTTCTGCCCTGTTTATTGACGTTTCTCAGACATTTGATAAAGTGTGGCATGAAGGCCTAATTTTAAAATTAAAATCATATCTACCAATAAATTTAGTGAATTTATTAGAAATTTACATTACTACCCGGAAGTTCACGGTTGTGGAAGGAGAATTCTTGAGTGTGCCCGAATCTCTATCATCCGGTGTGCCACAGGGTAGCATACTGGGGCCATTTTTGTATTTGATCTATACTTGTGATATGCCTTTGAGCAGCAATATCAATACATCTACGTTTGCCAATGATACAGCCTGCCTTAATATGCACAAAAACCCACACGAGGCTTCCCGATAGCTACAAGAACGTATTACACAATTGGAAATGTGGTTGAACTTATGGAGAATTAAGGTAAATGAACAAAAAAAAGTGTGTCCATATAACGTTTACCATAAGAAGAGATACTTGTTCCCCAATTCGAATCAATAATCAAAATATTCCTCAACATTCCCAAGTGAAATACCTTGGTATACACCTTGATCGAAAGCTTACATGGAAACATCATATTGACTTAAGCTAACTCAGATGAAACTTAAGTTATCTCAAATACACTGGTTGATTGGCAGAAATTCAACACTTAGCCTGGACTGTAAACTTTTAATATACAAATCGCTTTTGAACCCAATATGGTGTTACGGTATCCAGTTATGGGGCACTGCTTCAGCTTCCAATGTAGAGAGAATCCAAAGAAGGCAAAACAAAATTTTACGGTTAATAACATCGGCTCCATGGTACATCAAAAATTCCAATATCCATCGTGGTTTAAATATACCACTAGTGATTGAAGAAATTGCAAAATACGCAGGCAAATATTTAACAAAACTCGAGTCACAACCTAATCCGCTTGCTCGTAATATTTTGAACTTTACTGGACACATCCGCTTAAAAAAGAGGGACACAAGGGCTCTATTACTCAACACTCCAGATGGGATTTCTTGAAAATACTTTTTTTTATACTTTTTTTCTTTTATGGATTATCACTACTTATGTATTATTTATAACTATTAACAAGTTTATGTCCGAGTGGTCGGTCCTAATAATTTTATTTTAGATTTAAGATTTGTATACTTATTGTATATTTGAAGATACAATAAATAAATACATGTATAAAGAAAAAAAACTTTAGATGGGACTACTTGAAAATACTTTTTTCCCCCTTTTTTGACTATCACTACTTATGTATGTATTATAAACAACTATTATCAAGTTTATGTCTGACATTGGTTGGGCCTAATAACTATGTTTTAGATTTTAGATTTGAATACTTATTGTTAGTTCATATTTGAAGATACAATAAATAAATACATGTATTAAAAAAAATTTTGCTTAAAAAAGTAGGACTCAAAAATAAATCAAAATTGAGTTTTTTTAATAATTTTAATACCAAGAAATTTTGAATACATAAAGGGTAAAAAGGGTCAATCTCGCACCGTTTCACTTAGAATATTGGATCTTTCTACCGAACACCATCTATATGTTTACAGTAAAATATAGGTACATTTACCTGTACATAAGTATATCGTCGACTTAGAGTGTAAACATGCTAAATTCACTTTTCATGACATATGATATTTTAATGCCGTTCGAAAAAAAGATGAGACGCCGAATCAACTGGCTAAAATATTTATTTTAGTTTAAAGCTCTATATGTCAAAAGAACTTAAAGTATTAGGTTACTTTCTTATGGTATGTATATAAAATGTTAATAGTATTTTGTCTCTCCTTTAAAGTTTGCGTAAACTGAGTTAGCAGGCCGACTATATACACATTTGAGAAGATTTGCATACATAAACGCAAATATCATTTAAAATGTTGGAAATATTATTATAAACTTATAGTGTTGTCGTTTATACTTATAAAAAAGGTTAATTATAAAGTAATTATTCATCAACTGAAAACCCCACGTTCAACCGATTACATACCAAATATCAATACCCACTTTAAATAAACTTTAATTTTGTTATTAAATTTTTTATTCTTATTCATGAAATAAATATTTTAATTTGAAATTTATTTGCTGGTGGTTCAGCTTGGTCTATATGCTTAGAAACTCACACAAACCCCAGCAAATAATTTATATTCGATATGAATCTATTTTATTTTTCTACACCTTTATACAATTAGAAATCCATTGGATAACAATAAAAGTAATTACAAGGCAAAATGAAAAATAAAATCTAAAATTTTAAATTTAAGAAATTTATTATTCGACATATTGTCATAATTATATTTTAATTTGAAATTTATTTGCTGGTGGTTCAGCATGTTCTATATGCATTTCATTGTTGCTGTAACAAATCATCAGTAGACTTCAACCACACATTTTGAATAGTCACAAACCTCTTATCTTATGCACAGACTTTCAAGAACTATTTGAGAATTCACAAATAATAATATTTTTGAAAATCACAAAAGAAAAATAAACATAGTAGGCTTAGAAACTCATACAAAACCCAGCAAATAATTTATATTCGATATGAATCTTTTTAAATTTATATTGGGTGTGACCCGCCCATTTGCTTAAAGGAAGATTTTGTCGTTTTTAGAGCTCCAGATGTGTGGTAAGTTTCGTAAAAATCGGTTTGGTAGAACCACGTGAATTATAATATATTTTAATGGGCGTAGCCCCGCCTAAAAGTGTTTGCTAGGTTTCGCAGCAATCAAATTAGTAGAAGATCGTAAAATCCAATTTAAAAAAATCGTGGGCGGGACTCAACCCAATTTTTTTTAATCGGACCAATGGGAACCTTTTCAGACGACAAAAAAAAAATTACAATCCGTCTAAGATGTAAAAAAAGAGACGAATTGTTAACCTCCTTTTTTTTAAGTCGGTTAAAAAAGGTAGGCAGCGATTAATAAATAAATTATTAATGTATTATTTAAGGCAACTTAACTATTTAAATGAGCGTATAGTAAAACAATGAATCTTTAGTAAAGTAATTGTTACTGAAATTCATTCATGTTCTCAGGTATGTACTAGTGATGTGCCGAATATAAATTTTCAATATTCGCGAGTGCGAACATTAGAAACAATTAAAGACATTAAATTGGGATTCCATTAAATCTGTGTTCACAATATATGTATTTGCCTAATGGAATGTCACTTTTTTACACATGATATTTTCTGTGTGTGCCAAAATCTGCATTTTAAATACGGTTTATAATTTTTGTGTTCACACGTTGGTATGTTATGTACATTTGATATAACTTATCAAGGTAAACAAATGCATGATTTTGTTAATGTCTTCTAAATTTTTTCTTTAATTTTTAGTTTTCAATCTATTAAATCCATTTTATTTTGATTTATGTTACAATCTTACTTTATTTTTAATGCCACAAACATTCGCTTTATTTATTCGATATTTTATTTATAAGATAAGCTCGAAATATAAAACCAATTATTTTTATTTTTATCTTGGTTTTTAATAAATACCTCTTTTTAAACAATGAAAAAGCGAAAAAATGTCCTTAACAAGTAGGACTTTCACCAGCTGGGGTGAAGTGTTTTGGCACTTGAAAATAGAACACACTCTAAATCAAAATTGTCGATTGTACTGCACACAGAGAAATAACACATGATATTGTTTAAAGGTGCTGCGACTATATGTACAAAATTTACCACGTGCAGTTCTCGTTGTACCTTCATAGTGAATAGTCGATTAGCGGAATTTTTCTTACATTCTTATTAAACAAACAAAAAATTATAAAAAAAATATTCGTAGTGCATATTATTCGTAATAGGTATATACTGACATTAATAAATAAGCTTTATGTGCTTTCCTAATATTTTTACATAGTGGAAATAACAAAAACAAAAAAAAAACCGAGAACAAAAAAAAGCACAAACAGTGACATTGAGGAATACTCTATACGAGTAACTCAAAAACAAATAAACAATCATAAATTACAAAAACAAACAAAAAACCGCAAACAAAGAAACACAAAAAGGTACCCTTGAGGAATACTCTATATGAGTAACTCAAATACAAAAAATTATGAAGTGAGTTCTAACGGCAGAAATGCCTATTTTACCGTGAGTTCTGAAGCTCTCAATGAAAATAATACAAATAATAAATCAATTTTTTTTTTATTTTAATACATGTATTTATTTATTGTATCTTCAAATATGAACTAACAATAAGTATTCAAATCTTAAATCTAAAATATAATTATTAGGACCGACCGCTGTCGGACATAAACTTGTTAATAGTTATAAATAATACATAAGTAGTGATAATCAAAAAAAAATTATAAGTATAAAAAAAATATTTTCAAGAAATCCCATCTGGCGTGTTGAGTAATAGAGCCCTTGTGTCCCTCTTTTTTAAGCGGATGTGTCCAGTAAAGTTCAAAATATTACGAGCAAGCGGATTAGGATGTGACTCGAGTTTTGTTAAATATTTGCCTGCGTATTTTGCAATTTCTTCAATAATTAGTGGCATATTTAAATCACGATGTATATTAGAATTTTTGATGTACCATGGAGCCGATGTTATTAACCGTAAAATTTTGTTTTGCCTTCGTTGGATTCTTTCTACATTGGAAGCTGAAGCAGTGCCCAATAACTGGATACCGTAACACCATATTGGCTTTAAAAGCGACTTGTATAATAAAAGTTTACAGTCCAGGCTAAGTGTTGAATTTCTGATAATCAACCAGTGTATTTGAAATAACTCAAGTTTCATCTGAGTTAGCTTAAAGTCAATATGATGTTTCCATGTAAGCCTTCGATCAAGGTGTATACCAAGGTATTTCACTTGGGAATGTTGAGGAATATTTTGATTGTTGATTGGAATGGGGGAACAAGTATTTCTTCTTAGGGTAAACGTTGTATGGACACACTTTTGTTCATTGACTTTAATTCTCCATAAGTTCAACCAGATTTCCAACTGTGTAATATGTTCTTGAAGATATCGGGAAGCCTCGTGCGGGTTTTTGTGCATATTAAGGCAGGCTGTATCATTGGCAAACGTAGATGTATTGATATTGCTGCTCAAAGGCATATCACAAGTATAGATCAAATACAATACTGGCCCCAGTATGCTACCCTGTGGCACATCGGATGATATAGATTCGGGCACACTCATGAATTCTCCTTCCACAACCGTGAACTTCCGGGTAGTAATGTAACTTTCTAATAAATTCACTAAATTTATTGGTAGATATGATTTTAATTTCAGAATTAGACCTTCATGCCACACTTTATCAAATGCCTGAGAAACGTCAATAAACAGGGCAGAACAATACTTCTTTTCCTCAAATGTTTTACTTATAAATTGAACCAATCTATGATTTTGTTCAATGGTGCTATGCTGACTTCTAAAAACCAAATTGATGGTCTGGGATGCACCCACTATCAGTTAAAGTTGGGGACAATTTTGTCATGAGCAGCTTTTCGAAGAGTTTTGACATAGTTGACAGCAAACTTATTGGCCTATATGACTCGGCTTTAGTAAGATCTTTGCCCGGCTTTGGAACCATTTTGATTATTACAAGCTCCCAGAGTTGTGGATAATACTCCAGTCTTAATGTGGCGTTATAAATAAACAGCAAGATTCTCATTGCAATATGCGGCAAGTTCATCAGCATCTTGTTACTAATTACATCAATACCTGGTGCTTTCTTTGGCTTGAGTTCAGCAATTACTTTATGTACATCACGCATCTTAAACTTTAAGGCTCGAGGGGGTAGAGCAACTACACTCGGCAAATCAGCAACACCAGTACATGTATTTGGGGTAAAAACGGATTTTAAATGCTCAGCAAATATTTTACATTTTTCCGTATCGCTTCTTGCCCAATCTCCGGTAGACGTGCGCAGAGGTGGCTTAAACTCAACGGGTGTTTTAAGCTTTCTAGCAGCGCGCCACAAAGAGTAATTAGATGTCGGTGTGACATCAAGACCTTCCAAATAATTTTTAAGAGATGCAGTTTTTTCAGATGCAAGCAACTCTTGAAGTCGTTTAGAACATTCTTTAAGTCTGAGTTTATGTTGGGGTGATCTGTGCTGTTGCCATTCCCTTCTAGCTCTTCTTTTTTCACATACAAGATGTTCAATATCCCTGGAATAAATTTTATTAAACCCAGACTGCGGATGGGAGGTAGTGGCATGTTCAGCAGCCTGTTTAATAATTTCGTTTAGATTGGCAATGTTAGTTTCAATGTCATTGGGTGTTCTTAACGCAATATTTTCCGTGCAATATTTTCCAGCCAATTAACACGATTGGTCATCTTCATATATGGGTGAGGTAAGTCACTTCTTAGTGGGTTACAAATTGTAACGATAGTGGGGGAGTGATCGGAGGAGAGATCTAGAGAAGTTTCAACATTGATTAAATTCCTAGAAATATTTTTCATTACGCCAAAATCAATAATATCTGGAATTTTTCGTACGTCAGTAGGCCAATAAGTGGGCTCCCCACTCGAAATAACATCTAAGCCCATTTTTGAAATTGTATTAAACAAAGCTTGACCTCTAGGTGTTAGAAGGCGCGATCCCCAGTACGTATGCTTTGCATTGTAGTCTCCAGCTGCCACGAAACAAGATCCAAGCGATTTGTAGAACTTCTCATACTGATTTTCGGTAACTGAAAATCTGGGAGGTGAGTAAATTGATGATATTATGAAATTAGAACAAAAATTTTCTACAAAAATATTCGTAGCTTGCATATATTCTTCACTAAGGTTGTCAAGGATACAATGCTTGAGTCTTGACTTAATTAGAATTGCAGATCCACCTCATGCTCTCCCTCTAGGGTCCTTTGTATCATACATAGTGTAGCCATTTATTTTGAAAAAGCTTCTCGAAGTCAAATGTGTCTCAGAGACCAACATTATATCAATATTTTTTTCCGTAAGAAAGTGCTCAAGTTCATTTTTATGTTGGCGAATGCCGTTTGCGTTGCAGAAACATATTTTTAACGTGTTCATGGCTTATTAATTAATGCTTGAAGCAGAGTATTCTGCATTCTCAGCATTTCTTGCATCATGTTGTAAAGTTGTTTATAGTTTGCACCAAATTGTCAATAGTAGCTTCAAGGCGACTAAAGTTAAAGCTTGAGTTTGCATTCGTCGAATTATTTGGAGGTGGAACATTTTGTGGGGGAATTGAATTTGTTTTAGCAGCATTGGCATACGATACACGGGAAGTAACTGGTTGGCTCATTTGCACAAAAGTGGCGGAGTAAGCGTTAGCTGATTGAGATTAAGCTAATTTGGGTTTTTGCAAATTAGTCTGTTTGACAAAAGAGTACACAGGAAAACCTCTGTAGTTAGCGGTGTGATTACCTCCACAATTACTGCATTTTTTATCACTTTGATCTTTTGGCTTATTCCAACTAGCAGTGCCGTGTACTTCTCCGCAAACAACACAAACAGTGGGTAATTTACAGTATGTTTTTGTATGACCATATTCTTGGCAATTACTGTACGGGACCTGATCGGTTATGTGGCTCTTCAACTGTGATTTTTCGGTATAAGAGGTATTTTAGGCTATAAATTGGGTGTGTCTCATTTTTCTTCAGCTGTATATCATTCGGCTCCAGTTCAACACGAAATAGAGGCTGGGGGATCTTCTCCCTATTGATTATGTTGGAAACATTGTTTACCTTAAATCCTTGTATCATGAGTGCATCTTTTACTTCTTCGGGATTAACATAAGAGTCAATGCACTTCAATACGATCTGCATATCTTTGGCACTCTTAAGCTGGTACGTATAAATACTTGTTTAATTTTTTTCGAATTCAGTCACTATTTTGCGGAAATCTTTTTCTTCGTATATATGAATTTCAGTTTCGTCAATGTTACCACGCTTTATTGGAATAACATGAAATGCGTTTTCACCAATGGCCGAGACTAATTTTTTAATTAATGCGTTAGAGTTTTTCTCTCTCAAATATTATAGGTGGTGGCTTAAAAGACTTTTGCGATGATGCAGCGGGCTTGTCGTCGGTGACTTGCAATAATGAAAAACGATTGGAAGATGATGTGCTATTATCCCTAGACATCTTTGGAGCAGATTTAATTTTTGAAAAATTCGGGCTTCGCCCAAAATGACAAAATATGTTCACTTGGCAATCACTGTTCACTTGGCTATCACAGTTTCAGAATGCTGGAATAACCAAAATAAAAACGGTAGAATGCAACAACAAAGTAACATAAGACCACTACAATAATACTTACATGCATGTACCGATGGTACATCGAATAAGTAAAAATAATTAATACACTAATTTGTAAAATTAGTGTATTTTTATATAGGCTACAACAATTGACACTAAAATTAAAAAAATTTAAATTAAAGGGTGGTCCATCAATTAATGCAGTTTTGACTTCGTAATTTTGACAAATTGCTATATCTTGGAAACCGTAAGAGTTAAACTCTTGAATTTTTCAAAAACGGTAAAACTAAAAAATCCTAAAATTATAAAATCGCCAAAAATTAAAAAAAATCGCCAATACGAAAAAATTGCCAAAATTAAAAAAATCGCCAAAACGAGAAAAACGTGTCAAAACTAAAAAAATCCCACAATAAAAAAAACGCCAAAAATCCCCAAAACAAAAAAATTTCTTATATGAACAAAAATCGCCAAAAATTAAAAAAAATCGTCTAAATGGAAAAAAATCGACAAAACGAAAATAAATTGCCAAAATTAAAAAAAAACGCCAAAAACCGAAAAAAGTTCATAAAACAAAAAAAAATTGCCAAAAATTAAAAAAATCTCTTAAATGAAAAAAACGGCAAATTAAAAAAAATCGCTAAAACGAAAAAAAGCACCAAAACTAAGAAAAGCACCAAATTAAGAAAACTTCAAAAACGCAAAAAACGGCAAATTTTGAGAAAACCCTATTGAAAAACACTTAAAACCGAAAAAACCCCAAAAACGAAAGAAATGCCAAAATTATATTTTATATAGGCTAAAGTTTATATAGTATTACTACGGCACCATTCGTGCGCAAGTCAGAGTCGCACTATACTGAATTTATCTTTAGTAACTGGAGATGGAAATAAAATGTATCGCTAAATTACAGTCCTAACTATAAAGTTAAATAAAGAACATGTTCTGTTTCATTTCCCTGAAAACGTTCCTTTGAGTACAAGAAATTAAAAAAAAATTTATGAATAAACGTTTACATAATACCACTATACATACCTTTTCTAATTGGATGTTTAAATTGAGGAAATTAACAATTTTGCAAAATCAAAGATTATTAAATAAAAAAGTTACATAGTTTACTTGGTATGGAGGTACAATACTAAAACTATTTTCGAAGTTCGAAGCTTAATCGAAGATTAGATCGAATCTCGTGTCAAGTGGGATATTTAATATTGTTTTCATTTGATAGTTTTGATATAACGGCATTATTCGTTTGTTTAGCTATAAGTGTAACAAACGAGTAACTTATTGATCAAGTATATAGAATTAAATTTACTCCTAATGCACCAAACTCGTATCTCAATAAATGCGCTTCATAATTAAACTTAATACTAATATATATAGATGTAATCAATTCCTTAATAATTGTATATGAACTTTTATCCAAACACCGAAGTATAAAAAGATGAACCGTTTCTTTTTTGCTCTCCTGAAAACTTTTTTTTAATACTAATATTTATTTAATGTATCTTCAAATATGATAAGTAATCAAATCTAAATATAATTATTTAGCCCAACCAGTGTCGGCCAAAACTTAGTGATAGTTTAAATAATACATAAGTAGTGATAATCAAAAAGGAAAGTTAAATGTTTTTTCAAGCAATCGCATCTAGAGTGTTGAGTAAAATAGCCCTTGTGTCCCTCTTTTTTAGGCGGATGTGTCCAGCAAACTTCAAAATATTACGAGCAAGCGGATTAGGATGTAACTCGAGTTTTGTTAAGTATTTGCCTGCGTATCTTGCAATTTCTTCAGTCATTAGTGGCATTTTTAAATCACGATGCAAATTTGAATTCTTAATGTACCATGGAGCAGATGTTATTAATCTTAAAATTTTGTTTCGTCTTCGTTGAATTCTCTTTACATTGGAAGCTGAAGCAGTGCCCAATAACTGGATACCGTAACACCATATTGGCTTCAAAAGCGACTTGTATATTAAAAGTTTGCAGTCCAGACTAAGTGTTGAATTTCTGCCAATCAACCAATGAATTTGAGAGAACTTAAGTTTCATCTGAGTTAGCTTAAAGTCAATATGATGTTTCCATGTAAGTCTTCGATCAAGGTGTATACCAAGGTATTTCACTTGGGAATGTTGAGGAATATTTTGATTGTTGATTTGAATGGGGGAACAAGTATCTCTTCTTAGGGTAAACGTTATATGGACACACTTTTGTTCATTGACTTTAATTCTCCATAAGTTCAACCAGATTTCCAATTGTGTAATATGTTCTTGAAGATATCGGGAAGCCTCGTGCGGGTTTTTGTGCATACTATAGCAGGCTGTATCATCAGCAAACGTAGATGTATGGATATTGCTGCTCAAAGTATAAATCAAATACAAAACTGGCCCCAGTATGCTCCCCTGTGGCACACCGGATGATATAGATAGGGGCAGACTCATGAATTCTCCTTCCACAATAGCAAACTTTCGGGTAATTATGTAGCTTTCTAATAGATTCAGAAAATTTATTGGTAAATATGATTTTAATTTTAAAATAAGGCTTCATGCAACACTTTATCAAATGCCTGAGAAACGTCAGTAAACAGGGCAGAACAATACATTTTTTCTTCAAAAGTTCTTCTTATAAATTGCACCAATCTACGAGTTTGTTCAATGGTGCTATGCTGACTTCTAAAACCAAATTGATGGTCTGGGATGCATCCACTACCTCTTAGAATAGGGGACAATTTTGACATGAGCAGTTTTTCGAAGAGTTTTGACATAGTTGACAGCAAACTTATTGGCCTATATGACTCAGCTTTAGTAAGATCTTTGCCCGGCTTTGGAACCATTTTGATTATTACAAGCTTCCAGAGTTGTGGATAATACTCCAGTCGTAATATGGCATTAGAAATAAACAGCAAGATTCTTATTGCAATATGCGGCAAGTTCATCAGCATCTTGTTACTAATTCCATCAATACCTGGAGCTTTCTTTGGCTTGAGTTCAGCAATTACTTTATGTACATCACGCATCTTAAACTTTAAGGCTCGAGGGGGTAGAGCAACTACACTCGGCAAATCAGCAACACCAGTACATGTATTTGTGGTAAATACGGATTTTAAATGCTCAGCAAATATTTTACATTTTTCCGTATCGCTTCTTGCCCAATCTCCGGTAGATGTGCGCAGAGGTGGCTTAAACTCAACCGGTGTTTTAAGCTTTCTAGCAGCGCGCCACAAAGAGTAATTAGATGTAGGTGTGACATCAAGACCTTCCAAATAATTTTTAAGAGATGCAGTTTTTTCAGATGCAAGCAACTCTTGAAGTCGTTAGAACATTCTTTAAGTCTGAGTTTATGTTGGGGTGATCTGTGCTGTTGCCATTCCCTTCTAGCTCTTCTTTTTTCACATACAAGATGTTCAATATCCCTGGAATAAATTTTATTAAACCCAGACTGCGAATGGGAGGTAGTGGCATGTTCAGCAGCCTGTTTAATAATTTCGTTTAGATTGGCAATGTTAGTTTCAATGTCATTGGGTGTTCTTAACGCAATATTTTCCGTGCAATATTTTCCAGCCAATTAACACGATTGGTCATCTTCATATATGGGTGAGGTAAGTCACTTCTTAGTGGGTTACAAATTGTAACGATAGTGGGGGAGTGATCGGAGGAGAGATCTAGAGAAGTTTCAACATTGATTAAATCCCTAGAAATATTTTTCATTACGCCAAAATCAATAACATCTGGAATTTTTCGTACGTCAGTAGGCCAATAAGTGGGCTCCCCACTCGAAATAACATCTAAGCCCATTTTTGGAATTGTATTAAACAAAGCTTGACCTCTAGGTGTTAGAAGGCGCGATCCCCAGTACGTATGCTTTGCATTGTAGTCTCCAGCTGCCACGAAACAAGATCCAAGCGATTTGTAGAACTTCTCATACTGATTTTCGGTAACTGAAAATCTGGGAGGTGAGTAAATTGATGATATTATGAAATTAGAACAAAAATTTTCTACAAAAATATTCGTAGCTTGCATATATTCTTCACTAAGGTTGTCAAGGATACAATGCTTGAGTCTTGACTTAATTAGAATTGCAGATCCACCTCATGCTCTCCCTCTAGGGTCCTTTGTATCATACATAGTGTAGCCATTTATTTTGAAAAAGCTTCTCGAAGTCAAATGTGTCTCAGAGACCAACATTATATCAATATTTTTTTCCGTAAGAAAGTGCTCAAGTTCATTTTTATGTTGGCGAATGCCGTTTGCGTTGCAGAAACATATTTTTAACGTGTTCATGGCTTATTAATTAATGCTTGAAGCAGAGTATTCTGCATTCTCAGCATTTCTTGCATCATGTTGTAAAGTTGTTTATAGTTTGCACCAAATTGTCAATAGTAGCTTCAAGGCGACTAAAGTTAAAGCTTGAGTTTGCATTCGTCGAATTATTTGGAGGTGGAACATTTTGTGGGGGAATTGAATTTGTTTTAGCAGCATTGGCATACGATACACGGGAAGTAACTGGTTGGCTCATTTGCACAAAAGTGGCGGAGTAAGCGTTAGCTGATTGAGATTAAGCTAATTTGGGTTTTTGCAAATTAGTCTGTTTGACAAAAGAGTACACAGGAAAACCTCTGTAGTTAGCGGTGTGATTACCTCCACAATTACTGCATTTTTTATCACTTTGATCTTTTGGCTTATTCCAACTAGCAGTGCCGTGTACTTCTCCGCAAACAACACAAACAGTGGGTAATTTACAGTATGTTTTTGTATGACCATATTCTTGGCAATTACTGTACGGGACCTGATCGGTTATGTGGCTCTTCAACTGTGATTTTTCGGTATAAGAGGTATTTTAGGCTATAAATTGGGTGTGTCTCATTTTTCTTCAGCTGTATATCATTCGGCTCCAGTTCAACACGAAATAGAGGCTGGGGGATCTTCTCCCTATTGATTATGTTGGAAACATTGTTTACCTTAAATCCTTGTATCATGAGTGCATCTTTTACTTCTTCGGGATTAACATAAGAGTCAATGCACTTCAATACGATCTGCATATCTTTGGCACTCTTAAGCTGGTACGTATAAATACTTGTTTAATTTTTTTCGAATTCAGTCACTATTTTGCGGAAATCTTTTTCTTCGTATATATGAATTTCAGTTTCGTCAATGTTACCACGCTTTATTGGAATAACATGAAATGCGTTTTCACCAATGGCCGAGACTAATTTTTTAATTAATGCGTTAGAGTTTTTCTCTCTCAAATATTATAGGTGGTGGCTTAAAAGACTTTTGCGATGATGCAGCGGGCTTGTCGTCGGTGACTTGCAATAATGAAAAACGATTGGAAGATGATGTGCTATTATCCCTAGACATCTTTGGAGCAGATTTAATTTTTGAAAAATTCGGGCTTCGCCCAAAATGACAAAATATGTTCACTTGGCAATCACTGTTCACTTGGCTATCACAGTTTCAGAATGCTGGAATAACCAAAATAAAAACGGTAGAATGCAACAACAAAGTAACATAAGACCACTACAATAATACTTACATGCATGTACCGATGGTACATCGAATAAGTAAAAATAATTAATACACTAATTTGTAAAATTAGTGTATTTTTATATAGGCTACAACAATTGACACTAAAATTAAAAAAATTTAAATTAAAGGGTGGTCCATCAATTAATGCAGTTTTGACTTCGTAATTTTGACAAATTGCTATATCTTGGAAACCGTAAGAGTTAAACTCTTGAATTTTTCAAAAACGGTAAAACTAAAAAATCCTAAAATTATAAAATCGCCAAAAATTAAAAAAAATCGCCAATACGAAAAAATTGCCAAAATTAAAAAAATCGCCAAAACGAGAAAAACGTGTCAAAACTAAAAAAATCCCACAATAAAAAAAACGCCAAAAATCCCCAAAACAAAAAAATTTCTTATATGAACAAAAATCGCCAAAAATTAAAAAAAATCGTCTAAATGGAAAAAAATCGACAAAACGAAAATAAATTGCCAAAATTAAAAAAAAACGCCAAAAACCGAAAAAAGTTCATAAAACAAAAAAAAATTGCCAAAAATTAAAAAAATCTCTTAAATGAAAAAAACGGCAAATTAAAAAAAATCGCTAAAACGAAAAAAAGCACCAAAACTAAGAAAAGCACCAAATTAAGAAAACTTCAAAAACGCAAAAAACGGCAAATTTTGAGAAAACCCTATTGAAAAACACTTAAAACCGAAAAAACCCCAAAAACGAAAGAAATGCCAAAATTATATTTTATATAGGCTAAAGTTTATATAGTATTACTACGGCACCATTCGTGCGCAAGTCAGAGTCGCACTATACTGAATTTATCTTTAGTAACTGGAGATGGAAATAAAATGTATCGCTAAATTACAGTCCTAACTATAAAGTTAAATAAAGAACATGTTCTGTTTCATTTCCCTGAAAACGTTCCTTTGAGTACAAGAAATTAAAAAAAAATTTATGAATAAACGTTTACATAATACCACTATACATACCTTTTCTAATTGGATGTTTAAATTGAGGAAATTAACAATTTTGCAAAATCAAAGATTATTAAATAAAAAAGTTACATAGTTTACTTGGTATGGAGGTACAATACTAAAACTATTTTCGAAGTTCGAAGCTTAATCGAAGATTAGATCGAATCTCGTGTCAAGTGGGATATTTAATATTGTTTTCATTTGATAGTTTTGATATAACGGCATTATTCGTTTGTTTAGCTATAAGTGTAACAAACGAGTAACTTATTGATCAAGTATATAGAATTAAATTTACTCCTAATGCACCAAACTCGTATCTCAATAAATGCGCTTCATAATTAAACTTAATACTAATATATATAGATGTAATCAATTCCTTAATAATTGTATATGAACTTTTATCCAAACACCGAAGTATAAAAAGATGAACCGTTTCTTTTTTGCTCTCCTGAAAACTTTTTTTTAATACTAATATTTATTTAATGTATCTTCAAATATGATAAGTAATCAAATCTAAATATAATTATTTAGCCCAACCAGTGTCGGCCAAAACTTAGTGATAGTTTAAATAATACATAAGTAGTGATAATCAAAAAGGAAAGTTAAATGTTTTTTCAAGCAATCGCATCTAGAGTGTTGAGTAAAATAGCCCTTGTGTCCCTCTTTTTTAGGCGGATGTGTCCAGCAAACTTCAAAATATTACGAGCAAGCGGATTAGGATGTAACTCGAGTTTTGTTAAGTATTTGCCTGCGTATCTTGCAATTTCTTCAGTCATTAGTGGCATTTTTAAATCACGATGCAAATTTGAATTCTTAATGTACCATGGAGCAGATGTTATTAATCTTAAAATTTTGTTTCGTCTTCGTTGAATTCTCTTTACATTGGAAGCTGAAGCAGTGCCCAATAACTGGATACCGTAACACCATATTGGCTTCAAAAGCGACTTGTATATTAAAAGTTTGCAGTCCAGACTAAGTGTTGAATTTCTGCCAATCAACCAATGAATTTGAGAGAACTTAAGTTTCATCTGAGTTAGCTTAAAGTCAATATGATGTTTCCATGTAAGTCTTCGATCAAGGTGTATACCAAGGTATTTCACTTGGGAATGTTGAGGAATATTTTGATTGTTGATTTGAATGGGGGAACAAGTATCTCTTCTTAGGGTAAACGTTATATGGACACACTTTTGTTCATTGACTTTAATTCTCCATAAGTTCAACCAGATTTCCAATTGTGTAATATGTTCTTGAAGATATCGGGAAGCCTCGTGCGGGTTTTTGTGCATACTATAGCAGGCTGTATCATCAGCAAACGTAGATGTATGGATATTGCTGCTCAAAGTATAAATCAAATACAAAACTGGCCCCAGTATGCTCCCCTGTGGCACACCGGATGATATAGATAGGGGCAGACTCATGAATTCTCCTTCCACAATAGCAAACTTTCGGGTAATTATGTAGCTTTCTAATAGATTCAGAAAATTTATTGGTAAATATGATTTTAATTTTAAAATAAGGCTTCATGCAACACTTTATCAAATGCCTGAGAAACGTCAGTAAACAGGGCAGAACAATACATTTTTTCTTCAAAAGTTCTTCTTATAAATTGCACCAATCTACGAGTTTGTTCAATGGTGCTATGCTGACTTCTAAAACCAAATTGATGGTCTGGGATGCATCCACTACCTCTTAGAATAGGGGACAATTTTGACATGAGCAGTTTTTCGAAGAGTTTTGACATAGTTGACAGCAAACTTATTGGCCTATATGACTCAGCTTTAGTAAGATCTTTGCCCGGCTTTGGAACCATTTTGATTATTACAAGCTTCCAGAGTTGTGGATAATACTCCAGTCGTAATATGGCATTAGAAATAAACAGCAAGATTCTTATTGCAATATGCGGCAAGTTCATCAGCATCTTGTTACTAATTCCATCAATACCTGGAGCTTTCTTTGGCTTGAGTTCAGCAATTACTTTATGTACATCACGCATCTTAAACTTTAAGGCTCGAGGGGGTAGAGCAACTACACTCGGCAAATCAGCAACACCAGTACATGTATTTGGGGTAAATACGGATTTTAAATGCTCAGCAAATATTTTACATTTTTCCGTATCGCTTCTTGCCCAATCTCCGGTAGATGTGCGCAGAGGTGGCTTAAACTCAACCGGTGTTTTAAGCTTTCTAGCAGCGCGCCACAAAGAGTAATTAGATGTAGGTGTGACATCAAGACCTTCCAAATAATTTTTAAGAGATGCAGTTTTTTCACATGCAAGCAACTCTTGAAGTCGTTTAGAACATTCTTTAAGTCTGAGTTTATGTTGGGATGATCTGTGCTGTTGCCATTTAATTCTAGCTCTTCTTTTTTCACATACGAGATGTTCAATATCCCTGGAATAAATTTTATTAAACCCAGACTGCGGATGGGAGGTAGTGGCATGTTCAGCAGCCTGTTTAATTATTTCGTTAAGATTGTCAATGTTAGTTTCAATGTCATTGGGTGTTCTTAACGCAATATTTTCCGTACAATGACTACTAAGATATTTTTTGAATCCCAGCCAATTAACACGATTGGTCATCTTCATATATTGTCGGGGTAAGTCACTTCTTAGTAGGTTACAAATTGTAACGATAGTGGGGGAGTGATCGGAGGAGAGATCTAGAGAAGTTTCAATATTAATTAAATCCCTAGAAATATTTTTCATTACGCAAAAATCAATAACATCCGGAATTTTTCGTACGTCAGTAGGCCAATAAGTGGGCTCCCCACACAAAATAACATCTAAGCCCATTTTTGAAATTGTATTAAACAAAGCTCGACCTCTAGGTGTTACAAGGCGCGACCCCCAGTACGTATGCTTTGCATTGTAGTCTCCAGCTGCCACGAAAAAGATCCAAGGGATTTGTAAAACTTCTCATACTGATCTTCGGTAACTGAAAATCTGGGAGGTGATTAAATTGATGATATCACGAAATTAGAACAAAAATTTTCTACAAAAATATTCGTAGCTTGCATATATTCTTCACTAACGTTGTCAAGGATATAGTGCTTGAGTCTTGACTTAATTAGAATTGCAGATCCACCGCATGCTCTCCCTCTAGGGTGCTTTGTATCATGCATAGTGTAGCCATTTATTTTGAAAAAGCTTCTCGAAGTCAAATGTGTCTCAGAGACCAACATTATATCAATATTTTTTTTCCGTAAGGAAGTGCTCAAGTTCATTTTTATGTTGGCGAATGCAGTTTGCGTTGCAGAAACATATTTTTAACGTGTTCATGGCTTATTAATTAATGCTTGAAGCAGAGTATTCTGCATTCTCAGCATTTCTTGCATCATAGTAGTCATATTTGTTGTAAAGTTGTTTATAGTTTGCACCAAATTGTCAATAGTAGCTTCAAGGCGACTAAAGTTAAAGCTTGAGTTTGCATTCGTTGAATTATTTGGAGGAGGAAAATTTTGTGGGGGAATAGAATTTGTTTTAGCAGCATCGGCATACGATACACGGGAAGTAACTGGTTGGCTCATTTGCACAAAAGTGGCGGAGTAAGCGTTTGCTGATTGATATGGATCTAATTTGGGATTTTGCACCATAGTCTGTTTGAAAAAAGAGTACACAGGACAACCCCTGTAGACAGCGGTGTGATTACCTCCACAATTACTGCATTTTTTATCACTTTGATCTTTTGGCAGTCCCATCTAAAGTGTTGAGTATAAGAGCCCGTGTGTCCCTCTTTTTAAGGCGGACGTGTCCAGTATAGTTCAGAATATTACGAGCAAGCGGATTAGGATGTGATTCGTGTTTTGTTAAATATTTGCCTGCGTATTTTGCAATTTCTTCAATAACTACCGTACAATTTTGTTTTGCCTTCGTTGGATTCTCTCGACATTGGAAGCTGCAGCAGTGCCGCATACTGAATTCTGCCAATCAACCAATCTATTTGAGTTAACTTAAGTTTCATCTGAGTTAACTTAGAGTCAATATGATGTTTCCATGTAAGCCTTCGATCAAGGTGTATACCAAGGTATTTCACGTGGGAATGTTGAGGAATATTTTGATTATTGATTCGAATAGGGGAGCAAGTATCTCTTCTTAGGGTAAACGTTATATGGACACACTTTTGTTCATTGACTTTAATTCTCAATAAGTTCAACCAGATTTCCAATTGTGTAATATGTTCTTGTATAAATCAAATACAAAACTGGCCCCAGTATGCTCCCCTGTGGCACACCGGATGATATAGATAGGGGCAGACTCATGAATTCTCCTTCCACAATAGCAAACTTTCGGGTAATTATGTAGCTTTCTAATAGATTCAGAAAATTTATTGGTAAATATGATTTTAATTTTAAAATAAGGCTTCATGCAACACTTTATCAAATGCCTGAGAAACGTCAGTAAACAGGGCAGAACAATACATTTTTTCTTCAAAAGTTCTTCTTATAAATTGCACCAATCTATGAGTTTGTTCAATGGTGCTATGCTGACTTCTAAAACCAAATTGATGGTCTGGGATGCATCCACTACCTCTTAGAATAGGGGACAATTTTGACATGAGCAGTTTTTCGAAGAGTTTTGACATAGTTGACAGCAAACTTATTGGCCTATATGACTCAGCTTTAGTAAGATCTTTGCCCGGCTTTGGAACCATTTTGATTATTACAAGCTTCCAGAGTTGTGGATAATACTCCAGTCGTAATATGGCATTAGAAATAAACAGCAAGATTCTTATTGCAATATGCGGCAAGTTCATCAGCATCTTGTTACTAATTCCATCAATACCTGGAGCTTTCTTTGGCTTGAGTTCAGCAATTACTTTATGTACATCACGCATCTTAAACTTTATGGCTCGAGGGGGTAGAGCAACTACACTCGGCAAATCAGCAACACCAGTACATGTATTTGGGGTAAATACGGATTTTAAATGCTCAGCAAATATTTTACATTTTTCCGTATCGCTTCTTGCCCAATCTCCGGTAGATGTGCGCAGAGGTGGCTTAAACTCAACCGGTGTTTTAAGCTTTCTAGCAGCGCGCCACAAAGAGTAATTAGATGTAGGTGTGACATCAAGACCTTCCAAATAATTTTTAAGAGATGCATTTTTTTCAGATGCAAGCAACTCTTGAAGTCGTTAGAACATTCTTTAAGTCTGAGTTTATGTTGGGGTGATCTGTGCAGTTGCCATTCCCTTCTAGCTCTTCTTTTTTCACATACGAGATTTTCAATATCCCTGGAATAAATTTTATTAAACCCAGACTGCGGATGGGAGGTAGTGGCATGTTCAGCAGCCTGTTTAATAATTTCGTTAAATTTGGCAATGTTAGTTTCAATGTCATTGGGTGTTCTTAACAATGACTAATAAGATATTTTTTGAATCCCAGCCAATTAACACGATTAGTCATCTTCATATATGGGTGAGGTAAGTCACTTCTTAGTGGGTTACAAATTGTAACGATAGTGGGGGAGTGATCTAGAGAAGGAGGCTTTGGCTTTGTCCAATGCCAAATAGTGATTCATTAACATTACAGTTGCCTACCTAGTACTTCTTCATATAAGTCAGTAATATCATCTCCTTCAGGCTCGTGTTCATCACTTAATAAAGTTATCACTACAGATAAAAGTAGCTCTAAATCCAAGGTACAAGTTGGAATGCTCAAAGGCATATCACAAGTATAGATCAAATACAACACTGGCCCCAGTATGCTACCCTGTGGCACATCGGATGATATAGATTCGGGCACACTCATGAATTCTCCTTCCACAACCGTGAACTTCCGGGTAGTAATGTAACTTTCTAATAAATTCACTAAATTTATTGGTAGATATGATTTTAATTTCAGAATTAGACCTTCATGCCACACTTTATCAAATGCCTGAGAAACGTCAATAAACAGGGCAGAACAATACTTCTTTTCCTCAAATGTTTTACTTATAAATTGAACCAATCTATGATTTTGTTCAATGGTGCTATGCTGACTTCTAAAAACCAAATTGATGGTCTGGGATGCACCCACTATCAGTTAAAGTTGGGGACAATTTTGTCATGAGCAGCTTTTCGAAGAGTTTTGACATAGTTGACAGCAAACTTATTGGCCTATATGACTCAGCTTTAGTAAGATCTTTGCCCGGCTTTGGAACCATTTTGATTATTACAAGCTTCCAGAGTTGTGGATAATACTCCAGTCGTAATGTGGCATTATAAATAAACAGCAAGATTCTCATTGCAATATGCGGCAAGTTCATCAGCATCTTGTTACTAATTACATCAATACCTGGTGCTTTCTTTGGCTTGAGTTCAGCAATTACTTTATGTACATCACGCATCTTAAACTTTAAGGCTCGAGGGGGTAGAGCAACTACACTCGGCAAATCAGCAACACCAGTACATGTATTTGGGGTAAAAACGGATTTTAAATGCTCAGCAAATATTTTAAATTTTTCCGTATCGCTTCTTGCCCAATCTCCGGTAGACGTGCGCAGAGGTGGCTTAAACTCAACCGGTGTTTTAAGCTTTCTAGCAGCGCGCCACAAAGAGTAATTAGATGTCGGTGTGACATCAAGACCTTCCAAATAATTTTTAAGAGATGCAGTTTTTTCAGATGCAAGCAACTCTTGAAGTCGTTTAGAACATTCTTTAAGTCTGAGTTTATGTTGGGGTGATCTGTGCTGTTGCCATTCCCTTCTAGCTCTTCTTTTTTCACATACAAGATGTTCAATATCCCTGGAATAAATTTTATTAAACCCAGACTGCGGATGGGAGGTAGTGGCATGTTCAGCAGCCTGTTTAATAATTTCGTTTAGATTGGCAATGTTAGTTTCAATGTCATTGGGTGTTCTTAACGCAATATTTTCCGTGCAATATTTTCCAGCCAATTAACACGATTGGTCATCTTCATATATGGGTGAGGTAAGTCACTTCTTAGTGGGTTACAAATTGTAACGATAGTGGGGGAGTGATCGGAGGAGAGATCTAGAGAAGTTTCAACGTTGATTAAATTCCTAGAAATATTTTTCATTACGCCAAAATCAATAACATCTGGAATTTTTCGTACGTCAGTAGGCCAATAAGTGGGCTCCCCACTCGAAATAACATCTAAGCCCATTTTTGAAATTGTATTAAACAAAGCTTGACCTCTAGGTGTTAGAAGGCGCGATCCCCAGTACGTATGCTTTGCATTGTAGTCTCCAGCTGCCACGAAACAAGATCCAAGCGATTTGTAGAACTTCTCATACTGATTTTCGGTAACTGAAAATCTGGGAGGTGAGTAAATTGATGATATTATGAAATTAGAACAAAAATTTTCTACAAAAATATTCGTAGCTTGCATATATTCTTCACTAAGGTTGTCAAGGATACAATGCTTGAGTCTTGACTTAATTAGAATTGCAGATCCACCTCATGCTCTCCCTCTAGGGTCCTTTGTATCATACATAGTGTAGCCATTTATTTTGAAAAAGCTTCTCGAAGTCAAATGTGTCTCAGAGACCAACATTATATCAATATTTTTTTCCGTAAGAAAGTGCTCAAGTTCATTTTTATGTTGGCGAATGCCGTTTGCGTTGCAGAAACATATTTTTAACGTGTTCATGGCTTATTAATTAATGCTTGAAGCAGAGTATTCTGCATTCTCAGCATTTCTTGCATCATGTTGTAAAGTTGTTTATAGTTTGCACCAAATTGTCAATAGTAGCTTCAAGGCGACTAAAGTTAAAGCTTGAGTTTGCATTCGTCGAATTATTTGGAGGTGGAACATTTTGTGGGGGAATTGAATTTGTTTTAGCAGCATTGGCATACGATACACGGGAAGTAACTGGTTGGCTCATTTGCACAAAAGTGGCGGAGTAAGCGTTAGCTGATTGAGATTAAGCTAATTTGGGTTTTTGCAAATTAGTCTGTTTGACAAAAGAGTACACAGGAAAACCTCTGTAGTTAGCGGTGTGATTACCTCCACAATTACTGCATTTTTTATCACTTTGATCTTTTGGCTTATTCCAACTAGCAGTGCCGTGTACTTCTCCGCAAACAACACAAACAGTGGGTAATTTACAGTATGTTTTTGTATGACCATATTCTTGGCAATTACTGTACGGGACCTGATCGGTTATGTGGCTCTTCAACTGTGATTTTTCGGTATAAGAGGTATTTTAGGATATAAATTGGGTGTGTCTCATTTTTCTTCAGCTGTATATCATTCGGCTCCAGTTCAACACGAAATAGAGGCTGGGGGATCTTCTCCCTATTGATTATGTTGGAAACATTGTTTACCTTAAATCCTTGTATCATGAGTGCATCTTTTACTTCTTCGGGATTAACATAAGAGTCAATGCACTTCAATACGATCTGCATATCTTTGGCACTCTTAAGCTGGTACGTATAAATACTTGTTTAATTTTTTTCGAATTCAGTCACTATTTTGCGGAAATCTTTTTCTTCGTATATATGAATTTTAGTTTCGTCAATGTTACCACGCTTTATTGGAATAACATGAAATGCGTTTTCACCAATGGCCGAGACTAATTTTTTAATTAATGCGTTAGAATTTTTCTCTCTCAAATATTATAGGTGGTGGCTTAAAAGACTTTTGCGATGATGCAGCGGGCTTGTCGTCGGTGACTTGCAATAATGAAAAACGATTGGAAGATGATGTGCTATTATCCCTAGACATCTTTGGAGCAGATTTAATTTTTGAAAAATTCGGGCTTCGCCCAAAATGACAAAATATGTTCACTTGGCAATCACTGTTCACTTGGCTATCACAGTTTCAGAATGCTGGAATAACCAAAATAAAAACGGTAGAATGCAACAACAAAGTAACATAAGACCACTACAATAATACTTACATGCATGTACCGATGGTACATCGAATAAGTAAAAATAATTAATACACTAATTTGTAAAATTAGTGTATTTTTATATAGGCTACAACAATTGACACTAAAATTAAAAAAATTTAAATTAAAGGGTGGTCCATCAATTAATGCAGTTTTGACTTCGTAATTTTGACAAATTGCTATATATTGGAAACCGTAAGAGTTAAACTCTTGAATTTTTCAAAAACGGTAAAACTAAAAAATCCTAAAATTATAAAATCGCCAAAAATTTAAAAAAATCGCCAATACGAAAAAATTGCCAAAATTAAAAAAATCGCCAAAACGAGAAAAACGTGTCAAAACTAAAAAAATCCCACAATAAAAAAAACGCCAAAAATCCCCAAAACAAAAAAATTTCTTATATGAACAAAAATCGCCAAAAATTAAAAAAAATCGTCTAAATGGAAAAAAATCGACAAAACGAAAATAAATTGCCAAAATTAAAAAAAAACGCCAAAAACCGAAAAAAGTTCATAAAACAAAAAAAAAATTGCCAAAAATTAAAAAAATCTCTTAAATGAAAAAAACGGCAAATTAAAAAAAATCGCTAAAACGAAAAAAAGCACCAAAACTAAGAAAAGCACCAAATTAAGAAAACTTCAAAAACGCAAAAAACGGCAAATTTTGAGAAAACCCTATTGAAAAACACTTAAAACCGAAAAAACCCCAAAAACGAAAGAAATGCCAAAATTATATTTTATATAGGCTAAAGTTTATATAGTATTACTACGGCACCATTCGTGCGCAAGTCAGAGTCGCACTATACTGAATTTATCTTTAGTAACTGGAGATGGAAATAAAATGTATCGCTAAATTACAGTCCTAACTATAAAGTTAAATAAAGAACATGTTCTGTTTCATTTCCCTGAAAACGTTCCTTTGAGTACAAGAAATTAAAAAAAAAATTTTATGAATAAACGTTTACATAATACCACTATACATACCTTTTCTAATTGGATGTTTAAATTGAGGAAATTAACAATTTTGCAAAATCAAAGATTATTAAATAAAAAAGTTACATAGTTTACTTGGTATGGAGGTACAATACTAAAACTATTTTCGAAGTTCGAAGCTTAAGCGAAGATTAGATCGAATCTCGTGTCAAGTGGGATATTTAATATTGTTTTCATTTGATAGTTTTGATATAACGGCATTATTCGTTTGTTTAGCTATAAGTGTAACAAACGAGTAACTTATTGATCAAGTATATAGAATTAAATTTACTCCTAATGCACCAAACTCGTATCTCAATAAATGCGCTTCATAATTAAACTTAATACTAATATATATAGATGTAATCAATTCCTTAATAATTGTATATGAACTTTTATCCAAACACCGAAGTATAAAAAGATGAACCGTTTCTTTTTTGCTCTCCTGAAAACTTTTTTTTAATACTAATATTTATTTAATGTATCTTCAAATATGATAAGTAATCAAATCTTAAAGCTAAAATATAATTATTTAGCCCAACCAGTGTCGGCCAAAACTTAGTGATAGTTTAAATAATACATAAGTAGTGATAATCAAAAAGGAAAGTTAAATGTTTTTTCAAGCAATCGCATCTAGAGTGTTGAGTAAAATAGCCCTTGTGTCCCTCTTTTTTAGGCGGATGTGTCCAGTAAACTTCAAAATATTACGAGCAAGCGGATTAGGATGTGACTCGAGTTTTGTTAAGTATTTGCCTGCGTATCTTGCAATTTCTTCAGTCATTAGTGGCATTTTTAAATCACGATGCAAATTTGAATTCTTAATGTACCATGGAGCAGATGTTATTAACCTTAAAATTTTGTTTCGTCTTCGTTGAATTCTCTTTACATTGGAAGCTGAAGCAGTGCCCAATAACTGGATACCGTAACACCATATTGGCTTCAAAAGCGACTTGTATATTAAAAGTTTGCAGTCCAGACTAAGTGTTGAATTTCTGCCAATCAACCAATGAATTTGAGAGAACTTAAGTTTCATCTGAGTTAGCTTAAAGTCAATATGATGTTTCCATGTAAGTCTTCGATCAAGGTGTATACCAAGGTATTTCACTTGGGAATGTTGAGGAATATTTTGATTGTTGATTTGAATGGGGGAACAAGTATCTCTTCTTAGGGTAAACGTTATATGGACACACTTTTGTTCATTGACTTTAATTCTCCATAAGTTCAACCAGATTTCCAATTGTGTAATATGTTCTTGAAGATATCGGGAAGCCTCGTGCGGGTTTTTGTGCATACTAAAGCAGGCTGTATCATCAGCAAACGTAGATGTATGGATATTGCTGCTCAAAGTATAAATCAAATACAAAACTGGCCCCAGTATGCTCCCCTGTGGCACACCGGATGATATAGATAGGGGCAGACTCATGAATTCTCCTTCCACAATAGCAAACTTTCGGGTAATTATGTAGCTTTCTAATAGATTCAGAAAATTTATTGGTAAATATGATTTTAATTTTAAAATAAGGCTTCATGCAACACTTTATCAAATGCCTGAGAAACGTCAGTAAACAGGGCAGAACAATACATTTTTTCTTCAAAAGTTCTTCTTATAAATTGCACCAATCTATGAGTTTGTTCAATGGTGCTATGCTGACTTCTAAAACCAAATTGATGGTCTGGGATGCATCCACTACCTCTTAGAATAGGGGACAATTTTGACATGAGCAGTTTTTCGAAGAGTTTTGCCATAGTTGACAGCAAACTTATTGGCCTATATGACTCAGCTTTAGTAAGATCTTTGCCCGGCTTTGGAACCATTTTGATTATTACAAGCTTCCAGAGTTGTGGATAATACTCCAGTCGTAATATGGCATTAGAAATAAACAGCAAGATTCTTATTGCAATATGCGGCAAGTTCATCAGCATCTTGTTACTAATTCCATCAATACCTGGAGCTTTCTTTGGCTTGAGTTCAGCAATTACTTTATGTACATCACGCATCTTAAACTTTAAGGCTCGAGGGGGTAGAGCAACTACACTCGGCAAATCAGCAACACCAGTACATGTATTTGGGGTAAATACGGATTTTAAATGCTCAGCAAATATTTTACATTTTTCCGTATCGCTTCTTGCCCAATCTCCGGTAGATGTGCGCAGAGGTGGCTTAAACTCAACCGGTGTTTTAAGCTTTCTAGCAGCGCGCCACAAAGAGTAATTAGATGTAGGTGTGACATCAAGACCTTCCAAATAATTTTTAAGAGATGCAGTTTTTTCAGATGCAAGCAACTCTTGAAGTCGTTAGAACATTCTTTAAGTCTGAGTTTATGTTGGGGTGATCTGTGCTGTTGCCATTCCCTTCTAGCTCTTCTTTTTTCACATACAAGATGTTCAATATCCCTGGAATAAATTTTATTAAACCCAGACTGCGAATGGGAGGTAGTGGCATGTTCAGCAGCCTGTTTAATAATTTCGTTTAGATTGGCAATGTTAGTTTCAATGTCATTGGGTGTTCTTAACGCAATATTTTCCGTGCAATATTTTCCAGCCAATTAACACGATTGGTCATCTTCATATATGGGTGAGGTAAGTCACTTCTTAGTGGGTTACAAATTGTAACGATAGTGGGGGAGTGATCGGAGGAGAGATCTAGAGAAGTTTCAACATTGATTAAATCCCTAGAAATATTTTTCATTACGCCAAAATCAATAACATCTGGAATTTTTCGTACGTCAGTAGGCCAATAAGTGGGCTCCCCACTCGAAATAACATCTAAGCCCATTTTTGGAATTGTATTAAACAAAGCTTGACCTCTAGGTGTTAGAAGGCGCGATCCCCAGTACGTATGCTTTGCATTGTAGTCTCCAGCTGCCACGAAACAAGATCCAAGCGATTTGTAGAACTTCTCATACTGATTTTCGGTAACTGAAAATCTGGGAGGTGAGTAAATTGATGATATTATGAAATTAGAACAAAAATTTTCTACAAAAATATTCGTAGCTTGCATATATTCTTCACTAAGGTTGTCAAGGATACAATGCTTGAGTCTTGACTTAATTAGAATTGCAGATCCACCTCATGCTCTCCCTCTAGGGTCCTTTGTATCATACATAGTGTAGCCATTTATTTTGAAAAAGCTTCTCGAAGTCAAATGTGTCTCAGAGACCAACATTATATCAATATTTTTTTCCGTAAGAAAGTGCTCAAGTTCATTTTTATGTTGGCGAATGCCGTTTGCGTTGCAGAAACATATTTTTAACGTGTTCATGGCTTATTAATTAATGCTTGAAGCAGAGTATTCTGCATTCTCAGCATTTCTTGCATCATGTTGTAAAGTTGTTTATAGTTTGCACCAAATTGTCAATAGTAGCTTCAAGGCGACTAAAGTTAAAGCTTGAGTTTGCATTCGTCGAATTATTTGGAGGTGGAACATTTTGTGGGGGAATTGAATTTGTTTTAGCAGCATTGGCATACGATACACGGGAAGTAACTGGTTGGCTCATTTGCACAAAAGTGGCGGAGTAAGCGTTAGCTGATTGAGATTAAGCTAATTTGGGTTTTTGCAAATTAGTCTGTTTGACAAAAGAGTACACAGGAAAACCTCTGTAGTTAGCGGTGTGATTACCTCCACAATTACTGCATTTTTTATCACTTTGATCTTTTGGCTTATTCCAACTAGCAGTGCCGTGTACTTCTCCGCAAACAACACAAACAGTGGGTAATTTACAGTATGTTTTTGTATGACCATATTCTTGGCAATTACTGTACGGGACCTGATCGGTTATGTGGCTCTTCAACTGTGATTTTTCGGTATAAGAGGTATTTTAGGCTATAAATTGGGTGTGTCTCATTTTTCTTCAGCTGTATATCATTCGGCTCCAGTTCAACACGAAATAGAGGCTGGGGGATCTTCTCCCTATTGATTATGTTGGAAACATTGTTTACCTTAAATCCTTGTATCATGAGTGCATCTTTTACTTCTTCGGGATTAACATAAGAGTCAATGCACTTCAATACGATCTGCATATCTTTGGCACTCTTAAGCTGGTACGTATAAATACTTGTTTAATTTTTTTCGAATTCAGTCACTATTTTGCGGAAATCTTTTTCTTCGTATATATGAATTTTAGTTTAGTCAATGTTACCACGCTTTATTGGAATAACATGAAATGCGTTTTCACCAATGGCCGAGACTAATTTTTTAATTAATGCGTTAGAATTTTTCTCTCTCAAATATTATAGGTGGTGGCTTAAAAGACTTTTGCGATGATGCAGCGGGCTTGTCGTCGGTGACTTGCAATAATGAAAAACGATTGGAAGATGATGTGCTATTATCCCTAGACATCTTTGGAGCAGATTTAATTTTTGAAAAATTCGGGCTTCGCCCAAAATGACAAAATATGTTCACTTGGCAATCACTGTTCACTTGGCTATCACAGTTTCAGAATGCTGGAATAACCAAAATAAAAACGGTAGAATGCAACAACAAAGTAACATAAGACCACTACAATAATACTTACATGCATGTACCGATGGTACATCGAATAAGTAAAAATAATTAATACACTAATTTGTAAAATTAGTGTATTTTTATATAGGCTACAACAATTGACACTAAAATTAAAAAAATTTAAATTAAAGGGTGGTCCATCAATTAATGCAGTTTTGACTTCGTAATTTTGACAAATTGCTATATCTTGGAAACCGTAAGAGTTAAACTCTTGAATTTTTCAAAAACGGTAAAACTAAAAAATCCTAAAATTATAAAATCGCCAAAAATTTAAAAAAATCGCCAATACGAAAAAATTGCCAAAATTAAAAAAATCGCCAAAACGAGAAAAACGTGTCAAAACTAAAAAAAATCCCACAATAAAAAAACGCCAAAAATCCCCAAAACAAAAAAATTTCTTATATGAACAAAAATCGCCAAAAATTAAAAAAAATCGTCTAAATGGAAAAAAATCGACAAAACGAAAATAAATTGCCAAAATTAAAAAAAAACGCCAAAAACCGAAAAAAGTTCATAAAACAAAAAAAAAATTGCCAAAAATTAAAAAAATCTCTTAAATGAAAAAAACGGCAAATTAAAAAAATCGCTAAAACGAAAAAAAGCACCAAAACTAAGAAAAGCACCAAATTAAGAAAACTTCAAAAACGCAAAAAACGGCAAATTTTGAGAAAACCCTATTGAAAAACACTTAAAACCGAAAAAACCCCAAAAACGAAAGAAATGCCAAAATTATATTTTATATAGGCTAAAGTTTATATAGTATTACTACGGCACCATTCGTGCGCAAGTCAGAGTCGCACTATACTGAATTTATCTTTAGTAACTGGAGATGGAAATAAAATGTATCGCTAAATTACAGTCCTAACTATAAAGTTAAATAAAGAACATGTTCTGTTTCATTTCCCTGAAAACGTTCCTTTGAGTACAAGAAATTAAAAAAAAATTTTATGAATAAACGTTTACATAATACCACTATACATACCTTTTCTAATTGGATGTTTAAATTGAGGAAATTAACAATTTTGCAAAATCAAAGATTATTAAATAAAAAAGTTACATAAATTACTTGGTATGGAGGTACAATACTAAAACTATTTTCGAAGTTCGAAGCTTAAGCGAAGATTAGATCGAATCTCGTGTCAAGTGGGATATTTAATATTGTTTTCATTTGATAGTTTTGATATAACGGCATTATTCGTTTGTTTAGCTATAAGTGTAACAAACGAGTAACTTATTGATCAAGTATATAGAATTAAATTTACTCCTAATGCACCAAACTCGTATCTCAATAAATGCGCTTCATAATTAAACTTAATACTAATATATATAGATGTAATCAATTCCTTAATAATTGTATATGAACTTTTATCCAAACACCGAAGTATAAAAAGATGAACCGTTTCTTTTTTGCTCTCCTGAAAACTTTTTTTTAATACTAATATTTATTTAATGTATCTTCAAATATGATAAGTAATCAAATCTTAAAGCTAAAATATAATTATTTAGCCCAACCAGTGTCGGCCAAAACTTAGTGATAGTTTAAATAATACATAAGTAGTGATAATCAAAAAGGAAAGTTAAATGTTTTTTCAAGCAATCGCATCTAGAGTGTTGAGTAAAATAGCCCTTGTGTCCCTCTTTTTTAGGCGGATGTGTCCAGTAAACTTTAAAATATTACGAGCAAGCGGATTAGGATGTGACTCGAGTTTTGTTAAGTATTTGCCTGCGTATCTTGCAATTTCTTCAGTCATTAGTGGCATTTTTAAATCACGATGCAAATTTGAATTCTTAATGTACCATGGAGCAGATGTTATTAACCTTAAAATTTTGTTTCGTCTTCGTTGAATTCTCTTTACATTGGAAGCTGAAGCAGTGCCCAATAACTGGATACCGTAACACCATATTGGCTTCAAAAGCGACTTGTATATTAAAAGTTTGCAGTCCAGACTAAGTGTTGAATTTCTGCCAATCAACCAATGAATTTGAGAGAACTTAAGTTTCATCTGAGTTAGCTTAAAGTCAATATGATGTTTCCATGTAAGTCTTCGATCAAGGTGTATACCAAGGTATTTCACTTGGGAATGTTGAGGAATATTTTGATTGTTGATTTGAATGGGGGAACAAGTATCTCTTCTTAGGGTAAACGTTATATGGACACACTTTTGTTCATTGACTTTAATTCTCCATAAGTTCAACCAGATTTCCAATTGTGTAATATGTTCTTGAAGATATCGGGAAGCCTCGTGCGGGTTTTTGTGCATACTATAGCAGGCTGTATCATCGGCAAACGTAGATGTATGGATATTGCTGCTCAAAGTATAAATCAAATACAAAACTGGCCCCAGTATGCTCCCCTGTGGCACACCGGATGATATAGATAGGGGCAGACTCATGAATTCTCCTTCCACAATAGCAAACTTTCGGGTAATTATGTAGCTTTCTAATAGATTCAGAAAATTTATTGGTAAATATGATTTTAATTTTAAAATAAGGCTTCATGCAACACTTTATCAAATGCCTGAGAAACGTCAGTAAACAGGGCAGAACAATACATTTTTTCTTCAAAAGTTCTTCTTATAAATTGCACCAATCTATGAGTTTGTTCAATGGTGCTATGCTGACTTCTAAAACCAAATTGATGGTCTGGGATGCATCCACTACCTCTTAGAATAGGGGACAATTTTGACATGAGCAGTTTTTCGAAGAGTTTTGCCATAGTTGACAGCAAACTTATTGGCCTATATGACTCAGCTTTAGTAAGATCTTTGCCCGGCTTTGGAACCATTTTGATTATTACAAGCTTCCAGAGTTGTGGATAATACTCCAGTCGTAATATGGCATTAGAAATAAACAGCAAGATTCTTATTGCAATATGCGGCAAGTTCATCAGCATCTTGTTACTAATTCCATCAATACCTGGAGCTTTCTTTGGCTTGAGTTCAGCAATTACTTTATGTACATCACGCATCTTAAACTTTAAGGCTCGAGGGGGTAGAGCAACTACACTCGGCAAATCAGCAACACCAGTACATGTATTTGTGGTAAATACGGATTTTAAATGCTCAGCAAATATTTTACATTTTTCCGTATCGCTTCTTGCCCAATCTCCGGTAGATGTGCGCAGAGGTGGCTTAAACTCAACCGGTGTTTTAAGCTTTCTAGCAGCGCGCCACAAAGAGTAATTAGATGTAGGTGTGACATCAAGACCTTCCAAATAATTTTTAAGAGATGCAGTTTTTTCAGATGCAAGCAACTCTTGAAGTCGTTAGAACATTCTTTAAGTCTGAGTTTATGTTGGGGTGATCTGTGCTGTTGCCATTCCCTTCTAGCTCTTCTTTTTTCACATACAAGATGTTCAATATCCCTGGAATAAATTTTATTAAACCCAGACTGCGAATGGGAGGTAGTGGCATGTTCAGCAGCCTGTTTAATAATTTCGTTTAGATTGGCAATGTTAGTTTCAATGTCATTGGGTGTTCTTAACGCAATATTTTCCGTGCAATATTTTCCAGCCAATTAACACGATTGGTCATCTTCATATATGGGTGAGGTAAGTCACTTCTTAGTGGGTTACAAATTGTAACGATAGTGGGGGAGTGATCGGAGGAGAGATCTAGAGAAGTTTCAACATTGATTAAATCCCTAGAAATATTTTTCATTACGCCAAAATCAATAACATCTGGAATTTTTCGTACGTCAGTAGGCCAATAAGTGGGCTCCCCACTCGAAATAACATCTAAGCCCATTTTTGGAATTGTATTAAACAAAGCTTGACCTCTAGGTGTTAGAAGGCGCGATCCCCAGTACGTATGCTTTGCATTGTAGTCTCCAGCTGCCACGAAACAAGATCCAAGCGATTTGTAGAACTTCTCATACTGATTTTCGGTAACTGAAAATCTGGGAGGTGAGTAAATTGATGATATTATGAAATTAGAACAAAAATTTTCTACAAAAATATTCGTAGCTTGCATATATTCTTCACTAAGGTTGTCAAGGATACAATGCTTGAGTCTTGACTTAATTAGAATTGCAGATCCACCTCATGCTCTCCCTCTAGGGTCCTTTGTATCATACATAGTGTAGCCATTTATTTTGAAAAAGCTTCTCGAAGTCAAATGTGTCTCAGAGACCAACATTATATCAATATTTTTTTCCGTAAGAAAGTGCTCAAGTTCATTTTTATGTTGGCGAATGCCGTTTGCGTTGCAGAAACATATTTTTAACGTGTTCATGGCTTATTAATTAATGCTTGAAGCAGAGTATTCTGCATTCTCAGCATTTCTTGCATCATGTTGTAAAGTTGTTTATAGTTTGCACCAAATTGTCAATAGTAGCTTCAAGGCGACTAAAGTTAAAGCTTGAGTTTGCATTCGTCGAATTATTTGGAGGTGGAACATTTTGTGGGGGAATTGAATTTGTTTTAGCAGCATTGGCATACGATACACGGGAAGTAACTGGTTGGCTCATTTGCACAAAAGTGGCGGAGTAAGCGTTAGCTGATTGAGATTAAGCTAATTTGGGTTTTTGCAAATTAGTCTGTTTGACAAAAGAGTACACAGGAAAACCTCTGTAGTTAGCGGTGTGATTACCTCCACAATTACTGCATTTTTTATCACTTTGATCTTTTGGCTTATTCCAACTAGCAGTGCCGTGTACTTCTCCGCAAACAACACAAACAGTGGGTAATTTACAGTATGTTTTTGTATGACCATATTCTTGGCAATTACTGTACGGGACCTGATCGGTTATGTGGCTCTTCAACTGTGATTTTTCGGTATAAGAGGTATTTTAGGCTATAAATTGGGTGTGTCTCATTTTTCTTCAGCTGTATATCATTCGGCTCCAGTTCAACACGAAATAGAGGCTGGGGGATCTTCTCCCTATTGATTATGTTGGAAACATTGTTTACCTTAAATCCTTGTATCATGAGTGCATCTTTTACTTCTTCGGGATTAACATAAGAGTCAATGCACTTCAATACGATCTGCATATCTTTGGCACTCTTAAGCTGGTACGTATAAATACTTGTTTAATTTTTTTCGAATTCAGTCACTATTTTGCGGAAATCTTTTTCTTCGTATATATGAATTTTAGTTTCGTCAATGTTACCACGCTTTATTGGAATAACATGAAATGCGTTTTCACCAATGGCCGAGACTAATTTTTTAATTAATGCGTTAGAATTTTTCTCTCTCAAATATTATAGGTGGTGGCTTAAAAGACTTTTGCGATGATGCAGCGGGCTTGTCGTCGGTGACTTGCAATAATGAAAAACGATTGGAAGATGATGTGCTATTATCCCTAGACATCTTTGGAGCAGATTTAATTTTTGAAAAATTCGGGCTTCGCCCAAAATGACAAAATATGTTCACTTGGCAATCACTGTTCACTTGGCTATCACAGTTTCAGAATGCTGGAATAACCAAAATAAAAACGGTAGAATGCAACAACAAAGTAACATAAGACCACTACAATAATACTTACATGCATGTACCGATGGTACATCGAATAAGTAAAAATAATTAATACACTAATTTGTAAAATTAGTGTATTTTTATATAGGCTACAACAATTGACACTAAAATTAAAAAAATTTAAATTAAAGGGTGGTCCATCAATTAATGCAGTTTTGACTTCGTAATTTTGACAAATTGCTATATCTTGGAAACCGTAAGAGTTAAACTCTTGAATTTTTCAAAAACGGTAAAACTAAAAAATCCTAAAATTATAAAATCGCCAAAAATTAAAAAAAATCGCCAATACGAAAAAATTGCCAAAATTAAAAAAATCGCCAAAACGAGAAAAACGTGTCAAAACTAAAAAAAATCCCACAATAAAAAAACGCCAAAAATCCCCAAAACAAAAAAATTTCTTATATGAACAAAAATCGCCAAAAATTAAAAAAAATCGTCTAAATGGAAAAAAATCGACAAAACGAAAATAAATTGCCAAAATTAAAAAACAAACGCCAAAAACCGAAAAAAGTTCATAAAACAAAAAAAAAATTGCCAAAAATTAAAAAAATCTCTTAAATGAAAAAAACGGCAAATTAAAAAAATCGCTAAAACGAAAAAAAGCACCAAAACTAAGAAAAGCACCAAATTAAGAAAACTTCAAAAACGCAAAAAACGGCAAATTTTGAGAAAACCCTATTGAAAAACACTTAAAACCGAAAAAACCCCAAAAACGAAAGAAATGCCAAAATTATATTTTATATAGGCTAAAGTTTATATAGTATTACTACGGCACCATTCGTGCGCAAGTCAGAGTCGCACTATACTGAATTTATCTTTAGTAACTGGAGATGGAAATAAAATGTATCGCTAAATTACAGTCCTAACTATAAAGTTAAATAAAGAACATGTTCTGTTTCATTTCCCTGAAAACGTTCCTTTGAGTACAAGAAATTAAAAAAAAATTTTATGAATAAACGTTTACATAATACCACTATACATACCTTTTCTAATTGGATGTTTAAATTGAGGAAATTAACAATTTTGCAAAATCAAAGATTATTAAATAAAAAAGTTACATAGTTTACTTGGTATGGAGGTACAATACTAAAACTATTTTCGAAGTTCGAAGCTTAAGCGAAGATTAGATCGAATCTCGTGTCAAGTGGGATATTTAATATTGTTTTCATTTGATAGTTTTGATATAACGGCATTATTCGTTTGTTTAGCTATAAGTGTAACAAACGAGTAACTTATTGATCAAGTATATAGAATTAAATTTACTCCTAATGCACCAAACTCGTATCTCAATAAATGCGCTTCATAATTAAACTTAATACTAATATATATAGATGTAATCAATTCCTTAATAATTGTATATGAACTTTTATCCAAACACCGAAGTATAAAAAGATGAACCGTTTCTTTTTTGCTCTCCTGAAAACTTTTTTTAATACTAATATTTATTTAATGTATCTTCAAATATGATAAGTAATCAAATCTTAAAGCTAAAATATAATTATTTAGCCCAACCAGTGTCGGCCAAAACTTAGTGATAGTTTAAATAATACATAAGTAGTGATAATCAAAAAGGAAAGTTAAATGTTTTTTCAAGCAATCGCATCTAGAGTGTAGAGTAAAATAGCCCTTGTGTCCCTCTTTTTTAGGCGGATGTGTCCAGTAAACTTCAAAATATTACGAGCAAGCGGATTAGGATGTGACTCGAGTTTTGTTAAGTATTTGCCTGCGTATCTTGCAATTTCTTCAGTCATTAGTGGCATTTTTAAATCACGATGCAAATTTGAATTCTTAATGTACCATGGAGCAGATGTTATTAACCTTAAAATTTTGTTTCGTCTTCGTTGAATTCTCTTTACATTGGAAGCTGAAGCAGTGCCCAATAACTGGATACCGTAACACCATATTGGCTTCAAAAGCGACTTGTATATTAAAAGTTTGCAGTCCAGACTAAGTGTTGAATTTCTGCCAATCAACCAATGAATTTGAGAGAACTTAAGTTTCATCTGAGTTAGCTTAAAGTCAATATGATGTTTCCATGTAAGTCTTCGATCAAGGTGTATACCAAGGTATTTCACTTGGGAATGTTGAGGAATATTTTGATTGTTGATTCGAATGGGGGAACAAGTATCTCTTCTTAGGGTAAACGTTATATGGACACACTTTTGTTCATTGACTTTAATTCTCCATAAGTTCAACCAGATTTCCAATTGTGTAATATGTTCTTGAAGATATCGGGAAGCCTCGTGCGGGTTTTTGTGCATACTAAAGCAGGCTGTATCATCGGCAAACGTAGATGTATGGATATTGCTGCTCAAAGTATAAATCAAATACAAAACTGGCCCCAGTATGCTCCCCTGTGGCACACCGGATGATATAGATAGGGGCAGACTCATGAATTCTCCTTCCACAATAGCAAACTTTCGGGTAATTATGTAGCTTTCTAATAGATTCAGAAAATTTATTGGTAAATATGATTTTAATTTTAAAATAAGGCTTCATGCAACACTTTATCAAATGCCTGAGAAACGTCAGTAAACAGGGCAGAACAATACATTTTTTCTTCAAAAGTTCTTCTTATAAATTGCACCAATCTATGAGTTTGTTCAATGGTGCTATGCTGACTTCTAAAACCAAATTGATGGTCTGGGATGCATCCACTAACTCTTAGAATAGGGGACAATTTTGACATGAGCAGTTTTTCGAAGAGTTTTGACATAGTTGACAGCAAACTTATTGGCCTATATGACTCAGCTTTAGTAAGATCTTTGCCCGGCTTTGGAACCATTTTGATTATTACAAGCTTCCAGAGTTGTGGATAATACTCCAGTCGTAATATGGCATTAGAAATAAACAGCAAGATTCTTATTGCAATATGCGGCAAGTTCATCAGCATCTTGTTACTAATTCCATCAATACCTGGAGCTTTCTTTGGCTTGAGTTCAGCAATTACTTTATGTACATCACGCATCTTAAACTTTAAGGCTCGAGGGGGTAGAGCAACTACACTCGGCAAATCAGCAACACCAGTACATGTATTTGGGGTAAATACGGATTTTAAATGCTCAGCAAATATTTTACATTTTTCCGTATCGCTTCTTGCCCAATCTCCGGTAGATGTGCGCAGAGGTGGCTTAAACTCAACCGGTGTTTTAAGCTTTCTAGCAGCGCGCCACAAAGAGTAATTAGATGTAGGTGTGACATCAAGACCTTCCAAATAATTTTTAAGAGATGCAGTTTTTTCAGATGCAAGCAACTCTTGAAGTCGTTAGAACATTCTTTAAGTCTGAGTTTATGTTGGGGTGATCTGTGCAGTTGCCATTCCCTTCTAGCTCTTCTTTTTTCACATACGAGATTTTCAATATCCCTGGAATAAATTTTATTAAACCCAGACTGCGGATGGGAGGTAGTGGCATGTTCAGCAGCCTGTTTAATAATTTCGTTAAATTTGGCAATATTAGTTTCAATGTCATTGGGTGTTCTTAACGCAATATTTTCCGTGCAATGACTAATAAGATATTTTTTGAATCCCAGCCAATTAACACGATTGGTCATCTTCATATATGGGTGAGGTAAGTCACTTCTTAGTGGGTTACAAATTGTAACGATAGTGGGGGAGTGATCTAGAGAAGGAGGTTTTGGCTTTGTCCAATGCCAAATAGTGATTCATTAACATTACAGTTGCCTACCTAGTACTTCTTCATATAAGTCAGTAATATCATCTCCTTCAGGCTCGTGTTCATCACTTAATAAAGTTATCACTACAGATAAAAGTAGCTCTAAATCCAAGGTACAAGTCGGAATGGACAGATACATAACAGTCGTAAAGCGTGGGCGAAGCCCGAATTCTACAAAAATTTCATCTGCTCCAAAGATGTCTAGGGATAATAACGCATCATCTACCAATCGTCAAAATCGTTTTTCATTATTGCAAGTCACCGACGACAAGCCCGCTGCATCATCGCAAAAGTCTTTTAAGCCACCACCTATATATTTGAGAGAGAAAAATTCCAACGCCCTAATTACAAAATTAGTCTCGGCCATTGGTGAAAACGCATTTCATGTTATTCCAATAAAGCGTGGTAACATTGACGAAACTAAAATTCATATATACGAAGAAAAAGATTTCCGCAAAATAGTGACTGAATTCGAAAAAAATTAAACAAGTATTTATACGTACCAGCTTAAGAGTGCCAAAGGTATGCAGATCGTATTGAAGGGTATTGACTCTTATGTTAATCCCGAAGAAGTAAAAGATGCACTCATGATACAAGGATTTAAGGTAAAAAATGTTACCAACATAATCAATAGGGAGAAGATCCCCCAGCCTCTATTTCGTGTTGAATTGGAGCCGAATGATATACATCTGAAAAAAAAAACGAGACACACCCACGCGTAAAATACCTCTTATACCGAAAAATCACTGTTGAAGAGCCACATAAGCGATCAGGTCCCGTACAGTGCCATAATTGCCAAAAATATGGCCACACAAAAACATACTGTAAATTACCCACTGTTTGTGTTGTGTGCGGCGAATTAGACGGCACTGCTAGTTGCAATAAGCCAAAAGATCAAAGTGATAAAAAATGCAGTAATTGTGGAGGTAATCACACCGCTAACTACAGAGGTTGTCCTGTGTACTCTTTTGTCAAACAGACTATGGTGCAAAAACCCAAATTAGCTCCATCTCAATCAGCAAACGCTTACTCCGCCACTTTTGTGCAAATGAGCCAACCAGTTACTTCCCGTGTATCGTATGCCGATGCTGCTAAAACAAATTCTATTCCCCCACAAAATGTTCCACCTCCACTGATGTGTAAAATGTACCATTGCAAATTTCATTGTACCAAATTTGGTACAATTGTACCACATATCCAAACAGTGCTCAAGCTGTCTTTTTATGGTAATACAATAGTTGTGTTCATTTACTAAAAATTTTTACGAATTTGTAACAATTGTTACTGGAAAGTGTTCATTAACCCAAAAAATTTGCAACGAGAGAGCGTCGAAAGAGCGTAAAAAATTGAGAGACAGAAAAATGCTTGCAAGTTCTTACAAGTAAAATTTGTACTTGTAATAATTTTTCAAACAGCTGTTTTATGATTGTGTTTGCAAAACAATTTTCTAAATTAAGTTGAAAATAAAAATATTTTGGAAAATTTAAGAAATTGTAAGTAAATGTAAACTTTTAAGACGATAAAAAGTATTAAAAAGATACAAAATTTATTTTTGTGTAACTAGCGACAACAGAAGCAAAATAATATGTCTAAAGAAATTGAACTAAGCAATACAGAATCTGGTGCATCAGTGGCAAAGGATGTTCCGGCAAACAGAGCAATTTAATTGATACTTAGATCCTTCCATTTTTAATTATATGCATTAATATCTTTCAACAGACTTTGAAATGTTTTTGTTTTTCTTTAATTTTCACAGACCAGCTATTTTTACTGTTGTAAGTATTATGAGTACCTAGCTACTCGTAATTTACACTAAGACGATATTTACACTGGGCATTTTCTGGTTATCTTTGCAGGTAGGCTTTTTAAGTTTGTTGGTGAGAGATGTTGAGAAGCATGCGGACTAAAACAAAAGGCACGAAATGAAAAATCGAGGGGATTTTTGACATTTATCTTTGTTTTTTCGTACTCTCAGCATTAAAAAAAGTCTTGAAGAAAAAAGTCTTAATGTAAATGTGCGTGACTTTTCGAAAGGGGATTAAAAGAAAATTGTCGAAGCAAGTAGCCTGCCTTGCTTAGGCATAATTTGAATAGGCACTAAGCACGCAAATAATTCAATTAATTCAGATATATATTTGCAAATAAATTGGAATTAACACATAATTTATTAGTCACGACAATGGTGAATATAAATGACCATAATCACATCATTTTTAATCAATATCACAATTACAATCATTTTATAATAATATACATATACATATGTATAATATGTCCAGAAAACATAGGGGTAGTAAAGTGTTCATTTACTTTTTCATATTTTTGAGAGTAGTTTTGAAAAATTTCTTGTTACTCTCTCGTTACTAATTTTTACTAGTAAAGTAAATGAACACACCTAATGTATTACATGTCAAAAAATGCTCTAGGTTATACAAAATCTTATCATGTAAACGCAAAATGTATCGAGTAGGAGAGAATACTGATAGAAAATTTGCCAACGGTCGGTAAATGTTTTGTTTTCTAAACCAGAGGTGTATTTCAAAGTAAAAATTGGAATTTATTTAAGGTGTTAACACTTGTAGAAGCAACCAAAATTAACCCAGTAAATTTTCATGTTGTTTTTGTAAATATTGTACAACTGCAACCATCACGTAGCTGATGGTACAAGCAAAACCAAACAAACAATAAACAAACTTATATGAAAAAAATTATATTTTGTCGTAAAATTACATTAAAATAATAAAATGTTTTCTCCAATATTCAGTTTTATTAGTACACACTTTTTGAGCAATTGTAAGGTTTTTATTAACTTAACAGTTCAATATATTTGCTTGCATTTTATAATAGTATCAGTGTAAACACGAAAAATACGTACAAAATGCCCTTTCTTCTCTTTTCTTTAAATACGGAGAGAATTTCATAAAATGTTCATGCTACAAGCACTGTTGCCAGAAATGCAGATTTATCTGGATTTTGCAGATTCTTACCTTCCAAAAAGACGAAATCCAGATTTGAAGATTTTTGGCCTAAAAACGCAGATTTTTCAACTTCAATTATAGTGCACTTTTTTTAAATTTTTCCTATTACTGCTACTACTTTTTGTTTCTTTTATGTGTGAACGACTCAAAGTTTATAGAGTTACAATTTTTTAACTTAGAAGACATCATTAAAGAAAAAGAAGAAGTAACTTTGGCAAGCTTCTGGAATAGAATATCTGATATAAAACAATATTCAGATTACGATTTTGCAGCCCTAAGTTTGGTCAAAATGAAGTGTCTTTACCACATTCATTTGCGAATGTGGAAAAGGTTTTCAGTCAAGTAAACTTGAATAAAACAAAACTTCGAACTCCTTTTAATATTTATGCAACAAATTAAATGAATTTTTTTTATAATTTTTTATATCCGATTTCTTTTCTCATTAATTTTATATTTTTTGCACATAACTATAAATAATTTATATTTGTTTCTTGGTTGTATGCATTTCGTTTCTCCTAAAGAAAGACGGGTTTTCCACACGCACAGGCTACTTTGCAAAGGCTTGACTTTGTAGGAGAAAAGAAAAAATATATCTTATTCTATATTCTTTTTTCTTCAACAAACTCAAGACTTTGCAAAGAAAACTTTGCGTGTGGAAAAGCCACGAAACTCATCAGCAGACTTCAACTAATTTGACATCTCATTGTAAAAAAGGTAATGAGAAAATAATAGTGGATTCAAAATCGAAGATGTTAGCCTGTAAAGATTTTTGCTTGATTCGTTTACAGAAGGTTTATAAAACAAACTGTATGGAAATTTTTTTGTTAACCATTTGTAACCCAAAATAAATTTTATGAATATTACCCATTATGTTTGTGTACGTAATAACATATTGATAGTCGTTCTATAAACATGAAATTTTTTACCATATATAAAAAAAATTCTGGTTGAAGGCTGCTGCTGAGTTTCTTAAGCAGAAACGAAATTAATTTTCTTCGAGCATTAAAGGCTTATATTCATATTATATTCATGTTACAAGGCGCGAACCCCAGTACGTATGTTTTGCATTGTAGTCTCCAGCTGCCACGAAAGATCAAAGCGGTTTGTAGAACTTCTCATACTGATCTTCGGTAACTGAAAATCTGGGAGGTGAGTAAATTGATGATATCACGGAATTAGAACAAACATTTTCTACAAAAATATTCGTAGCTTGCATATTTTCTTCACTAACGTTGTCAAGGATATAGTGCTTGAGTCTTGACTTAATTGGAATTGCAGATCCACCGCATGCTCTCCCTCTAGGGTCCTTTGTATTATATATAGTGTAGCCATTAATTTTCAAAAAGCTTGTCGAAGTTAAATGTGTCTCAAAAACCAACATTATATCGATATTTTTCCCCTAAGGAAGTGCTCAAGTTCATTTTTATGTTGGCGAATGCCGTTTGCGTTCCAGAAACATATTTTTAACATGTTCATGGCTTGTTAATTAATGCTTGAAGCAGTGTATTCTACATTCGTAGCATTTCTTGCATCATGGTAGTCATATTTGTTGTAAAATTATTTATAGTTTGCACTAAATTACCAATGGTAGCTTCAAGGCGATTAAAACTAAAGTTTGAGTTTGTATTTGTTGAAATATTTGGCGGGGAAACATTTTGTGCGGAACTAGAATTTGTTTTAGCAGCATCGGCAGCACGGGAAGTAACTGGTTGATTCATTTGCGCAAAAGTGGCGGAGTAACCGTTTGCTGACTGAAATGGAGCTAATTTAGGTTTTTGCACCATAGTCTGTTTGACAAAAGAGCACATAGGACAACCTCCGTAGTTAGCGGTGTGATTACCTCCACAATTACTGCATTTTTTATCACTTTGATCTTTTGGCTTATTCCAACTAGCAGTGCCGTGTACTTCTCCGCAAACAACACAAACAGTGGGTAATTTACAGTATGTTTTTGTATGACCATATTCTTGGCAATTATGGAAAATATAACGCTTAGAACACCCAATGATATTGAATCGAACATTGCAAATCTTAACGAAATTATTAAACAGGCTTCTGAACATGCCACTACCTCCCATCCGCATACTGGGTTCAATAAAATTTATTCTACAGACGTTAAACATCTCGTACGTGAAAAAAGAAGAGCTGGAAGGGAATGGCAACAGCACAGATCACCTCAACACAAAATCAGATTTAAAGAGTGCACTAAACAACTCCAAGAGTTGCTTGCATATGAAAAAAAAGTCATCTTTAAAAAATTATCTGGAAGGCCTTGATGTCACACCAGCATCTAATTACTCTTTGTGGCGCACTGCTAAAAAACTTAAAACACCCATTGAGTTTAAGCCACCTCTGCGCACATCTACCGGAGGTTGGGCAAGAAGCGATACTGAAAAAGGTAACATATTTGCTGAGCATTTAAAATCCGCATTTACACCAAATACATGTACCGGTGTTGCTGATTTTCCGACTGTAGTTGCTCTACCCCCTCGACCCTTAAAATTTACGATGTGTGGTGTACAAAAACTAATTGCCGAACTCAACCCGAAAAAAGCTCCCGGTATGGACGGAATTAGTAACCAGATGCTGATTAAGTTACCTCGTACTGCAATTAGAATCCTGTTATTCATTTTTAATGCCATTTTACGACTGGAGTATTATCCAGACTGCTGGAAGCTTGCCAAGGTTAAAATGATTCCAAAGCCAGGTAAAGATCTTTCCAAGGCTGAGTCATATAGGCCAATAAGTTTACTGTCAACAATGTCAAAGCTTTTTGAAAAGCTACTCATGACAAAATTGTCTTCAATTTTAACTGATAATGGGTGCATCCCGGACCATCAATTTGGTTTTAGAAGCCAGCATAGCACCATTGAGCAAACGCATAGATTGGTTCAATTTATCAGAAAAACATTTGAGGAAAAGAAGTATTGTTCTGCCGTGTTTATTGATGTTTCTCAGGCATTTGATAAAGTGTGGCATGAAGGCCTGATTTTGAAATTGAAGACATATTTACCAATAAACATTCTAAATCTTTTGGAAAGTTACATTGTTGCACGAAAATTTACAGTTGTGGAAGGACACTTTATGAGTATGCCTGAAACTATCTCACAGGGGAGTATACTGGGTCCATTTTTATATTTGATTTATACTTGTGATATGCCTGTGAGCAGTAGTATCCACACTTCTACATTTGCCGACGATACCGTCTGCCTTAGTATGCACGAAAACCCTGATGAGGCATCCCGAAAACTCCAGGAACACATTAGCCAGATGGAACTATGGTTAAACTTATGGAGAATTAAGGTAAATGAACAAAAGTGTGTCCATATAACATTTACCTTACGAAGAGATACTTGTTCCCCCATTCAGATTAATAATCAAGTTGTTCCTTAACATTCACATGTGAAATATCTTGGTATACACCTCGATCGACGGCTTACATGGAAACATCACATTGACTATAAGTTAACTCAAAAGAAACTAAAATTAACTCAGGTACATTGGCTGATTGGCAGAAATTCAACACTCAGCCTAGACTGCAAACTTTTAATATACAAGTCGCTTTTAAAGCCAATATAGTGTTACGGTATCCAGTTATGGGGCACTGCTTCTGCTTCCAATGTAGAGAGAATTCAACGAAGACAAAATAAAATTTTAAGGTTAATAACATCTGCTCCATGGTACATTAAGAATTCAAATATACATCGTGATTTAAATATGCCACTAGTGACTGAAGAAATTGCAAAATACGTAGGCAAATATCTAACTAAACTCGTGTCACATCCTAATCCGCTTGCTCGTAACATTTTGAACTTTACTGGACACATCCGCTTAAAAAAGAGAGATACAAGGGCTATTTTACTTAACACTCTAGATGGGAATGCTTGAAAATACATTTAATTTTCCTTTTTGATTATCACTACTTTGTAATATTTAAACTATCACTAAGTTTTGGCCGACACTGGTCGGGCTAAATACTTATATTTTAGCTTTAAGATTTGATCACTTATTGTTAGTTCATATTTGGAGATACAATAAATAAATATAGGTATTTAAAAAAAAAAAATTAACATTTGCTAACACCCGAATAATCCTAAATTATCTTTTTATTTATTCAGTAAAATATTGATTGATTATTACAAGCTTCCAGAGTTGTGGATAATACTCCAGTCGTAATATGGCATTAGAAATAAACAGCAAGATTCTTATTGCAATATGCGGCAAGTTCATCAGCATCTTGTTACTAATTCCATCAATACCTGGTGCTTTCTTTGGCTTGAGTTTAGCAATTACTTTATGTACATCACGCATCTTAAACTTTAAGGCTCGAGGGGGTAGAGCAACTACACTCGGCAAATCAGCAACACCAGTACATGTATTTGGGGTAAAAACGGATTTTAAATGCTCAGCAAACATTTTACATTTTTCCGTATCGCTTCTTGCCCAATCTCCGGTAGACGTGCGCAGAGGTGGCTTAAACTCAACGGGTGTTTTAAGCTTTCTAGCAGCGCGCCACAAAGAGTAATTAGATGTCGGTGTGACATCAAGACCTTCCAAATAATTTTTAAGAGATGCAGTTTTTTCAGATGCAAGCAACTCTTGAAGTCGTTTAGAACATTCTTTAAGTCTGAGTTTATGTTGGGGTGATCTGTGCAGTTGCCATTCCCTTCTAGCTCTTCTTTTTTCACATACGAGATTTTCAATATCCCTGGAATAAATTTTATTAAACCCAGACTGCGGATGGGAGGTAGTGGCATGTTCAGCAGCCTGTTTAATAATTTCGTTAAATTTGGCAATGTTAGTTTCAATGTCATTGGGTGTTCTTAACGCAATATTTTCCGTGCAATGACTAATAAGATATTTTTTGAATCCCAGCCAATTAACACGATTGGTCATCTTCATATATGGGTGAGGTAAGTCACTTCTTAGTGGGTTACAAATTGTAACGATAGTGGGGGAGTGATCTAGAGAAGGAGGCTTTGGCTTTGTCCAATGCCAAATAGTGATTCATTAACATTACAGTTGCCTACCTAGTACTTCTTCATATAAGTCAGTAATATCATCTCCTTCAGGCTCGTGTTCAGCACTTAATAAAGTTATCACTACAGATAAAAGTAGCTCTAAATCCAAGGTACAAGTCGGAATGGACAGATACATAACAGTCTTAAAGCGTGGGCGAAGCCCGAATTCTACAAAAATTTCATCTGCTCCAAAGATGTCTAGGGATAATAACGCATCATCTACCAATCGTCAAAATCGTTTTTCATTATTGCAAGTCACCGACGACAAGCCCGCTGCATCATCGCAAAAGTCTTTTAAGCCACCACCTATATATTTGAGAGAGAAAAATTCCAACGCCCTAATTACAAAATTAGTCTCGGCCATTGGTGAAAACGCATTTCATGTTATTCCAATAAAGCGTGGTAACATTGACGAAACTAAAATTCATATATACGAAGAAAAAGATTTCCGCAAAATAGTGACTGAATTCGAAAAAAATTAAACAAGTATTTATACGTACCAGCTTAAGAGTGCCAAAGGTATGCAGATCGTATTGAAGGGTATTGACTCTTATGTTAATCCCGAAGAAGTAAAAGATGCACTCATGATACAAGGATTTAAGGTAAAAAATGTTACCAACATAATCAATAGGGAGAAGATCCCCCAGCCTCTATTTCGTGTTGAATTGGAGCCGAATGATATACATCTGAAAAAAAAAAACGAGACACACCCACGCGTAAAATACCTCTTATACCGAAAAATCACTGTTGAAGAGCCACATAAGCGATCAGGTCCCGTACAGTGCCATAATTGCCAAAAATATGGCCACACAAAAACATACTGTAAATTACCCACTGTTTGTGTTGTGTGCGGCGAATTAGACGGCACTGCTAGTTGCAATAAGCCAAAAGATCAAAGTGATAAAAAATGCAGTAATTGTGGAGGTAATCACACCGCTAACTACAGAGGTTGTCCTGTGTACTCTTTTGTCAAACAGACTATGGTGCAAAAACCCAAATTAGCTCCATCTCAATCAGCAAACGCTTACTCCGCCACTTTTGTGCAAATGAGCCAACCAGTTACTTCCCGTGTATCGTATGCCGATGCTGCTAAAACAAATTCTATTCCCCCACAAAATGTTCCACCTCCACTGATGTGTAAAATATACCATTGCAAATTTCATTGTACCAAATTTGGTACAATTGTACCACATATCCAAACAGTGCTCAAGCTGTCTTTACATGGTAATACAATAGTTGTGTTCATTTACTAAAAATTTTTACGAATTTGTAACAATTGTTACTGGAAAGTGTTCATTAACCCAACAAATTTGCAACGAGAGAGCGTCGAAAGAGCGTAAAAAATTGAGAGACAGAAAAATGCTTGCAAGTTCTTACAAGTAAAATTTGTACTTGTAATAATTTTTCAAACAGCTGTTTTATGATTGTGTTTGCAAAACAATTTTCTAAATTAAGTTGAAAATAAAAATATTTTGGAAAATTTAAGAAATTGTAAGTAAATGTAAACTTTTAAGACGATAAAAAGTATTAAAAAGATACAAAATTTATTTTTGTGTAACTAGCGACAACAGAAGCAAAATAATATGTCTAAAGATATTGAACTAAGCAATACAGAATCTGGTGCATCAGTGGCAAAGGATGTTCCGGCAAACAGAGCAATTTAATTGATACTTAGATCCTTCCATTTTTAATTATATGCATTAATATCTTTCAACAGCCTTTGAAATGTTTTTGTTTTTCTTTAATTTTCACAGACCAGCTATTTTTACTGTTGTAAGTATTATGAGTACCTAGCTACTCGTAATTTACACTAAGACGATATTTACACTGGGCATTTTCTGGTTATCTTTGCAGGTAGGCTTTTTAAGTTTGTTGGTGAGAGATGTTGAGAAGCATGCGGACTAAAACAAAAGGCACGAAATGAAAAATCGAGGGGATTTTTGACATTTATCTTTGTTTTTTCGTACTCTCAGCATTAAAAAAAGTCTTGAAGAAAAAAGTCTTAATGTAAATGTGCGTGACTTTTCGAAAGGGGATTAAAAGAAAATTGTCGAAGCAAGTAGCCTGCCTTGCTTAGGCATAATTTGAATAGGCACTAAGCACGCAAATAATTCAATTAATTCAGATATATATTTGCAAATAAATTGGAATTAACACATAATTTATTAGTCACGACAATGGTGAATATAAATGACCATAATCACATCATTTTTAATCAATATCACAATTACAATCATTTTATAATAATATACATATACATATGCATAATATGTCCAGAAAACATAGGGGTAGTAAAGTGTTCATTTACTTTTTCATATTTTTGAGAGTAGTTTTGAAAAATTTCTTGTTACTCTCTCGTTACTAATTTTTACTAGTAAAGTAAATGAACACACCTAATGTATTACATGTCAAAAAATGCTCTAGGTTATACAAAATCTTATCATGTAAACGCAAAATGTATCGAGTAGGAGAGAATACTGATAGAAAATTTGCCAACGGTCGGTAAATGTTTTGTTTTCTAAACCAGAGGTGTATTTCAAAGTGAAAATTGGAATTTATTTAAGGTGTTAACACTTGTAGAAGCAACCAAAATTAACCCAGTAAATTTTCATGTTGTTTTTGTAAATATTGTACAACTGCAACCATCACGTAGCTGATGGTACAAGCAAAACCAAACAAACAATAAACAAACTTATATGAAAAAAATTATATTTTGTCGTAAAATTACATTAAAATAATAAAATGTTTTCTCCAATATTCAGTTTTATTAGTACACACTTTTTGAGCAATTGTAAGGTTTTTATTAACTTAACAGTTCAATATATTTGCTTGCATTTTATAATAGTATCAGTGTAAACACGAAAAATACGTACAAAATGCCCTTTCTTCTCTTTTCTTTAAATACGGAGAGAATTTCATAAAATGTTCATGCTACAAGCACTGTTGCCAGAAATGCAGATTTATCTGGATTTTGCAGATTCTTACCTTCCAAAAAGACGAAATCCAGATTTGAAGATTTTTGGCCGAAAAACGCAGATTTTTCAACTTCAATTATAGTGCACTTTTTTTAAATTTTTCCTATTACTGCTACTACTTTTTGTTTCTTTTATGTGTGAACGACTCAAAGTTTATAGAGTTACAATTTTTTAACTTAGAAGACATCATTAAAGAAAAAGAAGAAGTAACTTTGGCAAGCTTCTGGAATAGAATATCTGATATAAAACAATATTCAGATTACGATTTTGCAGCCCTAAGTTTGGTCAAAATGAAGTGTCTTTACCACATTCATTTGCGAATGTGGAAAAGGTTTTCAGTCAAGTAAACTTGAATAAAACAAAACTTCGAACTCCTTTTAATATTTATGCAACAAATTAAATGAATTTTTTTTATAATTTTTTATATCCGATTTCTTTTCTCATTAATTTTATATTTTTTGCACATAACTATAAATAATTTATATTTGTTTCTTGGTTGTATGCATTTCGTTTCTCCTAAAGAAAGACGGGTTTTCCACACGCACAGGCTACTTTGCAAAGGCTTGACTTTGTAGGAGAAAAGAAAAAATATATCTTATTCTATATTCTTTTTTCTTCAACAAACTCAAGACTTTGCAAAGAAAACTTTGCGTGTGGAAAAGCCACGAAACTCATCAGCAGACTTCAACTAATTTGACATCTCATTGTAAAAAAGGTAATGAGAAAATAATAGTGGATTCAAAATCGAAGATGTTAGCCTGTAAAGATTTTTGCTTGATTCGTTTACAAAAGGTTTATAAAACAAACTTTGTATGGAAATTTTTTTGTTAACCATTTTGTAACCCAAAATAAATTTTATGAATATTACCCATTATGTTTGTGTACGTAATTCTTAATAACATATTGATAGTCGTTCTATAAACATGAAATTTTTTACCATATATAAAAAAAATTCTGGTTGAAGGCTGCTGCTGAGTTTCTTAAGCAGAAACGAAATTAATTTTCTTCGAGCATTTAAGGCTTATATTCATATTATATTCATGTTACAAGGCGCGAACCCCAGTACGTATGTTTTGCATTGTAGTCTCCAGCTGCCACGAAAGATCAAAGCGGTTTGTAGAACTTCTCATACTGATCTTCGGTAACTGAAAATCTGGGAGGTGAGTAAATTGATGATATCACGGAATTAGAACAAACATTTTCTACAAAAATATTCGTAGCTTGCATATTTTCTTCACTAACGTTGTCAAGGATATAGTGCTTGAGTCTTGACTTAATTGGAATTGCAGATCCACCGCATGCTCTCCCTCTAGGGTCCTTTGTATTATATATAGTGTAGCCATTAATTTTCAAAAAGCTTGTCGAAGTTAAATGTGTCTCAAAAACCAACATTATATCGATATTTTTCCCCTAAGGAAGTGCTCAAGTTCATTTTTATGTTGGCGAATGCCGTTTGCGTTCCAGAAACATATTTTTAACATGTTCATGGCTTGTTAATTAATGCTTGAAGCAGTGTATTCTACATTCGTAGCATTTCTTGCATCATGGTAGTCATATTTGTTGTAAAATTATTTATAGTTTGCACTAAATTACCAATGGTAGCTTCAAGGCGATTAAAACTAAAGTTTGAGTTTGTATTTGTTGAAATATTTGGCGGGGAAACATTTTGTGCGGAACTAGAATTTGTTTTAGCAGCATCGGCAGCACGGGAAGTAACTGGTTGATTCATTTGCGCAAAAGTGGCGGAGTAACCGTTTGCTGACTGAAATGGAGCTAATTTAGGTTTTTGCACCATAGTCTGTTTGACAAAAGAGCACATAGGACAACCTCCGTAGTTAGCGGTGTGATTACCTCCACAATTACTGCATTTTTTATCACTTTGATCTTTTGGCTTATTCCAACTAGCAGTGCCGTGTACTTCTCCGCAAACAACACAAACAGTGGGTAATTTACAGTATGTTTTTGTATGACCATATTCTTGGCAATTATGGAAAATATAACGCTTAGAACACCCAATGATATTGAATCGAACATTGCAAATCTTAACGAAATTATTAAACAGGCTTCTGAACATGCCACTACCTCCCATCCGCATACTGGGTTCAATAAAATTTATTCTACAGACGTTAAACATCTCGTACGTGAAAAAAGAAGAGCTGGAAGGGAATGGCAACAGCACAGATCACCTCAACACAAAATCAGATTTAAAGAGTGCACTAAACAACTCCAAGAGTTGCTTGCATATGAAAAAAAAGTCATCTTTAAAAAATTATCTGGAAGGCCTTGATGTCACACCAGCATCTAATTACTCTTTGTGGCGCACTGCTAAAAAACTTAAAACACCCATTGAGTTTAAGCCACCTCTGCGCACATCTACCGGAGGTTGGGCAAGAAGCGATACTGAAAAAGGTAACATATTTGCTGAGCATTTAAAATCCGCATTTACACCAAATACATGTACCGGTGTTGCTGATTTTCCGACTGTAGTTGCTCTACCCCCTCGACCCTTAAAATTTACGATGTGTGGTGTACAAAAACTAATTGCCGAACTCAACCCGAAAAAAGCTCCCGGTATGGACGGAATTAGTAACCAGATGCTGATTAAGTTACCTCGTACTGCAATTAGAATCCTGTTATTCATTTTTAATGCCATTTTACGACTGGAGTATTATCCAGACTGCTGGAAGCTTGCCAAGGTTAAAATGATTCCAAAGCCAGGTAAAGATCTTTCCAAGGCTGAGTCATATAGGCCAATAAGTTTACTGTCAACAATGTCAAAGCTTTTTGAAAAGCTACTCATGACAAAATTGTCTTCAATTTTAACTGATAATGGGTGCATCCCGGACCATCAATTTGGTTTTAGAAGCCAGCATAGCACCATTGAGCAAACGCATAGATTGGTTCAATTTATCAGAAAAACATTTGAGGAAAAGAAGTATTGTTCTGCCGTGTTTATTGATGTTTCTCAGGCATTTGATAAAGTGTGGCATGAAGGCCTGATTTTGAAATTGAAGACATATTTACCAATAAACATTCTAAATCTTTTGGAAAGTTACATTGTTGCACGAAAATTTACAGTTGTGGAAGGACACTTTATGAGTATGCCTGAAACTATCTCACAGGGGAGTATACTGGGTCCATTTTTATATTTGATTTATACTTGTGATATGCCTGTGAGCAGTAGTATCCACACTTCTACATTTGCCGACGATACCGTCTGCCTTAGTATGCACGAAAACCCTGATGAGGCATCCCGAAAACTCCAGGAACACATTAGCCAGATGGAACTATGGTTAAACTTATGGAGAATTAAGGTAAATGAACAAAAGTGTGTCCATATAACATTTACCTTACGAAGAGATACTTGTTCCCCCATTCAGATTAATAATCAAGTTGTTCCTCAACATTCACATGTGAAATATCTTGGTATACACCTCGATCGACGGCTTACATGGAAACATCACATTGACTATAAGTTAACTCAAAAGAAACTAAAATTAACTCAGGTACATTGGCTGATTGGCAGAAATTCAACACTCAGCCTAGACTGCAAACTTTTAATATACATGTCGCTTTTAAAGCCAACATAGTGTTACGGTATCCAGTTATGGGGCACTGCTTCTGCTTCCAGTGTAGAGAGAATTCAACGAAGACAAAATAAAATTTTAAGGTTAATAACATCTGCTCCATGGTACATTAAGAATTCAAATATACATCGTGATTTAAATATGCCACTAGTGACTGAAGAAATTGCAAAATACGTAGGCAAATATCTAATTAAACTCGTGTCACATCCTAATCCGCTTGCTCGTAACATTTTGAACTTTACTGGACACATCCGCTTAAAAAAGAGAGATACAAGGGCTATTTTACTTAACACTCTAGATGGGAATGCTTGAAAATACATTTAATTTTCCTTTTTGATTATCACTACTTTGTAATATTTAAACTATCACTAAGTTTTGGCCGACACTGGTCTGGCTAAATAATTATATTTTAGCTTTAAGATTTGATCACTTATTGTTAGTTCATATTTGGAGATACAATAAATAAATATAGGTATTTAAAAAAAAAAAAAAATATTAACATTTGCTAACACCCTAATAATCCTAAATTATCTTTTTATTTATTCAGTAAAATATTGATTGTAAATACATTGCAATTGATTATTATTATTATGTTATTTGTTGAACTTCTCATTTGTTTAAATGCAAATTTAACATAATATATCTAGTTTTTCTAAGAACGTATTGGGTAAAGGTTTCCTTTAGCAAGAGTGAAATGAGCATATGATCCAGCTAAAGCCCTCAATAATCAATTTCAATGTATTTTTAATACAAGTTATTTTACTGAATAAGTATAATAATAATTTAGAATTATTAGTGCCTTGCCAAATGTTATTTAAATGAATTTAGTCTTCAATTTACATACAAATCACTGGATATATAAAAAGTTGTCTTCTATCAAAAGAGAGCCATTACACGCCATTTGCATGCATTTTTTACACAATATGAAATATGACAAGGCAAAGAGTTCTGTATTATTAACTCCATATTTATTATTCCAGTTATGACGTTGTTTGAGTAAATAAGTGATATGTACTTTCAATAAAATGAAACCTATATGTTAAATTGTATCGAGCTTATTGCCAATTTGGTAATATATTTTGTCAACGATAGTATCGCTATCGAGGAAAAACTATCGATAGTCTAATGGAAAAAATTCCATCGATACTATCGATAGTTTGCCTGCTCTAGTTATGTATAGTCCTTCCCTAGGACATCGTAATGTTAAAAAAAAATCAGTCGTAAAGCAGCTCTGGGCGAGACAGCATAACGCGTTGTTAGCAATTATCTCTTAAGTGCAAACAAAAGAAAATGTATACGTAGTGAAATATACAAGTGAGTTTTACAAAATTAATAGAAATAATTTGTAGTATTGAACTAAAAAACAGATTGTGAAAAAGAATATTAGAATTAAAAAAGTGATTATAATTTGTTTTAAACTGAAAACGGATTTCATTTTAAAAATTTCAAAAATATTAATTTTTACCTTTTACTTACTTAAAGCATACAACGAATAAGACTACAAAGCACAAATGAAAATACGTCTAAGCAAAGAAAATTTTTACTCAATTAAAAGAAATAATTTGTTGTGTCGAATATAAATCAGTATTAAAAAAGTGATTAAAATTTGTTTTCAAATGATCAAACTTCATTCTAAGCATTTCCAATCAAAAATTATTAATTAAATAAAGTGTTAAGAATGAAATGAAATTACTTTAGAATATTAACAAACGAATAAAACATTGAAGAGGATTCAATGTATGCATGTATGTGTAATCTCTGATCTGTTGTTCACTGCACAACTGACTGAAAAGAACAACTGAACGAAAAGAACGAACTAGTTCTTTTTGTTGTTGGGATCAAAAAGAACAATCCGCAAAAGGAACAACTATGCCCAACTCTAAACACAACCCTACTTTGGGATAACTATATAACTATTTGGAGTTTTACCTGTTACGACTGGGTTCAGACCCTGAAAATATAAGCCTTCAGGCTTGTCCATCAATTGAACTTTTGTTCTTCATATTTCAAAGAAAAAATTTTTTTTCTATATACATATATGGGTTAGTTTTGGAGCACTCGTAGTCCATTGTGGACTATACTTAGCACGCGTGTAATGGACTAGTTGCTCTTACAATTTTTTTTAGGTATTTGTTATTGTTAGAAGTCATAATATTTAATAAATTGAATTAACTTGGTTTAAGGGATTTTGTTTTGGTTTTTAATTTCATGTATTATTATATTATGGTTATTATTATAAATTATGGTTGCATATGTAATTATGTATGTATCCTGTGTGGATGTGTTTTAATGATTTTTGTTATGACGCTTAGATAATTTTTCTTTGAATCGTAATAAAATTATTTACACCTAGAATAAGAACGATTGTGTAGTCCGTTTGTATATACGAGTACTAGCAAATATGAACTAACAATAAGTATTCAAATCTTAAATCTAAAATATAATTATTAGGACCGACCACTGTCGGACATAAACTTGTTAATAGTTATAAATAATACATAACTAGTGATAATCAAAAAAGAAAAAAAAATTATAAAAAAGTATAAAAAAAGTAATATAGTAATAAGTATAAAAAAAGTAAGTGTTGAGTAATAGAGCCCTTGTGTCCCTCTTTTTTAAGCGGATGTGTCCAGTAAAGTTCAAAATAATACGAGCAAGCGGATTAGGATGTGACTCGAGTTTTGTTAAATATTTGCCTGCGTATTTTGCAATTTCTTTATTCACTAGTGGCATATTTAAATCACGATGTATATTAGAATTTTTGATGTACCATGGAGCCGATGTTATTAACCGTAAAATTTTGTTTTGCCTTCTTTGAATTCTCTCTACATTGGAAGCTGAAGCAGTGCCCCATAACTGGATACCGTAACACCATATTGGCTTTAAAAGCGACTTGTATAATAAAAGTTTACAGTCCAGGCTAAGTGTTGAATTTCTGCCAATCAACCAGTGTATTTGAGATAACTTAAGTTTCATCTGAGTTAGCTTAAAGTCAATATGATGTTTCCAAGTAAGCCTTCGATCAAGGTGTATACCAAGGTATTTCACTTGGGAATGTTGAGGAATATTTTGATTATTGATTCGAATTGGGGAACAAGTATCTATCTCTTCTTAGGGTAAACGTTATATGGACACACTTTTGTTCATTTACCTTAATTCTCCATAAGTTCAACCACATTTCCAATTGTGTAATATGTTCTTGTAAATATCGGGAAGCCTCGTGAGGGTTTTCATGCATACTAAGGCAGGCTGTATCATCGGCAAACGTAGATGTATGGATATTGCTGCTCAAAGGCATATCACAAGTATATATCAAATACAAAACTGGCCCCAGTATGCTCCACTGTGGCACACCGGATTATATAGATTCGGGCACACTCATGAATTCTCCTTCCACAACCGTGAACTTCCGGGTAGTAATGTAACTTTCTAATAAATTCACTAAATTTATTGGTAGATATGATTTTAATTTCAGAATTAGACCTTCATGCCACACTTTATCAAATGCCTGAGAAACGTCAATAAACAGGGCAGAACAATACTTCTTTTCCTCAAATGTTTTACTTATAAATTGAACCAATCTATGATTTTGTTCAATGGTGCTATGCTGACTTCTAAAAACCAAATTGATGGTCTGGGATGCACCCACTATCAGTTAAAGTTGGGGACAATTTTGTCATGAGCAGCTTTTCGAAGAGTTTTGACATAGTTGACAGCATAAGAACGTATTGGGTAAAGGTTTCCTTTAGCAAGAGTGAAATGAGCATATGATCCAGCTAAAGCCCTCAATAATCAATTTCAATGTATTTTTAATACAAGTTATTTTACTGAATAAGTATAATAATAATTTGGAATTATTAGTGCCTTGCCAAATGTTATTTAAATGAATTTAGTCTTCAATTTACATACAAATCACTGGATATATAAAAAGTTGTCTTCTATCAAAAGAGAGCCATTACACGCCATTTGCATGCATTTTTTACACAATATGAAATATGACAAGGCAAAGAGTTCTGTATTATTAACTCCATATTTATTATTCCAGTTATGACGTTGTTTGAGTAAATAAGTGATATGTACTTTCAATAAAATGAAACCTATATGTTAAATTGTATCGAGCTTATTGCCAATTTGGTAATATATTTTGTCAACGATAGTATCGCTATCGAGGAAAAACTATTGATAGTCTAATGGAAAAAATTCCATCGATACTATCGATAGTTTGCCTGCTCTAGTCTAGTCTAGATGTCCCTAGGACATCGTAATGTTAAAAAAAATCAGTCGTAAAGCAGCTCTGGGCGAGACAGCATAACGCGTTGTTAGCAATTATCTCTTAAGTGCAACTAGGGCACTGTTGTTTATTGGCTTTCGAGAGTTTTGCGTCTCACACCGCATGTGATTAATGGTTGGCGTCGGTTAACGGTACCCTTTGCGGTATCACGTCGGTTTCCATTAACCACATGCAAAAATAAAAATAAGTAAAAATAAAAATATTGAAAATTGACTATACTATTTGGAGTTTAACCTGGAATTTGTGAATGATTTATTCCGCCAACCTTATTTAATTAATCGCATGGGTTTGATAGTTGGCGTCGATTAGCTGTACCGCGTTACGGTTGTTGGTTGCTTGATGCTAACCACATGCAAAGGATTCAACACAACTAGGGTTGGGCTCAAAAAGAACGAACTAGTTCAATTGAACTATTCCCATAAGTGAACGATGTGAACTAGTTCAGACTAGTTGTTACTTTTTGGTCTTTGGTGTTATTTTAGTCTTTCTTGTTCTTTTGGTCTTTATTATTCTTTTGGTACTTTTTGATATCTTGGTCTTGTTCGTTTTTTGTTCGTTCGTTAATTTTTGGCCTTTATTTTGTTTTGTTTATCTTATTCTCTGTTCCTGACCAATGTACATGCAAAAGATTTCAAGTAAAATATAGTTTCTCGTTTGCATACTGTTAAAAATACACAAATGTAGTGTGCCTATTAAATTTTTAGCACAATAATCAAAACAAACAAAAGAAAATGTATACGTAGTGAAATATACAAGTGAGTTTTACAAAATTAATAGAAATAATTTGTAGTATTGAACTAAAAAACAGATTGTGAAAAAGAATATTAGAATTAAAAAAGTGATTATAATTTGTTTTAAACTGAAAACGGATTTCATTTTAAAAATTTCAAAAATATTAATTTTTACCTTTTACTTACTTAAAGCATACAACGAATAAGACTACAAAGCACAAATGAAAATACGTCTAAGCAAAGAAAATTTTTACTCAATTAAAAGAAATAATTTGTTGTGTCGAATATAAATCAGTATTAAAAAAGTGATTAAAATTTGTTTTCAAATGATCAAACTTCATTCTAAGCATTTCCAATCAAAAATTATTAATTAAATAAAGTGTTAAGAATGAAATGAAATTACTTTAGAATATTAACAAACGAATAAAACATTGAAGAGGATTCAATGTATGCATGTATGTGTAATCTCTGATCTGTTGTTCACTGCACAACTGACTGAAAAGAACAACTGAACGAAAAGAACGAACTAGCTCTTTTTGTTTTTGGGATCAAAAAGAACAATCCGCAAAAGGAACAACTATGCCCAACTCTAAACACAACCCTACTTTTGGGATAACTATATAACTATTTGGAGTTTAACCTGTTACGACTGGGTTCAGACCCTGAAAATATAAGCCTTCAGGCTTGTCCAACAATTGAACTTTTGTTCTTCATATTTCAAAGAAAAAATTTTTTTTCTATATACATATATGGGTTAGTTTTGGAGCACTCGTAGTCCATTGTGGACTATACTTAGCACGCGTGTAATGGACTAGTTGCTCTTACAATTTTTTTTAGGTATTTGTTATTGTTAGAAGTCATAATATTTAATAAATTGAATTAACTTGGTTTAAGGGATTTTGTTTTGGTTTTTAATTTCATGTTGCATATGTAATTATGTATGTATCCTGTGTGGATGTGTTTTAATGATTTTTGTTATGACGCTTAGATAATTTTTCTTTGAATCGTAATAAAATTATTTACACCTAGAATAAGAACGATTGTGTAGTCCGTTTGTATATACGAGTACTAGCAAATATGAACTAACAATAAGTATTCAAATCTTAAATCTAAAATATAATTATTAGGACCGACCACTGTCGGACATAAACTTGTTAATAGTTATAAATAATACATAACTAGTGATAATCAAAAAAGAAAAAAAAATTATAAAAAAGTATAAAAAAAGTAATATAGTAATAAGTATAAAAAAAGTAAGTGTTGAGTAATAGAGCCCTTGTGTCCCTCTTTTTTAAGCGGATGTGTCCAGTAAAGTTCAAAATAATACGAGCAAGCGGATTAGGATGTGACTCGAGTTTTGTTAAATATTTGCCTGCGTATTTTGCAATTTCTTTATTCACTAGTGGCATATTTAAATCACGATGTATATTAGAATTTTTGATGTACCATGGAGCCGATGTTATTAACCGTAAAATTTTGTTTTGCCTTCTTTGAATTCTCTCTACATTGGAAGCTGAAGCAGTGCCCCATAACTGGATACCGTAACACCATATTGGCTTTAAAAGCGACTTGTATAATAAAAGTTTACAGTCCAGGCTAAGTGTTGAATTTCTGCCAATCAACCAGTGTATTTGAGATAACTTAAGTTTCATCTGAGTTAGCTTAAAGTCAATATGATGTTTCCAAGTAAGCCTTCGATCAAGGTGTATACCAAGGTATTTCACTTGGGAATGTTGAGGAATATTTTGATTATTGATTCGAATTGGGGAACAAGTATCTATCTCTTCTTAGGGTAAACGTTATATGGACACACTTTTGTTCATTTACCTTAATTCTCCATAAGTTCAACCACATTTCCAATTGTGTAATATGTTCTTGTAAATATCGGGAAGCCTCGTGAGGGTTTTCATGCATACTAAGGCAGGCTGTATCATCGGCAAACGTAGATGTATGGATATTGCTGCTCAAAGGCATATCACAAGTATATATCAAATACAAAACTGGCCCCAGTATGCTCCACTGTGGCACACCGGATTATATAGATTCGGGCACACTCATGAATTCTCCTTCCACAACCGTGAACTTCCGGGTAGTAATGTAACTTTCTAATAAATTCACTAAATTTATTGGTAGATATGATTTTAATTTCAGAATTAGACCTTCATGCCACACTTTATCAAATGCCTGAGAAACGTCAATAAACAGGGCAGAACAATACTTCTTTTCCTCAAATGTTTTACTTATAAATTGAACCAATCTATGATTTTGTTCAATGGTGCTATGCTGACTTCTAAAAACCAAATTGATGGTCTGGGATGCACCCACTATCAGTTAAAGTTGGGGACAATTTTGTCATGAGCAGCTTTTCGAAGAGTTTTGACATAGTTGACAGCATAAGAACGTATTGGGTAAAGGTTTCCTTTAGCAAGAGTGAAATGAGCATATGATCCAGCTAAAGCCCTCAATAATCAATTTCAATGTATTTTTAATACAAGTTATTTTACTGAATAAGTATAATAATAATTTGGAATTATTAGTGCCTTGCCAAATGTTATTTAAATGAATTTAGTCTTCAATTTACATACAAATCACTGGATATATAAAAAGTTGTCTTCTATCAAAAGAGAGCCATTACACGCCATTTGCATGCATTTTTTACACAATATGAAATATGACAAGGCAAAGAGTTCTGTATTATTAACTCCATATTTATTATTCCAGTTATGACGTTGTTTGCGTAAATAAGTGATATGTACTTTCAATAAAATGAAACCTATATGTTAAATTGTATCGAGCTTATTGCCAATTTGGTAATATATTTTGTCAACGATAGTATCGCTATCGAGGAAAAACTATTGATAGTCTAATGGAAAAAATTCCATCGATACTATCGATAGTTTGCCTGCTATAGTTATGTATAGTCCTTCCCTAGGACATCGTAATGTTAAAAAAAATCAGTCGTAAAGCAGCTCTGGGCGAAACAGCATAACGCGTTGTTAGCAATTATCTCTTAAGTGCAACTAGGGCACTGTTGTTTATTGGCTTTCGAGAGTTTTGCGTCTCACACCGCATGTGATTAATGGTTGGCGTCGGTTAACGGTACCCTTTGCGGTATCACGTCGGTTTCCATTAACCACATGCAAAAATAAAAATAAGTAAAAATAAAAATATTGAAAATTGACTATACTATTTGGAGTTTAACCTGGAATTTGTGAATGATTTATTCCGCCAACCTTATTTAATTAATCGCATGGGTTTGATAGTTGGCGTCGATTAGCTGTACCGCGTTACGGTTGTTGGTTGCTTGATGCTAACCACATGCAAAGGATTCAACACAACTAGGGTTGGGCTCAAAAAGAACGAACTAGTTCAATTGAACTATTCCCATAAGTGAACGATGTGAACTAGTTCAGACTAGTTGTTACTTTTTGGTCTTTGGTGTTATTTTAGTCTTTCTTGTTCTTTTGGTCTTTATTATTCTTTTGGTACTTTTTGATATCTTGGTCTTGTTCGTTTTTTGTTCGTTCGTTAATTTTTGGCCTTTATTTTGTTTTGTTTATCTTATTCTCTGTTCCTGACCAATGTACATGCAAAAGATTTCAAGTAAAATATAGTTTCTCGTTTGCATACTGTTAAAAATACACAAATGTAGTGTGCCTATTAAATTTTTAGCACAATAATCAAAACAAACAAAAGAAAATGTATACGTAGTGAAATATACAAGTGAGTTTTACAAAATTAATAGAAATAATTTGTAGTATTGAACTAAAAAACAGATTGTGAAAAAGAATATTAGAATTAAAAAAGTGATTATAATTTGTTTTAAACTGAAAACGGATTTCATTTTAAAAATTTCAAAAATATTAATTTTTACCTTTTACTTACTTAAAGCATACAACGAATAAGACTACAAAGCACAAATGAAAATACGTCTAAGCAAAGAAAATTTTTACTCAATTAAAAGAAATAATTTGTTGTGTCGAATATAAATCAGTATTAAAAAAGTGATTAAAATTTGTTTTCAAATGATCAAACTTCATTCTAAGCATTTCCAATCAAAAATTATTAATTAAATAAAGTGTTAAGAATGAAATGAAATTACTTTAGAATATTAACAAACGAATAAAACATTGAAGAGGATTCAATGTATGCATGTATGTGTAATCTCTGATCTGTTGTTCACTGCACAACTGACTGAAAAGAACAACTGAACGAAAAGAACGAACTAGTTCTTTTTGTTGTTGGGATCAAAAAGAACAATCCGCAAAAGGAACAACTATGCCCAACTCTAAACACAACCCTACTTTTGGGATAACTATATAACTATTTGGAGTTTAACCTGTTACGACTGGGTTCAGACCCTGAAAATATAAGCCTTCAGGCTTGTCCAACAATTAAACTTTTGTTCTTCATATTTCAAAGAAAAAATTTTTTTTCTATATACATATATGGGTTAGTTTTGGAGCACTCGTAGTCCATTGTGGACTATACTTAGCACGCGTGTAATGGACTAGTTGCTCTTACAATTTTTTTTAGGTATTTGTTATTGTTAGAAGTCATAATATTTAATAAATTGAATTAACTTGGTTTAAGGGATTTTGTTTTGGTTTTTAATTTCATGTTGCATATGTAATTATGTATGTATCCTGTGTGGATGTGTTTTAATGATTTTTGTTATGACGCTTAGATAATTTTTCTTTGAATCGTAATAAAATTATTTACACCTAGAATAAGAACGATTGTGTAGTCCGTTTGTATATACGAGTACTAGCAAATATGAACTAACAATAAGTATTCAAATCTTAAATCTAAAATATAATTATTAGGACCGACCACTGTCGGACATAAACTTGTTAATAGTTATAAATAATACATAACTAGTGATAATCAAAAAAGAAAAAAAAATTATAAAAAAGTATAAAAAAAGTAATATAGTAATAAGTATAAAAAAAGTAAGTGTTGAGTAATAGAGCCCTTGTGTCCCTCTTTTTTAAGCGGATGTGTCCAGTAAAGTTCAAAATAATACGAGCAAGCGGATTAGGATGTGACTCGAGTTTTGTTAAATATTTGCCTGCGTATTTTGCAATTTCTTTATTCACTAGTGGCATATTTAAATCACGATGTATATTAGAATTTTTGATGTACCATGGAGCCGATGTTATTAACCGTAAAATTTTGTTTTGCCTTCTTTGAATTCTCTCTACATTGGAAGCTGAAGCAGTGCCCCATAACTGGATACCGTAACAACATATTGGCTTTAAAAGCGACTTGTATAATAAAAGTTTACAGTCCAGGCTAAGTGTTGAATTTCTGCCAATCAACCAGTGTATTTGAGATAACTTAAGTTTCATCTGAGTTAGCTTAAAGTCAATATGATGTTTCCAAGTAAGCCTTCGATCAAGGTGTATACCAAGGTATTTCACTTGGGAATGTTGAGGAATATTTTGATTATTGATTCGAATTGGGGAACAAGTATCTATCTCTTCTTAGGGTAAACGTTATATGGACACACTTTTGTTCATTTACCTTAATTCTCCATAAGTTCAACCACATTTCCAATTGTGTAATATGTTCTTGTAAATATCGGGAAGCCTCGTGAGGGTTTTCATGCATACTAAGGCAGGCTGTATCATCGGCAAACGTAGATGTATGGATATTGCTGCTCAAAGGCATATCACAAGTATATATCAAATACAAAACTGGCCCCAGTATGCTCCACTGTGGCACACCGGATTATATAGATTCGGGCACACTCATGAATTCTCCTTCCACAACCGTGAACTTCCGGGTAGTAATGTAACTTTCTAATAAATTCACTAAATTTATTGGTAGATATGATTTTAATTTCAGAATTAGACCTTCATGCCACACTTTATCAAATGCCTGAGAAACGTCAATAAACAGGGCAGAACAATACTTCTTTTCCTCAAATGTTTTACTTATAAATTGAACCAATCTATGATTTTGTTCAATGGTGCTATGCTGACTTCTAAAAACCAAATTGATGGTCTGGGATGCACCCACTATCAGTTAAAGTTGGGGACAATTTTGTCATGAGCAGCTTTTCGAAGAGTTTTGACATAGTTGACAGCATAAGAACGTATTGGGTAAAGGTTTCCTTTAGCAAGAGTGAAATGAGCATATGATCCAGCTAAAGCCCTCAATAATCAATTTCAATGTATTTTTAATACAAGTTATTTTACTGAATAAGTATAATAATAATTTGGAATTATTAGTGCCTTGCCAAATGTTATTTAAATGAATTTAGTCTTCAATTTACATACAAATCACTGGATATATAAAAAGTTGTCTTCTATCAAAAGAGAGCCATTACACGCCATTTGCATGCATTTTTTACACAATATGAAATATGACAAGGCAAAGAGTTCTGTATTATTAACTCCATATTTATTATTCCAGTTATGACGTTGTTTGCGTAAATAAGTGATATGTACTTTCAATAAAATGAAACCTATATGTTAAATTGTATCGAGCTTATTGCCAATTTGGTAATATATTTTGTCAACGATAGTATCGCTATCGAGGAAAAACTATTGATAGTCTAATGGAAAAAATTCCATCGATACTATCGATAGTTTGCCTGCTCTAGTTATGTATAGTCCTTCCCTAGGACATCGTAATGTTAAAAAAAATCAGTCGTAAAGCAGCTCTGGGCGAAACAGCATAACGCGTTGTTAGCAATTATCTCTTAAGTGCAACTAGGGCACTGTTGTTTATTGGCTTTCGAGAGTTTTGCGTCTCACACCGCATGTGATTAATGGTTGGCGTCGGTTAACGGTACCCTTTGCGGTATCACGTCGGTTTCCATTAACCACATGCAAAAATAAAAATAAGTAAAAATAAAAATATTGAAAATTGACTATACTATTTGGAGTTTAACCTGGAATTTGTGAATGATTTATTCCGCCAACCTTATTTAATTAATCGCATGGGTTTGATAGTTGGCGTCGATTAGCTGTACCGCGTTACGGTTGTTGGTTGCTTGATGCTAACCACATGCAAAGGATTCAACACAACTAGGGTTAGGCTCAAAAAGAACGAACTAGTTCAATTGAACTATTCCCATAAGTGAACGATGTGAACTAGTTCAGACTAGTTGTTACTTTTTGGTCTTTGGTGTTATTTTAGTCTTTCTTGTTCTTTTGGTCTTTATTATTCTTTTGGTACTTTTTGATATCTTGGTCTTGTTCGTTTTTTGTTCGTTCGTTAATTTTTGGCCTTTATTTTGTTTTGTTTATCTTATTCTCTGTTCCTGACCAATGTACATGCAAAAGATTTCAAGTAAAATATAGTTTCTCGTTTGCATACTGTTAAAAATACACAAATGTAGTGTGCCTATTAAATTTTTAGCACAATAATCAAAACAAACAAAAGAAAATGTATACGTAGTGAAATATACAAGTGAGTTTTACAAAATTAATAGAAATAATTTGTAGTATTGAACTAAAAAACAGATTGTGAAAAAGAATATTAGAATTAAAAAAGTGATTATAATTTGTTTTAAACTGAAAACGGATTTCATTTTAAAAATTTCAAAAATATTAATTTTTACCTTTTACTTACTTAAAGCATACAACGAATAAGACTACAAAGCACAAATGAAAATACGTCTAAGCAAAGAAAATTTTTACTCAATTAAAAGAAATAATTTGTTGTGTCGAATATAAATCAGTATTAAAAAAGTGATTAAAATTTGTTTTCAAATGATCAAACTTCATTCTAAGCATTTCCAATCAAAAATTATTAATTAAATAAAGTGTTAAGAATGAAATGAAATTACTTTAGAATATTAACAAACGAATAAAACATTGAAGAGGATTCAATGTATGCATGTATGTGTAATCTCTGATCTGTTGTTCACTGCACAACTGACTGAAAAGAACAACTGAACGAAAAGAACGAACTAGTTCTTTTTGTTGTTGGGATCAAAAAGAACAATCCGCAAAAGGAACAACTATGCCCAACTCTAAACACAACCCTACTTTTGGGATAACTATATAACTATTTGGAGTTTAACCTGTTACGACTGGGTTCAGACCCTGAAAATATAAGCCTTCAGGCTTGTCCAACAATTGAACTTTTGTTCTTCATATTTCAAAGAAAAAATTTTTTTTCTATATACATATATGGGTTAGTTTTGGAGCACTCGTAGTCCATTGTGGACTATACTTAGCACGCGTGTAATGGACTAGTTGCTCTTACAATTTTTTTAGGTATTTGTTATTGTTAGAAGTCATAATATTTAATAAATTGAATTAACTTGGTTTAAGGGATTTTGTTTTGGTTTTTAATTTCATGTATTATTATATTATGGTTATTATTATAAATTATGGTTGCATATGTAATTATGTATGTATCCTGTGTGGATGTGTTTTAATGATTTTTGTTATGACGCTTAGATAATTTTTCTTTGAATCGTAATAAAATTATTTACACCTAGAATAAGAACGATTGTGTAGTCCGTTTGTATATACGAGTACTAGCAAATATGAACTAACAATAAGTATTCAAATCTTAAATCTAAAATATAATTATTAGGACCGACGACTGTCGGACATAAACTTGTTAATAGTTATAAATAATACATAACTAGTGATAATCAAAAAAGAAAAAAAAAATTATAAAAAAGTATAAAAAAAGTAATATAGTAATAAGTATAAAAAAAGTAAAAGTGTTGAGTAATAGAGCCCTTGTGTCCCTCTTTTTTAAGCGGATGTGTCCAGTAAAGTTCAAAATATTACGAGCAAGCGGAATAGGATGTGACTCGAGTTTTGTTAAATATTTGCCTGCGTATTTTGCAATTTCTTTATTCACTAGTGGCATATTTAAATCACGATGTATATTAGAATTTTTGATGTACCATGGAGCCGATGTTATTAACCGTAAAATTTTGTTTTGCCTTCGTTGGATTCTCTCTACATTGGAAGCTGAAGCAGTGCCCCATAACTGGATACCGTAACACCATATTGGCTTTAAAAGCGACTTGTATAATAAAAGTTTACAGTCCAGGCTAAGTGTTGAATTTCTGCCAATCAACCAGTGTATTTGAGATAACTTAAGTTTCATCTGAGTTAGCTTAAAGTCAATATGATGTTTCCAAGTAAGCCTTCGATCAAGGTGTATACCAAGGTATTTCACTTGGGAATGTTGAGGAATATTTTGATTATTGATTCGAATTGGGGAACAAGTATCTATCTCTTCTTAGGGTAAACGTTATATGGACACACTTTTGTTCATTTACCTTAATTCTCCATAAGTTCAACCACATTTCCAATTGTGTAATATGTTCTTGTAAATATCGGGAAGCCTCGTGAGGGTTTTCATGCATACTAAGGCAGGCTGTATCATCGGCAAACGTAGATGTATGGATATTGCTGCTCAAAGGCATATCACAAGTATATATCAAATACAAAACTGGCCCCAGTATGCTCCACTGTGGCACACCGGATTATATAGATTCGGGCACACTCATGAATTCTCCTTCCACAACCGTGAACTTACGGGTAGTAATGTAACTTTCTAATAAATTCACTAAATTTATTGGTAGATATGATTTTAATTTCAGAATTAGACCTTCATGCCACACTTTATCAAATGCCTGAGAAACGTCAATAAACAGGGCAGAACAATACTTCTTTTCCTCAAATGTTTTACTTATAAATTGAACCAATCTATGAGTTTGTTCAATGGTGCTATGCTTACTTCTAAAAACCAAATTGATGGTCTGGGATGCACCCACTATCAGTTAAAGTTGGGGACAATTTTGTCATGAGCAGCTTTTCGAAGAGTTTTGACATAGTTGACAGCAAACTTATTGGCCTATATGACACAGCTTTAGTAAGATCTTTGCCCGGCTTTGGAACCATTTTGATTATTACAAGCTTCCAGAGTTGTGGATAATACTCCAGTCGTAATGTGACATTATAAATAAACAGCAAGATTCTTATTGCAATATGCGGCAAGTTCATCAGCATCTTGTTACTAATTACATCAATACCTGGAGCTTTCTTTGGCTTGAGTTCAGCAATTACTTTATGTACATCACGCATCTTAAACTTTAAGGCTCGAGGGGGTAGAGCAACTACACTCGGCAAATCAGCAACACCAGTACAAGTATTTGGGGTAAAAACGGATTTTAAATGCTCAGCAAATATTTTACATTTTTCCGTATCGCTTCTTGCCCAATCTCCGGTAGATGTGCGCAGAGGTGGCTTAAACTCAACGGGTGTTTTAAGCTTTCTAGCAGCGCGCCACAAAGAGTAATTAGATGTCGGTGTGACATCAAGACCTTCCAAATAATTTTTAAGAGATGCAGTTTTTTCAGATGCAAGCAACTCTTGAAGTCGTTTAGAACATTCTTTAAGTCTGAGTTTATGTTGGGGTGATCTGTGCTGTTGCCATTCCCTTCTAGCTCTTCTTTTTTCACATACAAGATGTTCAATATCCCTGGAATAAATTTTATTAAACCCAGACTGCGGATGGGAGGTAGTGGCATGTTCAGCAGCCTGTTTAATAATTTCGTTTAGATTGGCAATGTTAGTTTCAATGTCATTGGGTGTTCTTAACGCAATATTTTCCGTGCAATATTTTCCAGCCAATTAACACGATTGGTCATCTTCATATATGGGTGAGGTAAGTCACTTCTTAGTGGGTTACAAATTGTAACGATAGTGGGGGAGTGATCGGAGGAGAGATCTAGAGAAGTTTCAACATTGATTAAATTCCTAGAAATATTTTTCATTACGCCAAAATCAATAACATCTGGAATTTTTCGTACGTCAGTAGGCCAATAAGTGGGCTCCCCACTCGAAATAACATCTAAGCCCATTTTTGAAATTGTATTAAACAAAGCTTGACCTCTAGGTGTTAGAAGGCGCGATCCCCAGTACGTATGCTTTGCATTGTAGTCTCCAGCTGCCACGAAACAAGATCCAAGCGATTTGTAGAACTTCTCATACTGATTTTCGGTAACTGAAAATCTGGGAGGTGAGTAAATTGATGATATTATGAAATTAGAACAAAAATTTTCTACAAAAATATTCGTAGCTTGCATATATTCTTCACTAAGGTTGTCAAGGATACAATGCTTGAGTCTTGACTTAATTAGAATTGGAGATCCACCTCATGCTCTCCCTCTAGGGTCCTTTGTATCATACATAGTGTAGCCATTTATTTTGAAAAAGCTTCTCAAAGTCAAATGTGTCTCAGAGACCAACATTATATCAATATTTTTTTCCGTAAGAAAGTGCTCAAGTTCATTTTTATGTTGCCGTTTGCGTTCCAGAAACATATTTTTAAAGTGTTCATGGCTTGTTAATTAATGCTTGAAGCAGAGTATTCTGCATTCTCAGCATTTCTTGCATCATGTTAGTCATATTTGTTGTAAAGTTGTTTATAGTTTGCACCAAATTGTCAATAGTAGCTTCAAGGCGACTAAAGATAAAGCTTGACTTTGCATTCGTCGAATTATTTGGAGGTGGAACATTTTGTGGGGGAATTGAATTTGTTTTAGCAGCATTGGCATACGATACACGGGAAGTAACTGGTTAGCTCATTTGCACAAAAGTGGCGGAGTAAGCGTTAGCTGATTGAGATTAAGCTAATTTGGGTTTTTGCAAATTAGTCTGTTTGACAAAAGAGTACACAGGAAAACCTCTGTAGTTAGCGGTGTGATTACCTCCACAATTACTGCATTTTTTATCACTTTGATCTTTTGGCTTATTCCAACTATCAGTGCAGTGTACTTCTCCACAAACAACACAAACAGTGGGTAATTTACAGTATGTTTTTGTATGACCATATTCTTGGCAATTACTGTACGGGACCTGATCGGTTATGTGGCTCTTCAACTGTGATTTTTCGGTATAAGAGGTATTTTAGGATATAAATTGGGTGTGTCTCATTTTTCTTCAGCTGTATATCATTCGGCTCCAGTTCAACACGAAATAGAGGCTGGGGGATCTTCTCCCTATTGATTATGTTGGAAACATTGTTTACCTTAAATCCTTGTATCATGAGTGCATCTTTTACTTCTTCGGGATTAACATAAGAGTCAATGCACTTCAATACGATCTGCATATCTTTGGCACTCTTAAGCTGGTACGTATAAATACTTGTTTAATTTTTTTCGAATTCAGTCACTATTTTGCGGAAATCTTTTTCTTCGTATATATGAATTTTAGTTTCGTCAATGTTACCACGCTTTATTGGAATAACATGAAATGCGTTTTCACCAATGGCCGAGACTAATTTTTTAATTAATGCGTTAGAATTTTTCTCTCTCAAATATTATAGGTGGTGGCTTAAAAGACTTTTGCGATGATGCAGCGGGCTTGTCGTCGGTGACTTGCAATAATGAAAAACGATTGGAAGATGATGTGCTATTATCCCTAGACATCTTTGGAGCAGATTTAATTTTTGAAAAATTCGGGCTTCGCCCAAAATTACAAAATATGTTCACTTGGCAATCACTGTTCACTTGGCAATCACAGTTTCAGAATGCTGGAATAACCAAAATAAAAACGGTAGAATGCAACAACAAAGTAACATAAGACCACTACAATAATACTTACATGCATGTACCGATGGTACATCGATAAGTAAAAATAATTAATACACTAATTTGTAAAATTAGTGTATTTTTATATAGGCTACAACAATTAACACTAAAATTAAAAAAATTTAAATTAAAGGGTGGTCCATCAATTAATGCAGTTTTGACTTCGTAATTTTGACAAATTGCTATATCTTGGAAACCGTAAGAGTTAAACTCTTGAATTTTTCAAAAACGGTAAAACTACAAAATCCTAAAATTATAAAATTGCCAAAATTAAAAAAATCGCCAAAACGAGAAAAACGTGTCAAAACTAAAAAAATCCCACAATAAAAAAACGCCAAAAATCCCCAAAACAAAAAAATTTCTTGTATGAACAAAAATCGCCAAAAATTAAAAAAAATCGTCTAAATGGAAAAAAATCGACAAAACGAAAATAAATTGCCAAAATTAAAAAAAAACGCCAAAAACCGAAAAAAGTTCATAAAACAAAAAAAAAATTGCCAAAAATTAAAAAAAAAAAAATGATAAATCGTGTTAATTGGCTGGGATTCAAAAAATATCTTAGTAGTCATTGCACGGAAAATATTACGCTAAGAACACCCAATGATATTGAATCGGACATTGCAAATCTTAACGAGAATATTAAACAAGCTTCTGAACATGCCACTACCTCCCATCCGCATACTGGGTTCAATAAAATTTATTCTACAGACGTTGAACATCTCGTACGTGAAAAAAGAAGAGCTAGAAGGGAATGGCAACAGCACAGATCACCTCAACACAAAATCAGATTTAAAGAGTGCACTAAACGACTCCAAGAGTTGCTTGCATCTGAAAAAACTGCATCTTTCAAAAACTATCTGGAAAGCCTTGATGTCACACCAGCATCTAATTACTCTTTGTGGCGCGCTGCTAAAAAGTTTAAAACACCCGTTGAGTTTAAGCCACCTCTGCGCACATCTACCGGAAGTTGGGCAAGAAGCGATACTGAAAAAGGTAACATATTTGCTGAGCATTTAAAATCCGTATTTACACCAAATACATGTACCAATGTTGCTGATTTGCCGAGTGTAGTTGCTCTACCACCTCGACCCTTAAAATTTACGATGTGTGATGTACAAAAACTAATTGCCGAACTCAACCCGAAAAAAGCTCCCGGTATGGATGGAATTAGTAATCAGATGCTGATTAAGTTACCTCGTACTGCAATTAGAATCCTGTTATTCATTTTTAATGCCATTTTACGACTGGAGTATTATCCAGACTGCTGGAAGCTTGCCAAGGTTAAAATGATTCCAAAGCCGGGTAAAGATCTTTCCAAGGCTGAGTCATATAGGCCAATAAGTTTACTGTCAACAATGTCAAAGCTTTTTGAAAAGCTACTCATGACAAAATTGTCTTCAATTTTAACTGAAAATGGGTGCATCCCGGACCATCAATTTGGTTTTAGAAGCCAGCATAGCACCATTGAGCAAACGCATAGATTGGTTCAATTTATCAGAAAAACATTTGAGGAAAAGAAGTATTGTTCTGCCGTGTTTATTGATGTTTCTCAGGCATTTGATAAAGTGTGGCATGAAGGCCTGATTTTGAAATTGAAGACATACTTACCAATAAACATTCTAAATCTTTTGGAAAGTTACATTGTTGCACGAAAATTTACAGTTGTGGAAGGACACTTTATGAGTATGCCTGAAACTATCTCATCCGGTGTGCCACAGGGGAGTATACTGGGGCCATTTTTATATTTGATTTATACTTGTGATATGCCTGTGAGCAGTAGTATTCACACTTCTACATTTGCCGACGATACCGCCTGCCTTAGTATGCACGAAAACCCTGATGAGGCATCCCGAAAACTCCAGGAACACATTAGCCAGATGGAACTATGGTTGAACTTATGGAGAATTAAGGTAAATGAACAAAAGTGTGTCCATATAACATTTACCTTACGAAGAGATACTTGTTCCCCCATTCGGATTAATAATCAAGTTGTTCCTCAACATTCACATGTGAAATATCTTGGTATACACCTCGATCGACGGCTTACATGGAAACATCACATTGACTATAAGTTAACTCAAATGAAACTAAAATTAACTCAGGTACATTGGCTGATTGGCAGAAATTCAACACTCAGCCTAGACTGCAAACTTTTAATATACAAGTCGCTTTTAAAGCCAATATGGTGTTACGGTATCCAGTTATGGGGCACTGCTTCTGCTTCCAAGGTAGAGAGAATTCAACGAAGACAAAACAAAATATTAAGGTTAATAACATCTGCTCCATGGTACATTAAGAATTCAAGTTTGCATCGTGATTTAAAAATGCCACTAGTGACTGAAGAAATTGCAAGATACGCAGGCAAATACTTAAACAAACTCGAGTCACATCCTAATCCGCTTGCTCGTAATATTTTAAACTTTACTGGACACATCCGCTTAAAAAAGAGAGATACAAGGGCTCTTATACTAAACACTCCGAATGAAGTTGCTTGAAATTTTTTTATTTTTTTTTTTGCTTATCACTACTTATGTATTATTTACAACTATCACTTAGTTAGGTCTGGCATTGGTCGGGCCTATTAATTATATGTTAGATTTAAGATTTGAATACTTATTGTTAGTTCATATATGAAGATACAATAAATAAAAAACATGCAAAAAAAAAAAAAAAAAAAAAATTAAAAAAATCTCTTAAATGAAAAAAACGGCAAATTAAAAAAATCGCTAAAACGAAAAAAAGCACCAAAACTAAGAAAAGCACCCAATTAAGAAAACTTCAAAAACGCAAAAAACGGCAAATTTTGAGAAAACCCTATTGAAAAACACTTAAAACCGAAAAAACCCCAAAAACGAAAGAAATGCCAAAATTATATTTTATATAGGCTAAAGTTTATATAGTATTACTACGGCACCATTCGTGCGCAAGTCAGAGTCGCACTATACTGAATTTATCTTTAGTAACTGGAGATGGAAATAAAATGTATCGCTAAATTACAGTCCTAACTATAAAGTTAAATAAAGAACATGTTCTGTTTCATTTCCCTGAAAACGTTCCTTTGAGTACAAGAAATTAAAAAAAAATTTTATGAATAAACGTTTACATAATACCACTATACATACCTTTTCTAATTGGATGTTTAAATTGAGGAAATTAACAATTTTGCAAAATCAAAGATTATTAAATAAAAAAGTTACATAGTTTACTTGGTATGGAGGTACAATACTAAAACTATTTTCGAAGTTCGAAGCTTAAGCGAAGATTAGATCGAATCTCGTGTCAAGTGGGATATTTAATATTGTTTTCATTTGATAGTTTTGATATAACGGCATTATTCGTTTGTTTAGCTATAAGTGTAACAAACGAGTAACTTATTGATCAAGTATATAGAATTAAATTTACTCCTAATGCACCAAACTCGTATCTCAATAAATGCGCTTCATAATTAAACTTAATACTAATATATATAGATGTAATCAATTCCTTAATAATTGTATATGAACTTTTATCCAAACACCGAAGTATAAAAAGATGAACCGTTTCTTTTTTGCTCTCCTGAAAACTTTTTTTAATACTAATATTTATTTAATGTATCTTCAAATATGATAAGTAATCAAATCTAAATATAATTATTTAGCCCGACCAGTGTCGGCCAAAACTTAGTGATAATTTAAATAATACAAAGTAGTGATAATCAAAAAGGAAAATTAAATGTATTTTCAAGCATTCCCATCTAGAGTGTTGAGTATAAGAGCCCTTGTGTCCCTCTTTTTTAGGCGGATGTGACCATTAAAATTCAAAATATTACGAGCAAGCGGATTAGGATGTGACTCGAGTTTTGTTAAGTATTTGCCTGCGTATCTTGCAATTTCTTCAGTCACTAGTGGCATTTTTAAATCACGATGCAAATTTGAATTCTTAATATACCATGGAGCAGATGTTATTAACCTTAAAATTTTGTTTTGTCTTCGTTGAATTCTCTCTACATTGGAAGCTGAAGCAGTGCCCCATAACTGGATACCGTAACACCATATTGGCTTCAAAAGCGACTTGTATATTAAAAGTTTGCAGTCCATACTAAGTGTTGAATTTCTGCCAATCAACCAATGAATTTGAGATAACTTAAGTTTCATCTGAGTTAGCTTAAAGTCAATATGATGTTTCCATGTAAGTCTTCGATCAAGGTGTATACCAAGGTATTTCGCTTGGGAATGCTGAGGAATATTTTGATTGTTGATTCGAATGGGGGAACAAGTATCTCTTCTTAGGGTAAACGTTATATGGACACACTTTTGTTCATCGACTTTAATTCTCCATAAGTTCAACCAGATTTCCAATTGTGTAATATGTTCTTGAAGATATCGGGAAGCCTCGTGCGGGTTTTTGTGCATACTAAGGCAGGCTGTATCATCGGCAAACGTAGATGTATGGATATTGCTGCTCAAGGTATAAATCAAATACAAAACTGGCCCCAGTATGCTCCCCTGTGGCACACCGGATGATATAGATAGGGGCAGACTCATGAATTCTCCTTCCACAATAGCAAACTTTCGGGTAATTATGTAGCTTTCTAATAGATTCAGAAAATTTATTGGTAAATATGATTTTAATTTTAAAATAAGGCTTCATGCAACACTTGATCAAATGCCTGAGAAACGTCAGTAAACAGGGCAGAACAATACATTTTTTCTTCAAAAGTTCTTCTTATAAATTGCACCAATCTATGAGTTTGTTCAATGGTGCTATGCTGACTTCTAAAACCAAATTGATGGTCTGGGATGCATCCACTACCTCTTAGAATAGGGGACAATTTTTTCATGAACAGTTTTTCAAAAAGTTTTGACATTGTTGATAGCAGACTTATTGGCCTGTATGACTCAGCCTTGGTAAGGTCTTTGCCCGGCTTTGGAATCATTTTGACCTTCGCAAGCTTGCAGCTTTGTGGATAATACTCCAGGTGTAAAATGGCGTTAAAAATAAATAACAGGATTCTAATTGCAATATGGGGCAAATTTATCAGCATTATGTTACTTATTCAATCACTACCTGGAGCTTTCTTCGGGTTGAGTTCAGCAATTAGTTTCTGAACATCACGCGCCTTTAATTTTATGGGTCGAGGGGGTAGCGCAACTACACTCGGTAAATCAACAACACCAGTACATGTGTTTGGGGTAAATACGGATTTCAAATGCTCAAAAAATATGTTTCCTTTTTCAGTATCGCTTCTGGCCCAACCTCCGGTAGGGCCAGACACCTTAAAACAGGTGTTTTAAGCTTTCTAGCAGCTCGCCACAAGGAGTAATTAGATGCAGGTGTGGCATCAAGATTTTCCACATAATTTTTAAGACATACAGTTTTTTCATATGCAAGCAGCTCTTGGAGTCGTCTAGTGCACTCTTTAAATCGAATTTTATTTTGGGGTGATCTATGCTGTTGCCATTCCCTTCTAGCTGTCCTTTTTTCAAGTAAAAGACGTTCAATGTCTGTAGAATTAATTCTATTAAACCCAGTATGCGGTTGGGAAGTAGTGGCATGTGTAGCAGCCTGTTTAATATTTTCGTTAAGATTTTCAATGTTAGATACAATATAACCTGGTGTTCTTAGGTTAATATTTTTCGTACAATGGCTACTGAGGTATTTTTTGAACCCCAGCCAATTAACACGGTTGATCTTCTTTACATATGGGACAGGGAAGTCACTTCTTAGTGGGCTACAAATTGTAACATTCGTGGGAGAGTGATCGGAGGAGAGATCTACAGAAGCTTCAACATGAATTAATTCCCTAGTGATATTTTTCATGACTCCAAAATCTATAACATCCGGAATTTTTTGTATGTCCATAGGCCAGTAAGTGGGCTCCCCACTTGAAATGACGACCAATCCCATTTTTGAAATTGTGTTGAACAATGCCCGACCTCTAGGTGTAATAAGAAGCGAACCCCAGAACGTATGTTTTGCATTGCAGTCCCCAGCTGCTACAAAACAAGGGCCAAGAGATTTGTAGAATTCCTCGAATTGATCCTCAGTAATTGCGAATCTGGGAGGGGAGTAAATTGATGATATCACGAAATTTGTAACAAAATTTTCGACACAAATATTTGTTGCTTGTAGATGTTCTTTACAAATGTTATCAAGGACATAGTGTTTGAGTCTTGACTTAATTAGAATTGCTGACCCACCGCATGCTCTCCCCCTCGGGTCCTTTGAATCATATAGAGTGTAACCATTTATTTTAAATAAGCTCCTTGAAGTCAAATGAGTCTCAGAGACCAACATTATATTCATATTTTTTTCCATGAGGAAGTGCTCAAGTTCATTTTTATGCTGGCGAATGCCGTTTGCGTTCCAGAAACATATTTTTAACATGTTCATGGTTTGTTAACTAATGCTTGAAGCAGTGTATTCTGCATTCGCAGCATTTATTGCATCATGCTAGTCATATTTGTTGTAAAGTTGTTTACAGTTAGCACCAGATTCTCAATAGTAGCTTCAAGGCGACTAAAGTTAAAGCCTGAGTTTACATTCGCTGAATTATTTTGCGGTGAAACATTTTGCGAGGGACTAGAACTAGCCTTAGCAGCATCGGCATACGATACACGTGAAGTAACTGGTTGACTCACTTAAGCAAAAGAAGCGGAATACGCGTTTAATGGTTGGGTTGGAGCTAATTTAGGTTTTTGACTCATAGTCTGTTTAACAAAAAAATATACAGGGCATCCTCTATAGTTAGCGGTGTGATTACCTCCACAATTACTACATTTTTTTCTGCTTGTTCTTTTGGTTTCGTGCAGCTAGCAGTAAAATGCAATTCACCGCAGATAACACAAACTGTAGGTAAATTGCAGTAAGTTTTTGTATGGCAATATTGTTGGCAATTATGGCACTGTACAGGACCTGAACGTTGACGTGGCTCTTCAACTGTGATTTTTCGGTGTAACAGAAACTTTACGCTATAAATTGGATGGGTTTCATTTTTTTCAATTGTATGTCATTCGGCTCCAGTTCAATGCAAAATAGGGGTTGGGCGACCTTTTCTCTGTTAATTATATTAGTAACGTTTTTTACCTTAAATCCTTGGTCTAGAAGTGCACATTTTACTTCTTCGGGCTCAACATATGAATATATGCCCTTTAGTACTATCTGTAGGCATCTATCACTCTTAAGTTGGTATGTGTAAAAGTTTGTTTTATTTTTTTCAAAATCATTTTCAATTTTTCGGTAATTGTTTTCATCATATATTTGGATTTTAGTTTCATCAATATTACCTCGTTTAATTGGAATTACGTGAAAAGTATTTTCACCAATGGTCGACAGTAGTTTTGTTAGAAGCGCGTTAGAAATTATTTCCCTCACTTATATAAGTGGTGGCTTAAACGATTTCTGAGATGATGAAGCGGTCTTGTCGTTATCGTCTTGCAATAATGAAAAACGATTTTGGCGATTCGTGGATGATGCGCTGTTATCCCTAGACATCTTTGGAAAAGATGAAATTTTAGAAGAATTCGGGCTTAGCCCACGCTTTACCACGGTTATATATCTGTCCATTCCGACTTGTACCTTTGGTTTTGAACTACTGTTATCTGTAGTGATAACTTGGTTAGGTGATGAACAGCCCGAAGCGAATGGTTTCAATGACTTAAGTGGCGAAGTACTAAGCAACTGTAATGTTAAAGAATCACTAGTAGACATTAGACAAAGCGAAGTTGATCGCTGTCGGAAAAGTGGATTTGTTGTTAGAAAAAGTCTATCATTAGATTTTTTATTTTTATTAAGAGCTTCCGAACTCACAGTAAGTCTATCATCAGGTTTTTTATTTTTATTGTTATCATTATGAGCATCAGAACTCACAGTAAAATAGGCATTTCTGCTGTTTTAACTCACTTCACATTTATTTGTTTTTGAGGGCACTTTTGTTTGTTTGTTTGTTTTTTTGATTACGATTTTCTTTTTGTTTTTGTTATTTATGACTATGTAAAAAAATATTAACAAAGCAATTAAAGCTTATTTATCAAAGTTAATAATATGTATTACGAATATTTTCTTTTTTATGATATTTTTTTTGTTTAGTATGTATGTAAGAAAAAACTCCGCTATGACGTTAGTTCACTATGAAGGTACAACGAGAACTGTTCCTCCTAAAAGCTTGTATTTTTTTTAAATAAGGCATCGATATTCAACTTATTGCTAATATAAAAAATATATTTAATCGAAAAATACCGAGAGGTCACTTATTAAAAATTGCACTAGAGCAAAAATTATGAATTTTTTCACAAAATTAATATCGACATACATATCTCTGTGCTTATGTATGTATCTCTATACTACATAAACGCACTTTGGTAAAGGGTATACAGTATTTACCGCTTATATGCACTTCGTAATTTGCTCGACATTTAGTGCTTATAAGCGGGATATGCATTTACTAAAACTCGGTTATATGCATTTGCAATGCATGTAGAAAAACTCGTTTAGTTGCATCGGTGGTGCTTATATAAAAAAGATGTTATATATGTATTTAGTAGTACATGCACCAGAATTTCAGAAATGTAATTGTAAAAACAGAATATGCATACGCATTGCTAGTTTGTTTTGTGTTTTTAAACATTTTTATTGAGATCAATCAATTTGAAACAAAAATAACTTAAAATAAGAGTTCACAGTATGTATAGGTTTTGTAAATTCAATTTCATTGAAATAAATGCGTATGAATATATACATATACATGTTATAATTTTGTTGAGATCAGTGCTTTGACTTTAAAATTATATTTCACCTTAAATACAGTCGGTTTTTAATTAATAATTTAAAAAATATATAATTTAAAGTTAAAAGTTGAAGATTTGAATTCAATTCATTTAATTTTTTGCGATGAAACAATTTTTCTACATTTGCTTTATTTATGATGAAAATGTTAAACAGTGCATATATGAGAATTTTTTACATGCAATTTCTCAAAATCCTATATAATTTGGTGCATAAAAGCGAGAAATGCATATAAGCGAAATGCATATTTTAGAAAATAGTGCGTATATTTTATATGCAAAAGAAATATTGTTCAAGTTCGGCTGCATATAAACGATAAATGCTTATAACCGGCGTGCATATAAGCGGTAAATACTGTATAAGATTCGGCACAGCCGACTATAGCACTCTTACTTGTTTTGTTTGCCTGTTTTTTTTTTGTTTTTGTACTTTATTATTGTTTGTTTGTTTTTGAGGTACTCGTATAGAGTATTCCTCAATACCACTTTTTATGTTTTTTTGTTTGCGTTTTTTTTTTGTTATTTCCACTATGTAAAAAATATTAACAAAGCAATAAACCTTATTTATTAAAGTCAGTATGTACCTATTACGAATAATATGTACTACGAATATTTTTTGTATACTTTTTTGTTTGTTTGGTATGTAAGAAAATTTCCGCTAATCGACTGTTCACTATGAAGGTACCACGAGAACTGGAATTACAAAATAAAATTAAAAAAATTTATAACCCTGTTTTTATTGTTTTGACAGAACGCTGCCGCTTTTGCTTAGGTATTGCATTTCAAAGTTAAAGCTCGGCGGAAAAAAAGTTCGACTATCTGTCCTTATTTAGGTATGGCTGTTAGGAGCACAAAGTAGACCAGAGTTGTAAAAACTGACGTAAGAAAAAAGCTAAAATCATTTGTGGTGCAGTCACTGCGAGAAAGGGACAACTGTAGTATATTTGTTATTAAGATGTTAACAAAATAATCAAAACAAACAAGAGAAAATATGTACTTTGTGAAACGAGCACGTGTACATACATACATACATACATACATACACATTTACAAAATTAAATTAAAGAATTTGTTGAATTGAATTCAAAAAATAGAATGTGAAATAGATTAATGGTATTAAAAAGTGATTTAAATTTGTTTACAAATGATTACTGATTTAACTTTAAGCATTTTCATTGAACAATTTAAATTTTTACCTTTTGTTTACAAAAATCACACAGCAAATGAGATCACAAAGCATAAACTGAAAACACATTTGAACAAGTAAACGAAGTACACAATTTTACAAAATTAAATGAAAGAATTTGTTGTGTTGAATCAAAAAACAAAGTGCCAAATAGCTTATTACTATTAAAAAATCAATTAAAAAATGTTTTAAAATGATTGCATATCTTATTTGAAGCATTTTCATTTAAAAATATAAATTTTTACCATTTATTTGCAAAATTCGCCAAGCGAATGAGGTTACAAAGCGTAAAATGAAATTAAGCTAAAAAATGCAACCATGAAAGAAGGTTAAAGAATGCGCAGTGACTGCGAGAACGAGACCTCTGAAAACACAAATTATCTTCCGTCTCGTGACATCTCTGTATATCCTCTGTGGTTAGGAGCAAGCTGACTTGCTTCGCTTTTTAATGAATTATTGTGCTATAAACCTTTTTTGATAAGTATAAAATAAGTTTCACGAAATGTTTCCAACATTTTAAATGATAGTTGATAGTGATATTTTTGTTCGTTAATGTATGCAAATACATATTCTCAAATGTATACATATGTATGTATGTATATACATACTGAATTGTATATGTAGGTACAATTTAATGCAAGGAACACAACTTCGGTGTGAACTTTTGTCATAAAATATAAAACATATTTGTACATATGAAAATGAACACAACACCGCCGTCGCACGAAATTTGTCGTGCGTGACGAACTGTTTTATTTCTAGTTTGTACGCCGACGAACGACGAAAAAACTAAATTGAGAGCAAATTCTCTCTGTCTCCCTCTGTTTTTGTACACACAACAACCAACTTTATCAAATATAAGAGAGGAGTTCGGTGAGTAAATTCGTCGTTATTGTGCTTCACATGCAGCGTGACCATTTGACCGACTAAAGTGGCAAATTGCCACTTTTTCGACTGTCTTGCCACTTTTTTGACTACCTTGCCAATTTTTTCCACCTGTTTTTAGAGTGAAATATGTAAAAATACATTAAAAACATAATGTTTAATGTAGTTTTCTTCGTTTTTTTTATTATTTTGCCCCTCTTTGATAAATCTCCTTTTAGTGCCACTTTTTGAAAAATGTCATCGGTCACCCTGTTCACACGACGAATATACGCAGCAAAGGCCTATCCACGAATTCGTCGAAGTGTACGAAATTCGTCGTTCGTACCAGTTGTGTTTCTATCGATGGTGTTGGGTAAAATTCAATTTAATTTTATTTTTAAGTCCTATTTTTTTAACAATTCCGGGGTTTTCCCTCTGCTGTCCTCTTTTTATAAATCACGCGATAATATTTCTAGAATAACAAATTTTTTAAGGTCCTGTTCATTTAAATGCGAACGTAGATTCCATTAAAAAATTATATTAAAAACAAAATATTTAAAATTTAAGAAGTTTATTATTCGACATATTGTCATAATTATATTTTAATTTGAAATTTATTTGCTTGTGGTTTACCTTGGTCTATATACGTATTTAAATTTTATCATTGAAATACGTATATAGACCAAGGTAAACCACAAGCAAATAAATTTCAAATTAAAATATAATTATGACAATATGTCGAATAATAAACTTCTTAAATGTTAAATTTTAGATTTTATTTTTCATTTTGCCTTGTAATTACTTTTATTGTTATCCAATGGATTTCTAATTGTATGAAGGTGTAGAAAAATAAAATAGATTCATATCGAATATAAATTATTTGCTGGGTTTTGTATGAGTTTCAAAGCCTACCAAACTTATTTTGTCTTTGTGATTTTCAAAAATATTATTATTCTTATGAATTCTCATATAGTTTTTGAAAGTCTGTGCATAAAGTAAGAGGTTTGTGACTGTTCAAAATTTGTGGTTGAAGTCTACTGATGATTTGGTTTAAGCGCCAATGAAATACGTATATAGACCAAGGTAAACCACAAGCAAATAAATTTCAAATCAAAATATTTAAATTTGTTTTTGTTTCCAATAGTAATGTTCGTTCGAAACGAAATATTAAATTTGGATTTTATTTTTAATTTTTCCTTATAAATAATTTTATTGTTATGCAATGGATTTCTAACTCCACACGAAAAAGTAATATGAATGATTTTGTAATATTAATTAAAATATTTGTAGTATCAATTAAAAAATTAATTAAATTTTCACCTATTAGCAATTTGATAACATCAATTAAATATATCCACTAAAAAATTAATTAATACAATTAGGGAGTACTAACATCCAAAAGTGCCACAAATGACTCAATTGTGCCAAATTTTTTCTTCACATTACTTTCTCAACTGTTTGCACATGCAAGTACCTTGCGTGCAAGCTCTCTGTACGTATTATCAATGAAAATTCCGCCCAAATGCTCGACTGTCTTGCAACTTGCATGATAACCTTTTAGTGAAGAGTTGTCCATAACATAAAAAAGTTAAATTTTAAGGGAACCAGATAGTATTGAACTTTATTCGTATTGTTTCAATGTTATTTATGCCTAAAAAATTAATTAACTGCTTGATTTATGAATATTTAAGAAAATAGTTATTTAATTAGCTTTTAGATGTATGTATTTAAAATGAGTTAAAACTAATATAATATTACACTGAAATCTGTTGCGGCGGCTTAAAATGATGCACCTGCAACCTGCCGAAGCAGCTCATGTAGTGTTCAGACATTACAGACCGGTGGGAAGATTGGGACCGCTGTTTTGAGGGTATCACATTAATAGGGATTAATCCGTGCTATGCATGGTACAATGAATCTGAAAATGATGCACACAAATTGTTTCTGTCCCCTTATATGTTAATTTTTTTTATTGTTTTTGTGTTCTTCTCAAAAAATTAAAATATTCCTTTTGTTAGCTCTGAACAAGGGAAGATAATGTAGAAAGAAAGCCAGCAAAATAGGCAAAAGCAAAATAAAAATAAAAAATGGTTTACACATTTTAAAGCTGTCATCAGTGCGTAGTGCTGGTAAATAGAATGCAGTGGAACATAGAAGCAAATACAGGGATGTCATTTTCATTCCACAGTAAAACCAAAACGGTTAAATTGCAGATTTAAAGAAACATACAAAAAGAAAACACACAAAAAAAGTATAAAGTATGTAAGTTTTCTGATTGAGCTGAAGACAGAAAAAGGGAATTAGCTATGATGTGAAAAAAAAATATTATATTTTGGAACGCAAACGGCATTCGGCAACATAAAAATGAACTTGAGCACTTCCTTACGGAAAAAAAATTGATATAATGTTGGTCTCTGAGACACATTTGACTTCGAGAAGCTTTTTCAAAATAAATGGCTACACTATGTATGATACAAAGAACCCTAGAGGGAGAGCATGCGGTGAATCTGCAATTCTAATTAAGTCAAGACTCAAGCAATATATCCTTGACAATGTTAGTGAAGAATATATGCAAGCTACAAATATTTTTGTATAAAATTTTTGCTCTAATTTCGTGATATCATCAATTTACTCACCTCCCAGACTTTCAGTTACCAAAGATCAGAAGACAAAACAAAATTTTAAGGTTAATAACATCTGCTCCATGGTACATTAAGAATTCAAATATACATCGTGATTTAAATATGCCACTAGTGACTGAAGAAATTGCAAAATACGCAGGCTCGTAATATTTTGAACTTTACTGGACACATCCGCTTAAAAAAGAGAGATACAAGGGCTCTAATACTAAACACTCCAAATGAAGTTGCTTGAAAATACTATTTTTTTTAATTATCATTACTTATGTATTATTTACAACTATCACTTAGTTATGTCTGACATTGGTCGGACCTATTAATTATATGTTAGATTTAAGATTTGAATACTTATTGTTAGTTCATATATGAAGATACAATAAATAAAAAAACATGCAAAAAAAAAACCAAAGATCAGTATGAGAAGTTCTACAAATCGCTTGGATCTTGTTTCGTGGCAGCTGGAGACTACAATGCAAAGCATACGTACTGGGGGTCGCGCCTTGTAACACCTAGAGGTCGAGCTTTGTTTAATACAATTTCAAAAATGGGCTTAGATGTTATTTCGAGTGGGGAGCCTACTTACTATTGACGTACGAAAAATTCCTGATGTGATTGATTTTGGCATCATGAAAAATATTTCTAGGGATTTAATTAACATTGAAGCTTATCTAGATCTTTCCTCCGATCACTCCCCCACTATCGTTACAATTTGTAACTCACTAAGAAGTGACTTACCTGACCTATATATGAATATGATCAATCGTGTTAATTGGCTGGGATTCAAAAAATATCTTAGTAGTCATTGCACTGCCTCCCATCCGCAGTCTGGGTGTAATAAAATTTATTCCAGGGATATTGAACATCTCGTGTACGAAAAAAGAAGAGCTAGAAGGGAATGGCAACAGCACAGATCACCCCAACATAAACTCAGACTTAAAGAATGTTCTAAACGACTTCCAGAGTTGCTTGCATTTGCGCACGTCTACCGGAGGTTGGGCAAGAAGCGATACGGAAAAATGTAAAATATTTGCTAAGCATTTAAAATCTGTATTTAACCCAAATACATATACTGGTGTTGCTGATTTGCCGAGTGTAGTTGCTCTACCCCCTCGAGCCTTAAAGTTTAAGATGCGTGATCTACATAAAGTAATTGCTTAACTCAAGCCAAAGAAAGCTTCAGGTATTGATGAAATTAGTAACAAATTATTAATGCTGATGAACTTGCCGCATATTGCAATAATAAGAATCTTGCTGTTTATTTCTAATGCCATATTACGACTATATTATTATCCACAACTCTGGAATCTTGCAAAAATCAAAATGAATCAAAGCCGGGCAAAGATCTTACTAAAGCTGAGTCATATAGGCCAATAAGTTTGCTGTCAACTATGTCAAAACTCTTCGAAAATCTGCTCATGACAAAATTGTCCCCAATTTTAACTGATAGTGGGTGCATCCCAGACCATCAATTTGGTTTTAAAAGTCAGCATAGCACCATTGAACAATCTCATAGATTGGTTCAATTTATAAAAAAAAATACTTGAGGCAAAGAAGTATTGTTCTGCCCTGTTTATTGACGTTTCTCAGGCATTTGATAAAGTGTGGCATGAAGGCCTAATGTTAAAATTAAGATCATGTCTACCAATAAATTTAGTGAATTTATTAGAAACTTACATAACTACCCGGAAGTTCACGGTTGTGGAAGGAGAATTCATGAGTGTGCCCGAATCTATATCATCCGTTGTGCCACGGGGAAGCTTACTGGGGCCAGTTTTGTATTTGATTTATACTTGTGATATGCCTTTGAGCAGCAATATCCATACATCTACGTTTGCCGATTATACAGCCTGCCTTAGTATGCGTGAAAACCCTCACTAGGCTTCCCGATATCTATAAGAGCATATTACACATATGGAAATGTGGTTGAACTTATGGAGAATTAAGGTAAATGAACAAAAGTGTGTCCATATAACGTTTACCCTAAGAAGAGATACTTGTTCCCCAATTCGAATCAATAATCAAAATATTCCTCAACATTCCCAAGTGAAATACCTTGGTATACACCTTAATCGAAGGCTTACATTGAAACATCATATTGACTTTAAGCTTACTCAGATGAAACTTAAGTTATCTCAAATTCACTGGTTGATTGGCAGAAATTCAACACTTAGCCTAGACTGTAAACTTTTATTATACTTAATCCGCTTGCTCGTAATATTTTGAACTTTAGTGGACACATCCGCTTAAAAAAGAGGGATACAAGGGCTCTATTACTCAACACTCCAGATGGGATTTCTTGAAAATACTTTTTTTATACTTTTTTATAATTTGTTTTTCTTTTTGGGTTATCACTACTTATGTATTATTTATAACTATTAACAAGTTTATGTCCGACAGTGGTCGGTCCTAATAATTATATTTTAGATTTAAGATTTGAATACTTATTATTAGTTCATATTTGAAGATACAATAAATAAATACATGTATTAAAAAATATGTATAAGTAAATACAGATAAAAAATTTATTACAGGACGCATACAATACAAAATTTTTTACAGATATATGTTAGATGTATAAAATTTTAAGTTTTCTAAAAAATGGAATATGTTAAGACGTACGTCAGAAGAAAATAGTAGCAGACGAAGAGAGGTTTAACAGCAGTCAAAGTGTTCGCGTAGTCAAGTGGGATTAAGTGCCATAAAATAAAGTTACCAATTTTTTTTGTGTTAAAAAAATAAAAAAGTGGAAAAGTGGTGAAACCTATTAAAGTGTGTAACAAAACTTTGTGAGAAAACAAAAAGGAAGTAATTACACGCCGATGAAACAGGACCTGGCTACAGGGCAATCAGGAAGTAAGAAAAAAGGTGAAAATTTGTCTGGAGCTTGCAAAATCCAGACAGCCAAGAAACTAGGAGAGCGAACTCTGACTGCACCAAAAAATTTAAAAAAAAAGAAAGAAAGAAGGGCTGGTTGGTAACAAATTTTATAGTGAAACAAATCAAATTATAAACTTGAGCAAATTATCAAAAAGGAAATAAAAAAAGGAAACAAATAATTATATACTTGAAGTCAGTATGCAAGAAAAGATTCAAAAAAGAATAATAATAACAACAACAAAATATATATATATATATATATATATATATATATATATATATATATATATATATATATATATATATATATATATATATATAAAAGTAAAGAAGTGCGAATGAAGTAAATTAATACATTTTAGGTAGATAAGTTAGAATAAGGTGCTTAGATTTAGCACTCCGAAAATTTTAAGGTTAGGTGTATACTATATAAAAGATGTGCATTTCTCGTGTTATTAGGTTGATAGCTAAACTAAAATTATAATAGTTGTTGGTAAAGTAGAAAAATATAAAAAGTAAATAAATCTGTTAGAAAGACGTAAATAAAATTAGGTGCATCCTGATTATTGAGTAGCCTTTAGGAGCTCCAATAGGATATGATATAAAAGGATTCGACCGAAACGGGAATTAAAAATATATTAGAAAACAAATTATCCAGAAGCATATAAAAACTTCATAACGCGAGAAAATTACTTACATAAGTAAGTAAGTAGTTAAAATCAGTTTAGAAAAGTAAAAAAAAATATAAGTATACATTCATATAAAAAAAAGAATTTCTATTATTAGATTAAGTATTTAGAGTTAAAGATACATAAATATAAATAAATAATGTACTTTTTGTAGTTGAAAAAAAAAGAAAAATTATGAAGTAGGATCATATAGAAAGTTTTGTATTTGATCTATACTTGTGATATGCCTTTGAGCAGCAATATCCATACATCTACGTTTGCCGATTATACTGCCTTCCTTAGTATGCGTGAAAACCCTCATTAGGCTTCCCGATATCTATAAGAGCATATTACACAATTGGAAATGTGGTTAAACTTATGGAGAATGAAGGTAAATGAACAAAAGTGTGTCCATATAACGTTTACCCTAAGAAGAGATACTTGTTCCCCAATTCGAATCAATAATCAAAATATTCCTCAACATTCCCAAGTGAAATACCTTGGTATACACCTTGATCGAAGGCTTACATGGAAACATCATATTGACTTTAAGCTTACTCAGATAAAACTTAAGTTATCTCAAATACACTGGTTGATTGGCAGAAATTCAACACTTAGCCTGGACTGTAAACTTTTATTATACTTAATCAGCTTGCTCGTAATATTTTGAACTTTACTGGACACATCCGCTTAAAAAATAGGGATACAAGGGCTCTATTACTCAACACTCCAGATGGGATTTCTTGAAAATACTTTTTTTATACTTTTTTATAATTTGTTTTTCTTTTTGGATTATCACTACTTATGTATTATTTATAACTATTAACAAGTTTATGTCCGACAGTGGTCGGTCCTGATAATTATATTTTAGATTTAAGATTTGAATACTTATTGTTAGTTCATATTTGAAGATACAATAAATAAATACATGTATTAAAAAAAATATATAAATAAATACCGATAAAAACATGATTACAGCACGCATACAATACAAATTTTTTTACAGATATATCTTAGATGTATAAAATTTTAAGTTTTCTAAAAACTGGAATATGTAAAGACGTACGTCAGAAGAAAGTAGTAGCAGACGAAGAGAGGTTTAACAGCAGTCAAAGTGTTCGCGTAGTCAAGTGGCATTAAGTGCCATAAAATAAAGTTACCAATTTTTTTTTGTGTTAAAAAAATAAAAAAGTGGAAAAGTGGTGAAACCCCTTAAGGTGTGGAACAAAACTTTGTGAGAAAACAAAAAGGAAGTAATTACACGCCGATGAAACAGGACCTGGCTACAGGACAACAGGAAGTGAGAAAAAAGGTGAAAATTTGTCTGGAGCTTGCAAAATCGAGACAGCCAAGCAACTAGAAGAGCGAACTCTGACTGCACCAAAAATTTATAAAAAAAGAAAGAAAGGTTGGTTGGTAACAAATTTTATAGTGAAACAAATCAAATTATAAACTTGAGAAAATTATCCAAAAGGAAATAATAAAAGGAAACAAATAAATATATACTTGAAGCCAGTAGACAAGAAAAGACTCAAAAAAGAGTAATAATAACAACAAAAAAAATATATATATAAAGAAGTGCGAATGAAGTAAATTAATGCATTTTAGGTAGATAAGTTAGAATAAGGTATTTAGATTTAGCACTCCGAAAATTTTAAGCCTAGGTGTATACTATTTGAAAGATGTGCATTTCTCGTGTTATTAGGTTGATAGCTAAACTAAAATTATAATAGTTGTTGGTAAAGTAGAAAAATATAAAAAGTAAATAAATCTGTTAGAAAGACGTAAATAAAATTAGGTACATCCTGATTATTGACTAGCCTTTAGGAGCTCCAATAGGATATGATATAGAAGGATTCGACCGAATCGGGAATTAAAAATAGATTAGAAAACAAATTATCCAGAAGCATATAAAAACTTCATAACGCGAGAAAATTACTTAGATAAGTAAGTAAGTAGTTAAAATCAGTTTAGAAAAGTAAAAAAAAATATAAATATACATTCATATAAAAAAAAAGAATTTCTATTATTAGATTAAGTATTTAGAGTTAAAGATACATAAATATAAACAAATAATGCACTTTTTGTAGTTGAAAAGAAAGAAAAATTATGGAGTAGAATCATATAGAAAGGCAAAGATTAACAGGTAAGAGTAAGGAAGGTGGGCTAATGAATGGGTCGCTAAAAAAATTAGGATGCAGAGTTAGCGACATGGTTGGGGGGGCTAAGGGAACAAAATATCTGTTTCCCGTAATGTGGTGTGTTGATTTGTAGAGATCAGTGGAAGTTTTTTCTGTAGTTCTTGGTTTTTGTGTATGGATACGCGGCCAGCAAGAAGGTTTGGGACCTCCTGAGTAATGTGAGAGCTAGTCGGAGGTCTTGCTAAGTCAACCGGTCCATTACAAATCCAGTTAATTTGTACTAAAGTATTAATAGGGCAATACTGTTATGTAACTTTCCATTTACTTTGCTAAAAGTTCTTGTAAAATTCCTTGGCAGTTGAGTTGGAAGTAGACTACTAGTGCCGAAAGTGTAGATGTGTTAATAAAAGAGTTTGAGTGTATTGATTTTTTTCCAAATCTCTTGCAAGTTTAAACCATAGGTGATAGAAAATCAAAAGTTGAATAACTAAAACTGCCGAGTCTAAAACCAGAGATATAGACATGCTTAACATAGCGTCTACAACTGCCATTAACTCTGACATAATATGTGAGAAAACGTCAGCAGAATAACAAAAATAAAATGATATTTCTCTTCATCTTATACAAGGGAACAACGTAATTAACTTTTCTTATAACATTTCATTTTATGGAAATCCTCATCGAGTTCACATGGTTTATTTTTGCATAATTATTTTTTTTATTTTAAATTTTTCACACCAACTTTAATTTATAAATCAATTAAACACATTATAAATATAAAATCCCAGAAAATTTGTCCAAAACATAGTTTTACATTTATTTTAATAAACACTTCAACATGCATACAAATTTGTTTTCATGTACGTGTGTGTTTTAGCAATTCATCGTATAAGATTGTTATAGAATTTCTTATAACAACGCTCTCATAAAAAATCTTATAAGATTTAGATAACACTAATTTGTGATCTACACGTAACATAATTCGCTCTGCGATTGAATTTGACGATCTTATCTTACATATTATGTTAGGTGTAGACTTTATGTAACAACCAGCAAATAAATATCAATTAAAATAAAATAATGACAATATGTTAAATAATTAACTTTTTAAATCATAAATGAAAACTTTATTACTTATACATAATTTCAATGTTAAAATATATGAATCCATATGTACACATAAAAAACTGAACAATTTTAACAAATGTCTACAAAAATAACAAAATAAATGTTTTGGCCAGCCGACGAAAACATGGCGTGAGCGTCTAAGCCGCCGCCGCCGATAAATTTAACCCCTTCAGCCGACGCCGAAAAAATTGCTCGGCCTGCTTCTCTGATTGTGTGTAGTGAAACCGTATGTGAAAAAGTTTAAATAAATTTTTACTTAAAAAATGTGTTACAAAACATTTAAAAATAATTATATTTAGTTAATCAAATACATATGTCTCTTTTATTATACTTATGTATTTTACTTATTAAAGGTTAATCAATTAATAAATTTATTGTGGTTTTGTCCATGATACAATTATAACAGGTAAATGCACAGATGTCCAATTCGTGTGGCTCACAGCCGGCTTACAGCCGCCGCCGAGCTTATTTTCATTAACAAAGCCTCCGCCGATGCAGTCGGCTGTCATCAGCTTGTTTTCGTCAGCGGTGCTTACACAACTAGATGGCTGAGCCGATTTCTAAAATTAAAATTTTTGTTTTTTTACCTACTACATATGTACAACGAAATATATTTTTTTTGCTGATTATTATATATTTTTAACTTCTGATTATGATAGCGTTATTAGTTTTTCCATATTAGGTCTAGTTTTAAAGATATACACCCTTATCGGGAATAAAAGGCGAAAATTTTGTTCACGTGAAATATATCCCGTGAACAAAAAATGGTGCACTAAATTAGAAAATAGTTACACAACAACGCAAGCATTGACGATCACAATTTTAGGGAAAGGGAACACAATTCACGTGAACTTTTATTCCCGATAAAGGATAGTGACATTTAGCATTTGCATAATTAACACCACTTTTTGTATTATTTGCTTAATATTGGATTCGTTAGTCAAATTGTATCGTGCGTATCAGCTGAAAGAAATTAAACTTTTCTTATGCCACCCAAAAAAAAGCCTATACTTTATAGTATGAAGTCTCTGATTTTAAATGCAACATCTATTTTTGAAACGTGATCATGTTCTAATGATTTTGTATTAACAATTAAATTTTTTGTTAAAATTGATTTTTGGGATGGTCCATACACCCTTTGGTACACATAATATTGACATTTATGACTTGTAAACTCACAAATGTTTAAAAAACTAATTTTTTTTTGTTGGCGTGAGAAATAAATATTAAAAGTATATCTTTTCTAAAATGCGCATATATCTGAAACTAGAAAAATTATTAAGTTATTTTCGTAATTAACGTGCAAAAATACACAAAGCCTACAGTGCACGGCATGTAAAAATACACATGCACATGTTGCTCTGACGTAATTTTGACGTCACCATGAAGCTACTTTGGCTACATGCCGTGTGCAATACACGTAAATTGACATATTAACATCACTACTGCTGTCTCTGGAAATATGTCCGACTCGTCTAAATATGTCATATTGAGATTTTGGAACAAAAATACTATCAATATTTTACGACATGTATCTACTACAAATAATTAAAAAAATGCAACCAACATGCTGAAAATTCTCGTGAAGTCATATTTACATGCGCATGTGGATTTTTACATGCCGTGAACAGCTGATGAATGTAAGCAATTGAAAAGGAATAAAAGAGGAACAAAGAAAATAATTTATATTAACTAAATACATTAATTTAGCTAAAAAGTATGGACAACAGAGAATTTGTAATGAAGTGTTCAGGTCAGTAATCGTCCATTTTTGCATTAAAATTTGCTCCACAAAATAAATATTCTGTGTTTGCACAACACTGCAATAAAAATTAAGACCTGCGCCTATAGTATTTATATTTTAACAGTAAATGGCGGCTTACTGTTCTCAAAAAGTCCTTAAATGCAATAGTGAATTAAATATGTACTCTATAATATAAATAGACAGCATAATAAACATACATATGTTTGATGGAATTAGTCATTTTTTATTATTCCTTTATTTCGTTTATCTGTAGGCGTAATGATCAGTTGTTTTAATTTCCAAATTTTTTTAATAAACTAAAATTTTAAGGAGTAAACCAAAAATATATGATTTTTAACATGCTTGTAACAACAGTAAGATATCCCGATTAGGTACTCATCGATTTGGTTCAACTCAAATGAAATAAAATTTTATGTAAATGAATAAACCAAAAAGAATTTTAATGTTTGGGGAACCATACGTGAAATTTAAGAGAATAAATTAAAAAAGTGGTGTATATTATGCATATGTAGAAGGACATTATACCTTTAAAACTAGAGCTGCTGAAGAATAAGTAATGATGCCATTGTATTCAACAGATGAAGTTACGTAAGGATCGGCTACTTTGAACTTACAGTGCGAGTATATACCATAGAATATTAAGAAATTGAGTTAGTCTATTGTACATATAATATTATACCAATATCTTATTAAATTCATTCAATCAGTTCTCGTGGTCCTTTCATAGCGAACAGTCGATTAGCGGATTTTTTTTTACATACCAAACAAACAAAAAATTTTACAAAAAATATTCGTAGTACATATTATTCGTAATAGGTACATACTGACTTTAATAAATGAGCTTTATTGCTTTGATAATATTTTTTACATAGTGGAAATAACAAATACAAAAAAAAACGAAAACAAAAAAAAACATAAACAGTGACATTGAGGAATACTCTATACGAGTACCTCAAAAACAGACAAACAATCATATAATACAAAAACAAAAAAACCGTAAGCAAAAAAACACAAAAAGTGCCCTTGAGGAATACTCTATATAAGTGCCTCAAATACAAAAAATTATGAAGTGAGTTCTAACGGCAGAAATGCTTATTTTACTGTGAGTTCTGAAGCTCTTAATGAAAAAAATAGAAATAATAAATTTAATGAAAGTGTTTTTTTTAACGGCAAAGCCAATTTTTCGTCAGCGATCAACTTCGCTTTGTCCAATGCCAAATAGTAGTGATTCATTAACATTACAATTGCCTAGTACTTCTTCATATAAGTCAGTAATATCATCCCCTTCAGGCTCGTATTCGTCACTTAACAAAGTTATCACTACAGATAACAGTATTTCAAAACCCAAGGTGCAAGTCGGTATGGACAGATATATAACCGTGGTAAAGCGTGGGCGAAGCCCAAATTCTTCAAAAATTTCATTCGCTCCAAAGATGTCTAGGGATAGCAGCGCATCCTCAACTAATCACCAAAACCGTTTTAAAATTTTGCAAGATGAGAACGACAAACCCGATGTATCCTCGAATAAAACATCCAAGCCGCCACCAATCTACTTGAGAGAGAAAAATTCAAATGCCCTTATTAAAAAATTAATTTCGGTCATAGGTGAAAATAAATTCCACATTGTCCCAATAAAACGTGGCAACATCGATGAAACGAAAATTCAAATTTATGACGAAAAGGATTTCCGCAAAATGGTTTCTGAATTTGAAACAAATAAAACAAGCTTCTACACATACCAGCTTAAGAGCGCTAAAGGCCTGCAGATCGTATTGTAGGGCATATATTCTTATGTTGTCCCTGAAGAAATAAAAGATGCACTCGTCCTCCAGGGATTTAAGGTAAAGAATGTATCTAACATAATGAACAGAGGAAAGGTACCCCAACCCCTATTTCGTGTTGAACTGGAGCCGAATGATATACAGTTGAAAAAAAAACGAAACTCATCCTATTTATAGCCTAAAATACCTTTTATACAGAAAAATCACAGTTGAAGAGCCACATAAGCGTGCAGGTCCCGTGCAGTGTCATAATTGTCAATAATATGGCCATACAAAAGTTTACTACAATTTACCTACAGTGTGTGTTATCTGCGGTGAATTGCACGGTACTGCAAGGTTTACCAAACCAAAAGATCAAGCGGAAATAAATGCAGTAATTGTGGAGGCAATCACACCGCTAACTACAGAGGATGTACTCTTTCGTCAAGCAGGCTATGGTGCAAAACCATAAGTTAGCTCCAGCTCAACCATTAAACGCGTACTCCGCCACTTTTGCTCAAGTGAGCCAACCAGTTACTTCACGTGTATCGTATGTCGATGCTGCTAAGGCTAGTTCTATTCCCACACAAAATGTTTCACCGCCAAATAATTCAACGAATGCAAATTCAAGCTTTAACTTTAGTCGCCTTGAAGCTACTATTGAGAATCTGGTGCTAACTATAAACAACTTTACAACAAATATGACTGCCATGATGAAAGAAATGCTGAGAATGCAGAATACTCTGCTTCAAGCATTAATTAACAAGCCATGAACACGTTAAAAATATGTTTCTGAAACGCAAACGGCATTCGCCAACATAAAAATGAACTTGAGCACTTCCTTACGGAAAAAAATATTGATATAATGTTGGTCTCTGAGACACATTTGACTTCGAGAAGCTTTTTCAAAATAAATGGCTACACTTTATATGACACAAAGGACCCTAGAGGGAGAGCATGCGGTGGATCAGCAATTCTAATAAAGTCAAGACTCAAGCACTATATTCTTGACAACATTTGTGAAGAACATCTACAAGCAACAAATATCTGCATTGAAAATTTTTGTACAAATCTCGTGATATCTTCAATTTACTCCCCTCCCAGATTTTCAATCACTGAGGACCAATACGAGAAATTCTACAAATCTCTTGTTAGTAGCAGCTGACGACTACAATGCTAAGCATACGTTCTGGGGTTCGCGTCTTATTACGCCTAGAGGTAGGGAGTTGTTCAACACAATTTCAAAAATGGGCTTGGATGTTATTTCGAGTGGGGAGTCTACTTACTGGCCTACTGACATACGAAAAATTCCGGATGTAATAGATTTCGGTGTCATAAAAAGTATTTCTAGGGAATTAATTCACGTTGAAGCTTCCCCACATCTCTCGTCCGATCACTCTCCCATGATCGTTACAATCTGTAGCCCCCTGAGAAGCGCTTTACCCCACCCATATGTCAAGATGATAATCGTGTTAATTGGCTGGGATTCAAAAAATATCTTAGTAGTCATTGCACGGAAAATATTACGCTTAGAACACCCAATGATATTGAATCGATCATTGCAAATCTTAACGAAATTATTAAACAGGCTTCTGAACATGCCACTACCTCCCATCCGCATACTGGGTTCAATAAAATTTAATCTACAGACGTTAAACATCTCGTACGTGAAAAAAGAAGAGCTGGAAGGGAATGGCAACAGCACAGATCACCTCAACACAAAATCAGATTTAAAGAGTGCACTAAACAACTCCAAGAGTTGCTTGCATATGAAAAAAAGTCATCTTTTAAAAATTATCTGGAAGGCCTTGATGTCACACCAGCATCTAATTACTCTTTGTGGCGCGCTGCTAAAAAACTTAAAACACCCATTGAGTTTAAGCCACCTCTGCGCACATCTACCGGAGGTTGGGCAAGAAGCGATACTGAAAAAGGTAACATATTTGCTGAGCATTTAAAATCCGCATTTACACCAAATACATGTACCGGTGTTGCTGATTTGCCGACTGTAGTGGCTCTACCCCCTCGACCCTTAAAATTTACGATGTGTGATGTACAAAAACTAATTGCCGAACTCAACCCGAAAAAAGCTCCCGGTATGGATGGAATTAGTAACCAGATGCTGATTAAGTTACCTCGTACTGCAATTAGAATCCTGTTATTCATTTTTAATGCCATTTTACGACTGGAGTATTATCCAAACTGCTGGAAGCTTGCCAAGGTTAAAATGATTCCAAAGCCAGGTAAATATCTTTCCAAGGCTGAGTCATATAGGCCAATAAGTTTACTGTCAACAATGTCAAAGCTTTTTGAAAAGCTACTCATGACAAAATTGTCTTCAATTCTAACTGATAATGGGTGCATCCCGGACCATCAATTTGGTTTTAGAAGCCAGCATAGCACCATTGAGCAAACGCATAGATTGGTTCAATTTATCAGAAAAAAATTTGAGGAAAATAAGTATTCTGCCCTGTTTATTGATGTTTCTCAGGCATTTAATAAAGTGTGGCATGAATGCCTGATTTTGAAATTGAAGACATACTTACCAATAAACATTCTAAATCTTTTGGAAAGTTACATTCTTGCATGAAAATTTATAGTTGTGGAAGGATACTTTATGAGTATGCCTGAAACTAGCTCAGCCTGTGTGCTACAGGGGAGTATACTGGGGCCATTTTTATATTTGATTTATACTTGTGATATGCCTGTGAGCAGTAGTATCCACACTTCTACATTTGTCGACGATACCGCCTGCCTTAGTATGCACAAAAACTCTGATGAGGCATCCCGTAAACTCCAGGAACACATTAGCCAGATGGAACTATGGTTAAACTTATGGAGAATTAAGGTAAATGAACAAAAGTGTGTCCATATAACATTTACCTTACGAAGAGATACTTGTTCCCCCATTCGGATTAATAATCAAGTTGTTTCTCAACATTCACATGTGAAATGCCTTGGTATTAGGGATGAAACGATACCACTAAGGTATCGATACTTTTACTTTATAAGGCATCGGTTCAGAAGTATCGATACATACTCAGTATCGAATAAAAAGAATCGATACTTACTTGTATCGGTTAAGCTTTACACATGATTTAAAGTAGTGATAACAAAACTAAATACCCACCAAATCAAATGCACCTAGTTCGTAAAGAATTGTTAATGACTAGTCGACAAAATCTTCCGATTTCGGAAGCGATTAATATAAGAATAAACTAATTGTTTAAATTTCTCGCAGACGAGTTTTGGTAGAATTTATTTATGAAAATACTCCTTCAACAAATTAAATTCTGAATAGGAAAAATTTTGAAGTTAAATTTTGTTAAAAAAAATACCATAAAAAATGCCAATAAATTCATTTATCGCCAGCAAAATCGACATGTCGTCAAGTCAAAAACTTGGATGCCAAACAAAGTGGAAAAATCGTTACGTTTGGGCTGGACTGGAGCAAAAGATATAGTCGAGATGACATTTTAAATGTTTTTGCAAATTCATTTTGTTCCTGCAATAACTGACGATTTAAAAAAAAATTTGCAGCTCGCAATTTTATCGTCTTTTTTTATAAAATATTTGATTTGTGTGGTCCCATTTTCACGAACTTACTCTAATATACATACATATATTCTAAATATAAATTTACATTTAACACGAACAAATAAAATTGTGTTAAACTGGTTAAACTGTGTTATTTGTTTTAGCCAATAAGAAATGAGTATATTTGACCGATACGAGTACTTTTTACCGATACCTACTTGGTACTCGGTAGTAGAGTATCGATACCAAAAGTACTTGGTTTCTAAGAAAAAGTATCGAGTATTTACTTGTATTTACTCGTATCGTTTCATCCCTACTTGGTATACACCTCGATCGACGGCTTACATGGAAACATCACATTGACTATAAGTTAAATCAAATGAAACTAAAATTAACTCAGGTACATTGGCTGATTGGCAGAAATTCAACACTCAGCCTAGACTGCAAACTTTTAATATACAAGTCGCTTTTAAAGCCAATATGGTGTTACGGTATCCAGTTATGGGGCACTGCTTCTGCTTCCAATGTAGAGAGAATTCAACGAAGAGAAAATTTAGGGTTAATAACATCTGCTCCATGGTACATTAAGAATTCAAATATACATCGTGATTTAAATATGCCAATAGTGACTGAAGAACTTGCAAAATACGCAGGCAAATATTTAACAAAACTCGAGTCACATCATCATACGCTTGCTCGTAATATTTTGAACTTTACTGGACACATCCGCTTAAAAAAGAGAGATACAAGGGCTCTAATACTAAACACTCCGAATGAAGTTGCTTGAAAATACTTTTTTTTGCTTATCACTACTTATGTATTATTTACAACTATCACTTAGTTATGTCTGGCATTGGTCGGCCCTATTAATTATATGTTGATTTAAGATTTGAATACTTATTGTTAGTTCATATATGAAGATATGAAATAAAAAAAACATGCATACAAAAAAATACATTCAAAATTTATTTTCAAAAATCGGCTCCAGTCGGCTAGCCGCCGCCGCCCGTATATATCACAGAGGATATACAGAGATGTCACGAGACGGAAGATAATTTGTGTTTTCGGAGGTCCCGCTCACTCTATCACTGCACATTCTTTAAACCTTCTTTCGTAGTGCCATTTTTTAGCTTAATTTCATTTTACGCTTTGCAACCTCATTCGCTTGGCGATTTTTGCAAATAAATGGTAAAAATTTATATTTTTAAATGAAAATGCTTCAAATGAAATATGCAATCATTTTAAATTATGTTTTAATTGCTTTTTTAATAGTAATAAGCTATTTGGCATTTTGTTTTTTTATTCAACACAACAAATTCTTTCATTTAATTTTGTAAAATTGTGTACTTCGTTTACTTGTTCAAATGTATTTTCAGTTTATGCTTTGTGATGTCATTTGCTGTGTGATTTTTGTAAACAAAAGGTAAAAATTTAAATTGTTCAATGAAAATGCTTAAAGTTAAATCAGTAAGCATTTGCAAACCAAATTTTAACCACTTCTTAATACCATTAATCTATTTCACATTCTATTTATTTTATTCAATTCAACAAACTCCTTAATTTAATTTTGTAAATGTGTATGTATGTATATATGTATGTACACGTGTTCGTTTTACAAAATCCAGACTTTCTCTTGTTTGTTTTGATTATTTTGTTAACATCTCAATAACAAATATACTACAGTTGTCCCTTTCTCGCAGTTCCTGAACCACAAATGGTTTTAGCTTTTTGCATACGTCAGTTTTTACAACTCTGTGCCCATGTTCTGTAACTCCCGCGTCGAGAAAGTTTTCGATGTGTGGGAATTGTGGGAAATGAAACAAAAATGCCATAAATTGAAACAAACAGCTGTTTTTCTCACTAAACTGCGTCTGTAATTTATTTGGCGAGTAAGAGCTGTCACGTAAGGAAATTACTCGGCAATTTACAGAAAAAGTGTATGTGTAAAATTTTCGTGAGAAAGGTTCTTTCTTTGAACTGTCAAATATACTCACAAATAAAAACGTGGTGAGAAATTATTTCAAAAATAAAAATTTATTAAAAAAGCCAATTGAAATGGAAAAACACGAAAAAAGTAAGTATTTTGTTTTTTAAGTGATTTTGTCAATGATAAACTATTTTTTTTTATAATTTTAGAAGAACATGCGAATTTCGAAGCAACAAAAAGAAAAATTCCAAGGATCAATGGCAAGTGCTCCAAAAATCGTTAAACTCCCTTGGTGGTGGCGCCAAGTCTGTAGAACAGTGGAAAAAGGTATGGATGTATGGGTACTTAATTTCTGAAAACTTCAATTAAGAAATATGCGCGTCAAATATATTTAAAAAGGCAACTACATATATGAATAAATATGCTTTTAATTATATTTTACTTGTATATTTATAATTCATGTGTGTGTGTTAAGTGTGTTCAAACGTATTTAGTAAACAATAAACATTAAAGTTGCACTAAACATTATTTGGTATAGCCGTCGGCTATATTTTCGCCGCCGTCAATGCAAATTTTTAAATTTTAGTAAATTTTGGTCGCCGTTCACGAAATTTGTGATAAGCGTTCACAACGTCTGCGATTTCACATCGGCCTCGACTTGTATAATATGACATTTCTAATGTAGCGACGTAATCACTTTTGGTGGTTTTCGACATGACTTACAGACACACTTTTTTCTCAATTTTCGAGAAACGATGGAATATTTTGTTTCACATCTTTTGGACGCAAGAAGTTCTCGCCAAAGTTACAGAACATGGGCTCTGGTCTACTTTGTGGTATATATTTCCTCAGCCGCCGCACAGTGGCTGAAAATCGTTTTTCATTGGCCAAAAGTCTTAATTTTTTTTGTCACCGATTTTTAAAATTTTTACGCCTTTTTGTAGCTAATATATCCAGATTAAGGTAGCCAAAAACTTAGGTTAAACTATTGATAATTGTGGGCGTGGCATGCTGTCAAACTCAACCGTTTTTTTAATTTCAGAAAAAGGTGTTTTTCTTTTGTTTTTTATCAAAAATAAATGGTTACTACTCGCAAGCTATCATCGATAACGGCCTGCGGTCTTTTTTATAATGTTGGTAGGACTATAGTCTTTAGTTGTTGTAAGTGGTCACAGCTCTAGCGTTTAATATTACGGGCGTTATGAAATATTTATGAAACTACTATATTTTTCTCAAATTTAAATTTTAGTGGAATAGAACTTCTAGGGAACAAAAGGGAACAAGAAACGTATACCACCAGGAGAAAGGTGAAAGTGTCCTCTTTAACGCTATATATACTTTTGCACCCGTGACGACCCGTGGGTAGAACACTTTTCATTTTAATGAAATTACTCTAAAAAAAATTCAAATTAATTTAAACAGCCCTATAAGTACTCGTATACAATAGTGTCTTAAATTTTCACTTTTTTGCCTAAAAGTTTGTTTTTTTTTACTTTAGACTACGTAAAACGAAAAAAATTAAATATAATACCTGCGAAAGGGTTTAATGGCTTTGTTTTGATCAGCAAAAAATAAGTCATAAAATTATCACAATAGGTTCTACAGTAAACATATGATCTCTTTCTGAATTTACCTGTTATCAAATGTTAGGGTCAACCAAAGTCATAAACATTTTTATAACAATAATGGCGACATTAAACCACTAAAGATAAAAAACAACCCCATATTGGCGAGATACTAATCAGTTTTACCTGATATTAAGGTCTGAATAACATGTGCAGTTTTGTTCAATTTAAGCACTACCTGCTATGAAATTGAAGATCAATGTGTGAATAACATGTATCTAAAAATGTATAAAACTACGGATTCCATAAGGGATTACTCAGTAATAAGTTAATCCTTTAATTGTACGGATAAAATATAACAAATAAAAATATTCAGATAAATATGGAGAGCTTCAGTTATAAAGAACTGGCCGAAGAGTATTTTAGAAACAAAAACCAGGAAGATGTTCTTAGTTACGTTAAAATAAAATTAAACTTAAATTCGTGTAGCACCGAAATGCAAGAGCAATTATCTAATTTCGTCAAAGCACTAAAAAACGCTACAAAGAAGTTAGCTACAGTAAACAAAACTTTTATATAAAAAGTGCAAACTGGTTAGAAGGCCAACTTACTGTCGCTGCAGAAACAGCAAAGCAAGATAAGGCTGGAAGACCACGCAAATCATTAATGGGCAACTGCAGTGATAGATCTAAGAGGCGGAAACTTAAAGATTTTAACGATGCAATTGGTTGTACAAATATAAAAGAATCTTTCCTACATCAATTACGATCACAGAACCAATTATCAAAAGTGGATATCATTGAAAAAGTTGTTAAAGCTAGTCCAGTGAGAACAAAACGGATTCTTAAAAGTATACCAACTCCGAGTGATGCAATACAGTACACAAATGAGGAGGCATTAGCATTATTTCTGGATTTGAAATTAACAAAACAGCAATATATTAAGCTCAGACTGCGTGCGATTGAAAAAGGGTCAAATATGTATCCAGCATATCATTACATAACCGCTGCTAAAATAGACTGTTTGCCATCAAAGGACACTATTACAATCACACCAATTTCGGCAGAGGTACAACTACAATCTCTACTTGATCACACAGCCGAACGCTTGCTACAATCAATAACAGGAAATGAGTTAAAGAAATATGGAAACACAAAGTTAATTCTTTTTTGTAAATGGGGATGTGATGGTTCCTCGGAACAAAAACAATACAAACAAGCTGTATGTGAAAATATTTCGGACTCAGATATGTTCATGGTATCATTTGTACCATTGCGATTGAAAAAGATTTTGGAAGATTCAGAGCCTTCGACTAGTACAACGCAAACAATGGATATTTGGAAAAATGAGACACCATCTTCTACGAAATACTGCAGGCCAATTAAATTTGAATTCAAAAAAGAAACTCATGATGCCATTAACAAAGAAGTTAGTGATATCAAGGCCCAAATTGCAACACTACAGCCATTACAATTACAGTTAGATGGGCAGCAAACTGAAGTAAGCTACCAATTAGTGCTGACAATGATAGATGGAAAAGTAGGTCAGGCTTTGACTAACACGAAGGCTGCATCCAGCTGCATTATATGCCAAGCAACATCAACCCAATTAAACCAAGTCCCGACAAAATCATTAGATAATACCGATGCATATGAATTTGGATTATCGCCACTACATGCAAGAATACGACTTATGGAACACATACTAAAAATCAGTTATGATTTGGATTTCGGGTCTTCAGGATCAATAAGAAACAACGAAACCAACAAAGAGTTAAGAAGTTCAAAAAAGAAACATGTTCTAGATGAATATCGCAAATTAGGATTGATTATAGATCAGCCAAAACAAGGGTCAGGCAATACAAATGATGGCAATACCGCAAGAAGATTCTTTTCAGATCCAGAAACAGCATCTGAAATAACAGGAGTGGATTTAAACCTTATTTTCAGGTTTAAAATAATCCTAGAAGTACTTGCGTGCAATGAAGAAATTGACTCTAGAAAATTTGGAGATTATGCTAAGGAAACTGCAAAAATATATACAACCAACTACCCATGGAGAAATATGTCTGCAACAGTTCATAAAATCCTTTATCATGGAGAAGATATCATTAAATATCATTTGGTGCCACTTGGAGATCTATCAGAGGAGGCTCAGGAAAAAAGAAACAAGGATTACAGATTTTATAGAGAGCACAATACTAGAAAAATTTCACGAAATTCAACAAATGAAGATCTATTTAATATATTATTGGCAACGTCAGATCCGTTCATCTCCAGTATTCGAAATCAATGGAAAGTGGAACATCGGGATTTAGATGAAGAAGCCAAAAAACTACTAAAGAACAGAAATAGCACAGAACAAAATATGGAATATTTACAATCAATATTTGAGTCAAATGAATAATAATCATAATTGCCTTTCATTGTTATTTAAGGTACGAAAAGCATACTATTAGTAAAAAATAATAATAAACAGAACCTACCATTGTTACAAATGCTATTAAAATTTATTGCAGTTTTTATTTTTAATATGTTTTTTAAAATGATCAAATTTGACAGCAAAAAATAATAAATTTTTCTGTAGTAATAGCAATATTTTTAGATAATATTATTAAAGTTTTTTTTTAAGTGTAACTATTCTTTGAGTGTAAACAAAATTGCAAATTAGACAGCAAAAAATTTTTAATTTTTCTGTAATAATAGCAAAATCGTTGATTTTACTATTTTTTTTAGTGTAAAATTTTTTTTGAGTGTAACATTAAATAAATTCCATTATTACAAAACATATTTATAATTATTACTAATTTCCATATATTAAATTTTTTAATAAATAAAAAAATAATAAACCCATATTTCACTCTAAAAGTTAAAAAAATTCAAAAGTTCAACTTTGAGCTAGAATTCCTTAAAAAGTCCTCAATCAATTTTAATGTAATTAAAACTGAGTCAAACTGAACTAAATATCTATCCACTAAAATAAAAATTACTTCAATATTTTTGAAAGTTACAGAATTTTGGCCAATGAAAAACGATTTTCAGCCACTGTGCGCCGCCGCCGACACTTGTGACGACTTAAACATGATAAAATTATATTAGGTACATGCACGACTACAACAAAATTACAACAACAAAAAATACATGTATTTTGTTGGTATAAACAAACCCAAAATTGTCAGAAACAAATGTCTTGATTATAAAAATAAAAACTACAGAGTAACTAAAGTACAATTGCAGACGCGGCATTCCTGCATGATTATAGCTATGCAGTGTTGCCAACCTGTGTGTAGTTAGACAAATTTTGGTTAAGTACTTTAAAGTCCATTTCAGCTATTAACTTTTTGTCACAAGGCTCTTTTTGTTCCGCAGGATCGTAGTTGTAGGATCGCCTTGTAATGTTTGAAAGTGCAGGATGCAAAAAGTTAAGCCTAACGTGTATTGGTTATCGTGCGTGTATTTGTGGGGCCCTAAAGTCCCTTGTTTAGTTTTTACAGCTGTCAGAGAGCCCAGCATCAGTAGGCGCTCAAAGGAGGTGCCAAAAGATTTTGAGAATTTAATTAAAAAACAAGGCAAGTTATTGCCAGTTTGCGTTTAGAAATTAAAGTATGTTCTATTTAACATTTTGCTCTGCTTATATACTATTTTACATTCTTCAATTTTTGTGTTTCTGTATGTCTTTAATTTTGCTATAATAAAAATAAAAGTGTGTCATTTAAATTTTATAATATAAGCGTTTTGTTAATTATTACAATGAACTATGTTGCAATTAAACTATGCTACATTGATTTACAGTAAGTGAGGTACACTACACAATTAACACAGCTAATAAAAATGTATTGCAATAGAAAGAAGTATCAAAACAAAATCGACGTAAAAATTTTAGGGAAACGAGAACAGAAAAATATCATTATCTTCCGTCTCGTGACACTTCTGTATATTTGGTGGCTCAGTATTTATTGGCGGCGGCTCAAAGCCTAGAGACTTATTCTGAATTGCGATGCGCAAATGAAATGTGATGCTAAAGAAAATTGGTATTCTCTTGGACTTTTGCAATAGCATTCGCAATTTATTTCAAATTGTGGCAACGCTGCTCAAATAAACGTCAGTGTCGACAAACGTCAAATTAAAAATAAATAAATTGTGTTTGGCTGTGAAAATAGAGCTGGAAAACTATCGATAGTCACGCTATTCGATATTTTCGATAGTTTGATGGAAAACTATCGAAACTATCCATAGTATCGAATTCTTTTCCTTCCGGTCTACATGTAAAATAAAATGACGAACTTTAACATTAACTTCTAGTTAACTTAGGCTTCTAACGTTAATGTTTGCTTAAAGTTTTAACATGACTATTGAGGAATCTGTTTTAACAACTCAGTTTTTTTTAATACATTTATTTATTTATTGTATCTTCAATTATGAACTAAAAATAAGTATTCAAATCTTAAATCTAAAATATAAGTATTAGCCCCGACCACTTTCGGACATTAACTTAGTGATAGTTATAAATAATACATAAGTAGTGATAATAAAAAAAAAGAGAAAAAAAATATTTTCAAGAAATCCCATCTGGAGTGTTGAATATAATAGCCCTTGTGTCCCTCTTTTTCAGGCGGATGTGACCAGATTCAAGATGTTGCGAGCAAACGGATTAGGATGTGACTCGAGTTTTGTTAAATATTTGCCTGCGTATTTTGCAATTTCTTCAATCACTAGTGGCATATTTAAATCACGATGGATATTGGAATTTTTGATGTACCATGGAGCCGATGTTATTAACCGTAAAATTTTGTTTTGCCTTCGTTGGATTCTCTCTATATTGGAAGCTGAAGCAGTGCCCCATAGCTGGATACCGTAACACCATATTGGCTTCAAAAGCGATTGTATAATAAAAGTTTGCAGTGTAGGCTGAGTGTTGAATTTCTACCAATCAGCCAATATATCTGAGTTAGTTTATGTTTCATTTGTATTAGCTTTGAGTCAATATGGCGTTTCCATGTAAGTCGTCGATCACGGTTTATCCCAAGTTATTTTACATGTGAATGTTGAGGAACAACTTGATTGTTGATTCGAATAGGGGAACAAGTATCTCTTCGCAGGGTAAATGTTACCTAAACACACTTTTGCTCGTTTACCTTAATTCTCCATAATTTTAACCATAGTTCCAGTTGTGTAATATGTTCTTGTAGATATCGGAAACCCTCGTGAGGGTTTTCGTGCATACTTAGGAAGGCTGTATCATCGGCAAACGTATATGTATGGATATTACTGCTCAAAGTAAAAGTATAAATCAAATACAAAACTGGCCCCAGTATGCTCCCCTTTGGCACACCGAATGATATACATTCGGGCTATGCTGCCTTCTAAAACCAAATTGATGGTCTGGAATGCACCCACTACCAATAAGAATTAGGGACAATTTTGACATAGCAGTTTTTCGAAAACTTTTGACATTGTTGATAGCAGACTTATTGGACTGTAGGATTCTGCCTTGGTAAGATCTTTGCCCGGCTTTGGAATCATTTTAACTTTGGCAAGCTTCCAGCTGTGGGGATAATACTGTAGTCGTAACATGGCATTAAAAATTAATAACATGATTCTAATTGCAATACGAGGCAATTTTATTAGCATCTGGTTATAATTCCATCAATACCCGATGCTTTCTCCGGGTTGAGTTCAGCAATTAGATTTTGTACATCACACATCATAAATTTTATGGGTCGAGGGGGTAGCGCAACTACACTCGGCAAATCAACAACAACAGTGTATGTGTTTGGGGTAAATACGGATTTTAAATGCTTTGCAAACAAGTTACCTTTTTCAATATCACTCCTGGCCCAAAATCCGATAGAAGTGCACAGAGGAGGTTTAAACTCAACGGGTGTTATAATTCTTTTCGCAGCGCGCCACAAAGAGTAATTAGATGCTGGTGTGACATCGAGATTTTCCAGATAGTTTTTAAGAGATGCAGTTTTTTCATATGCAAGCAGCTCTTTAGACTTTTAGTGCACTCTTTTAATTTAATTTTATTTTGTGGTGATCTGTGCTGTTGCCATTCTCTTCTAGCTCTCCTTTTTTCACATACGAGATGTTTAATATCTGTAGAATATATTCTATTAAACCCAGTCTTCGGATGGGAGGAAGTGGCATGCTCAGCAGCCTGCTTAATATTTTCGTTAAGATTGGCAATATTAGATTCAATATCATAATGAGTTCTTACTTTAATGTTTTCACTGCAATGACTACTAAGATATTTTTTGATTCGCAGCCAATTAACATGACTGACCATTTTGACATATGGGTGAGGTAGAGCACTTCTCAGTGGGCTACAGATTGTAACGATCGTGGGAGAGTGATCGGACGATAGATCTGGGGAAGCTTCAACGTGAATTAATTCCCTAGAAATGTTTTTCAAGACGCCAAAATCTATATCATCTGGAATTTTACGTATTTCAGTAGGCCAGTAAGTGGGCTCCCCACTCGAAATGACGTCCAAGCCCATTTTTTAAATTGTGTTGAACAACGCTCGTCCTCTAGGTGTGATAAGACGCGAACCCCAGAAAGTATGTTTTGCATTATAGTCTCCAGCTGCTACGAAACAAGGGCCAACAGGTTTGTAGAAATCCTGGTATTGATCCTCAGTAATTGCGAATGTAGGAGGGTAGTAAATTGGTGATATGACAAAATTTGTGCAAAAATTTATGACACAAATATTCGTTGCTTGTAGATGTTCTTCACAAATGTTGTCAAGAATATAATGCTTGAGTCTTGACTTTATTAAAATTGCTGATCCCCGGCAAGCTCTTCCTTTTGGCTTCTTTGAATCATATAAAATGTAGCCATTAATTTTGAATAGAATTCTTGAAGTCAAATGAGTCTCAGAAACCAATATTATTATAATATTATTTTCCGTGAGGAAGTGCTCAAGTTAATTTTTATGTTGGCGAATGCCGTTTGTGTTCCAGAAACATATCTTTAACGTGTTCATGGCTTGATAACTAAAGCTTGAAGCAGTGTAGACTGCATTGTGTTGCGGAGTAAGCATTTGCTGTTTGTGCTGGAGCTTATTAGGTTTGTGCCCCATAGTCTGCTTATCGAAAGAATATACAGGACATCCTCTGTAGTTAGTGGTGTGATTACCTCCACAATTACTTCATTTTTTTTTCTGCTAGATCTTTAGGTTTAGTACAACCAGCAGTACCGTGCAATTAACCGCAGATAACACAAACTGAAGGTAACTTGCAATAAGTTTTTGTGTGACCATATTCTTGACAATTATGGCACTGTACGGGTCCAGAAAGCGTGTGTGGTACTTCAACTTTTATTTTTCGGTATAAGATATATTTTAAATTATAAATTGGATGAGTCTCGTTTTTTTCAATTTTATATCGTATGGCTCAAGTTCGACGCGAAAAAGAGGTTGAGGAATCTTCTCCCTATTTATTATGTTAGATACATTTTTACCTTAAATCCCTGGATGACGAGATCATCTTTTATTTCTTCGGGAGTAACATAGGAATCTATGCCCTTCAATACGATCTGCAGGCCTTTAGCACTCTTAAGCTGATATGTGTAGAAACTTTTTTTAACAACTCAGTTAGTGTTAAAGTAAGTCCCGGTGCACACAATTCAACTTTTGTTGATCAACTCTTAATTCAGCTGTAAGATAGATGGAGAAGAAAATACAAATATCGAAGTTTATCTACCAGCTGAATAACAAGTTGATCAAGAAAAGTTGAAGTGGGTTAGCCGGCACTACAAAAATTCATGTCAGCTGGAGGCGAAGAGTAAGGAATGTTAATTTCCAGTTCTGAATATATATCGCTCAAGTATTAGTTGAATCCCACTTCGGGGGCAATTAAAATTGTTAAATTGTGGCTGAAATTGTTAAATTTGGGTAATTAAAATTTACCTGACCGTGGGAATTTTTTTGTATTAAGGTGGTTCATAGTTTGGAGGTTTTTATGTGTGTATATGCCGACGGCAAAACATAACTATTATTTGTCATTATGCCGACGGGAAAATGATTTTTCCTAATACCGAAGGGAAAACTGTCAGTGTTGCCAGACTGTAGGAATTTACTTCAATATAGAAAAATTTTAGTTTACAGTATTTCTTTATTAATCTCATTAGTTTTTAGGTGTCTCAATATACATACATTTTCTATTATATTGAAAATTATAGAATTAATGTGACGCATTCTTATTTTTAAGCAGCACAATTTCTCTGAATGTATGATCATGCGAATTTATGCTTCATATATTTAAGTAAGTGTGATTGTTAAGATCTAATAAATACTTTTTTTAATTTTTATTTTTTTTTAATACATGTATTTATTTATTGTATCTTCAAATATGAACTAACAATAAGTATTCAAATCTTAAATCTAAAATATAATTATTAGGACCGACCACTGTCGGACATAAACTTGTTAATAGTTATAAATAATACATAACTAGTGATAATCAAAAAAGAAAAAAAAATTATAAAAAAGTATAAAAAAAGTATTTTCAAGAAATCCCATCTGGCGTGTTGAGTAATAGAGCCCTTGTGTCCCTCTTTTTTAAGCGGATGTGTCCAGTAAAGTTCAAAATATTACGAGCAAGCGGATTAGGATGTGACTCGAGTTTTGTTAAATATTTGCCTTCGTATTTTGCAATTTCTTTATTCACTAGTGGCATATTTAAATCACGATGTATATTAGAATTTTTGAGATACCATGGAGCCGATGTTATTAACCGTAAAATTTTGTTTTGCCTTCGTTGGATTCTCTCTACATTGGAAGCTGAAGCAGTGCCCCATAACTGGATACCGTAACACCATATTGGCTTTAAAAGCGACTTGTATAATAAAAGTTTACAGTCCAGGCTAAGTGTTGAATTTCTGCCAATCAACCAGTGTATTTGAGATAACTTAAGTTTCATCTGAGTTAGCTTAAAGTCAATATGATGTTTCCATGTAAGCCTTCGATCAAGGTGTATACCAAGGTATTTCACTTGGGAATGTTGAGGATTATTTTGATTATTGATTCGAATTGGGGAACAAGTATCTCTTCTTAGGGTAAACGTTATATGGACACACTTTTGTTCATTTACCTTAATTCTACATAAGTTCAACCACATTTCCAATTGTGTAATATGTTCTTGTAAATATCGGGAAGCCTCGTGAGGGTTTTCATGCATACTAAGGTAGGCTGTATCATCGGCAAACGTAGATGTATGGATATTGCTGCTCAAAGGCATATCACAAGTATATATCAAATACAAAACTGACCCCAGTATGCTCCCCTGTGGCACACCGGATTATATAGATTCGGGCACACTCATGAATTCTCCTTCCACAACCGTGAACTTCCGGGTAGTTATGTAACTTTCTAATAAATTCACTAAATTTATTGGTAGATATGATTTTAATTTCAGAATTAGACCTGCATGCCACACTTTATCAAATGCCTGAGAAACGTCAATAAACAGGGCAGAACAATACTTCTTTTCCTCAAATGTTTTACTTATAAATTGAACCAATCTATGAGTTTGTTCAATGGTGCTATGCTGACTTCTAAAAACCAAATTGATGGTCTGGGATGCACCCACTATCAGTTAAAGTTGGGGACAATTTTGTCATGAGCAGCTTTTCGAAGAGTTTTGACATAGTTGACAGCAAACTTATTGGCCTATATGACTCAGCTTTAGTAAGATCTTTGCCCGGCTTTGGAACCATTTTGATTATTACAAGCTTCCAGAGTTGTGGATAATACTCCAGTCGTAATGTGGCATTATAAATAAACAGCAAGATTCTTATTGCAATATGCGGCAAGTTCATCAGCATCTTGTTACTAATTACATCAATACCTGGAGCTTTCCTTGGCTTGAGTTCAGCAATTACTTTATGTACATCACGCATCTTAAACTTTAAGGCTCGAGGGGGTAGAGCAACTACACTCGGCAAATCAGCAACACCAGTACATGTATTTGGGGTAAATACGGATTTTAAATGCTCAGCAAATATTTTAAATTTTTCCGTATCGCTTCTTGCCCAATCTCCGGTAGATGTGCGCAGAGGTGGCTTAAACTCAACGGGTGTTTTAAGCTTTCTAGCAGCGCGCCACAAAGAGTAATTAGATGTCGGTGTGACATCAAGACCTTCCAAATAATTTTTAAGAGATGCAGTTTTTTCAGATCCAAGCAACTCTTGAAGTCGTTTAGAACATTCTTTAAGTCTGAGTTTATGTTGGGGTGATCTGTGCTGTTGCCATTCCCTTCTAGCTCTTCTTTTTTCACATACAAGATGTTCAATATCCCTGGAATAAATTTTATTAAACCCAGACTGCGAATGGGAGGTAGTGGCATGTTCAGCAGCCTGTTTAATAATTTCGTTTAGATTGGCAATGTTAGTTTCAATGTCATTGGGTGTTCTTAACGCAATATTTTCCGTGCAATATTTTCCAGCCAATTAACACGATTGGTCATCTTCATATATGGGTGAGGTAAGTCACTTCTTAGTGGGTTACAAATTGTAACGATAGTGGGGGAGTGATCGGAGGAGAGATCTAGAGAAGTTTCAACGTTGATTAAATTCCTAGAAATATTTTTCATTACGCCAAAATCAATAACATCTGGAATTTTTCGTACGTCAGTAGGCCAATAAGTGGGCTCCCCACTCGAAATAACATCTAAGCCCATTTTTGGAATTGTATTAAACAAAGCTTGACCTCTAGGTGTTAGAAGGCGCGATCCCCAGTACGTATGCTTTGCATTGTAGTCTCCAGCTGCCACGAAACAAGATCCAAGCGATTTGTAGAACTTCTCATACTGATTTTCGGTAACTGAAAATCTGGGAGGTGAGTAAATTGATGATATTATGAAATTAGAACAAAAATTTTCTACAAAAATATTCGTAGCTTGCATATATTCTTCACTAAGGTTGTCAAGGATACAATGGTTGAGTCTTGACTTAATTAGAATTGCAGATCCACCTCATGCTCTCCCTCTAGGGTCCTTTGTATCATACATAGTGTAGCCATTTATTTTGAAAAAGCTTCTCGAAGTCAAATGTGTCTCAGAGACCAACATTATATATATATAGACCAACATTATATATATATTATATATTTTTTTCCGTAAGGAAGTGCTCAAGTTCATTTTTATGTTGGCGAATGCCGTTTGCGTTCCAGAAACATATTTTTAAAGTGTTCATGGGTTGTTAATTAATGCTTGAAGCAGAGTATTCTGCATTCTCAGCATTTCTTGCATCATGTTAGTCATATTTGTTGTAAAGTTGTTTATAGTTTGCACCAAATTGTCAATAGTAGCTTCAAGGCGACTAAAGTTAAAGCTTGAGTTTGCATTCGTCGAATTATTTGGAGGTGGAACATTTTGTGGGGGAATTGAATTTGTTTTAGCAGCATTGGCATACGATACACGGGAAGTAACTGGTTGGCTCATTTGCACAAAAGTGGCGGAGGAAGCGTTAGCTGATTGAGATTGAGCTAATTTGGGTTTTTGCAAATTAGTCTGTTTGACAAAAGAGTACACAGGAAAACCTCTGTAGTTAGCGGTGTGATTACCTCCACAATTACTGCATTTTTTATCACTTTGGTCTTTTGGCTTATTGCAACTAGCAGTGCCGTGTAATTCGCCGCACACAACACAAACAGTGGGTAATTTACAGTATGTTTTTGTGTGGCAATATTCTTGGTAATTATGGCACTGTACGGGACCTGATCGCTATTGGGGGAGTGGATCTTCTCCCTATTGATTATGTTGGTAAAATTTTTTCCTTAAACCCTTGTATCATGAGTGCATCTTTTACTTCTTCGGGATTAACATAAGAGTCAATACCCTTCAATACGATCTGCATACCTTTGGCACTCTTAAGCTGGTACGTATAAAAACTTGTTTTATTTTTTCCAAATGCAGTCACTATTTTACGGAAATTTTTTTCTTCGTATATTTGAATTTTATTTTCGTCAATATTACCACGCTTTAATGGAATAACATGAAATGCGTTTTCACCAATGGCTAATGACTAATTTTTTAATTAGGGCGTTAGAATTTTTCTCTCACAAATATATAGGTGGTGGCTTAAAAGACTTTTGCGATGATGCGGGCTTGTCGCCGGTGACTTGCAATAATGAAAATATTTTGACTATTGGTAGATGAAGCGCTATTATCCTTAGACATCTTTGGAGCAGATGAAATTTTTGAAGAATTCGGGCTTCGCCCACGCTTTACTACTGTTATGTATCGGTCCATTCCGACTTGTACCTTGGATTTGGAGCTACTTTTATCTGTAGTGATAACTTTATTAAGTGATGAACACGAGCCTGAAGGAGATGATATTACTGACTTACATATATGAAGAAGTACTAGGCAACTGTAATGTTAATGAATCACTATTTGGCATTGGACAAAGCAAAGTTGATCGCTGACGAAAAATTGGATTTGTCGTTAAAAAAATACTTTCATTAGATTTATTATTTGTATTATTTTCATTGAGAGCTTCAGAACTCACAGTAAAATAGGAATTTCTGCCGTTAGAACTCACTTCATAATTTTTTGTATTTGAGGTACTCATATAGAGTATTCTTTAAAGGCACTTTTTGTGTTTTTTTGCTTACGGTTTTTTTTTGTTTTTGTTATTTATGATTGTTTATTTGTTTTTGAGTTACTCGTATAGAGTATTCCTCAATGTCACTGTTTGTGTTTTTTTTTTGTTTTCGGTTTTTTTTGTTTTTGTTATTTCCACTATGTAAAAATATTATCAAAGCAATAAAGCTTATTTATTAAAGTCAGTATGTACCTATTACGAATAATATGCACTACGAATATTTTTTTTGTATAATTTTTTGTTTGTTTAATAAGAATGTAAGAAAAATTCCGCTAATCGACTATTCACTATGAAGGTACAACGAGAACTCAATAATAAATACTTGAGCACTGATAAGAAATTTGATATGTATACATACATATTAGTTATGCACGAATATTCGTATTCGTATTCGAATTGTCGAATATTCAGCCATTTTCAGGCGAATACGAGTATATACGTATTCGCCAAATTCAGACGAATACGAATACGAATATTCTTCCAAAGAAATTAAATAATTAATTGCATAAATCCTAAACGAAATTTAAATAAATGACTAAAAATCTTACGCCGGGTTCACATCTGTGTGTGTCATATGCCACACAAGCGTAAAATAGCGTAACCAACTAATAACTTATGAAAAACTATTTGATTCAGACATGTATTAATTAAGTTAAATAGTTTCATACATAATTAATACACAATTTTATAGAATCTATAATGATTGCAAACTGTTTAAATCAATAAATATATGTCTGAATCAAACAGTTTTTCATTAGTAATTAGTTGGTTACGTTTTTTGGGCAAATGACACACAAGAAATGCCAGATGTAAACTCAGCCTTAGTTTGTACAAATACATTAATTTTTTATAGAAATCTGTGCTTTGTATCATTTTCAAATATTAAAATTTTGGGTACTTTTTATTAACTTTAAAGTATGCCAACAAGAGTGCGATGTCCTTTTGCATAACATTTTTTTTATATTTAATATTCGTCTTCGCGAATATCGTTTCAAATATTCGTATTCGTATTCGCGAATATCTTTTGAAATAATCGTGTTCGTATTCGTATTCGCGAATATCAAAAATTGAGATTGGTTACATCACTAATAGATATCTACAAATTGATTTTATGTTTGCATATATGTACATATGTATGTACATACATATACATATGTATGTACATACATAAGTCAATCTTTAAATACATACATTTTTTTTCGTCATGTCATGTTGTTGTTGTTTTTGTTGTTGTTGCTGATGTTTTTGTGTATAGATGTGAAATATCTTCATAGTTTTTTTATTTGAAATTAAAAAACGTTGTTTTAAGTTTTATCTGCATTTTCTTAAAAGTTTGTGAGGATTTTCTGTTTCAAGTAAAACTGAATTCTTGAAGATACATACTCTATAGTAATAGTAACTATAATAGAAATATTAATTAAATTTAAGTTATACATATTTGTTTAAAGTTGATGCAACGTTATAGTTAGTCAATGTTAGAAATTTTTGGGGGTATACTGCATTGCCTTTTAAAAATGTATAAACATTTTTAAATGAAACTTATTTTGCACCTCCAGCTTTGGCGATGATAGTTTTTTGTTAAGCAGTTTGCTTGTTTTTACTTTTTTTATTTTTGTCGATAAACATATAAAATCAAAAGAGAGTTTTATATTAAAATTTTTATTTTCGTAATTGATGAAGACAATCGCTACTTCTTTTGCGATGAAATCGTTTGAATTACTTTTGAAACCTTGTACGTCTATAAAATTTATGTTTTTTTCCATATTGCTTCATTTATAAGATTTAGATTTTGTCCTTTGATATGTAGATATATATTTATCCTTGCTTGCTGTTTCAAATTAAATTTTTATTCAATTGGTCTACTATTGAATAAAAGAAGTTTTTATCTTAAATTCTGATGTACTTAGAAGCACTTGAGATTATTTCTTTGTTGGAATAATAGATACATATAATATAGAATTGTGAAACGTTCATTCTAAATTTTTATGTTAAGATCATCGTGTGGATATGAGACTGAATTTAAATGTACTTTTAAATTAATTAAATCATAATGAACAAACTAATTTTCTTCTTGAATAGTGATCAATAGAAAACAAAGTCGTTTTCTAAGAATTTAGATCTACTCTCCTGTATACTATGGATAATTAAATTTTAAAAATTTAATTGTGCAAATTGTGTTGCTTGATACTGATACTATGTTTACATTAATACGATATATATTTATTTTATGAAGGCTGATCACATTTGGCTTTTATTTGATGTTCTAGATGATACGATTTTTTTCTAATTTTATTAAAGTTCAGCTTATTGTATTCATATTTTTTATATCTTTAATTTAATTGTGCTTTGTATGTCTGTTAGCAGACTGTACGTATAAGTTAGTCAGTCACTCTTTTCTTTTATTTATTTTTCCTTCTAATGTGTCACAACATTTAGATGTACTTCTTGAAATAGAGAACATTTATATAATTGTAACTGCGTACATATAAATAAATATATGAAAGTATGTATGTATGTATGTAGAAATTACTTCATATACAATGAAATACATGTTTAATAATCAACTATTCTAGAAAATCGATCTCAAATAACTCAGTTACCTCCACCAACAAGCAATTCACCATAACTATTTGCATAAAGTGTCAAAAACATATCTATGTTTGGAAGAATTTTACCTCAAGTGTTTCAAAATGAGGTTTACTGGTTGACCCCTTGAAGTAATTCTTGTTAACATAGGCTGGATTGTATCGCATGCAGATGTAATGATTTTTCACTTAAAAAGGTCCTCATCGCCATCAATCATACCCTATACAACACATTCATGAGTTGTATTGATCCCGATACAATTGCTGAATTCATTATTAATAAAACTTAAAAAAAAAGTGAAACTGACGTCAAAAATAAGCACTAAAAAGCTACAAATAACGTTGATCTAGTTTAATATATTTTTACATATGTTACCTATAGTGTTGTTTGAAGTTGGTGCAGCATACAAATATTGCTAAGCACATACATATGTATGTACATGTTTGTACATAAAAGGGCGTGTCCCCGCCCATTAAAAAAAAGAATGTGTCTACTTTAAAGTTCAACGTGTGTGGTAAGTTTCTTAGAAATCGGTTAAGTAGAACCACGTGAAATGTTATAATACATTTTAAAGGGTGTAGCCCCATTTTTTGAACTTTAAAATTGTGAAATTTCAAGAATTAAAGATGTTTGCTAGGTTTCGCAGCAATCAATTAAGCAACAGATTGTAAAATCAAGTTAAAAAAATTGTGGGTCTGTCCCCTCCCACTTTTTTTAGAATGGAACCAATGGGAAGCTATACCCTCTCAGACAACAAAAAAGTTTTACAATCGGTCTAAAATACACCGAGTTATGAGCTTAACACCTAAAAAAACAATAGAGACGAATTGTTAACCTTCTTCTTTTTATAAAGTCGGTTAAAAAGGAGCTTTTTATCATCATCTAACAGCTTTATTCATATTTTTTTGCTAGCATGCATGCCTTAGCATGCTTCTATCGATAGTGACGCGAGAGTCCGAGATGTACTGGTGTTTCAATTAAAAATCTATACTATTAGAATTTACGAATTCACTCTTTTGAAATTTTCACACAGTAGATACACACATATTAGTGATGCACGAATATTCGTATTAGAATTGTCGAATATTCGGCCATTTTCAGGCGAATACCAATGTTTTCGTATTTGCTAAATTCAGGCGCATGCGAATACGAATGTATTCGTACTCGTCAAATTCAGGCGAATACGAATACAAATATTGTTCCAAAGAAATTAAATAAATAAATGCATAAATCATAAATGAAATTTAAATAAATGACTAAAATTTTTAGTTTGTATTACATTAATATTTTTTATAGAAATTTGTGCGTTGTATCATTTTCAAATATTATTCAATGATGATCATTAAAATTTTGGGTATTTTTTATTAGCTTTAAAGTACGCTAACAAGAGCGTGAAGTCCTTTTTCAAAACAATTTTTTAATATTTTATATTGCATACTATATTAGTATTCGTATTCACGAATATCGTTTGAAATATTCGTATTCGCGAATATCAAAAATTTACATTCGTTACATCACTAATACACATGTATTTCATTTGCAAAAAGTCATAAAATTCCTTTACTTATAAAATTGTATGACGTGAGGAATTTTTTTTAATTATACATGATGTCGAAGCATGTATAATTAACCCCCCGTTGCCACATGCAACTGCAAGTGAAAAAACTCAATACACTAACATTTTTTACTAACACAGCCACAGTTTTGTCATTTGCGAGTCAGCTTGCAATGGATTTTTGAAGCAAGTAAATTTTTACACTTGTCGCAAGTAAAGTGACAAAACGAAAAACAATGTTGCAGAGCACAGAGTTGTTTCATTTATTTGATTAATATTATAGCTGATTTTTGGTATATATAAAAAGGATATTGATAAATTACACCAAAAATCATTTTAGAGCTACGTTCGAGTAAAAATTTCATGTTTTAATAAAAGAAGTATATTAACCAAACAATTGAAGATCAATATTGACTACAACTTGCTACAACTTGCACTGTCCTGGTTAGCCACTCCAAAAATTTTTGGCTTTTGGACATTTATTCTGATTTTCGTTAGTAATACATACACACTACTTGCAAGTAATTACTGGCATGTGACAACGGGGGTAAATTAATTTTTTCGGTAAATTTATTTGATACTCATACAAATACAGATATAAAGTAATATCTGTTTACATTACAGTTTATAATTTATGCATGCTTCAGCATGATTCTTGTTGAAGTCCATATTTATTCACTAAATTTTTTTCATACTCATTTATACACATCTACATTCTTGAAGAATGGATACCAAAGTCCAATTTCCTTAGTTTATTTATATTTTCTAAAGATCTGATAGCTATAGAAATGAACAAAGTGAAGATCTTTTACAATAGGCTCATATTCGTATTTTAAAATTTTTTGTTTAAAGGTTTCAAGATGGAAAATGTACATCTTTTACTATAAAAACTGATAATATGATATGTTGCTGAATATTGCACTGTGTTTTACTTCATTTTGAATGCTTAAGTTTTCACAATATTTCATACTTACCAAGAAGTTTAGAAAATTACAATACATTTGGTTAATTATGTTTCCTAAGTCCTATCATTCTTAATCAATTATTCAAAATCAAGACAAACTAGATTTTTCCTTTTTAATTTTATTTTTATATACTTTCAACATTTTATCTTCTTCAAATGACTATACTGTAGTTAGCAGTTTTCTTTCTCATTTCTTGAGTTAACTTTAATCGCAAACATTTTAATGGTGAGATGAACTTTTCTATTTTATACACTAAGTTACGTTTTTATGCAAAAAGGATTGTTAAAGTTAACGCATGCGTTAAAACCGGTTTAGCCATACAAAATTCGTTTGTTAAACCTACATTAAGTTTACCAATTGTTTTTGCAATCCACTTATATGAACCATTAATGGTAAATTTTTTTCCCATCATTTCTTTTAATGATCTATTAAATCATTCTAATATTGATGCTTTCATATTGAGTAATGTTAAATCTTATATTTGCGAATGAATTTTCAAAATTGTTTATAAACAATTCTTTACCATCATCTGCTTTTAATTTTTTTGGTATTCGTACCAGTTCAAATATATTCGGCAGATACTAATCCTGCTATACAGGATTAGTATCTGCCGAAGTCGGTATAGTTCAGTGACCAGTGACTATGCCTTCATCACTTCATCACTGCCAACTTTACTACAACAACTCGTACAAAGGGACACTAATGCACATCTGAAAAATGCGTAATGTTGTTATTTAATGACTGTCGGACACAGGGATTGAACCCAGGATCTTCGGTTTTGTAGTCAACGAGTTAACTACTTCAACCAATGCCACCCTCAAGTAATTCAATCAAATCTAGGTCAACTTAAATTGATAATAGATACAGGAGCAACACACTCCGTTATTAATCCAGGGATATGCAATCCGAAATGGAAAGTACCATGCGATATCATAAATATAAAAACTCTTTCAAATACTATAAAAATAAAAGAAAAGGTTTTCGTACCAATATTTCAAGAATTTGGCGGAACACCAAGCACTAAGATCAATTTTTAATTTATAAATTCCACTTAAATATCCAACTGAATCTTTACGCAATAAAAAATTAGCTAATGTCTTTAAATTAGAAAGGGACCTAAAGCGAATAGGTGACCCAGTAGAAAATATAAGATTAAACCATCTAAATGAAGAGGAGAAACAGAAAATTCTAGGAGTAACTAGAAAATTTAAAAATATGTTTTATTCAGACAAAAGCAACCTCTCGTTTAGAAATGCCATAAAACACGAAATTAGAACTGTCAATAATATTCCTATCACTGCTTAAACATACCGGTACCCATACGTTCATAAACAAGAGGTAAAACGATAGATTCAAGAGATGCTAGATGAAGGAATAATCCGACCCAGCCACTCTTCATATTCTGCGCCCGTCTGGATTGTGCCCAAAAATTTGACGCCAGCGGTAAACAGAAATGGAGGCTTGTTGACAAAAAATCTCAATGGGGTAACTATAGATGACAAGTACCCTATACCAAACATAGACAAAATATTGGAAAAGCTCGGACGTTGCCAATATTTCACAACTCTAGATTTGGCAAAATGATTGCAGCTTTCAGCGTAGAAAACGGTCACTACGAATTTCTTCGTATGCCATTTGGGATGAAAACAGCCCCATCTACCTTCCAACGCTCAATGAATAAGGTGCTGTCTGACTTCATAAACAAGATATGCTTGGTATATCTTGATAACATAATTATATTTAGCACTTCTTTACAAGAACACGTTGAATCATTGACAAAAGTCCTACAATGTCTCACAACAAGAGAAACAAATTGGTAAAATTGTGTCGGATAAAGGGTTGCAACCTAATCCTGACAAGATAATTTGTATTAAAAAGTTTCCTTTACCAAGGAAGGAAATAAAACAACTCCTAGGGTTAGCGGGTTATTACCGCAAATTTATAAGAGATTATTCAAAGATCGCTAGTAATATGACGAGATGTTTAAAAAAGGATGCAAAAGTCGATGTAAGAAATTTGGAGTATATTGAAAGTTTTGAAGCTCTTAAGAGACTATTGACAAATTCTCCAGTATTAGAATATCCTGATTTCAATGAAAGATTTTTTCTGCAAACCGACGCAAGCAACTATGCTTTAGGAGCAATTTTGTCTCAAAAGGGACAACCAATTTATTTTGCAAGCCGAACTTTAAATGGTGCCGAAAAAAATTATAGTACCAATAGTGTGTGCCACGAAATATTTAAGGCCATACCTATTTGAAACGGACCATAGACCTCTAACTTGGTTATTTTCTGTAAAAGAACCAAACTCCAAACTAACTAGAGATTAAGGTTACAAGAATATGATTATGAAATCGTGTACAAAAAAGGAGTACAAAATGGAAACGCAGACGCGTTATAAAGGGTGAATATATTTTGAAACGAAAGTAATGAAGAATCGGAGGTCAATGTGTGCGGAGAAGCGAGCAATCCTCTCAACTTTTATAAAAGGCAGATATTATTCAAAATAATTACATCAGGATCACTCAAAATTAAAAATTAAACTATTTTTAAAAATAATAAAAAACCATATTCACAAAAAGCTTTGATGAAGAAAATCTCAAAATAATATTAAAGAACCATTTCTGCCCTGATAAAACAAATGCCGTCTTCGTGTACAATGAAATGATATATGATAACCAAAAGAAGTTGCAAATAGATATTTCATTGAAAACAGAAATTTCAAAATTCCTAGATGCAAAACATTCCTTCTAGACATCCTAGATGAAACAGAATTGGCAGAAAGGATAGAAACATGGAAGAAATAACCACAGGGGCATAAATGAAAATTTTATTGAGTACAAAACTGAAATTTATCATCCAAATTTGAGATTGCGCATCAACCAGTCATTAATAATTGCAATATTTGCAATTTCGAAAAATATGATAGAAAACCAGTGAAACAAAAATTCAAATTAACCGAAACACCAGAAAGCTCAGGCGAAGTAATTCATGTCGATGTATTTTACAGCCTTGAAAAACCCCTGCTTTTAACATTCATCGACAAGTTTTCGAAATACGCCCAAGCTATAAAAATTAAAGGCAGATCATAGACTGAATTTAAAATTGCACTTACACAATTCCTGTCTATAATGGGAAATGTAAAGAAATTGATATTTGACAATGAGCTTGGATTTAAAGCAAACAAAATATTGAAATTCACTGTACTTCCAACAATAATCACACATCGAATTCGGATATAGAAAGGCTTCACAATACTATAAATGAACATATTCGTATTTTAAAACATGATCATAATAGGGACATAGAAATCGCAGGAGAGAAATTGTAAAAATCATGATATATTATAACAATTCCGAACACTCAACTACCGGTAGAAAACCAACTGATTTTAGAAATGTCAATATAAGCAACTCCGAATACACTTTAATTAGAGAAAAAATTATTAAAGAAAAAGAAAGAACTTTAGAGAAATTAAATGAACAAAGGAAAAATGTAGAAGTACAAACTCGGTATATCTAAAAGATAAAAGAGGTGGAAAACCACTAGAATATATATTACAAATCTCATATTAAAAGGAAGAAGAAATTCCCAAATTTATCAAATAGTGAATAGGCAACATAAAATAAGAGTACATATATACATTTCTTTCAAATGAAATTATTATCAACAATATTTACGTTTTTTTTGGTACTACACCTGGCACAATCGCAAAAAATGGACACACAATACCTTGACGAAAACGAAGGTTATATCCCAATTAAAGAGAAAGATATAAAAATCATAGACCACCATAAGAGAATATTTCATCTTATTAATCTAACTGACTACTACCACACAACGGAGGTCATAAACAATAATATAAATTTGCTACATAGCCCTTTATCGGATTTATTACCCTTGCTTAAAACAATGAAAAACAACTTTAAAATAGTGAAGACCAAATTAGACAACCTTTCACCCAACTTTAAGACAAAGACTAAAAGAGGACTCATAAATGGATTAGGTAAAGGCACAAGGTTCATTACAGGTAATATGGACAGTGATGACGAAGAAGAAATCAGATTAGCTCTACTGAACATCACAGACAATATAAAACATAACTCAAATACATACAACCCCCTTTGTAAACAAATTCAAAATATCACCTCTCATAAAAAAACAACAATTTATTGTCAGTAAATATATTAACCAATTCCGACGGGACATAGAGAACAAAATACTTTCCTTAGAAAACGAAGTTATGTTTCTAAGCCATATATACCAGATTGACAGTGACATTAACTTACTCAGAAATCATATGGGTGACATTGCTAGAGTTATATTTACTAGTAAATTAGGCATTATACCTACTGACTTGCTAGGTGAAAAAGAAATCGAAATTGTAGACAACTTTGAGATGTACATCAAGACTAAAGTTTCGTATTCTTCCATGAAGAACAAATAATTATTATCCTGTCTATTTCCGAATTCTCAAATTCATTCTTTTCCCAAATAATCTTTGAGCCGATACCTAACAAGGAAAATAAATAAAAATACATTTTGAAATCAATAAAATTATAATAGATGAAAACAAAAATATATTTTATCCAAATGTTGTATAATGAAGGAAAACACTTCAACAAAAGTAAAAGAAATCAAACCAGGACTTATTTTAGTAAAGAATTTCTTTGAAAACTATACAAACAATTGCAATTATAAACAAAACAATTTAAATGTAAGTTCAACTTTTCTAATTATTTTTGAAAATTGTGAAATAAATTAGAAATAAAACTTTCTATAATGATAAAATATCATTTATTGAAAAAATCAATCAGCCTCATCTTATATCTAAAGTTAAAGAAAACAAAACAATTGCAGAATTAAATTTAAAAGATCTTTATATTAAACAAACTAAATATGAAGAAAATTTAGATAAAATAATAAGTCATGATAAAAGGACAAAAACTATTAGTTATACCATTGATACGGTAATTGTTCTAAGTATCATTATTTTAATTGTAACATATATTTCGAGACCAAAAGAGATATTTAAAATTTCATCGGAGCCTCAATCTAATGGTGGGGTGTTACAGTAACACCTGTTACACCCATATCAAGGGTTAATATAATTTCCTCGAAAAACTAAATGCATTTTTGTCAATTAACAATAAATTTGATTTCGTTGCTTTACATAATAAATTTGCATTCCCGTTCCCACAACGAAAATGCAACTCTACACTTTTGTTTATGTGCAGGTGAAACACCTGTAGACGAGATTCGAAGAAGTATTTGTTTCGCGTCAAAATAGAAATAAGCTTAATAAGCAAAATGTACTGTAAAAATTAATTTTAAGTATATAAAATTTGAAATAGATGAATAAATAAACAGTTGGAAAAATACAGCCAAAGAGAAAAGTCGTTCAATATTTTTTTAATTAGGAAAAATCATTTGAAAAATCTTTTTGAAATTGAAGACATTCTTACCAATAACCATTCTAAATATTTTGGAAAGTTACATTCTTGCCCGGAAATTTACAGTTGTGGAAGTACACTTTATGAGTATGCCTGAAACTATCTCAGCCGGTGTGCTACAGGGGAGTATATTGGGGCCATTTTTATATTTGATTTATACTTGTGATATGCCTGTGAGCAGTAGTATCCACACTTCTACATTTGCCGACGATACCGCCTGCCTTAGTATGCACGAAAACCCTGATGAGGCATCCCGCAAACTCCAGGAACACATTAGCCAGAATGAACTATTGTTAAACTTATGGAGAATTAAGGTAAATGAACAAAAGTGTGTTTAAGTAACATTTACCTTACGAAGAGATACTTGTTCCCCCATTCGGATTAATAAGTTGTTCCTCAACATTCACATGTGAAATATCTTGGTAAACACCTTGATCGACGCATACATGGAAACATCACATTGACTCTAACTTAACTCAAATGAAACTAAAATTAACTCAGGTACATTGGCTGATTGGCGAAAATTCAATACTCAGCCTAGACTGCAAACTTTTAATATACAAGTCGCTTTTAAAGCCAATATGGTGCTACGGAATTCAGCTTTGGGGCACTGCTTCAGCTTCAAATGTTGATAAAATCCAACGAAGGCAAAACAAAATTTTACGTTTGACAACATCGACTCCATGGTTCATCAAAACTTCAAATATACATCATGATTTAAATATGCCACTAGTGACTGAAGAAATTGCAAAATACTCAGGTAAATTTTTAACAAAACTCGTGTCACATCCTAATCCGCTTGCTCGTAATATTTTGAACTTTACTGGACACATCCGTTAAAAAAAGAGAGATACAAGGGCTCTAATACTCAACACTCCAGATGAAGCTGCTTGAAAATACTTTTTTTTGCCTATGACGACTTATTTATTATACATAACTATCACTAAGTTATGTCCGACATTGGTCGGGCCTACTAATGATATTTTAGATTTAAGATTTGAATACTTATTGTTAGTTCATATATGAAGAGACAACAAATAAAAAACATGCAACAAAAAAAAAAAAGGAAAAATCCTAATAAAAAATCTGCAAGAGCCCATATTTGACCCCCAACTTGTATTTTATCTTCATTCAGCTTGAGATTACTATCACCAAATTTCCATTCATTATTATTAGCGGCATTAAATAAGAAGGTATTATCAAATTTTGTACCTTCTGCTAGTTTCTTCGATGTACTTCTCTCTATCTTGACTGATGGTTTAAAAACTGTAGTAGATGTTGTAGTTGAATTTATATACCAGAGTGTACAAAAGAAGAACAAGCTACATACAAATCCTCTCAGAGAGTCTTTTTGAATTGAACAATAAGCGTTTTTTACAGTACAGAAGAAAAAATCGCTCACGCTTGGACGTTTAAATTCGTAGTATATGTAAAAGGGGTTTAAATTACATTGAAAAATGGGCTTGAAGGCCAACTTTGAGGGCACGACGCACCCCCTAAAACGCAACTCATCGGTATGAAATTCTTTAGTATTTTTGTTTATATAAAACTGAACTGATTTTGGGGGTGAAAGTAGAAGAAATCAAGAAAAAAAGTCTTTATACAATTAACGGCCACTCTAATGTACATACATACATAAACTATACTCCTATGTTTCCTTACTATTAAAAGATTTTCTTAAAATGCTGAAACAAACTGTCCGAACTTTGCTGAATTCTGTAATCAAAATATAAATATCAATAACATTCGTATTCTTTAACAAAATTCTAATAACATATTTGAGGCATAGGTTTTTTGAATATAATAAAATTAACTGTTTGTATCCTAAAATCGAATTTGAAAGTTATCATTTGCTTTCACTAGTAAAGAATTTTTAAAATTTTATGAATTTTATAATATTTAATTAATTTATTTGTATAGAACACATCTTCAATTATTTGTTTTTTTTCATTTAAATAAGAAACATATACCTAAAACAGGTAATTCTGCGCTATAATTTTGTGTTTTGTGTTTTTGTGTTTTTTTAATGGCAATTGCATTAGAAATTGCACAACTTTACGCTGATAATCTTGCACTTTAGGGGTGGGAAATTGTCGATGGCACTATCGCTACTATCGATAGTTAATTTTTTTGTGACTATCAATGTTGTAATTCTGCAATCGATTAATACTTAAACATGATAGATATTTTTTAGTCACTATCGATAGTAAATGATACATCACTAAAACAAAAAAACCAAAATATGTTCCTTTCACGAACATAAATAACTGAATGTCGGGAAAATTTCTTCCGCTGATCTCTTATTTTTCATACAATTATATTACTTTTGTTATTGATTGAACTGACAAATAAAATTATATTTAGTTAATTTTAATTATTATTTTTATTCATCATATTTTAATTTTCTGAAATGTGTTTTGTAATGAAAGCTCAAATTTACCATCTCTACATTTACAACAGTCTTGTCACTAATCTCCTCAGGCTTTCTCTTCCTATACTCGAGTTGATGATTATGCTCCTAAGCATGATAATTATCCACTCCACTAAAAAGTTGTGAACCCTAATAGTCTCCAGCGACTCCCTTATAGCCTCTATACTTATGTTGTTAAAGGCTTCCTCAATGTCTAAGAATGCAGCCAGTGTGTAATCCTTGTGTTGGAGTCCTCTCTCTATTAAACCAACCACGTCATAAAGCGCACTGTCAACATGCCTTTACAATAGGCATGTTGAGCGCCACTAATGACGCCGGTATCAATTGTGTTCCTTAGATGCAGATCAATCAGTCGTTCTAATGTTTTTAAAAGAAACTACGAAAGACTGATTGGGCTGAAATCCTTCGGCTTTTAGTGGCTTGCCTTACCCGCTTTGGGTATGAAGATGACCCTAATCTCTCTCCAGCCTGTCGGTATAAACCTCCTGCTTAAACATATCTTAAAGATATACACCAGAAACAGTAGTACGCGCTCTGGGACGTGCTGCAACATGACCGGAAAAATACTACCTAGGCCCGGTGATTTATACGTTTCAAATGTATATATTGCCCATGTTGCTTCCGACAAGTAGTTAAAGTTAACCTCCGTCGTTGCGTCTTCCCCTACTTCCTTACAGCCAGGAAAGTGAGTCTCTATCAAAACAGAAAGTGTCTCAGAGCTGGATTCCGTCCATGTGCCATCCGTTCTTTAAATATTCCCAGCAGCCCTAGGACCCTTTGACAATACTCGCCGAAACCTCGATAACTCATTAACGGAAACAATCTCGTCACAGTATTTCCTCCATGAGGCTCTTTTCGCCCTTTTGAGATCACCCTTGTACTTATTATATAATACCTTATGATTGTTCCAGTCCTCAATCCTTCCTGTCAGTTTTGCCCTATTGAACAATCTTCTAACCGAGGACTGAAGATCTTTTAGATCACCACGAAGGCTGCTTTCTTTTACCCGGAAAAATCACTGGACAGGACTGTTCAAAACAATCCCTACAAGTTTAAGTGAAATATTCCACCTCCTCTTCTACTCATCTTTGTGTATCCACACCCTTCGGAGCTACCCTTACCCTAATATCAACAGTGGCTCTATGTCCTTGGATTCCTATATGGTGCACGCCTTTCCCCTGTAAAATTTAGACTTAATGATATCCTACTGTGGTCCAAAAACGTACATTGTATAAACACATAGAAAACAGCAGGCTATAGCTACATGGCTACAAGTGCCGCTGGGAACAAATGTTGTTTAGTGGCCAGCTACTTAATTATTTTGAAAACGGTAGCAAAACCATAAATATAAATTTCAATGGTGCCGCTTTCAAATATTTCAGATTTATAAAAATGAAATAGTTTATTTAAAAATATAAACACAAATCAGTTTATTTCTTTATATTTTTTTGCGAATTTCATTATTTATAGGTTTTATAATTTCTTCAATACGCTTAGCAATTTTTCGCAAACTTGCAAATTTTTCGTGTTATTTTTTTTTTTTTCAAACCTTTTATATTTTTAATGGCTTTCGCGATTTCTAATAAATTTTTTTCCGATTTTGCAAATATTCGCTATTTTTTGCAAAGTTCGCAAACAAAGCGACCTTTTGCATGTTTTTAGTTTCCTAAGAGTCTTGCCGATTTTTAATCAGACTTTTTTTATTATCCCACTGTTAATAACTGTTTGACAATTTTCGTAATTTTCGCGATTTTTACCGAATGTTTTGCATTCCTTAAAGTTTTAGCGATTTTTAATCAATATGATGGCTTATTTAGAATCTTGCAAATTCTCGCGATTTTTAGCGCAAAGTTCACGATAAAAGCGGCTTTATGCGTGTCTTTTAGCTTCCTAACAGTTTTGAAGATTTGAAAATATTATTAAACTCTGTCATGATACCGCTGTTAGAAACTTTTTGCGAATTATTTATATTTTCTCGAATTTTTTGCACTCCTTACAGTTTTATCGAATCTTAATCAATATTATGACTTTTTTTAATTTTGCAATTTTTGACGAATTTACGCTTTTACGCTTTGCAAAAATGTAATTACTTTTGCAATTAACATTAAAATTTTGTAAACATCTTTTTTTTCAATAAAAAATATTCCTTGGCAATAATTTGTGTAACATATATTGCTATACTGTCAACACTATTTTTGGTTTGTATCCATAAAAAATAGAAATTAGTTTAATTTGAAAATAAATTTGAAATTTCAAAATAATCATCCTCATATAAACGTGTATCTCTATATTTGACATTTTTTAGCCAATAGCTTGCTGTGGTGAATGTGTTTAATGCTACAGTCTTTATCTAATATCCAGTCCCCTACCAGTTTCCTATCCCTGTTAGTTAGTGTGATGTCTATAACCTCTGCCCTATCTGTATTCCTGAACGTGAGTACGTTACGAAAATAAGAATATTGCTAGAAATTATAAAATCAAACACCAACTCACCTCTTTTGGTAATGCTGCTGCTCCCCCACTGACTATGATGCGCATTAGCATCACAGCCGAGTACCAATGCAACCCTTCTAAATCTTTCACACTTGGCCAGCTTTTGCACACCAGCCCCCGGTGGATCAACATCATCATAAGGAATATAGACCGATGCAAGCACAATTTCCTGCTTGCAGCTGGCCCTCCATTAATGACTGTAAGGTCTCCGTTACTGAAAGGATTAAATAAAGTTAATCCTTGCCCATCTCTTGCTAAAATACAAGTTCTTACCTTATCCCCTGTGACAGGGATATACAATGTGTAGCCCGTGACTCTTAAGCCGCAAACCCTATTTTCATTAATCCAGGGCTCTTGGATAAGCGCCTGCACCACCCGCAGCCTTCTTGAGATCATCAGACTTAGTAAATCTAAATCTGAGAGTCCCCAAGCCGAACTTCACAACACTTCCAAAAACTGCAGTCTCTTTAGGGACTCCTGATCTAGGGAAAACCGAAGATATTTACCCGCGTTCTCTCTACAATCCGTTGAAGCCAAAGGCTTCCACTGGTTTGTCCTGAGAGGCGAGATCTGTGCTTGTAGTGCCGACAATATGGTTTCCATCGATCTAACGGGTGGTGGAAACCACGCTGTCACCACTGCCCGAAGAGGCAGATCTGAGGCTGAAATTTCTTCCAGTTTCGTCTCTGGGCTAAACTTTCCACACCTGTCAATGACGGTTTTAAGGAAATCAAATGATTTCTTATTACCGCAGTTAACAAGCTTGACACCCCTCGTCCAGTCTGCGACGTGGAATTGTAATTCCTCCTCCTTTTCTACTCCTGCTAGGCCGATTGCATCGATGAGCCTACCTTCCACTAGCTGGCTCAATTCAGGATTAATTCCCCCATCCGGATCATTCCTATCTATGACAGCAACCCGATGGTAACCTTCCTGGCTCATCGACTTCTTCACTTTCTTTGATGTGGAGGGTATGTCATCGCCAGATCTGGCTCCTTTCGATGACTCCTTTCGGGGGTCCTGAGAGCGCCAGCTGGTTTGACAGCCTTCTTCTTACTACCTGGCTGTGCCTTGTCAGCCTCAACCATCGATGAACTGATGGCCTTGTCAAACAAAGCACTGCCTTGTTTAATATTTACAACTAACTTTGATATTGTTTGTTCATTAATAATTATAACATGTAATTTGGCTTAAAAAGCGATACGAACTTTAGCCCGTTCAAATCTTAAATATAGAAACAATTAAAGTTCGAAAAATAATAATCTAGGCGCACGGTAGTACGCCAGGCCAAGTTCCGGCCAATGCACTCAGTGTGTATATTTGCAGGTTAAAATAAACTAAAATTAATAGCCATGGGCCTGTGGCAAAAAATTAGAATAAATATACTTAATAGTAACAAATCAAAAAAGTTTGTCTCAAGTAGAACAAAGTAAAGAATAAACGACAGTGGTAAGATTGTTGTAAATTAGAGATGGTAAATTTGAGCTTTCATTACAAAACACATTTCAGCAAATTGAAATACGATGAATCAAAACAATTTACATATTCCATTTTGCAAAAAATTTTCATATTTAGGGCACAAATCTACATCAACTGATACTACACATAGTGGAGCAAACACAGAAGAACTCTGATGATGAAGGTTTAGTGGCCTTCGAAAACGGCTAGCTGTTCCGTTCAAGTATGTGTTTTCAGAATATTTACAACTTACTTTGATGTTATTTGTTCATTAATAATTATCACATGTAATTTGGCTTAAAAAGCGATATGATAAAAATTATATTTAATTTAGTTTTGTTTTGTATAAAAGTATTTTGTTTCGAATATGTACATTATACGAGTACCATACAACTTCGATAATATCACGATAGTATTGTGTATATATGGATAGTTTTCCAAACTTTCGGCAGTCATTAATCGATACTTTAATAAAGTTTTTTCAAGTTTCGAAAACTCGATAGCGACACTATCTATAGTTTTTCACCTCTATTGCACTTACTCAAAACAAGCAGAGTCCGGAAAAATTCCTGAATTTTAATAAATTTTGTGATCCCGAAAAATCCTGGGATTTGATGTTTTGAAATCCCGGGATCGTAAAAACCAATTCCGATCGGTATCCCTAATAAGAACCAATTATCGATAAAGAGTAAACAAGTGTCAATATTTACTATCGTTTTGATGTGAAGTCGACCACGCCATTCACAATAAGTGGCACTGTGTTTGCTTCGGAATTTACAATTCCATAAATAAATTTTTCTTGCATTTAGATTTAAACAGCGGGCACGTTGTTTGAAGAGGAATTTACAATTCCCTAAGCTATCTGTCCTGTAGAAGTTCCTTACAGTTGTGGTCACTATTTTATTTTATAGAGTGAATCTATGCACTCGGTAGGACTTTTGAAGAGGAATTTACAATTCCCTAAACAATCTGCCTTGTCGAAACTCTTCATAGTCGTGGCCAATTTTATTGTGGCGTGAAGTGTATTAACCCTGAACTACGCTCAGCTATTCCAGCAACCATCGTAAAACGTGTCGTTACACTTGTTATATTAACACTTGTTATACTACAAAGCTTGAGTACATATTAACAAAATCATCGTCTTATTACTGTAAAACAAAATATTTATTTTCTAAAACACATGCTTTTTTTTGAACTATTTGCAGTAGATATTAGCACACTCAGTGAGACAATGTATAATTCGTCATCTATGGAATCCACCGCACCAGCATCTTCATCACCCACTTTCACTAATTTATTGCAGGCCAATATTCCAAATTTAGAGTCGGTTTGCATTAAAATTGTGGAACAACCTGCAATGAAGGGACTTCGCTTCCGTTATATATGTGAAGGACGTTCAGCTGGTTCTATACCGGGAGTGCACTCAACACCTGAGAACAAAACATTTCCCACTATCGAAATAGAAGGGTATGAAGGAAAAGTAAAAGTTGTTGTTTCGTGTGTTACCAAAGATGAGCCTTATCGACCACATCCGCATAATCTTGTTGGCAAAGAAGGTTGTGAACATGGTGTTTGTTTGACAACCATAAGTGGCCCTCCCATGCGAGCAGTTTTTAGCAACTTGGGAATACAGTGTGTAAAAAAGAAAGACATAAAACTAGCTCTTGAAGAGCGTGAAAGAAAACGTATTGACCCATTCAAAAGTAAGTTTTAAGATTTTGGATATTTGTTGTTTCATAGACATACATGTATTTTTCACTTTTTTAATTGCATAAATTCAGCAAACTTTTGGCACAAAGATCAACCTTTGTCAATAGATCTGAACGTTGTACGTCTTTGCTTTCAAGCTTTTATTCCAATGCACGGGATAAAGAAACCCATTCCAATACCACCAGTGGTGTCAGATCCTATATATGATAAAAAGTCTATAAACGATTTAGTCATTTGCCGTTTGTGTAGCTGTGCTGCCAAAGTAACGGGAGGTGACAATATAATATTATTGTGCGAAAAAGTGCCCAGAGATGACATAAAAGTTCGGTTTTTTGAATTAAGAAACAATGACCTGTATTGGGAAGATTTCGGTGAATTTCAGCAGACCGATGTGCATAAGCAAGCCGCTATTTCATTTAAAACTCCCCGCTACATCAACCCCGATGTGAGTCATAAAGTACAGGTAGGTTCTAATAAACTAAAATTTAAAGTGATTTATTAAATTATCTTCTTAGGTATACATACAATTATATCGGCCTTCAGATGGGGAAACAAGCGAAGCCTTGCAGTTTGAATTTTATCCAGATCCAGGTATGAGTATACAGCGCAAGCTTCAATGCATAGATGATATGGAAATATTCCAGCAAATTCTCTCAGTGTATAGTGAAATTGCTGTTTGCAAATACTTATTACCTATTTTAGATCACAATGGTAGGGAATTGAAGACACTATAACGAATGACAGTTCAGCTAGCTTTAAATTGGAATGGTCATGTCCAGTCAAAGAAACGTAAAAAAAGTAATAATGGTGACAAAAAGACTGGTGATGAAAATTACAGTTATGATCAAGTTGAGGGTAAATACTTGGACGCCAATGGAAGAGATTTTCGGAGACAGAGAAATAGACTTGTGCGAGTTGACAACCAAAAATGTATGGTATGAATAAAAAAGTATTAGCGTTTTACTTAAAAATTTTATTTAAAACGCACAACAGTCAGCTTTTAATCAATAATATCCAGAATTTTGTGTTTTGAAACGATTTTTTAAGTAAAGAGCAAATACTTTTTTATTCATACTATCCAATATAAGGTTTGTTCATTTACTAAAAATTTTTACGAATTGGTAACAATTTTTACTGGAAAGTGTTCATTAACTCATAAAGGGCCAAAAGAGAGAAAAAAATTTGAAACACAAAAAAATTCCTACAGATTATTAATGTTAAAATTTTTACTTGCAAGAATTATCCAACCACCTGTGGTGTATTTTGTTGTCAAATAAATTATTTAAAAAATATCTGAAAAGGAAAATTGAAAAAATGTGAGTTTCTTTCTTAAAAGCCATCTACACGTATCAAAAAGGAAAGCATGTTTTCTTAATTTATTAAATTTCTTTGATTAAGCCACATAAATTAAATTTTAATGGCAAATAATTTTGTTTGTTTCTCATATATAATCAGAGATGGAAAGTGGAATTTTTGTATTTGTTAATTAATAAAATTTAAAAATTATGAAAATTACATCAAAATAGTAAAAATACATGAAAACTGTGTAAAGAATTTCATATTAAATGCCAATTTATAAAAAAAATTGCAATTTAAAATGTTATCAAACAAAATACATCAGAAAAAGTACAATTGTATCATGATTTACATCCATGGTTCTCATATGAATACAATTTTCTTGGAAGTGCTTACAAGTAAAGCGTTCATTTACTTTTTCATATTTGGGAGAGTAATTTTGTAAATTTCTGCCTAACTCTCTCGTTGCTAGTTTCTGCTGGAAAAGTAAATGAACAGACCTATAATCAAATGGATAAACTTTAACAAATTTTAACGAACTGTCAACCCAATTGTAGAGAACTATTGAATCTTAATATGTTAAATCTGTAAAAGATACTACTTTTATAACAGAAAACAATTACATAAACACTGACCATTTAGTCATGCACCTTTTAGTAAAACGCTTCCAGCTGGCCAAAGAGAGAAATGTATTCGTGTAAGTGTATTCAACGATTGAAGTTCGGTTCTCTGGTGCGACTTTGGCCAGCTATGATATAGGTATGATGTGACTTACAGTCTTAAAAACTTTGATTTTCCTGCTAGTGTTAAAGTGTTGGTAGATATCGATCAGAATTTTGAAAAAAGCGTTACTTACGCTAATCTTCAGATTGCACTGAACAAAATGTGAAGTCTGCTTTGAAAAGAGAAGGACAAAATACAAAAGAAACGTTCAAACAATTATTAGTTTTGACAACTCCGCCGGCAACAGAAATTAAAACAAACTAGATATACCAACGGACGACACAATCGTCCGTATTCTAGAATCTAAATGTAAATAATTTTATTAAGATTCAAAGAAAATGTATCTAAACGTCATAAAAAATGCATCATGCCACCCACATACTTACAAACATATGCATAATTAAATAATACATGAACATTTTTTTAGACCAAACACACACACACACAATCTCATGTTTTTTTCTTGTTTACTTGTAAGCTATAAATGCGTGTGTAATATGTGTGCAAGTAGTAGTAGCAACTTTAAACGTAATCGACGTGATCAAAGTCGAGACCCAAGTATTCGTAACTTTTCTTCACTGCGATCCGTGAAATTTTTACAACCAAATTGTTATGGCTTGATCTGAAATTCAACGGCAAAATCGTAAAAACTGAAGGTCGTAGCACAAGTAGTATTTCGGGGAAACGAGATATCCACAGAAATGCCGATATTATACATACATATGTATGTGTACAACATCTTAATGTCAATAGCTCAAAAATGCTGGATACGTGAAGCAGATCTTTTTATAATTCCTGCACAGTAAGGTATGATGGTGGTATTTTAGGTCGTAAGACTGACTTACATAGGCAATGGGGGATGCCAAAAACTATCTCTTTCTAACACTATCTATCTCTTTCTATCTTAGTCTTTTGTATAAGGTCATGTTTTGTGATGTCAGATATGCTTATGTATGTATGTAATTGAGAGAGAGGGGCCGTTTACTTTTATATTTTGTTGTATTTAGGAGAGATGAAGGTGTCGACTTATAATTTCTGGTATCCCATAATTTGGGATTTAGAGGATCGGTATTCGGTGTTAATAAATATTGTGATCATAGAAATTAGGTATTTAGAGATTCACCATTGGCTGCCTATCAATAATATTGTAATCATAGAAATTTTCAGTTACATACTCACTTACTAAACATTTATGTAGGGCATGTGTGCTTGTATCAGAGGGGTTGGTTCTTCACTTGGGATACATACTCGCTCTGCAAAAAGTTATGTAGTGTGTGTGTGTACATATTTAGTGTTGGATCTATGTATGCTCGTATCAGAGAGGTATAGATATAGTGTTAGAAAGAGATGAATTTTGCGGGACAATTATAATAAATTCGTTTAGTTGTATGTGTGCATATATCTTATTTTTAATTTTGTATGTATTTGTGCATGGGGATCTTACAGAGGGATAAATTTTTTTCTCGTGCTGCAATAGATGCTCCCCCAGTAATAAATTTGTATGTTGATGTTTTACTTGATCTACATACTTAGTTCCCGTTCAATTCATATTTAAAAGTCATTTTTCCATACAAAAATTAATGAAAATCGACATTTAAATATGAATTGATATTTAAATAGGGTGAAATTGGCCCTAAGCAAGTTTTATTGTTAAGCTTATCACTTTTTCTTCTTTGAACTTTCATCGACGTCCTCACAAAATTAGTCTTATTTTTGAGCTCATATTGCTTCTACTGTTGTTATTTCTTTTTTCTTCTTCTATTACTCTGAACGGACGCGCTTGGTTTACGAGTACGTATGTCCACATACATATTTACATTCATATGAGTACTTGACAATTTTTTATTTTATATACATACATATGTACATGTATGCGACTACATACTTATTCAATTGTGCTGATGTTGCTTTTTTTATTTAATAATATTCGAGGGAACTTTTTAGCTGCTACGTCGTTTTATTCTTTATTTTTTATGGTTCCTGGTATGTATATTGGATACTTTATATGTTAACTAATTTCTTCGACCTTAAAATTCGTAAATGCTTACCATTTTATTCAGGCTCAAGGTCAGACCATTTATTTAAATAAAACTTTTTTGTTTTATTAAACATGTGTTGTTAATCTTGTAGATTTTTATTTTATTTTCTTTCGATATTTCGAACACCTTCGGTGCTCTTCCGCAGGAAAAAAAAACTATTATAAATAAACAACAAATTCAAAGAAAAAACAGATATTAACATTATTTGTAAATATCCTAACAGCAAAAACAAAAACAATAAAAAACAAAACACAAGGAATTTGTCTTACTTTAATAAAAGTTCAAAGTACAGTAAAAATTTTTTGTTTATATTTAGATAATATATGTTTATATGCATGCGCGCACTTTTCTGTGTATGTCTTGTAGTTCATTCGTATGTTTGGGGGTGTGTTAATTATATGTAGCATCTCAATTGTATATTTTTTTTTGTAATTGTTTTCTTGTTGTAATATTGCTGCGTTACTAATATTGGGAGAGTGACCACTTCTTGCACAGTGGGCTGCTAACGCTGTTTTTTGTTCTGTTGTGCCCTTACGTGTTTTGTAGTCGTATTTGTGTGCATACATTAGACAAATCGAATGTTATATACAAAATACCTTGTAACGGAGACGGGCTTAATACATGTAATAAAATATATGTAGGAACGACGAAAGCTAAACTACGAACAAGATTAGCAGCACACAAGTCCGACTACAAAACACGTAAGGGCACAACAGAACAAAAAACAGCGTTAGCAGCCCACTGTGCAAGTAGTGGCCACTCTCCCAATATTAGTAATGCAGCAATATTACAACAGGAAAACAATTACAAAAAAAAGGAATACAATTGAGATGCTACATATAATGAACACACCCACAAAAATACGAATGAAGTACAAGACAGACACAGAAAAGTGTGCGTATGCATATAAACATATATTATCTAAAAAAATTTTTTTAGTGTACTTTGAACTTTTATTAAAGTAAGAAAAATTTCTCGTGCTTTGTTTTTTTAATGTTTTTGTTTTTGCTATTAGAATTATTACATATTTACAAATAATGTTAATATCTGTTTTTTTTTAATTTGTTGTTTATTGTATAATAGTTGTTTTCCTGAGGAAGAGTACCGAAGGTGTTCGAAATATCGAAATAAAATAAAATAAAAATCTACAAAATTAACAACACATATTTAATAAAATAAAAAAGAGTTTTATTTAAATAAATGGTATGACCTTGAACCTGAATAAACTGGTAAATATTGGATACTTTTTTTCTAATACGCATGTAAATGCGTCTGTATATTTTGCTCTGCAAGTTTAAGCTGGCTGCTAGAATTTAATGCTTTGCAAATTGAGCAATTTGTTTTTATGTACATATTTATAAAGAATAAAGCACAAAGTAATCATGGAAATAAGAAATCCTCACAAAAACATAAATGTGAATAAAGTTCAAGTTCTTTCCAAAATTTTGGCCATTAAAAGTAGTGACATAAAAATTTTGACCAAGTTCTTGTTTGGCACAATACCTATTACTGTAATATTCTATGCATTATATAAATTTATAACCGCATGAGTGTCATATAATTTCTAGATAATCTGCTTATTTGGCAATAACTGCTACACCAGCAAGTATTTATGGTCTACCTAAAATACATAAAATTTATATGCCTCTTCGCCCGATTTGCTCATCAATAAATTCCTCATCTTATAGATTGAGTAAATTCGTAGGTGAAACGCTAAAACACTTGACAAAAACTCGGTCTATAATGTTAAGGATACCAAAGATCTGAAAAACAAAATTACAAATGTTACAATAAAGTTCGTATTTCGTTTGATGTGTTTTCTATCTTTCCTAGCATTCCCGTCAATCTAGCACAAAAAACTAATGGGAAAAAATGGAATATGTTGGAACAATATACGAAGATACCTAAAAATAGTTTTATGGAGTTAGTATCGTTTTGCATAAAAGAATACAGATATTTTAAATATCAGGATAAATTATACGAAAAAAAAGGAATGCCAATGGGCTCACCCATCTCACCAATAATAGCGGACATAATAATGGAAGAATTATTATACGTGTCTCTCGGAAAAATTTGAAATAAACCAAAAATAATTATCAAATATGTTGATGACCTATTCGCCGTAGTGGAAAGAGATAGTATTGAAAATATTTTAAAAACATTAAATTCTTTCGACAAACAAATAAAATTTACAATGGAACTCGAAGATGAAGGCAAGCTACCATATCTAGATTCCATTAAAATTAGACAAAATAATAAATTAAAATTAGATTGGTATCAGAAGCCAATGTGTTCTGGTAGAATGATAAACTTCTATTCAAAACATCCACGGAAAATTATAGGTACTGCCATTAATTTTATTAACAGACTTTTGTTTATTAGTGACCAGCCATTTCATCGAAAACAAAATAATAAAAATATTAACTAAGAATGATTTTCCAAAGAAAACTATTTTTGAATTACTAAAACATACAAAATTAAAAATTAATAATGATAATATTGGAGCTGAAAGAACGCAAAAACATATAAATAGTCAACGTATGTATATACCTGGGTTTTCTGAAAGAATGAAACATTTAGACATCTATGACAAAGAAAAGAACGCATTAACCTTCAAAACTTTCAATACAAACAACAAATCATTTAGTAAAACAAAATCAAAATTGACAAACGATGACAAGTCGAACATTGTGTACCCAATTAACTGCGATGGTGACGGATCCAGTATATGCCCGAAAGTATATGTTGGCACAACTAAAAAAAATTAAAAACCAGAATTTCTTCACATAAGTCAGACTTAAAGTCAAAACACAAAACTTTAAACCAAAAAGCCGCACTTGCGGCCCACTGTGCTGTAACTGGTCACAAACCAAATTTCTCTAATATTAAAGTGTTAACAATAGACAATAGCTACAAAAAGAGATATACTCTTGAAATGCTTCACATTATTGATGTACCTCTTGACAAGAGATTTAATTATAAGAGTGATGTAGAAAAATGCGCCCAGATTTACAGAAACACAATAAAAAAGCACAGTTCTGTTTACAAAAGAGACGAGACGTTTAAGTAAAGCTTTTAAACTTTAAAATTAATAATTGTACCATTTGTTTTTATAAATGTAATTACATATATCTAATTATATATTACACATATATATATATTAATTTGTCATTTAAGAAGTTTATTATTCGACATATTCTCATAATTATATTTTAATTTGAAATTTATTTGCTTGTAGTTTAGCTTGGTCTATATACGTATTTCATTGGCGCTTAAACCAAATCATCAGTAGACTTCAACCACAAATTTTGAACAGTCACAAACCTCTTACTTTATGCACAGACTTTTAAAAACTATATGAGAATTCATAGAACAATAATATTTTTGAAAATCACAAAGACAAAATAAGTTTGATAGGCTTTGAAACTCATACAAAACCCAGCAAATAATTTATATTCGATATGAATCTATTTTATTTTTCTACACCTTCATACAATTAGAAATCCATTGGATAACAATAAAAGTAATTACAAGGCAAAATGAAAAATAAAATCTAAAATTTAACATTTAAGAAGTTTATTATTCGACATATTGTCATAATTATATTTTAATTTGAAATTTATTTGCTTGTGGTTTAGCTTGGTCTATATACGTATTTCATTGGCGCTTAAACCAAATCATCAGTAGACTTCAACCACAAATTTTGAACAGTCACAAACCTCTTAGAAAAATAAAATAGATTCATATCGAATATAAATTATTTGCCGGGTTTTGTATGAGTTTCAAAGCCTACCAAACTTATTTTGTCTTTGTGATTTTCAAAAATATTATTGTTCTATGAATTCTCATATAGTTTTTGAAAGTCTGTGCATAAAATAAGAGGTTTGTGACTGTTCAAAATTTGTGGTTGAAGTCTACTGATGATTTGGTTTAAGCGCCAATGAAATTCGTATATAGACCAAGCTAAACCACAAGCAAATAAATTTCAAATTAATATATTAATTTGTGCTGTTGTGTTGAATTTAAAAACGGATTTTTCTATTATTATATAACTTGGTTTATTTATAAAAGGCTTTTTTAATCAAACTTATTCTTAGTCTTATTCTCATTCTTTTAATTTTCAATTTTAAACCTGAAGTGTCCCGTGGGAATCGCAGGTATGACTCTAACTTTTAACTGCTGAATACAAGACCTTAATTACAACTAACTAAATACCACTGACTGATTACAATTATCTACAACTAACTACAACTGCCCTCACTAACTAATTACAACTCCTCTATTACAACTGTCTTCAACTAAGAAACTACAACTCCTCATTTGGTTTCTTAACATGAACTATTTATACAAAACTTAATCATAATTTAATATATTAATATTATGCTTAATAGTTAATATTATTATGCTTACTTGCTAACGTACTTAATATTATTAAGCTTTTGACCCAATTACGATATATCGCTATTGCACAATTTGTCAACGCAAAGAATTTAACAAACCACCAAGTGAATGAACTGGTTGTTGCTGCGTTAACAAATTAGTGCAATGTACGGGTATGAGGGTTGTTCAATTCTGATTCACAACATCCTTCCCCCTTGGCCGAAGAAAATATCTAGTCATAGATATTTTCCAAGAATACTAATTGGATCAAACGTTTTTACATAGTATGTTATAATCTTAAACGCAGTTGATCTTATGCTATAATATAATATAATATGTAATAATACTTTTGGATGTTTTGTTTCAAATACAAAAATTTTTCTTTTGCTATCATTATGTTTATTTAATTTTAGCAGCTAAATATTTGACCAATATTTTTTTCTTAAAGATGCATAATTTAACTATGTATTTTGCCTTTGCAATTTTATTAGTTTTTTTTCGGAATAATTACTGTTTATGATTATTGCTATTATATTTTTTTTCAATATAAAATTATTAAGTATAAATGGTCATCAAATTTAAAGTATGTCAACATAAAGTTGTTGAAAAAATATAAAAAAAAAATATGACAACAGGTGTGCATATATACGGCATGTAGGGCAAATAAATACGTCGTCAGCACTTTGGTACTTCAGATTGTTGACTTCAAACCGTACAATGCATAACTGACCTAGCTTAACTTTCCCAAAACTCATATTGCAGTTAAAAATTTTTTCTTGTTTTTTTTGTATCATTTTCCTTTTGTCAACAATTTTATTTAATTGCAATTACGTATTGTAGCGAGGGTTTATTCAACTAAATTTTTTTATGTTTAATTTTTTATGTCTTTATTTAAAGAACATTTTAGTAAGCATATTTGTGTTTTTTGTTTGTTTTAGTACGCGGAAATAAATTCCTTGTTGTTGTTAAACAAGTTAAAAAAGTAAAAAAAAATTAAAGTTCAATGCTTTCCCTTATAAATTTATAACTAAATAGGATTGTAACTGTATGATCAATTATCCCATATACATTACATTAAATGCCGTTCCTTGTAGGGTTTTACTAAATTCTTATGGTAGACCTTTTCACACTTTTTTACTCTCAATTTTATGTTTACACGTGTTGGTATGTCTATAAATTCATATGGTCCTAACCATAAGGGTGAAAACTTATTTTTTCTAGTTTGATTCTTTAACCAAACCTGTTGACCTATTTTATACTCTCTGTCCTTTGAATCCTTATCGTAATACTGCCTGGTTTTCAATTTTGCCCTCTCTTGATTCTCTCTAACGATTTCATGTGAACGTTGGATTTGATATTTCAGAATTTTGCTATAATCATCCGCTTTGTATAGTGGTGTCGGAGATATTTTCAAAGAGATGGGTATTTCAAATTCAAACCCGAATAACACTCTCGTCGGTGTTTGTTTTGATGTTGAATGTTTGCTTTTATTATACAAATGCATGGCGTGATGAGTCCATTCGTAATAGTTGGTACCATCCAGGTTAATGAAATTTCTCAGAAATTCGGCCAATGAGTGGTTAGTAGGGAATAAGTTTTGAATGTCCCTTGGTGTATCGTGGAATGATTTCATTACTTTGTTTATATCTTCTGCATTCGTTAAATAAACAGCCATATCTTCCTCTTCTATATCCTCGTTTACCTCTGTTTGATGCATAATTTCTTCATTCTCCTCATTCTGCTTGTTTTGTAATTTCCGAGCTCTTGATCTGGTTATTGCCCCTACATTTATTTTTTTTATTGGAAGGCGACTGAGGGCATCAGCGTTTTGATTCGTTTTTCCTGATTTATACCGTATCTCGAAATCATATTCTAAAAGTTTTAGTCTTAGGCGCCCCAATCTACCTTCTTGATCTTTCAGATTAGCTATGCCCTTGAGGGGCTTGCGGTCTGTAAAAATGGTGAAATGTCTCCCGAGTAAATATAGCCTTAAAGTTTTTGTCGTCCATACGATGGCAAACAACTTCTTCTCTATTGCAGAGTATCCTTTTTCTGTGGCATATAGTACTCTGCTTGCAAAATATAGTAATAAATCGCTACCAGGCTCTCCTTGAGAAAATATAGCTCCTAGGGCTTCATTGCTAGCATCCGTCGTCAGCACAAATGGTTTCGCAAAGTCAGGGTATTGTAATAGAGGTGGATTTGAGTAGTATTAGAATGTATGCGCCCGAGCAATAAAAATTGTCAAATTTGGGTAATTTAAATCGAAATTTTGTAATTTATGGGCTAAAATTTACATATTAAGGTAATTACTGTCAATGGTGCGAAGTGACGAGGGTTATGGACGGTTTGTACGTAGAAAAGGGTAGTTTGATGTCGGCCGTCGATGTGTGTTTGTTTTAATTTTATGGTTTGATATCCGTTCGCCGATGCACATAGTTAATTATGTATGCACGTGGGGGCTTGTTTGTACGTAGTATGTATTTTCGTTTGTTAAGCGGTGCGGAAGGGTACTTGAGAAAGAAATTGTGTGGAAATCAATGAATGTTTTTTGTTGTTGGTTTTATTTAGTTTGATTTTTATTTATTTTTTTTTCTATGTTTAAAGAGTTCGAAGACATGAATAAAATATATGGTTTGTGAGATAATCATGGTTTGATATCCGTTCGCCGATGCGCATAGTTAATTATGTATGCACGTGGGGCTTGTTTGTATGTAGTATGTTTTTTCGTTTGTTAAGCGATTGCAGCAGGTTCATGATTTTATATTGTGTGTGCGTGTGTGCATAGTTTAGTTTTTTGTAATATTCTTTTGTTTGTACGTATTATGTTTTTTCGTTGTTAAGCGGTGCGGAAGGGTACTTGAGAAATAAATTGTGTGGAAATCAATGAATGTTTTTTGTTGTTGGTTTTATTTAGTTTGATTTTTATTTATTTTTTTCCTATGTTTAAAGAGTTCGAAGACATGAATAAAATATATGGTTTGTGAGATAATCATGGTTTGATATCCGTTCGTCGATGTACATAGTTAATTATGTAGGTACGAAGGATTTTATATACATATGTTTTTGTTTTAATTTTAATTTTGAATGGAATTTTTTTTTGTTTGTTAAGCGGTTGAAGCAGGTTTATGATTTTAGAGTGTAAGTGCGTGTGTGCATAGAGAAAAATGTTGCTTTTGTCTTTTTGCAATATTCTTTTTTTTAGCTGGTGGTCATGGAAGATTATTTTAGAAAGAAATTATGTATGCTTGTGGGAAATCTATGAATGTTTTTTGTTGTTGGTTTTATTTAGTTTGATTTTTCTATTTCCTTATTTAAAGAGTTTGAAGAGGTAAACGAAGTATGTAATTTATGAACTTATTTGAAGGTTGGAAAAAATGAAGTGTAAGATATTTATGATTGTCAAAGGGAATTAGAGATGCGTGATCATGGGAGCCAACGTTATGCTCATACGTGTGTATGTTTTTACAATAACTTGAGCGTTGGCAGATGGGTAAGTAGTCGTATATGTATATGTGCAATGCCGAGTACAAATCTGGCATTTTCTTGTGTTCTAATCATTTTTTAAAATGTGTGCAACGCCTTTCACATTATGTTTTTTTTATTTTTTTTTATATGGAATACAAAACGGAAATGATAAACGTTACCACTAGAGCACACTGTTGCGATGTCACAAAATGTCATAGTGTGTACTTTTTGTTGTTTGTAATATTCGTTTTTTTAGCTGGGGACATGGAAGGGTATTTTAGAAAGTAATTATGTATGCTGGTGAGATATCAATGTTTTGTTTTTGTTGTTGTTGTTGTTTGATTTTAATTTTTTTATGTGTAAAGAGTTTGAAGAAATGAATAAAATATACAATTTATGCGTGTTGTATTTATTCATTCTTTTCACTTCTTTTGTAAAGAAATTGAAGTTTGTGATATTGAGGATTGTCAAAGATTGGTTGTTATTTTCACTGCTTGCTGACATTTGTCTCTGTCTCTTGTACATACCATATACATATAAATAAATGATTGAACAAATTTTTTTTTTATAATTTTAATCTACATATTTATTTAAAAAATATCGTAAATATATATTGTGACAATGTAAGAATGGAAAAATAAAATATATTTTTTTAGTTTATTTCTTGATAAAGTAAATATGCATTTCTTAAGGCACAAACTCCATAATTGTGATAGCTGCAGTAAAAATATTCTGGATATTTAAGTTGTATATGCTTAAAGTTGATGCAGCCAATATCCCCGATGTTGAAAACTCTAATTTGAAGTAGTTTTTCAAACCATTTCTTCTTTTCCACACCCTTAACATAGATTGAATAATGTTTTAAATTGGATTTTAAAAATGTTACAACACTCTTAAATGATATTGATCCGTCATTCCAATTCAGATGATGAAAGTTTCTCGTTAGCCAATTCGCTTCTCTTTGTTTTGCTATTGATAATCTTTTAAAATTAAACGGTGGTTTAATAATAAAATTTATGTGCTCCTTATTGTTAAAAACAATTGCTATTTCTTTTGCAATAAAGATGTTTGAATTAGACTTAAATCCTTGCATATCGATGAAAACTTTATCCCCAGTCATCTTATTTTATTATTTTTTATTTACATTATCTTACGAACTTGACCTTTTAAGGGTATGTATTCTATTATGCGGTCGTGGATGAGAATGCAAAAAGCAGATGTATCAGTAGGAATGTTGGAGTCCGTTTCAATTTCAATTTTTATATCAACAGGACCGTTAGAGAGGGCTTCTTTTTGATGAGTGACATCTACTACCACTATCGGCACACTATTTTTAAATTCTTGAGCAGTTAGAAGTGGTTGTGATTCCCTCATGTAGTAGCTTTGTTGAAACCGTAGATACATATCATATAGAATGGCATACCGATCATTTTTAAATTTTATATTTAGATCATCATATGGGTACGATTCGGAATTTAAATGTACTTTTAAATTGTTTAAATTACAATGAACAAACTTATTTTCTTGTTGAAAAGCAATCAACACAAAACGGGGTCGTTCTCTATTTGCAGCCAATTTAACATTCCATATATAGCTAGTTCCTGTATTTAGTTAAGGATTAATGTGACAATCCCAACTGCGAAATGCCATTGGTATAGAAGCACCACTGTTAATAATTTTAATCATATTCAATTTGCTCAGATCGGATAATTGTACATGCGGAATTCTCCATGAGATGTTTGAGATACTAATTTTTGGTTTGTCAGTAGCAACAGTTGAGTATACGAGTTTTTCATCGTTCTTACTACGTAAGAGAACCAATTCATGTTTACCGCTGAGTATAATTTTATTATAGTCTTCAGCGAAACCTAAAAATAGTTTCAGTGGTACATAGAAATTAAAGTGTCCATTTGAAATATCCAAATCATCGAGTTTGTTCCATCCTGCATTGTACAAGCCAACACTTTCTGTTGGTGATAAGGAAACAAAATTTTTTAGGCTGCTTGTAATCGCTAAATGTCTTGTATGATCAATTTCTATGCCATTAAGTTCATATCGAATTTCGTCAAAGAGATGTGCCACAAAGTTATTTTTTAATTTTAGATTTAAAAACGAAGATATTTTGCTGTCATTATCATCTACAATACTTCCCTCAACATATATAGGGTAGCACATATAAGTCTTGATTTTGTATTGAAATTCTAATCTCATCATTATTGTTGAAGGATTGTAGGTATGGTGTATATGTGTGATAGTCCTTTTTAATTATACTCTCGTCTAATTGAGGTTTCTCTAGAACATCTAGTATGTAACTCATTTCTTTGTCAACTTTAAATTGAGAGACTTTAAAATTTTTTTATTTTCTTGCGTCAAATATTTTTTGTGTAATGATCTCTTTAATTGTGGTTTGGTTTGCAATAGTGTTTTATGAGTGTATCCAATTTTATCCTTAGATTGCTTAACGTTGTATATTATCATTATTTGCTAGATCTCAAATGTATTCGTGTTGTAATTTCCTCTCCTCGGAAATTAATTAAATCACCGTTCTTATCAACTATGCGTAGAGTAAGGGAACTTATCTCTCGGCAGTTAACTGGCAAATAGATAAGATTTCGAGGAATCTCAACAATTTTATACCCTGGGGGGACATTGATCGCAAATTCATGTAATGTGTGTGCTTGAGAGTTATTCGTATATGTGTTAACCACTATACTGCATTCAACACGCAAGATATTCACGATGAAAATATTGACTGGTAGATCTGAGTAATGGTCTTGGTTAGGAGCTAGAATTTTCTTATTGAATCCAAAAAGTTTTCCAATTGTGTTATCTTTGTTAAAGTATATGGGATCCTTAGAGCTTTTAACTCTAACTTGCATTGTATTGTTATTAGCTTCTATATCAATTTTATTTTCCGGACAATACTGCTTATAGTAATGTTTAATATAATCAACTATATCATTCAATTCATAAGATCCTATTGGTATTTTAATTACATGTTCACCAAAATGAAATATATTGTTATATATATAGTTAGAGCACATTCATATTCACCATCCAAACGAATAGGAGGAAAGTAGTTAGCAGATAACTCAGATGAGTTTGAGCTAAGAGTAAGTGTTATTGACATTATGATTGTCTGATTACAAATAAGTAAAATTAAACACAGCACTTTGTATAAAAAAGGAAGTTTATATTTTATTTAAATATATTAGATACAAATATAGACTTATATATACACTTAACTACAATATTTCATTTTTATTGATCCAAGCATTATGTTGATTGGAAAATCCTAACCATTTGACATATGCCTTCTCTCCTTTAGTTTTAAGAACTTTTTCAACTAGATATGTATTTGGATATCTAGTTTTTGAAAGTTCTTCACCATAGAACCCACCTTTGATAGGATTACCACGATAGTCTTCTAATATGTATGTGGCTGGATATGTATTTTGAACTCTTTTAATCGTGAAAATTTCTGTGGTCCAATTTGGTGTATATCCTTTTTCAAAAACATGTTTATATTTACTTATGCGCACATGATCTCCCACATTGAACTTTGATAATTTGAATAGTTTTAAGCGGTTATATACCGTGTTTAATAATTTTTTCTCATTTTTATAGTTAACTTGAATCGGTGGCATTTTGATGGTGCGATGAATTTTCTTATTATATGTATTAATCAAGTCTTTGTAAATTTGTGGTTTTGTGGTTGAAGTCTACTGATGATTTGGTTCAAGCGCCAATGAAATACGTATATAGACCAAGCTAAACCACCAGCAAATAAATTTCAAATTAAAATATAATTATGACAATATGTCGAAATTTCTTAAATGAAAATCAATAATGTTTAAAAAATTGTAGTCTTGCAGTTGTCAACAGAAGTAGAGGATAGAAATTGTATTCTCAGAGATAAGCGTATGATATGTAACTGGCATTATCCGTTGAATATTAATAGCATGATTTTGTCGCTTAGTTAAGTTTCTCTCTGTGTTTTTGTACATACCATATACATATAAATAAATGATTGAACAAAATTTTTTTATAATCTTAATCTACATATTTATTTAAAAACATATCGTAAATATATGTTGTGACAATGTAAGAATAGAAAAATAAAATATATTTTTTAGTTATTTTCTGGATAAAGTAAATATGCATTTCTTAAGGCACAAACTCCATAATTGTGATAGCTGCAGTAAAAATATTCCGGATATTTAAGTTGTATTTGCTTAAAGTTGATGCAGCCAAAATCCTCGATGTTGAAAACTCTAATTCGAAGTAGTGTTTCAAACCATTTCTTCTTTTCCACCCCATTAACTTAGATTGAATAATGTTTTAAATTGGATTTTAAAAATTTTACAACACTCTTAAATGATACTGATCCGTCATTCCAATTCAGATGATGAAAGTTTCTTGTTAGCCAATTCGCTTCTCTTTGTTTTGCTATTGATAATCTTTTGAAGTTAAACGGAGGTTTAATAATAAAATTTATGTGCTCCTTATTGCTAAAAACAATTGCTACTTCTTTTGCAATGAAGATGTTTGAATTAGATTTAAATCCTTGCATGTCGATGAAAACTTTAGCCCCAAACATCTTATTTTATTATTTTTTATTCACATTATCTTACGAACTTGACCTTTTAAGGGTATGTGTTCTATTATGCGGTCGTGGATGAGTATGCAGAAAGCTGATGTATCCGTAGGTATATTGGAGTCTGTTTCAATTTCAATTTTTATATCAACAGGACCGTTAGAGAGGGTTTCGTTTTGGTGACTGACATCTACTACCACTATCGGCACACTATTTTTAAATTCTTGAGCAGTTAGAATCGGTTGTGATTCTCTCATGTAGTAGCTTTGTTGAAACCGTAGATACATATCATATAGAATTTACTTTTAAATTGTTTAAATTACAATGATTAAACTTATTTTCTTGTTGAAAAGCAATCAACACAAAAAACGGGGTCGTTTTCTATTTGCAGCCAATTTAACATTCCATATATAGCTAGTTCCTGTATTTAGTTGAGGATTAATGTGACAATCCCAACTGCGAAATGCCATTGGTATAGAAGCACCACAGTTAATAATTTTAATCATATTCAATTTGCTCAGATCGGATAATTGTACATGCGGAATTCTCCATGAGATGTTTGAGATACTAAATTTTGGTTTGTCAGTAGCAACAGTTGAGTATACGAGTTTTTCATCGTTCTTACTACGTAAGAGAACCAATTCATGTTTACCGCTGAGTATAATTTTATTATAATATAGTCTTCAGCGAAACCTAAAAATAGTTTCAGTGGTACATAGAAATTAAACTGTCCATTTGAAATATCCAAATCATCGAGTTTGTTCCATCCTGCATTGTACAACTCAACACTTTCTGTTGGTGATAAGGAAACAAAATTTTTTAGGCTGCTTGTAATCGCTAAATGTCTTGTATGATCAATTTCTATGCCATTAAGTTCATATCGAATTTCGTCAAAGAGATGTGCCACAAAGTTATTTTTTAATTTTAGATTTAAAAACGAAGATATTTTGCTGTCATTATCATCTACAATACTTCCCTCAACATATATGTAGCTTTCGCTGGGTAGCACATATAAGTCTTGATTTTGTATTGAAATTCGAATCTCATCGTTATTGTTGAAGGATTGTAGGTATGGTGTATATGTGTGATAGTCCTTTTTAATTATACTCTCGTCTGATTGAGGTTTTTCTAGAACATCTAGTATGTAATTCATTTCTTTGTCAACTTTAAGTTGAGGGACTTCAAAATTTTTTTATTTTCTTGCGTCAAATGTTTTTTGTGTAATGATCGTTTTAATTGTGGGGTGGTTTGCAATAGTGTTTTATGAGTGTATCCAATTTTATCCTTAGATTGCTTGACGTTGCATATTATCATTATTTGCTAAATCTCAAATGTATTCGTGTTGTAATTTCCTCTCCTCGAAAATTAATTAAATCACCGTTCTGATCAACTATGCGTAGAGTAAGGGAACTTATCTCTCGGCAGTTAACTGGCAAATAGATAAGACTTCGAGGATTCTCAACAATTTTATACCTTGGGGGGACATTGATCGCAAATTCATGTAATGTGTGTGCTTGTGAGTTATTCGTATATGTGTTAACCACTATACTGCATTCAACACGCAAGATATTCACGATGAAAATATTGACTGGTAGATCTGAGTAATGGTCTTGGTTAGGAGCTAGAATTTTCTTATTGAATTCAAAAAGTTTTCCAATTGCGTTATATTTATTAAAGTATATGGGATCCTTGGAGCTTTTAACTCTAACTTGCATTGTATTGTTATTAACTTCTATATCAATTTTATTTTCCGAACAATACTGCTTATAGTTATGTTTAATATAATCAACTATATCATTCAATTCATAAGATCCTATTGGTATTTTAATTACATGTTCACCAATATGAAATATATTGTTAAAATTATCTACATTGGGAATGCTATTATATGAATGAAAATCAGTTAGAGCACATTCATATTCACCATCCAAACGAATAGGAGGAAAGTAATTAGCAGATATTATAGTAATTAGCAGATGTTATTGAAATTATGATTGTCTTATTACAAGTAAGTGAAATTAAACACATTACTTTGTATAAAAAGGAAGTTTATATTTTATTTAAATATATTAGATACAAAATATAGACTTATATATACACTTAACTACAATATTTCATTTTTATTGATCCAAGAATTATGTTGATTGGTAAATCCTAACCATTTAAGATATGCCTTCTCGCCTTTAGTTTTAAGAACTTTTTCAGCTAGATATGTATTTGGATATCTGGTTTTTGAAAGTTCTTCGCCATAGAATCCATCTTTAATAGGGTTACTACGATAGTCTTCTAATATGTATGTAGCTGGATGTGTATTTTGAACTCTTTTAATCGTAAAAATTTCTGTGGTCCAATTTGGTGTATATCCTTTTTCAAAAACATGTTTATATTTACTTATGCGCACATGATCTCCCACATTGAATTTTGATAATTTGAATAGTTTTAAGCGGTTATATACAGTGTTTAATAATTTTTTCTCATTTTTATAGTTAACTTGAATCGGTGGCATTTTGATGGTGCGATGAATTTTCTTATTATATGTATTAATCAAGTCTTTGTAAATGTCGAGCCAGTTATAAGACCCATTAAAGCTAAACTCTTTCCACATCAATCCTTCTAATGTTCTGTTAAATCGTTCTACTATTGATGCTTTCATTCTGCTATATGTTGAGTAGTGATTAATGTTGTATTTATTCATCAATTTTCCAAAGTGTTTATTGAAAAACTCTTTACCATCGTCTGTTTGCAAGTTTTTTGGTATTCGCCCCAGTTGAAAAATATTCTGCATAGCCTGGGTTGTTTCCAATGCAGTCTTTCTTTTCAAGGGTACTGCCCAAGCAAATTTTGAAAATGTATCAATTACGGTCAGCAAAAATCGATAATCTCTATTGTCTGTAGAATAGTTCCCCATTTCAACTAAATCAGCTTGCCAAAGATCATCTATTCCTTTCATAACAACTCTTCGACGTGGAAAATGTTTTCGTGCTTGCTTATGTAGTTCATTTATTAAATTTCTTTTTGAAGTCATTATTTAACGTATTTAGAATTTGACGGGATAAGTTGAGTTCAGTGCGAGTTCATTTAAGTACTTTTGACCATCATATTTCTTATATACCCATAGATTAACTCATTTATCTTTCTAATTTCTTTTTCAGAGAATAATTTCATACTTGAAATTGTTTCCCTAATTTCATTTAGTTTCTGCCTTAAAATTATATTGATTTCATCTCGTACCTCTTCAATTTGACTTTGCAGAAACAATTTATTAACAACGTCGTTTTCCTCCAAAGCTTTTGCCACATTTTTGATTCTTTTGTTTTGAACGTCAATGTTATTAGTTGTATCCATAACGAAGCCCAGCAGCTTAGGAACATTTTTCACAAAAACTCTGCCACTTGTATCATTAAGATAGTGCCCAAACTTATCGATAGACATGATTTATGTAGATAAATATTATTCTATAATTTTTGCTTCATATAATTCTTCGATAATTCAGACAATTTCGTTATTGTGATTAGTATGACCTGCAGCTTGTGATGCTAGCAATAGCCTAAGGCGATCTACTAACTCATTAGGATCATCCCAGTATATATAGTTAGCTTTGTATGGGTTTAGTTTCATCAAACCCTTACCCTTGTAAGGACTTTTTATTGTATGTAGTGATAACGAAGTTGATGAGTTTTTTTCACTTTCTTTCTTAAACAATTTACTGATAATATGCTTATATTTATATGCTCTCGTTCCTTTGATTTGTCCATCAGGTCTATAATCTCTTTTGTATGCATTTGTGCTCACTAAAATTTTGTTATATATATCTAATTCATGTTTATCATAATATTTTGGTGTTTTGTGAAACAGTAAAGAAAATAAACCTGGTGTAAAAGCCCATATGTGATTTCCAATCACTATTTTATCTTCAGTAAGTTTAATACTACTATTGCCAAACTTCCATTCATTATTAAAACCTTTATGTGGACCGTATAGAGTGTCTAATTCATTTCTGCTTTCCAAGAGTGCTAGGTCAGTATAACTCTTATTATTATCTGAATTGTCTAGAGTTTCCGATTGAGAGTAAAAATCATCGTTGTCATCATCATCATCATCATCAGTATCAACATTATCAACCTTGTTTGCGTTTCGATTACTAAGTGAGATATTTTTATTGCATAACGTTTCTTCAACAAGTTTCTTTGGAGTACTTGTCTCTAACTTAACTGATTGTTCGTTGAATGGAAAATTTGAATTTTTATAAACTTTCGTTTTAAGTTCATCTCTTTCTGCCTTAATACTTCTTTTATTATTTTTAGAATTGTGCACAAATTCTGTTAATGGTTCTATTATTGGTTTAAATGTATCTTTGAATTGCTCATGTGTATCTGCTTCATCAACTTTTATACTACGAAATTTTTTCTTTAAAACATTTCTTGTCATTATTAGCTCTTTTAAAACTTTTTCATCCATTTTTAACTATTAGACATCAGATCAGATATCAGCTATCAGATCAGGTATCAGGTATCAGATCAGCTATCCGATCAGGTATCAGGTATCAGATCAGCTATCAGATCAGGTATTGGGGTATCAGAACAGGTATCAGCTATTAGATCTGGTAACAGATCAGCTTTCAGATCAGGTATGGTAAATACTTTAGGAAATAAGTAGATGTACTATGCGCAAGGCCAAATTAAGTACTAATGTTTTACTTTTATGTAGAGTAATTTATATCGTTATAAAATAGTCGAATTGCTTTCTATAGCGACCATTGTTTAAGTCATTATCTTTGCTTATCATCAAAAATCCATATTTATCCTTCCAACACTCTCGACAAATTTCATGAAACTTTTCATAACTCATATCGCTGACAACATGATCACTATAAACGTGCTTCATGTTTGTCTCATCTTGTTTAAACATTATAATCACATTTGCATTGTCTCTTATTAAGTGCTTGGGGATTCTCGTATAAGTTTGACACAAGTAGAATGAATCAACATCCTTATGTCGTCCCATGCAAAAATATGCTCGTATATTATTTTGCTTCTCGCATGCAACATCATCAAAGATCATAATAGAATTAGTTTTCGCTTCGTCAGGAGGAATAACTTTTTCATTATCTGTAAATGTGTAGTATCCCATCCCTTTAATTGGTGAAATTAATCGCTTTAAGTATTCATATTTTGGTTGATAAAGGGATTTTGAGTATAAATAGATGTTTTCAAACTTGAGTCCATTAGGACTTTCTAGCAAGCTAATCATAACATTAGTCTTTCCACAATTTGATGGTCCAACTATTAGAGCACGAATAGAATTTGGTAAGAGAGAGCTATGTTTTATTTTAGATCTGATTTTCGTTGAAGCATCAATATTGCGAATCACAATATTTTTATGTTGTTTTACTAATTGCATTCTTATAACTAATTGCATTTCACAAATGTTACTTTTATTATAGAAGAAAAAATAAAATAAGATGCTTATACATTATAACAAAACGTTTAGTTATAAAAAACCAGCCGTTGGAAAAGGTTTAGTAAATAAAGTAATTAACTCTGCCTGTTGAATTACACCTTCCTGGATATCAGTTTTGTGGACCCGGAACAAAATTACAAAAACGTTTAGATCGCGGTGACAACGGAATTAATTTATTAGACGCTGCATGTAAAAATCACGATATTGCTTATTCCAAGACCAATGATTTAAATAGTAGACATCAAGCTGATAAAATTCTTGAAAATAAAGCTTGGGAACGAGTTCTTGCAAAAGATAGCAGTCTTGCAGAAAAATCGTTTGCGTATATGGTTACTAACGCAATGAAAGCCAAAAGAAAACTTGGTATGGGATTGAAGAAGGTTGCAAAAAAAAGTGAACAAAATGGAAAAAAGCTGTTCAGTACATCAATTAAAAATGCAACAAAAGTACTGAAGAAGGAAAAACCTCAAGACATTAACTCTGCAATTAGGATTGCACGTAAGGTTATCAACAAGTCGTTAAGGGGAAAGAAATCGCAAGTTGTAATACCACGCATAATTAATGTTCCAAAGATTGGTGGCTTCTTACCTTTGGTACCTATTCTTACTGCTCTGAGTGCAATTGGTAGTCTTTCTACTGGCGGAGCATCTATAGCAAAAGCAATAAATGCTGCAAAGAATGCCAAACAACAACTTGATGAAGCAACTAGACATAATAAAACAATGGAAGCAGTAGCAATGGGGAAAGGTTTTTACCTTAAACCATATAAGAAAGGATATGGATTGGTTTGTCAAGAAAAACAAAAAACCAAATTTTTTCGTAATGCTACCCAATAAACCCCTATCTGATGTTGATTTGAGAAACTTTTCAACAAACATTCCATACTTTAGAGGAGTTTTCATGTTGGATACACTACCAAAACGATCGAGAAAAAGAGAATGCGGAATCATTAATTTGGATTTATCAAGAGGACCTGGAACCCATTGGGTAGCATATTATAAAAACAATGAACACAAAGAATATTTCGACAGTTTTGGAAATTTACAACCTCCATTAGAATTAGTTAAATATCTAGGCAAAAATATAAAATATAATTACAATCAATATCAAGATTATAATTCATTTAAATGTGGACATTTATGTCTTCAATTTGTTTACAAAATAAGTGAAAAGAATAAATAAATAACACACACAAAAACAATTTTTAAAATTTTGCTGTTTTATTAATAAAAAAAAGTTTATAAAATATAGTTTCTACATATTATTCCCACTGTGGGTATTGAGTATTTGTTAGAAATATACTTATTTCAGCAGCAGTGTCCAATTTTAGGGAATTTTCTCCTTGCTTACATATGCAATATATCCCAGATGCTAGTTCAATTATGTCATCATCCGATAGCGTGTTGTACCGATTTGGTAAGAACATTATGTTATTTTCCAGTTCAATTTGAATTGTGGTGCCGTATTTACTTGTCACCCGTTTAGCATTTTTTACTGTATATTTAGTTGAGTCCTTTAGCTCTTTTATATGGATTAATGTTTTCTTGTTTAAATTGTTGAACTTTGTTATCAAATTTGTTGGATTCATTGTCAAAAATGTTAATTAATTAATTAAATTTTATTTTTAAATATATATATTTTTTTCTTCTTCCCTTTTTGACAGATTGCTCAATCTGCTTTTGTAAACTGACGTATTAAATATTTCTATCAATCTTTAAATAGGTAAAAAAATAAAAAATTCTTAAAAGAAAGATCAGTAACGTAGCTATCTCTTCTTCTCATATTGTAATTATATTTTACGTAAATTTTTTTGTTTTGTCACTGACAGAATTGTAGTGAAAGAGATAGTTACATATTTTGACGTTCTAAGGTGTAACTGAAACAAAAAATTTCAAAACAAAAGATCATAGAGATAGTTATATTCATGTGCTAAAGTGTAACTGAAACAAAAAATTACAAAACAAAAGATTAGAGAGATAGTTATATTCATGTGCTAAAGTGTAACTGAAACAAAAAATTACAAAACAAAAGATTAGAGAGATAGTTATATTAATGTGCTAAAGTGTAACTGAAACAAAAAAATTTCAAAAGAACTCACAATTTTTTGTATAATTTTAATTTCACAAGAATATTTTACTATAAATAAGAATGTAAACCTTTCAAGAGTACTAATATAAAAATAGCATTCAAGAAAAAAGTATTCTTTAAAAAGAGAAAATTAAAATAACAATTAAAAAATGAGCCAAGTACGTGAACATTTATTTGAGTTTCTTAATTCCTTTGAGGATTTATTGCTCTATGAGCATAAAGAAACCATCAATTTTTTCGTCTCCATGCTCACTGAAAATGGGGACTATGGAGTTATAGAACAAGAGGACTCTGATAGTGGGCATTTTGCCAGCTGCCCCTGGTATAGCCAAGGATGCGAGGAAGGGCCTTACACATGTAGATGCACCATGTTCCACATAAGGAAAAAAATTATTTTTAAGATTATTGAAACTTATAAAAATTTGACAAAAATAAATAATGAACAAATATAGAATATATATGTATGTGTATGGGTTTTATTTAGTTTTTTATTGTTTTTTTTTAAATATAAATATGTATATATAGAGATTAATAGAGCGAAAAAACTATTAGTTTAAATATTATTTTCATTGAGGATGGATAAATGTACTTTAAAAAATATATTTCACAACAATCAAGAACGAAAACCTCAAATATATGATTTGGTTTTTGAGTTTGAATACTTGCTCAATTGGAAATTGAAGACTTCATGTGGATTTTCAACAGCTTTTGGCTTTAAGCCAATGATATGGTTGAATTATAAAAATAAGCAATTCATTGGACTGGATCGGGAAGAGTGGTTACATCTCATGTGTTATAAGGAGTATATTCATGATATGCTTAATCGTCGGGATTTTTTAAACTCTATAAATATAATTGATAATGAAAGTGAGAGAGATGTTGAATATAAGTTTCAATATAAAAGAGGTGTTTGTTTTTTAGTCATCATACAAGGAAACTGTAAAATAAAAATTGATTCTGACACTTGGAGATCACTCACTCAAATTCGAGTATTTTTTACATCAATTTTATGTTGGAACAACATTCTGAGAAAACAAATCCTTCATTTCTATCATGAATATTATATACCAACCTGCTCCGCTTTAAACAAAACAAAACTTCAAATCAATGAAATACAAGGAATACACGAAAGGGATGTAAAGATTGAATTAACACGACTTTGTTATGAGATTGGAGAAAAAATGCAACACAAGATTGTTACAGATGTGAAAATTCATAAATTTTATTTAAGGATGGATAATAAATAAAAAAACTGTACACAAAAATATTTGTTTTTAATGTTTTTTGTTTTTATTTATTTTTTATTTTCATATTAGTGTATATTTTATTTAAAAAACTAAATAACTAGACAATATTTCTTAAATAAAAAATAATTTACAATAGACACAAAGATTTTTTACTTAAAACTAAATAATTATAATTAGAGAAATAAATTACAGAAGCTTTAATTTGTATACATATTTTACTCATCTTCTTGAAGTTTTTCTATTTCTAATAATAACATATCAAGTTCATAATCAGGATTTGTTTCATCAATTTCAATATGATGCCATGCATATGTGTTTATACCATCACTTTTGACTTTTCTCTTGTCATCTTGATAACTTAATATTACTTTATGTATTTGCATAGTATATAATTCATGCAACCTAGACTTAAAAGTGAGCATATTATCATAAACATTTGATCTGTTAAATAAACAATCTCTATACGAACTTAGGCTATACTTATCTAAAACACATTTTTTTACTCCTTTAGCTTTTTTAATTTCATTTCCATTTTGTACACTAAAGGAGTACATTTTAGACCGTAATCCTACGAATTCTTCCATAATCATCCCACAATTCTCATCTTTCATCATACCCAGAACTTTTTTGTTTACGAGTGGAATCCCGTAATCATTTGTTTCTGGATAGTCAGAAGTGTCAAATTCATGTTCTATATCATTTTTAATGTCTGCGTAAAAGTCTTCAGTTTGTATTGTGTATATGAATGAGTCAGTATCCATGTAATTTAATTTCAATTTTGACTTGAATTTAGGTTGCATGTATCTATAATGAAAATTATACATCTTCCATTTAGAAAGTGGACCACAGAAATGTTCACGATTAAAAGAGTTCAAAATACATATCCAGCCACATACATATTAGAAGACTATCGTGGTAATCCTATCAAAGGTGGGTTCTATGATGAAGAACTTTCAAAAACTAGATATCCAAATACATATCTAGTTGAAAAAGTTCTTAAAACTAAAGGAGAGAAGGCATATGTTAAATGGTTAGTATTTTCCAATCAACATAATTCTTGGATCAATAAAAATGAAATATTGTAGTTAAGTGTGTATATATATATATAAGTCTATATTTGTATCTAATATATTAAATAAAATAATTTTTTTTTTTTTTTTTTTTTCATTTATTTATTTATTGTATCTTCAATTATGAACTAACAATAAGTATTCAAATCTTAAATCTAAAATATAAGTATTAGGCCCGACCACTGTCGGACATAAACTTAGTGCTAGTTATAAATAATACATAAGTAGTGATAATAAAAAAATATTTTCAAGCAATCCCATCTGGAGTGTTATAAAAGAGCCCTTGTGTCCTTCTTTTTCAAGCGAATGTGGCCAGTAAAATTCAAGATGTTACGAGCAAGCGGATTAGGATGTGACTCGAGTTTTGTTAAATATTTGCCTGCGTATTTTGCTATTTCTTCAATCACTAGTGGCATATTCAAATCACGATGTATATTTGAGTTTTTTATGTACCATGGAGCCGATGTTATCAAACGTAAAATTTTATTTTGCCTTCGTTGGATTCTCTCGACGTTAGAAGCTGAAGCAGTGCCCCATAACTGAATTCCGTAGCACCATATTGGCTTCAAGAGCGACTTGTATAATAAAAGTTTGCAGTCAAGGCTGAGTGTTGAGTTTCTACCAATCAGCCACTATATCTGAGTTAGTTTAAGTTTCATTTGTACTAGCTTTGAGTCAATATGGTGTTTCCATGTAAGTCGTCGATCAAGGTGTATACCAAGGTATTTTACATGTGAATGCTGAGGAACAACTTGATTGTTGATTCGAATTGGGGAACAAGTATCTCTTCGCAGGGTAAATGTTACCTGAACACACTTTTGCTCGTTTACCTTAATTCTCCATAATTTTAACCATAGTTCCAGTTGTGTTATATGTTCTTGTAGATATCGGGAAGCCTCATGAGGATTTTCGTGCATACTTAGGCAGGCTGTATCATCGGCAAACGTAGATGTATGGATATTGCTGCTCAAAGGCATATCACAAGTATAAATTAAATACAAAACTGGCCCCAGTATGCTCCCCTGTGGCACACCGGATGATATAGTTTCGGGCACACTCATGAATTCTCCTTCCACAACCGTGAACTTCCGGGAAGTAATGTAACTTTCTAATAAATTCACCAAATTTATTGGTAGATATAATTTTAATTTTAAAATTAGGCCTTCATGCCACACTTTATCAAATGCCTGCGAAACGTCAATAAACAGTGCAGAACAGTACTTCTTTTCTTCAAATGTTCTTCTTATACATTGAACCAATCTATGCGTTTGTTCAATAGTGCTATGCTGACTTCTAAAACCAAACTGATGGTCTGGGATACACCCACTACTAATTAGAATTGGCGACAATTTTGACATGAGCAGTTTTTCGAAAAGTTTTGACATTGTTGATAGCAGACTTATTGGCCTGTATGATTCTGCCTTGGTAAGATCTTTGCCCGGCTTTGGAATCATTTTAACTTTGGCAAGCTTCCAGCTGTGGGGATAATACTCCAGTCGTAAAATGGCATTAAAAATGAATAACATGATTCTAATTACAATACGAGGCAATTTTATTAGCATTTGGTTACTAATTCCATCATTACCCGGTGCTTTCTTCGGGTTGAGTTCAGCAATTAGATTTTGTACATCACACATTTTAAATTTTATGGGTCGAGGGGGTAGCGCAACTACACTCGGGAAATTAACAACACCAGTACATGTGTTTGGGGTAAATACGGATTTTAAATGCTTTGCAAACAAGTTACCTTTTTCAATATCACTCCTGGCCCAAACTCCGGTAGAAGTGCGCAGAGGTGGTTTAAACTCAACCGGTGTTTTAATTTTTTTCGCAGCGCGCCACAAGGAGTAATTAGATGCTGGTGTTACGTCGAGATTTTCCAGATAGTTTTTAAGAGATGCAGTTTTTTCATATGCAAGCAGTTCTTGGAGTCTTTTAGTGCACTCTTTTAATTTAATTTTATTTTGGGGTGATCTGTGCTGTTGCCATTCTCTTCTAGCTCTTCTTTTTGCACATACGAGATGTTCAATATCTGTAGAATATATTCTGTTAAACCCAGTCTGCGGATGGGAGGAAGTTGCATGTTCAGCTGCCTGCTTAATATTTTCGTTAAGATTAGCAATATTAGATTCAATATCATCATGAGTTCTTAGCTTAATGTTTTCAGTGCAATGACTACTAAGATATTTTTTGAATCGCAGCCAATTAACACGACTGACCATTTTCACATATGGGTGAGGTAGAGCACTTCTCAGTGGGCTACAGATTGTAACGATCGTGGGAGAGTGATCGGACGATAGATCTAGGGAAGCTTCGACGTGAATTAAATCCCTAGAAATATTTTTCATGACGCCAAAATCTATAATATCCGGAATTTTATGTATGTCAGTAGGCCAGTAAGTGGGCTCCCCACTCGAAATGACGTCCAAGCCCATTTTTGAAATTGTGTTGAACAACGCTCGTCCTCTAGGTGTGATAAGACGCGAACCCCAGAAAGTATGTTTTGCATTATAGTCTCCAGCTGCTACGAAACAAGGGCCGAGAGATTTGTAGAAATCCTCGTATTGATCCTCAGTAATTGCGAATCTAGGAGGGGAGTAAATTGATGATATGACAAAATTTGTGCAAAAATTTTCGATACAAATATTCGTTGCTTGTAGATGTTCTTCACAAGTGTTGTCAAGAATATAATGCTTGAGTCTTGACTTTATTAAAATTGCTGAACCCCCGCAAGCTCTTCCTCTTGGGTCCTTTGAATCATATAAAATGTAGCCATTAATTTTGAATAGGCTTCTTGAAGTCAAATGAGTCTCAGAAACCAACATTATATCAATATTTTTTTCCGTAAGGAAGTGCTCAAGTTCATTTTTATGTTGGCGAATGCCGTTTGCGTTCCAGAAACTTATTTTTAACGTGTTCATGGCTTGTTAACTAATGCTTGAAGCAATGTAGACTGCATTCGTAGCATTTCTTGCATCATGCTAGTCATATTTGCTGTAAAATTATTTATAGTCAGCACTAGATTCTCAATAGTAGCTTCAAGGCGACTAAAATTAAAGCTTGAGTTTGCATTCGTTGAATTATTTTGAGGCGGAATATTTTGTGTGGGAATATAACTAGTCTTAGCTGCATCGGCATACGATACACGTGAAGTGACAGGTTGGCTCATTTGAGCAAAAGTGGCGGAGTAAGCGTTTGCTGTTTGTGCTGGAGCTAATTTAGGTTTTTGCGCCATAGTCTGTTTAACGAAAGAATACACAGGACATCCTCGGTAGTTAGCGGTGTGATTACCTCCACAATTACTACATTTTTTTTCTGCTAGATCTTTAGGCTTAGTACAACCAGCAGTACCGTGCAATTCACCGCAGATAACACAAACTGAAGGTAACTTGCAGTAAGTTTTTGTGTGACCATATTCTTGACAATTATGGCACTGTACGGGTCCAGAACGCTTGTGTGGTTCTTCAACTGTTATTTTTCGATATAAGAGATATTTCAAATTATAAATTGGATGAGTCTCGCTTTTTTTCAATTTTATATCGTTTGGCTCAAGTTCGACGCGAAATAGAGGTTGAGGAATCTTCTCCCTATTTATTATGTTAGATACATTTTTTACCTTAAATCCCTGGAGGACGAGTGCATCTTTTATTTCTTCGGGAGCAACATAGGAATCGATGCCCTTTAATACGATCTGCAGGCCTTTAGCACTTTTAAGCTGATATGTGTAGAAACTTTTCTTATTTTTTTCAAATTCAGTAATCAGTTTGCGAAAATCTTTTTCTTCATAAATTTGAATTTTGGTTTCATCAATGTTACCACGTTTTATTGGAACGATGTGAAATTTATTCTCACCAATGACTGAAATTAAATTTTTTATAATAGCGTTTGAATTTTTTTCTCTCAAATAGATTGGAGGCGGCTTGGATGTTTTGTTCGTAGATACATCGGGTTCGTTGTTGTCAACTTGTAATATTTGAAAACGATTTTGGCGCTTAATAGAGGATGCGCTGTTATCCCTAGACATTTTTGGAGCAGATGAAATTTTCGAAGACTTTGGGCTTCGTCCGCGCTTTACCACTGTAATATATCTGTCCATTCCCACTTGGACCTTGGGTTTTGGGCTGCTCTTAACTTCAGTAAAAACTTGGTTAAGTGATGACCACGAGCCCGAGGCGGATGATATCGCTGAGTTAAATGTAGAAGTACTAGGCAACGGTAATGTTAACGAATCACTAGTTGGCATTGGACAAAGCGAAGTTGATCGCTGACGAAAAAGTGGCCTCGCCGTTAAAAAAAGTCTACTATCAGATTTCTTATTTAATTTATTATCATTAAGAGCTTCAGAGCTCTCAGTAAGTCTATCATTAGATTTTTTATTTTTATTATTTTCATTAAGAGCTTCAGAACTCACAGTAAAATAGGCATTTCTGCCATTAGAACTCACTTCACAGTTATTTGTTTTTGAGGTACTCATATAGAGTATTCCTCAAGGGCACTTTTGTTTGTTTGTTTGTTTTTTTTTTGATTACGGTTTTTTTGTTTTTGTTAATTATGACTATGTAAAAAATATTAGCAATGCAAATAAAGCTAACAATAACAATATGTATTCCGAATATTTTTTCGTACAATTTTTTTTTTGTTTAGTGTGAAATAAAAACTCCGCTAAATTGACTGTTCACTATGAATGTACAACGAGACATGAAAAATAAAATATAAACTTCCTTTTTTATACAAAGTGCTGTGTTTAATTTCACTTATTTGTAATCAGACAACCATAATGTCAATAACACTTACTCTTAGCTCAAACTCATCTGAGTTATCTGCAAATTACTTTCCTCCTATTCGTTTGGATGGTGAATATGAATGTGCTCTAACTGATTTTCATTCATATAATAACATTCCCAATGTAGATGATTATAACAATATATTTCATATTGGTGAACATGTAATTAAAATACCAATAGGATCTTATGAATTGAATGATATAGTTGATTATATTAAACATAACTATAAGCAGTATTGTCCGGAAAATAAAATTGATATAGAAGCTAATAACAATACAATGCAAGTTAGAGTTAAAAGCTCTAAGGATCCCATATACTTTAACAAAGATAACACAATTGGAAAACTTTTTGGATTCAATAAGAAAATTCTAGCTCCTAACCAAGACCATTACTCAGATCTACCAGTCAATATTTTCATCGTGAATATCTTGCGTGTTGAATGCAGTATAGTGGTTAACACATATACGAATAACTCACAAGCACACACATTACATGAATTTGCGATCAATGTCCCCCCAGGGTATAAAATTGTTGAGATTCCTCGAAATCTTATCTATTTGCCAGTTAACTGCCGAGAGATAAGTTCTCTTACTCTACGCATAGTTGATCAGAACGGTGATTTAATTAATTTTCGAGGAGAGGAAATTACAACACGAATACATTTGAGATCTAGCAAATAATGATAATATACAACGTCAAGCAATCTAAGGATAAAATTGGATACACTCATAAAACACTATTGCAAACCAAACCACAATTAAAGAGATCATTACACAAAAAATATTTGACTCAAGAAAATAAAAAATTTTTAAAGTCTCTCAATTTAAAGTTGACAAAGAAATGAGTTACATACTAGATGTTCTAGAAAAACCTCAATTAGACGAGAGTATAATTAAAAAGGACTATCACACATATACACCATACCTACAATCCTTCAACAATAATGATGAGATTAGAATTTCAATACAAAATCAAGACTTATATGTGCTACCCTATATATGTTGAGGGAAGTATTGTAGATGATAATGACAGCAAAATATCTTCGTTTTTAAATCTAAAATTAAAAAATAACTTTGTGGCACATCTCTTTGACGAAATTCGATATGAACTTAATGGCATAGAAATTGATCATACAAGACATTTAGCGATTACAAGCAGCCTAAAAAATTTTGTTTCCTTATCACCAACAGAAAGTGTTGGCTTGTACAATGCAGGATGGAACAAACTCGATGATTTGGATATTTCAAATGGACACTTTAATTTCTATGTACCACTGAAACTATTTTTAGGTTTCGCTGAAGACTATAATAAAATTATACTCAGCGGTAAACATGAATTGGTTCTCTTACGTAGTAAGAACGATGAAAAACTCGTATACTCAACTGTTGCTACTGACAAACCAAAAATTAGTATCTCAAACATCTCATGGAGAATTCCGCATGTACAATTATCCGATCTGAGCAAATTGAATATGATTAAAATTATTAACAGTGGTGCTTCTATACCAATGGCATTTCGCAGTTGGGATTGTCACATTAATCCTTAACTAAATACAGGAACTAGCTATATATGGAATGTTAAATTGGCTGCAAATAGAGAACGACCCCGTTTTGTGTTGATTGCTTTTCAACAAGAAAATAAGTTTGTTCATTGTAATTTAAACAATTTAAAAGTACATTTAAATTCCGAATCGTACCCATATGATGATCTAAATATAAAATTTAAAAATGATCGGTATGCCATTCTATATGATATGTATCTACGGTTTCAACAAAGCTACTACATGAGGGAATCACAACCACTTCTAACTGCTCAAGAATTTAAAAATAGTGTGCCGATAGTGGTAGTAGATGTCACTCATCAAAAAGAAGCCCTCTCTAACGGTCCTGTTGATATAAAAATTGAAATTGAAACGGACTCCAACATTCCTACTGATACATCTGCTTTTTGCATTCTCATCCACGACCGCATAATAGAATACATACCCTTAAAAGGTCAAGTTCGTAAGATAATGTAAATAAAAAATAATAAAATAAGATGACTGGGGATAAAGTTTTCATCGATATGCAAGGATTTAAGTCTAATTCAAACATCTTTATTGCAAAAGAAATAGCAATTGTTTTTAACAATAAGGAGCACATAAATTTTATTATTAAACCACCGTTTAATTTTAAAAGATTATCAATAGCAAAACAAAGAGAAGCGAATTGGCTAACGAGAAACTTTCATCATCTGAATTGGAATGACGGATCAATATCATTTAAGAGTGTTGTAACATTTTTAAAATCCAATTTAAAACATTATTCAATCTATGTTAAGGGTGTGGAAAAGAAGAAATGGTTTGAAAAACTACTTCAAATTAGAGTTTTCAACATCGGGGATATTGGCTGCATCAACTTTAAGCATATACAACTTAAATATCCAGAATATTTTTACTGCAGCTATCACAATTATGGAGTTTGTGCCTTAAGAAATGCATATTTACTTTATCAAGAAATAAACTAAAAAAATATATTTTATTTTTCCATTCTTACATTGTCACAATATATATTTACGATATTTTTTTAAATAAATATGTAGATTAAAATTATAAAAAAAAAATTTGTTCAATCATTTATTTATATGTATATGGTATGTACAAGAGACAGAGACAAATGTCAGCAAGCAGTGAAAATAACAACCAATCTTTGACAATCCTCAATATCACAAACTTCAATTTCTTTACAAAAGAAGTGAAAAGAATGAATAAATACAACACGCATAAATTGTATATTTTATTCATTTCTTCAAACTCTTTACACATAAAAAAATTAAAATCAAACAACAACAACAACAAAAACAAAACATTGATATCTCACCAGCATACATAATTACTTTCTAAAATACCCTTCCATGTCCCCAGCTAAAAAAACGAATATTACAAACAACAAAAAGTACACACTATGACATTTTGTGACATCGCAACAGTGTGCTCTAGTGGTAACGTTTATCATTTCCGTTTTGTATTCCATATAAAAAAAAATAAAAAAAACATAATGTGAAAGGCGTTGCACACATTTTAAAAAATGATTAGAACACAAGAAAATGCCAGATTTGTACTCGGCATTGCACATATACATATACGACTACTTACCCATCTGCCAACGCTCAAGTTATTGTAAAAACATACACACGTATGAGCATAACGTTGGCTCCCATGATCACGCATCTCTAATTCCCTTTGACAATCATAAATATCTTACACTTCATTTTTTCCAACCTTCAAATAAGTTCATAAATTACATACTTCGTTTACCTCTTCAAACTCTTTAAATAAGGAAATAGAAAAATCAAACTAAATAAAACCAACAACAAAAAACATTCATAGATTTCCCACAAGCATACATAATTTCTTTCTAAAATAATCTTCCATGACCACCAGCTAAAAAAAAGAATATTGCAAAAAGACAAAAGCAACATTTTTCTCTATGCACACACGCACTTACACTCTAAAATCATAAACCTGCTTCAACCGCTTAACAAACAAAAAAAAATTCCATTCAAAATTAAAATTAAAACAAAAACATATGTATATAAAATCCTTCGTACCTACATAATTAACTATGTACATCGACGAACGGATATCAAACCATGATTATCTCACAAACCATATATTTTATTCATGTCTTCGAACTCTTTAAACATAGGAAAAAAATAAATAAAAATCAAACTAAATAAAACCAACAACAAAAAACATTCATTGATTTCCACACAATTTATTTCTCAAGTACCCTTCCGCACCGCTTAACAACGAAAAAACATAATACGTACAAACAAAAGAATATTACAAAAAACTAAACTATGCACACACGCACACACAATATAAAATCATGAACCTGCTGCAATCGCTTAACAAACGAAAAAACATACTACATACAAACAAGCCCCACGTGCATACATAATTAACTATGCGCATCGGCGAACGGATATCAAACCATGATTATCTCACAAACCATATATTTTATTCATGTCTTCGAACTCTTTAAACATAGAAAAAAAAATAAATAAAAATCAAACTAAATAAAACCAACAACAAAAAACATTCATTGATTTCCACACAATTTCTTTCTCAAGTACCCTTCCGCACCGCTTAACAAACGAAAATACATACTACGTACAAACAAGCCCCCACGTGCATACATAATTAACTATGCGCATCGGCGAACGGATATCAAACCATAAAATTAAAACAAACACACATCGACGGCCGACATCAAACTACCCTTTTCTACGTACAAACCGTCCATAACCCTCGTCACTTCGCACCATTGACAGTAATTACCTTAATATGTAAACTTTAGCCCATAAATTACAAAATTTCGATTTAAATTACCCAAATTTGACAATTTTTATTGCTCGGGCGCATACATTCTACTACTACTGATTTGATTTTTTGCTGATTTTAATTTGTCCATAGCTTGCTGTCACTCTTGTGTCCATTTAAATTTTACGTTCTGCCTTAGTAGTTTGTTTAGGGGTAATGCAATTTCAGACGAGTTCGGTATAAACTTCCTTTAGTATATGATCAATCCTAGAAATGCTTGTAGGTCTTTAATACTTCTAGGAGGTGGAATGTGTTTTACTTCTTTAGTTTTATGGGGATCCGGTAAGACTCCATTTTCCGAACATTGGTGGCCCAGATAAACTACCTCCCTTTGAAGGAAATTACATTTTTCGGGGTGTAACTTAAGGTTGTACCTTCTTTCTGCCGTAGATTACTATATCATTCAGGTAGACGAAACAGTCGATTCCTTGTAGCCCCATTAATATCGAGTTCATGATTCTTTGAAAAGTGGCTGGTGCCCCTGTTAATCCGAAAGGCATACGATTAAACTCGAAATGTCCCAAATTGGTGCTAAAACCTGTTTTTTGTCCCGTGGGTCCATTAAAACTTGGTGGTATCCACTCGCTAGATCGAGGGTAGAAAAATATCGGCTGTATCCCAGTTGGTCTAGGATTTCGACAATTCTTGGTATGGGCAAGACCTGCTTTATTGTGGTCTCGTTCAATTTTCTGAAATCTACTAATAAGCGCCATTTTTTCCCTGCGTCTTTTCCTCCCTTTTTTAGTACTAGGAGTATTAGTGAATTCCAAGGGGAAGTACTGGGAGAGATAATTCCATCTTTGACCATCTGGCCTACTTGTCTATTCACTTCATTTCGGTGGACATCAGGTAGTCTATATTGTTTAGTATTTATTGGGGTTGAGTAGAATCAGTTGGGATTTTATGCTTAAGTACATTTGTGTGAGTAAGACTGTCTCCGGGTATTTGAAACACGTCGTCGTATGATTTCAAAATGCTCTCGATCGATAATCGCTCTTCCGGGTTCAAATCTGCGGAAAGATTTACTGTTTACAATAGCAATTTGGTTCTTTCTTTGTTGTCCGCAGTACTTATTGTATTAATGTCTGTTGTTGATTCTATCTGGTAGTCCTCAGGGTTTTCATAACTTAACATTGTTTTCTTATTTATATTCTCTGTATAGTTGTTGGTGTTATGTGATGCTCTGCGACGTCTCCGTCCTTAATTATCCTATTATTTATATCATTACATGTCATCATTGCCATATTATTCAGGGATTTTCTTACTAAATCAGTGCGTCTTGAACCAGATATTAATTCGGTGTTATCCTTGTCTTCCTGTACTTTTCTGATTATCCTGCTCCTCTGTCAAGTGTATATTGTTAATATCTAAATTTATGATATTAAAACCTTTATCTTCCTCATAGTTAGTTCTTACGGGGTGTTGTGTTTTATTTTCATTTTCTTCGTAAGTAATTTTTCTAAATTTTTCGGCATTCCGGTAAAATTAATCTTGGCCGGGCCGATTCTAATTTCCCGAAATATTGCTGTTGTAATTATATCTTCTGTTTACATCATTGTTGCCTCTATTGTGTCCATTTCTACTATTGCTATTTATACTCCGCCTGTTTCTTGGGCAATTAGTAGAAATGTGACCCTGTTGATTGCATCTAAAACAGCGTCGCTCCTCGTTGTTGCTATACCTAGTTCTACTTTTATTTTGAGTTTGTAAAACTTTAACTATTTGTTCCATAGTCGGAAGGTATCATGTTCATTCTAAAATTGTATTTGTTATAGGCCTGTCGTCTGCCTTGATTATAGCAAGAATTGCTGCCTTGAGCCTTTTGAGCCTCCTTAGTGATTTTCAGCAGGACAGATAGCCTTTCGTTTTCGTGTCCGATGAAGTTTGAGATCAATCCAAGATCTCGTAAGCCTCTTATGTAACTCCTTTTTATGGGAAACTTCTTGCCATTGTGTTGCAATTAGTTTTGTGGCATGTGTAAGTAGTCCTTCTAGTCTCTCTTCAAATGCTGTCTCCGTTGAACCTTGCTGACTACTAAAAATTACTTCTTGTATTTCTGTTAGAGTTTAGCCTTTATAATTTTTCTGTAATAGCCTGGTATAAGGCTTCTATTTTTGCGAACTCTCTATTGTGTAAGTATGAGTAAGCATTACCAAATAATCTCGTTTTGATGCATTTGATTATGTCAACGACATTACTTGGATCCCCTAGCTTATCCGTTGCTATCATACATCCTTCAATAAACTTCTTTGCTTCCCTTACCATTTCTGGCCCCTCAGTTCCGTAGAAAATTGGTACCACATGGGATATGGTTTTCAAGAGTTCGGTAAAAGTTGTCATATTGTTACTATTTGTTGTGGTGTTAATTGTAATCACTTTCCTCGTCTCTCCTTGTAAGTCTCGTATCTTTGACTTCAGCGTTTCGATTTGTTGATTTTTTTCTTCTATCACTTCTATTTTCGATGACTTGCTGCAATTGATTAGGAGTCAAGTTAGGGTTAATGCGCTGCGCGTAGTCTTCTGTGACTTCTGTTCGCTGTCTTGAATCTGTTGTTCAGCTTCTTGAATGGTTGTTCTTAAGCTTTCGTTCTGCTGCTTCAAGATCCGGTTAACGTGTAAATAGTCTTCTATTTCCTTAGATATAGCTGGACTTTGCTGATGTTCTTGTAGCACTTGTAGTTCTTCCAATAAAATATCTATCTTTTCAAATTCGGTTATTTTTCCCTGGCTCCTTACTTTATGCTTTACTAACTCTATATATACTCTTTGGTATTGTTAAGGTTTTTTTATGAGATTCCACACTCGCTCAGAAATTTCCCTGGTATCCTCTTCTGTCTTTTGTAATTTTTTTTTCAAATCCTCCATAAAGCTCAAGCAAAATTTCTTAAATCCACTTTTATATTTCTATTTTCAATGTTTACTTTCACAAACAAACTTCCCTTCTATTTAAATACTTCTAAACATTTTGAATTTTTCACTATGCGTTTATCTAGTTTAATTTACTAATTCAACACATATAAATATTTTTACCATTTGTGTTGGTCCCATTTGTCTCCAGCAAATGCTTGATCCTAGTTGAGTTTACCACCAAAGTCTGTACAACTTAAGGCACCTAAAATAGCTCTTTAAAACTTTGCGTTGTGTTGTAAATGTTGGTATACAGAACAACGTATCCTTTTAACAATTTAATTCAGTATATTAAAATTAAATTGAGCTAAAATAGCTTTCCAATATCAATATACTTCCTTTAAACTGCCAAAAGGTATCAAACTGTACTCTTGCTAATACCGGCTGCGTCAAAATGTTGTTTTTTAATATAAGTACGGATTTTTCTTTTAATATATTAATGGTTTATTTAAAAAGGCTTTGTTAATAAAAACTAGTATCTTATTCTATTAATTTACAATTTTAAAGGGTCCCGTGGGAATCGCAGGTATGAGTCTAAATTTTAACTGCTAAATATAAGGCCGTAATTACAACTAACTAATTACCACTGACTGATTACAATTATCTACAACTAACTAACTACAACTGCCCTCACTAACTAATTACAACTCCTCTATTACAACTGTCTTCAACTAACAAACTACAACTTCTCATTTGGTTTCATAACATGAACTATTTATACAAAACTTAAACATAGTTTAATATATTAATATTATGCTTAATAGTTAATATTATTATGCTTAGTTGCTAACGTACTTAATATTATTAAGCTTTTGACCCAATTGCGAAATATCGCTACTGCACAATTTGTCAACGCAAAGAATTTAATAAACAACCATTTGAATGAACTGTTTGTTGTTGCGTTAACAAATTAGTGCAATGTGCGGGTGCGAGAGTTGTGCAATTCTGATTCAAAATAGTACATACTATTAATTAATGTTGTTTTTATAATATTTCTATTTGTGTTTATATATTCTAGATCCCCTGAAGATGATCAACGGTGTTGATCGAAATATTAGGTAAAATAAAAAAACAAAAATTAAATTATAATTAAAATAAATTTTTACCCATTTTTAAATTTTATAACGAGACCTCAAGCTGAACAGAATAAATTAATAATTAGGAAAATAAAGGTCTACGATATACACAATAAATAAAATGATAGTTTTAATTTAAAGTTTCAGTTAAAAGCTTCAGTGCAATATTAGCGTGGCCCCTGCCACTCCTGGTTTAAATATTTGGGTTCTTAGATTTTTTACTTGGTTTCTTATCCTGACCTACTGGCGTATCAAATTTCAGCTCTCTAGCGCAAATTTAATTATTTTATTTTTATGGCGTATTCGTGCCCACTTTTTTAAAAGAAAAAAACTTTTAGTCAGTGCCAATCATACGTGTCAAGTTTCGATGGAAACGGACAATAATATCTACATAAGTAGTATAAATCTGCTTAGAGACTTAAATTTCATTGTCATGTTAACTCCCACTTTTTTAAATGAAAATTTATTACCTTTCATTATTAAAACATCTATGCAAAATTTCAATAAAACTGCTTACGCCAACGATTTAAATTTCATGTTTTATTTCTAAACTTAATATGCGTAGCCCCGCCGCTTTGGCTATATTTTCCTGGCTTTAATATATTTCTAGTTAGTTTCTAGCTTAGAACTACTTCTCTATCAAATTTCACCTCATTAGCAAAAATTTAAATTTTTTTATTCTTATTTGCGTGATCAAACCCTTTTTTCAAACTCAACATTTTCTTTGGCGAGTATTTGTCTCTCCTGTTGAATTTTGCTGGAAACGTTTAATAATAAATACATAAATAATATATTTATAAGTGCTGATACGAAGTCCATACATGAAATAAGAGGACAAATTGTGTGCGTTATTAACGCCCATTTTGTTTAAACAACATTTATAACCTTGTGTTATTGCAATATGTAACCCAAATTACAATAAAATCGCTTGAGTTAACGCATTGGATTTGTTTTTTTTAATTCTGCGCTTTGTAGATAATTTTCAAGGTTTTCAGATGTTTTTAGCTAGTTCCTAATATAGACCTACCTATAAAATTTCAGCTTACTAGCGCAAATTTTAATAATTTATTCTAATGGGCGTAATACCGCCCACTTTTTCAATCTCAAGATTTTCTTTGGCCAGTAGTTATCTTTCTTGTTGAGTTTCGTTGGAAACGGATAATAATAAATTTATTCAAATGTATATAAAAAAAATATATAAATTATATTCAAATAGTAGGCTTAAAATGTATGGGCGTGTTAACGCCCACTTTTTCCAACGTAAGTTTATAGCCTTGTATTTCAACATGTATGCCAAATTTTATCAAATCGCTTCAGTGAAAATACTTAGATTTGTATTTTAGATTCTGAGCCTTATGGGCGCAGCCTCGTCCCTCTTGGTAAAATTTTTGAGTTTTCAGATTTTTCTAATCTATAACTTTTCGTTTATTAAGTTTCAGCTCACTAGCGCAAAGTTTAACTTTTTATTCTTATGGGCGTGTTTCCGCCTACTTTTTCTAATCCAAAATTTTCTTTGGCAACTGTTTATCTTTCCTGTTAAGCTTCGTTGGAAACGGATAATAGTAGTTACATAAGTAGTACATTTAAATGTGCTGACCGAAAGTACATGAAATAGGAGGCGCAAATTCTATGGGCGTATTAACGCCCACTTTTTTTAACAAAAATTTATAGCGTTGTATTATTGTAACATGTGTTGCAAATTTCAATAAAATCGCTTGAATTAAACGCTTTAGATATGTGTTTTTAAATTCTGAGCTTTATGGGCGTAGCTCCGGACCCTTGGTAAAAATCTTTGTGTTTTCAGATTTTTTTTTAGGTTATTACTCGCATATTTCTACTTGCGTACTTGCTATAGCGGAAGTGCTTCATAATATTGATGACTGAGTCAGTGAGTATGTCTTAAAATATGAACTTTTTGCACCTCATATCTCCGGAACCTTTCATTGAAAAACTTTGAAGTTTCGCATATGAAGTTAAATGAATTCTAATTATGGTTTTCTAATTATGGTTTAAACTTTATAATTTTATGATTGCGGGGAAAAAAGTTATGAGGGGGGGTAAAAATAGCTCGAATGGCTTCCTGTTAATATACAGTCTCGTGCATTGTTCGAAACTTGGCCTGGAGCACTATCGTGCGCCTAGATATGAGGTCACAGTATATTTTATTATGAGAGAAGACATATACTTCCAGGCCAATTTATGTGCGATCATGTACATACATATGTATGAGTAAGTGTGTTTGACTTGTTCAATCGTTTTGACTTAAAGAAGTGTCGTCATAGCTTTTGCGGTTGTTTGCCACTTTTGTTGGCAAAGGTTATGATTTTCAAGTTGCTGTGCACAGTGAAGCTATATACCCTGTCGGAAATTTGGCTAACTTTAGGCTAACTATTTCGCAAGTAGTACTGACTGACACTTGGATTACTTTGCAATGTAATCAACTGACTACTTTAACATTGTCATGTCCTGGGCGGTACTCAATTAGCTCACTCTGCATTTTTTTCAGCTAACTTAAAGTTGACTTTTTTAAACCAACTTGTAGTCAGTAAATTAAAAAAATTTTCTGAGGTTCAAACATGTATCATCACAATTTGTGTACTCAACTCGCTACCACTCAGCTAAGCTACCATCTAAAATAACAACAGCAAAATGTTAACATAAACCTGAAATGAGTTTCAAAGTAAATTAGAATAAATTTGTTGGCTCTCATTAAATTCGATTACGTACTCAACTTAAGAATTAATTTTTGGTTTGCTCTGGATGACATTGCAGTTAGCTTTTAGTCAGTCTAAGAAAAGTTAACTATAAGTTAACTATTTTTGTAGTCAACTACAAATTCTCCGATAGGATATGTACATACATACATACGTACATATGTATTTACACTTAGCGGCAAAACTTAATATATCAAAAACATTTCAGTTTTTAAAGGAATTAATTTTAACATTTTTTTATTTTAAAATAAAAGTAATTTAAATTAAATAAAAATATCACATTTGATTTCAGTAAATAATATTAAACAAGCTAAAAAAAATTATAAAATTCAATATTTTATCCGATTGCAAAAGTGTACATACGATGTATTTGTTGAATATATTGTGTAAGATTTTTTTAAATTTTAATAGTTTATGTGTACCCTTTTTGATCAAAAACTTCTCTAAGCCTTTTAGGCATCCAAGAAACTTGTGCTCTTATACAAAAACGATTGTTAAAGTTAAAGCATGCATTAAAACCGGTTTTGCCATACAAAATTCGTTTGTTAAACCAACTTTAAGTTTACCAATTGTTTTTGCATAAGGGGGTAGATCTTTAGTTGCTTTCGCTGACAAAATTTTCCATTTTTCCTTTAAAATTTTTACTTATTTGAGAAAGACACGATGGGGACTGTGGAAGATGTGGAAGCTTAGGTTTTACTTTATAAAGAAGCCATGCTTTAACCAGCCTTTAGTTATTCTTGCTGTCATTATCATGCATAAATATACGACGATCCACAATTCCATCAAAAAATTTTAATTCTACAACCCCATCAGCACTTATGCACTCCCACATCGTTACGAACTCCCCACCATGTTTGACTGTAGTGCATACTTTTAATATTACATTTTATCCATGTTTTTGTCGTTCGTTGTTTCCAAATAGGTTGAACTTACGCTCATCCGTAAAAATAACTCTTTCCTAAAACTTAGATTTGTTAAGATGGACGTGTTTGTACTTTAGAGCATAAGTATGTTGTTCAGTTTTATTTAAGGGACTTATGCATGGACTTTTTCTGGCTACACGTCTATAATCCAAATTTCTCTAAGCAACGGCGAATTTTATTAGTATCTACAAGAATTCCATAATTATTTAAAATGTCCCCTTTCAGTTTTGTGCTACTTCTCTTGTATTTTTCGTGATTTATCTTGAAATTTTGCGTCTTAGTCTTTCATCAAGCCTTGCTGGTCGTCCCAATCGTGGGAAACTTTGATTCTTTTGTAGTTTTTATGAAATTATTGATTTGTCCGGCTTTTGTTATTTAATTCCCTTCATTTGAAAGATTGATGACTAATTTTCGAACTACGGTTGATATTTTCTTATTTTCCTCCATTTTTTTCAATTACTGCTAATAATCAAAGCAAAGCTACTATATATGTATTTAATACAATTCAAAAGCGTATGAACACTTTTGCGACATTGGCTAAGTGTAATTTTTCAGCATTTTTTACTTTAACAAAAAAGTAACTGTAATTTTTTTAATTTTTTATCTCGAAGTTATAAAGTGGGTCTAATATAATACTCAAGATACAATATTTTCAAAAATTAAATAAAAATTATGAATAAAAAACATGGAAAACCTAATATCGTATGTAGAGTTGCGGCAAATTATATATATCTGCTAGTTCTTATTTGTTCTTTCATACGTTTCGCGATTGTTTGACTCTTTTTGTTGGAGAAGGTTAGGGTTTTCCGTTTGCTGTGCAAAGTTTTGTAACATAAAATAATTTCAAAAATGAATGTTTTTCCATTTTATTTAAATCTTTTATTTTAGATACTCCTGTATACCAATAACATGCTATTCGTTTGAAATTATAAAAGCTTTAAACATTTTTAATTTTTTTAACATTTATTCATTATTTTAATAATATTTTATAATACATTTCTATTAAGTTATTTATTATCAATTTTCTTAAGAAGCAAATAGAGCATTTACAGGTGTCTGGAGCTTCAATACTATCCGATTAGGATCAGGAAGCATTTGAAGTGACCGTCATCCTTATATTCGGCCTCCATAACTCCAATTTGTTATGAAAAATTTTATAAGTTCCGAAAATCTATCAAAAACTGATTGACTTTGCACCTTATTCTAGTCATATTTTTATTTATTTAATTTATAAAGATGACAGTTCTTTGAGGGTGCCTTTGTTACTAATTGTATTTAAAATTTTCGAAAGTTCTTAGGCTTCATTCAGAAAAAAATAATTAAGATGTACAAAACGTGTAACAAACAAATTTTGTATGGATGCCAAAACTGTTTTTTTCTGAATACGACAGCATATGTTTAAAACAGTGTACATATCTGAAAAGTTTTAAACGTTTTATCTTATGTATGTACATACTTTCAAAAATCATTTGAGAATCTGCATAAGCTTTTTGGAAATTCCAATAGAATAAGCGAATAGGCTCAGAGCTTATACAAAACATAAGAAACGACATGCATCTATTTTATTTTCCTTCAACTTATTCAATAAAAATATTATAAAGCTAAACGATAATTAAAATCCAAATTAATCACTTATTAAATTTTTATTTTCTTTTACTATATTCTCCCAATTTTATTTAAAAAACGTCGTAGCATCGTCAGCCCATTATTGGTTTGACTCACCGACCATTTAAAAAGAAAAATGAGTTAAGTATGGGGTATATATATATAAAGAATATCCTCTTCCTGAATCCAAAACATGTTTTGCGAAATTAGTAATGGTTTCTGAGATATTTAGCATTCAGTTTGCTCCATTTCAACTATTTTTTAGGCTTTTTTAGGCATTGTTTTGCTGTAAACGCCACTGTTTGCCCATTGCGTCAAATTATTCATACAAAAACGTACAAAATAAATTTAACTCTTGTTTTGCTTTTTTCCGAAATTTTATAAACACAATTGGGACGACCGATGAACTTTCCTTCAAGAATTCAATCTACTACAAATGTCTGCCTAAAGTTGCAAAATTTTAAACAAGCCATAATATGGATTAAAAATTGTTGAAACGATAAGGAATGCAAAAAAATTCAGTAAAAATCGCGAAATTATGAAAAATCGCAAAAAACTTACTAACAGTGAGGTAATAAGAAAATCTAATATTGTTTAAAAATCGGCAAAACTGATAGGAAGCTGAAAACAAGCAAAAATGCACTTTTAACGCGAACTTTGCAAAAATTTGCGAGAAGTTGCAAAATCGAAAGCAAGCCTTAAAATTTATTAAAAATTGCAAAAGACATTAAAAAATAAAAAGTTTGGAGAAAATCGCGAATAAATTGAAAGTAAACAAAAAATTTGTTAAATTTATTGAAGAAATTACTACTTAATTAATACTGCTGTCTCAAAATAAATTAAATAGCTGGCTACGAGGCAACAAATGCAGCCAGAGGCATTTAAAGTCGTGTGTTCGTGTAGCCTGCTGCGGTGAATGAATTTAATGGAATAACTCGCTTTCATCGCGAACATTGCAAAAATTCGCGAGAAATTTTTAAATCGGAAACAAGCTTTAAAATTTATTACAAATAGCCAAAAACTCTTAAAAATAAAAGAACGTGAAAAAATCGCATATTTGCGAAAAATTTCTTAATGCATTGAAGAAATTACTTAAGTAGTATGGATTCGGGCACCGATTAAAATTGTTAAATTGTGGCTGAAATTGTTAAATTTGGGTAATTAAAATTTGAAAATTGTTAAATTCTTGGAAATTTGTGAAATTTGATACCTGCGAGGGTGGTTCAATAAGTCCGTCCAAATTTTTGTTTACATAAGGAGTTTTTTGTTTACATTAACTTTGTGGGAACGGGTGATTTTTTTGGGTAATATTAATTGTGATAACGGGTAATTTTTTTTGTGGGTGTGGTTTAAGGGGTTTTATAAGATTAAGATTTCACAAGTGTATATGCCGACGGGAAAATCATGAAAATGATTTTTCCTAATACCAATGGTGAAATAGTGATTATTAATTTTTCCTAATGCCTACGGCAATGCATAATAATTTTTCCTAATGCCTACGGCAATGCATGATAATTTTTCCTAATGCCTACGGCAATGCATGATAATTTTTCCTAATGCCTACGGCAATGCATGATAATTTTTCCTAATTCCTACGGCAATATATGATTATTATTTTTTTCAAATGCCGACGGCAAAACACATTTGTATTTTTTTTTCAAATGCCGACGGCAAAACATGATTATTATTTTCTAGTACCAAAGGGAAAATTCCCAGTGTTGCCAGACTATAGAAATTTGTTATCGTAATACTATATCAGTAATATCAGAGAAAATAGATTTGATGACTACTACGCGATTCTCATATGAATCGGGAGTATGATTTCCTCACGCTAATAAATTGTTTATAAATAAAATAATTAAATAAATTAATAAACAATTAATTTAATTATTTTATTTATGTATAAAATGTTCTCTTGTATATGAACACCCTATACTTGTGTGTGTATGATCTAGCTTGTTTGTCGCTGCTATTTATTTATTTGTTTGAGAAATATAATTGTATGTATGTATGTATATTTGTATGTGTATGGATGTATGTATGTGTATTTGTATGTATGAATGAGTATGCATGTGCGTAAAATATTTTGTAGAATACATTTATATTTTACAACGTAATCATTTTCTTTGTCTACGATTATTTTAAAGCAGCAAAGTTTCAATTAAGTACAATCATCAGCAGAGAAACAAAAAAAGTAAAACTTTGCAAGTAAGCAATAAAGTTAACTCTCCTCCTCCCCACTTCCTTCTCTTTCATTTATGTAGTTTGTATTTGAAATAAGAAAAGACTTGTACATTCTTTTATTTTGTTTTCATTTATTGTTTAACATTTTTTTCTTTTTAAATTTTATAATAATACATACATATGTAAATTCATATTTTAAGAAGTAAAAAAGTTCATTTAAAGCAAGACATTTCTTTTGTTAGTAAAATAGCATTTTTTAATGCGCAAACACCAAAATTATGATAACTACAATAAAGATATTCTGGATACTTAATTTCCATTTGTTTAAAGTTGATGCAGCCTATATCCTCAACGTTAGAAATTTTTCGGTGTAACATTTTTTCCAACCATCGTCTTTTTTCTTCACCTTTTACATACATTTTTGAACATCTTGCGTTGGCTTTTAAAAAATTGCAAACGCTTTGAAATGAAACTGATCCAGCAGTCCAGTTTAGGTGATGATAGTTTTTTGTTAGCCACTTTGCTTCTCTTTGCTTTTTTATTGATAACCATTTAAAATCAAATGGGGATTTTATAATGAAATGGTTATATTCATAATTGTTGAAAACAATCGCTACTTCTTTTGCGATGAAATCATTTGAATTACTCTTAAAACCTTCTACGTCTATAAAAATTATGTTGTTATCCATATTACTCAATTTATAAGACTTTTCGAACTTTGATAGGTATATATTCTATTATACGATCATGAATAAGAATGCAGTAAGCTGTGGTCTTTGCTGCAATATTAGTTGCTGTTTCAAATTCTATTTTTATATCAATCGGTCCATTATTGAGTGATTCATTCTGATGACTGACATCTACTACAATAATAGGAGCTTTTGTCTTAAACTCTGGTGCAGTTAGAACCGGTTGAGATTCTTTCATATAATAACTTTGTTGAAATCTTATATACATATCATATAGAATTGCATATCTTTCATTTTTGAACTTTATGTTAAGATCATCATATGGATATGACACTGAATTGAAATGTACTTTTAAATTAGTCAAATCACAATGAACAAACTTATTTTCTTGTTGAAAAGCAATCAATACAAAACGTGGGCGTTCTCTATTTGCAGCCAGTTTAACATTCCAAATATGGCTAGTTCCTATATTTAATTGTGGATTAATATGACAAGAGGTATAGAAGCACCATTATTAATAATTTTTATCATATTCAAAAGTCCGATAATTGTACATGTGGGATTCTCCATGAGATGAGTGAAATTGTAAGTTTATCTTTTTCAGTAGAAACACTCGAGCGCACATGATCTTCATCGTTCTTATTGCGCAAGAGTATCCATTTAGTATAACTTTATTGTAGTCTTCAGCGAATCCTAGAAGCATTTTTAGAGGTACATAGAAATTGAAAAATCCATTTACAAGAAGGACATCGTCAATTTTGTTCCATCCAGCATTTTGCATCACGTTGCTTTCAGTTGGTTGACATAGAAACCAAATTTTTTATGGTGCTTGTGGCTCCTAAATATCTTGTATGATCAATTTTAATTCCATTGAGCTCATAGTGAATTTCATCAAACAGATATGCCACAAAGTTGTTTTTTAGTATAAAGTTCTCTGAAGATGACAAAGATTTGCTCTTATTATCATCGGCAACAAACCCCTCCACATAAATGTAGCTCTCACTGGGTAGCGCGTACAAATCTTGATTTTGTATTGAAATTCTAATTTCATCGTTATTGTTGTAAGACTGTAAGTATGGTACATATAATAAATGAACAACTTCGTATAAAAAACGGTATAAAAATGTTGTTCATTGATTACTTGTTCATTGATTATGGCAAATATATTTATCCGACGTGGATACAAAATTAAATAAAAAACAAGTAAGAGGGCTATATTCGGCTGTGCCGAATCTTATATACCCTTTACCAAAGTACGTTTATGTAGTATAGAGATACATACATAAGCTCAGAGATATGTATGTAGATATTAATTTTGTGAAAAAATTCATAATATTTGCTCTAGTGCAATTTTTAATAAGCGACCTCTCGGTATTTTTCGATTAAATATATTTTTTTATATTAGCAATCAGTTCTCGTTGTACATTCATAGTGAACAGTCGATTTAGCGGAGTTTTTATTTAATACTAAACAAAAACAATCAAACGAAAAAATATTCGGAATACATATTGTTTTTTGATAAATTAAGCTTTATTTGCGTTGCTAATATTTTTTACATAGTCATAAATAACAAAAACAAAAAAAAACCGCAAACAAAAACAACAACAAACAAACAAAGTGCCCTTGAGGAATACTCTATATGACTACCTCAAAAACAGATAACTGTGAAGTGAGTTCTAATGGCAGAAATTCCTATTTCTGAAGTTCTTAATGAAAATAATAAAAATAAAAAATCTGATGATAGACTTACTGAGAGCTCTGAAGCTCGTAATGATAACAAAATAATAAAGAAATCTGATAATAGACTTTTTTTCGCCAGCGATCAACTTCGCTTTGTCCAATGCCAACATTAACATTACCGTTGCCTAGTACTTCTACAATTAACTCAGCGATATCATCCGCTTCGGGCTCGTGGTCATCACTGAAGTTAAGAGCAGCCCAAAACCCAAGGTCCAAGTGAGAATGCACAGATCTATAACAGTTGTAAAGCGCGGGCGAAGCCCAAAGTCTTCGAAAATTTCATCTGCTCCAAAAATATCTAGGGATAACAGCGCATCCTCTATTAACCGTCAAAATCGTTTTCAAATATATGCCAGATGACAACAACGAACCCGATGTATATACGAACAAAACATCCAAGCCGTCACCAATCTATTTGAGAGAAAAAATTTCAAACGCTTTAATTAAAAATTTAATTTCAGTCATTGGTGAGAATAAATTTCACATCAAATTTTTTATTTTTTTTAAATACATTTATTTATTTATTGTATCTTCAATTATGAACTAACAAACAATAAGTATTCAAATCTTAAATCTAAAATATAAGTATTAGGCCCGACCACTGTCGGACATAAACTTAGTGATAGTTATAAATAATACATAAGTAGTGATAATCAAAAAAAAGAGGGAAACAATATATTTTCAAGCAATCCCATCTGGAGTAAAATAGCCCTTGTGTCCTTCTTTTTCAAGCGAATGTGGCCAGTAAAATTCAAGATGTTACGAGCAAGCGGATTAGGATGTGACTCGAGTTTTGTTAAATATTTGCCTGCGTATTTTGCTATTTCTTCAATCACTAGTGGCATATTCAAATCACGATGTATATTTGAGTTTTTAATGTACCATGGAGCCGATGTTATCAAACGTAAAATTTTGTTTTGCCTTCGTGAAGGTAAGCGGAGGCGGAGGCAAGTTTCCGCAGGCAGCATTATTAAAAATATTTTATTTTGTTTTAATGTAAATTGACTATACGTGTATAATGAACTTAAACTAACTCAGGTTGGAGGCGGGGACGGTGGATGTCCATGACAAGAAAAAAGATTTTTGCTTATCGACTGAAGTTACTGAGTAGGCGACAAAATGTTGTTGCAATTGTTGCAAATATGAGTCCCACTGCTGTTGTTCTTTATTGAACTTGTGGAACGCTAGTACCATCAACTGGTCATTAGTGAGTTTCGCTACAGGTGCAGCTTCAGGTTTCTTTTCCAGAATTGACTGTATCCAGCATTGTTGTTGTGTTAACAGGTTTTTTTGTAAATTCCTGTTGTTGTTGCAAAAGCAATTCTATACCATTTAGGTTTGTAGCCATTTGCTTATTGTTTTATAACACACGAATAATAAGACCACACTTTGTTTAACAACTTATTTGTTAATTTATTTATTAACGCACGAATTATTTCTTAGACCGCACAATAATTATTTAGTACCGGTCGCACACGAATTACCAAAATGCACAATTTAAATTTTTTATCCTCGTCGCCAATGTTAAGTTTGAGCCGCAAAAGATCTGCACGCAATTGGGGTTGTAACGAAACTGAATATATTGTACTCTCTTTTCTTATTCATTTTTTTTACAAGGTTGTACAGTAAGGTATGTTCAGGGTTTGAAGTACTATTAATATAAATATACATACATAAGTTAAGGGTTTGAAGTCCTGTTAGTAATATATTTAATTACAGGATAATATATTACATTACTTCGCCTCAAATTTTAGAAAATTTATTATTATTTTAAAATCCATTAAATATGTTGGTCCCGAAGAAATAAAAGATGCACTCGTCCTCCAGGGATTTAAGGTAAAAAATGTATCAATGCATAACATAATAAATAGGGAGAATATTCCTCAACCTCTATTTCGCGTCGAACTTGAGCTAAACGATATAAAATTGAAAAAAACGAGACTCATCCAATTTACAATTTATCGACATACCGAAAAATAACAGTTGAAGAACCACACAAGCGTTCTGGACCCGTACAGTGCCATAATTGTCAAGAATATGGTCACACAAAAACTTACTGCAAGTTACCTTCAGTTTGTGTTATCTGCGATGAATTGCACGGTACTGTTGGTTGTACTAAGCCTAAAGATCTAACAGAAAAAAATGTAGTAATTGTGGAGGTAGTCACACCGCTAACTACAGAGGATGTCCTGTCTATTCTTTCGTTAAACAGACTATGGGGCAAAAACCTAAATCAGCTCCAGCACAAACAGCAAACGCTTACTCCGCCACTTTTAGTCAAATGAGCCAACCTGTCACTTCACGTGTATCGTATGCCGATGCAGCAAAGACTACTTCTATTCCCACACCAAATATTTCGCCTCAAAATAATTCAACGAATGCAAACTCAAGCTTTAATTTTAGTCGCCTTGAAGCTACTATTGAGAATCTAGTGCTGACTATAAATAATTTTACAACAAATATGACTAGCATGATGCAAGAAATGCTTCGAATGCAGTCTACACTGCTTCAAGCATTAGTTAACAAGCCATGAACACGTTAAAAATATGTTTCTGGAACGCAAACGGCATTCGCCAACATAAAAATGAACTTGAGCACTTCCTCACGGAAAAAAATATTGATATAATGTTGGTTTCTGAGAGTCATTTGACTTCAAGAAGTCTATTCAAAATTAATGGCTACATTTTATATGATTCAAAGGACCCAAGAGGAAGAGCTTGCGGGGGATCAGCAATTTTAATAAAGTCAAGACTCAAGCATTATATTCTTGACAACATTTGTGAAAAAAATCTACAAGCAATGAATATTTGTATCGAACATTTTTGCACAAATTTTGTCATATCATCCATTTACTCCCCTCCTAGGTTCGCAATTACTGAGGATCAATACGAGGATTTCTACAAATCTCTTGGCCCTTGTTTCGTAGCAGCTGGAGACTATAATGCAAAACATACTTTCTGGGGTTCGCGTCTTATCACACCTACAGGACGACCATTGTTCAACACAATTTAAAAAATGGGCTTGGACGTCATTTCGAGTGGGGAGCCCACTTACTGGCCAACTGACATACATAAAATTCCGGATATTATAGATTTTGGCGTCATGAAAAATATTTCTAGGGAATTAATTCACGTCGAAGCTTCCCTAGATCTATCGTCCGATCACTCTCCCACGATCGTTAAAATCTGTAGCCCACTGAGAAGTGCTCTACCTCACCCATATATGAAAATGGTCAGTCATGTTAATTGGCTGCGATTCAAAAAAGTATCTTAGTAGTCATTGCACTGAAAACATTACGCTAAGAACTCATGATGATATTGAATTTAATATTGCTAATCTTAACGAAAATATTAAGCAGGCAGCTGCACATGCCATTTCCTCCCATCCGCAGACTGGGTTTAATAGAATATATTCTACAGATATTGAAAATTTCGTATGTGAAAAACGAAGAGCTAGAAGAGATCACACAGATCACCCCAAAATAAAATTAAATTAAAAGAGTGCACTAAAAGACTCCAAGAGCTGCTTGCATGTGAAAACACTGCATCTCTTAAAAACTATCTGGAAAATCTCGATGTCACACCAGAATCTAATTACTCTTTGTGGCGCGCTGCGAAAAGATTTAAAACACCCGTTGTGTTAAAACCACCTCTACGCACCTCTACCGGAGTTTGGGCCAGGAGTGATATTGAAAAAGGTAACTTGTTTGCAAAGCATTTAAAATCCGCATTTACCCCAAACACATGTACTGGTGTTGTTGATTTGCCAAGTGTAGTTGCGCTACCCCCTCGACCCATAAAAATGAAAATGTGTGATGTACAAAATATAATTGCTGAACTCAACCCGAAGAAAGCACCGGGTATTGATGGAATTAGTAACCAAATGCTAATAAAATTGCCTCGTATTGCAATTAGAATCATGTTATTCATTTTTAATGCCATTTTACGACTAAAGTATTATCCTCACAGCTGGAAGCTTGCTAAAGTTAAAATGATTCCAAGGCCGGGCAAAGATCTTACCAAGGCAGAATCATACAGGCCACTAAGTCTGCTATCAACAATGTCAAAACTTTTCGAAAAACTGCTCATGTTAAAATTGTCCCCAATTCTAATTGGTAGTGGGTGCATCCCAGACCATCAGTTTGGTTTTAGAAGTCTGCATAGCACCATTGAACAAAGGCATAGATTGGTTCAATGTATAAGAAGAACATTTGAAGAAAAGAAGTACTGTTCTGCACTGTTTATTGACGTTTCGCAGGCATTTGATAAAGTGTGGCATGAAGGCCTAATTTTAAAATTAAAATCATATATACCAATAAATTTTCTCAATTTATTACAAAGTTACATTACTACCCGGAAGTTCACGGTTGTGGAAGGAGAATTCATGAGTGTGCCCGAATCTATATCATCCGGTGTGCCACAGGGGAGCATACTGGGGCCAGTTTTGTATTTGATTTATACTTGTGATATGCCTTTGAGCATACGTTTGCCGATGATACAGCCTGCCTAAGTATGCACGAAAATCCTCACGAGGCTTCCCGATATCTACAAGAACATATTACACAACTGGAACTATGGTTAAAATTATGGAGAATTACGGTAAACGAGCAAAAGTGTGTTCAGGTAACATTTACCCTGCGAAGAGATACTTGCCCCCAATTCGAATCAATAGTCAAGTTGTTCCTCAGCATTCACATGTAAAATACCTCGGAATACACCTTGATCGACGACTTACATGAAAACACCATATTGACTCAAAGCTAATACAAATGAAACTTAAATTAACTCAGATATATTGGCTGATTGGTAGAAATTCAACACTCAGCCTAGACTGCAAACTTTTATTATACAAGTGAAGCCAATATGGTGCTACGGAATTCAGTTATGGGACATCTGTGACATTATTTTGACTGTTTACTTGAGGTATGTTCATTGTTCGATCCCTGTGTGGTGAGAAAAAATTGGGAATGGTATTTGTCTTTGATAAGCATTCACAATGGCGATGCGATTCATTACTTGTTATATTAGCTGACTGTGCTAAGTTTATATAATGTGAATTGTTACGTATTTGTGAATTTATATCAGCTGTTTGATTTACATTTGTAATTTGAGACGTGTTTTTTATTCTATTTATACCCACATTTTGGCTACAATCCTGCATAAGCGGTGGACAATAATATTTTCCCTCACTGGCCATGAGTTTAACAATTGTCTCGAACCAGCCGTTGAATTAGTCTCTGTATTAGAACGTAGCAAATCATATTTGCGTCATATAAACTCTTCTTAACTGCATTTCCTCTTCAAGCTATTGCATTTTTAGTTGTTTATCTGCGCTTAGACCACGTTGTACGGAGGATTGTTGTGTTGCAATGGTGGCAGCGATGCACAGTGAGACAACGCCGGCATAAAATACAAGGAGTCATTGTAGAGCTCTGAAATTTTGCACAGGTTATTTTTGAGATAATTCCATAAAAAAAAAATTAAGAAAATCCGCCCACTTTTACGCCCACCTCCCATACAACCTCAACATAAAAAGTACCATATTTTCTAAAATATTTTAGGTACAACCTTCAAATTTGATATTACTGTAATTTGTATCATTTAAAATGTTTGATCCAAAAATTTAATAACACGCCCACTATTACGCCCACCTCCCATTGAAATGAAATAAAAAAGAACAATTTTTTTTCATTCTATCAATAATTTTTTAACATCATCATGGTATTCTAATTTTTTCAGTTTCATTCTCATTCTAAATGAATTAATATAAGGATCTGATGATATTTGCAAATAGTGCATTACATCTTCATTCGTAGAAATACGTGAATTTTTACGAGAATGGAATAGCCTACAGTTTCTATACTCCTTATTCATTGCTTCTTGCGCTTCTTCGGATAACATTCCTGTAGAAAAAAAAGTTAATATTAAATAATATTTAAAAAAATACTTTCAAAAATAAAAATTGCAAACAAACCAATTGGTAATATAGCCTCAGATACCATTTTGCTGCCGTGAATGAGAACTTTATGGACAGTGATAGGCATGTAATACCAGCCATAAAGCTCTACATACAATTTTGCAGTGTCCATACAATACGTATGGAATTTACCAACATCTATATTTTTACTAGCATTTATAGTATTTAATATAATTTTAAATCTGTGAATTAAGTTAACATTTACACCAGTTATGTCAGCGGTTATTTCTGGATTTTCAAAAAATCTTCTAGAGACATTACCATCATTGGTTGTTCCCATACCTTGTTTCACCACATCGACTTTTAAACCCAGAACTAACTTGAAATTTTTTTTATTTCTGTTTTAACAACTTCTTTCTGTTCTTTTGTGTCTTTATTTGTCCTCCATGCTTTAAAACTTTTATTATAACTGATATGTAATATACATTCCATGAATTTTATTCGAGTATGTAGCGGCGAAATTCCAAATTTCAATGCTTCAGCTGAATTTGTTCTCAAGATAATTGCTTCCAAATTATTCATTTCAGTAGGTTTTGCTCCACATATGAAACAAACAGCCATCGAGCAATTCTTACTGACTGTTGTTGCCACTTTTCCGTCAATCATCGTCATAGTTAAACTATGAGATATCGCAAACTTCTTGTTGAACATTTCGAATTCTGTCGTTTTCAAATTTTGAATTTCTGTATTTACACGATTCACTTCATTGTTAATAACATCTGCTGTTTCTTTCACAAATTCGAATTTCATAGGCCTACAAAATCTTGTTGAAGATGGTTCTGAATTTGTCCAACACAAATAAGAATCATTGTGAAGATCAGTTAACTTTAACGGAACAAGAGATGTTAAAAACATATTTTTATCAGAAACATTTTCATCGGTGAAACGCTGATGATATTCGCTGTGCCCTGATGATCCATCACACCCCCATTTACTTATTAAATTCAACTCATTTGGAATCTCATCAATCTCACTTTTTGTTTTTGTTTGAAAAATTCTTGAAACAGTGTGATCAAGTAATTCTTGTAATCCAACACTGCTAAAACGTTCATCAACCTTAATATTTTCAGGATAGCATTTTTTTTTACTTTTAATATTTTGCTATAGTGTGGGAATATATCACAACCAATTTCTTTTGCAGAGCTTCTTAAAACATCATATTGGTGTCTTGATAATGAAGCATCAATTATAAGGCTGAGTGCTTTCTCTGGTGTAAATGATTTGAATTGTTCACTCATTTCATATTTTTTAGCAGCAGACACTATCAAGTCTTTTGGAAAACTTTCACAAAATTGGGATATTTTACTTCTCTTAGACCTTTCTTGGCTTTCTTCGAAAGCTTTTACAGGTCGTCCACGCTTAACGGAATGCGAAGTGCTTGGTTGTTCGTCATCCAAAGTTTCTTCACATAAGGTGTAAAGCTGTGCAAGCCATTCTTCATTATCAGCCAAAGGTTTACTTTTTATGCGCCCAGACTTGTTCCATTTGGATTTTAATTTTGGTATGAAATATTTTATTAAAAAATCACGAAATTTTTTAATAATTAAGTCTGACATTTCATTGAATTTTGTTGATATGACACCAACAACAACATCAATATCTTTATTGCTATCGATCCATATATCAGAAATTGCACTATAAGAAATTGTTGAATTATCCATGACCTTGTAAATTTTTTTAACGCTTTATATAAACTTGTATAAACTTGCACTCTCAAATAGATTGTGAAAAAATATTGTGAATATGTAATTGCAATTACCATTTGTTGATCAATAATATATAAAACAACAACAATGTAATATTATTTTACAGTTTGTTCTTAAAAAGTTTGTGAGCACAAAATAAAATATCAAATATGTTAGAGAAATGCTAATCTCTTATCAAAAGAGATCATTACAAGAATTATTATTACTTAACCCAATAAATAATGCAACAACTAAATTCAATATATATATTATATAATATAATAATATATTGGTGTGTTCATAATAATATATTGGTGTGTTCATTTACTAAAAATTGTTACGAATTTGTAACAATTGTATAGCGACAGAATGTGCGCGTTGCGTATTTTTTGTAGTTTTTTGTATGTTTGAAGTACTTTTGCAAACTTTTGCTATATGTTCTTTACATCAAATGAAAGCTGAGACTTCAATCTTTCATTTGATATAAGTCTGCACCTAGGGCGAGGGGCTGCTCTATATTTCCTAGTCTATTGAAAATGCAAAATATTCAATTTTTACACCACAATTCTGTTGTTAAGAAATTTTTTTTTGTATTTTTCTTTTTAATTATTTTTTTCATCTACTCATTCTACAACAACTAAATTAATTAAAACTAAATTAATTAAATAAAAAAATTATGTATTTTTTTATTAATAAGCTTTTAAATATTACATATTGAAGTAACATATTTCAAGCGCGTTGGCATACCTCAACTTTGACTGGCTCTAGACCAAAAAGTAATGAAGTTATGAGGCTGAAATTTCAGGGAATTGTTACTCGTATATCTGTTAATATACTGTGAAAATTTCATCAAAATCGGACGACACGCCAAAAACCATTTTTTGCCGCGGTTACTATAGGGTTGTCTCACTGTGCGGTGTACTCTTTTTGGCTCAACCTTGTTGAATTAGTCTGATCGGCAGCAACTACTTCTGGCATAGAAACTAAATGAATGAGGCTATGTTTGGAATGTTGTTCTTGTTGAAAACATTTTTGGCAGATCCAAGTAAAAATGTAGGCGCTGTCAGTCATGTTCCCACAAGTATGATGATAACTTCCAGAGCACTTAGAGCATGTAACCACATTGTCATTATCAGGCTCAACGCAAACAATGCAGCTAGAAATCGAATATCTCTCTTGCGGCATATTTGTGAGAATTTTAAAGATTTTTTAAAAGAAAACTAAGTTTTAAAAGCAAATGCATGTCGCTTTAAAATTCTGAAAGCAAACTCTGTATTAATTCATTTTATTCTTTTTATATTTATTTGTTTTTAATACCTTAATTTCAGATAATTTGTTTTAAGAAATATATATTTAATTTTTAAATGCGCCTTGCAATATTAAGCTTTTAGCTGTACTTTATAGATTAAATAGATTTAATTTAATATATGTATATGTAAAGTGTAATGTCATTTAATATGTCTATATCAACTCTGTTTTCTTCTCATTATTGCTTTACACGGTTTTGACATATACTCACTTATGTCTTTGCTTGTATCGAGTACAACACGTTTTTCCTTTCTTTAATATATACCGATTTCCGGTTATTAATCACCAACCTAATTTTGTAATATATGTCATGTGTTATTCCACTGAATTAATAATAAAATGAATTGAATTAATAATTATTCGAAGTGCAGCGTGTATTTATTTCGAAGAACACAACAGAATTGGCGACGAGGATAAACAAGTATAGCAACGTATCGGGTATAACCTGAAAATGGAGGCGCAGGTACAACAATTACTGCAGGCCATCACAGCTATGACCACAGCAATGCAACGCCAACAAACCAACACCAGCGTTAATGTGATTTCAAACTTTGACGCTTTCAATCCAAAAATCGAGCAGTTCAAAACATACAGGGAACGACTGGAGATACATTTTCAAATAAAAAAGGTTTTTGATGACAAACTCATGTGTGCAAAATTGTTACTACAGTACATAGGTTCATCGACTTACACATTGTTGACTACTTTGGCAGCTCCCAAGAATATTAATCAATTGGAATATGATGACATCGTTACACTGTTAGAAGCACACTTCTGTCCTAAGAAGAATGTTCTAGTAGAACAACATCGTTTTCTCTGCGAGGTTCAGAACGAGAACCAATCTATGTCAGATTTTGTGGCTATTCTGCAAAAAAGGGGAACTGAATGCGAATTCGTGTGCGAATGCAAGAAGTCAGTGGCAGACATTTTTCTTAGAGCACAGTTTATCAGAGGAGTACGTGATAGTTACATCCGTGAACAATTGTTGCAGAACCCAAAATCAACATTTAAGCAGGTGGTAGAAAAAGCAACAGCATTAGAGGCAGCAAAAATGGACAACAAAATAATTGGTAATAATGCGACGTGTTCAACGAATGACGTGCATAAAACACAAGTGCTAAACACGCGCGGTCGTACAATTATACATCGTAATACCCAAAAAAACGATCGTCAAAATCAAGAACAAGGGTAAATTACAACGAACTTGGTATCGAAGGGTTGTGTCTCAGATGTGGTCGGAACAACCATTTATCAACAGAATACACTGTAAACAAAGACAATCTAAAATGCAAAGCGTGTGGAAAGAGCGGTCATGTCAAACAGGTATGCATACAAAGCAAATTAAAACAAAAATCAAATAAAAGTGACAACGCATCAAATTCTATTGAAACGTACAAAAATGATGAAGAGTACTTCGGCGTTAACCAAATCATCGACATCTACAACAACATAAACTCGTCTAGCGATTCGAAAAAATTTTTTATACAAGTTTTTATAGAAGGCCGACAACAGGTATTCGAAGTCGATTCGGGTGCAGGTTACACACTTTTACCTGAAAAAGATTTTAAAAAACTAAACGTACGATCGGAGATCAAGAAAACAAATATTGCGTTTCGGTCATACACTGGTGATATTTTTGTGCCATTGGGTGTCGTTAGTGTAAATGTGAAATACCAAAATAAGTTGTCTAAAGAAGACATGTATATCGTATCATCTGAACACACAGCACTTTTGGGTCGTGCCTGGATCCGACACTTAAAAATCAATCTTGCTGAAATTGATCAATGCGAACGCGAGCATGATAAGGTAAAAGAAATAAATTCTATAACACAAATCGAACAACAGTTTTCAGAAATTTTCCAAGAAAAGGTAGGGTGCATACCTGATTTAGTTTGTAGCCTCAAATTACATGAAGGTGCTAAGCCAGTATTTTTAAAGGAAAGGCAAGTGCCTTTTGCCTTGCGTGAAAAAGTCGAAGTTGAGCTAGACAGCCTTGAACGTGATGGTATTATAACCAAAATCAATACTAGTAATTGGGGATCACCATTAGTGGTGATACCAAAACCAGACGGCAATGTACGACTGTGTGTAGACTATAAAGTCGCAGTTAATCCACAGCTAGAGCCAGCACATTATCCTATAAAAAAATAGATGAAATTTTTAATTGCCTGAAACACTCAAAATACTTTTGCAAATTAGACTTATACAAGGCATATCTGCATGTATTAGTAGATGATGAAAGTAAACAAATCCAAACCATTTCGACTCACCGCGGTACATACTTAATGAACCGCTTATCTTTTGGAATAAAAACCGCGCCAAGTGAATTCAACCGTATCTTGGACCAAATTTTGCAGGGATTAGAAGGTACTATTTCTTATTTTGACGACATCGTAATTCATGGCAAAACACTACAGCAGTGCGAAGATCGACTCATTAAATGCCTCGAACGTTTAAACAAATATCACCTACACATAAACAAAAAGAAGTGCGAGTATTTTAAAACCGAAATCAAATACCTCGGGTATGTGGTAAGTCACAATAAAATTTCAAAATGCAAAGAAAAAGTAAGAGCAATAATGGACCTCCCGAAACCAGAAAATATAGATGACATACGAAGATTTCTTGGTATGGTCACTTATTATTCCAAATTTATACCACAATGCTCAACTCTTACGTTTCCATTACGCCAATTGCTAGAAAACAATAGAAAGTTTAAATGGACTTATAAGTGCGAAGAAGCATTCAAAAGACTTAAACAAGAAATATCAAATGATAGAGTGCTATTGCCTTACGATGAAAACTTACCTGTATCTTTAGCTTGCGATGCCAGCCCAACAGGAATAGCAGCAGTGTTATCGCATGCAACAAATGGGGAAGAACGCCCAGTCGCTTTTATTTCCCGAGCATTAACGAAATCAGAACAAAATTATAGTCAGCTCGATAGGGAAGCTTTAGCTATTATATTTGCGGTGGACAAATTTTTCATGTATCTACATGGTAGAGAATTCACCCTGCTAACCGATAATCGCCCACTTAGTCGAATTTTTCATCAAAACGCAAAAACACCAGCTATGACATCAGGTAGATTACTACGATATGCATCATTTCTCCAAGGTTTCAATTACAAGATAAAAAACATTCAAGCTAAGGACAACATCAATGCAGATTGTTTATCTAGGGCACCAGTTAAGGGTACAACAGCATTCAAACATTTCTTGGATGAGGAAGTAAAGATCATTCAGGATCAAATAATCAATGAGATTTCTACATTCACAATAACTGCTACGAAAATTGCTAAGGAAACAGAGCTTGATGTTGAACTTTCAAAATTAAAGCAAGACTTGTTAAATGGGAAAAATTATGAAGCAGAGTACTCAATTCAAGAGGGCGTAATTTTTAAAGGTAATCGAGTGGTGATACCAGTAAAGTTGCGTGAAGAAATCCTAAACGAGCTACATCACACCCACGTCGGCATAGTAAAGATGAAACAATTAGCAAGAAAATATTGTTTTTGGAAAGGTATAGATGGCGATATTGAGCGTTTGGTCAAAGCATGTGCTTGTTGCGCAAAGGTAAGGAAAAGTCCACCAAAAGTAATAACACACCATTGGGAAGAGCCAACTGAAAACTTTCAGCGAGTTCATATCGACTTTGCCGGACCATTTCAAAATCATCACTTTTTCGTTCTTGTAGATGCAAGGTCGAAATGGCCTAAATTTCGAGTATTAAAAGATGCGCCAACTTCAGAAAAAACAATTGACCTTTTACAAGATATTTTTTCCATACATGGTCTGCCACAAACAATTGTCTCAGACAATGCCACCATTTTCCAGAGCACACTTTTTAAAAATTATTGTGCTACCAATGGAATCGTGCAGAAATTTATAGCTCCAGGACATCCAGCTACAAATGGGCTAGCAGAAAGATATGTACAAATTCTAAAGTCAAAATTAAAGGCCATGGAAGATAAAACACCGCTTAACATTAAAGTGCAGGAAATACTTCTTCGCGATGGTACGACAAAAATAAATCAACATGGAAGTTTGGAACCATTAAGTCAAAGTTCGGTCGTCTTCATTATCGCGTAAAGCTTGACAATGGCTACGAATTGAAGCGTCACATAAACCAGTTGTACAAATCTGGCGTAGGCAATCCGAAAAAAACTGTAACGTTCTCGGAACCACCAATACCTGAAAAGACACAAATTGAAGAAGTACAGATCGAACGTAGCATTACCACCGACAGCAATCCGATTTCAGAACCATCTCTTCAACATCTTCCTTTAAGAGAACAAGACGAAACATTAAGGCCGAACAGAGCAAGAAAACCTCCAGCCCATTTCAAGGACTTTGTGCGTCATTAAGCGTGGGAGATTGTAATGTCATTTAATATGTCTATATCAACTCTGTTTTCTTCTCATTATTGCTTTACACGGTTTTGACATATACTCACTTATGTCTTTGCTTGTATCGAGTACAACACGTTTTTCCTTTCTTTAATATATACCGATTTCCGGTTATTAATCACCAACCTAATTTTGTAATATATGTCATGTGTTATTCCACTGAATTAATAATAAAATGAATTGAATTAATAATTATTCGAAGTGCAGCGTGTATTTATTTCGAAGAACACAACAGAATTGGCGACGAGGATAAACAAGTATAGCAACGTATCGTGTATAACCTGAAAATGGAGGCGCAGGTACAACAATTACTGCAGGCCATCACAGCTATGACCACAGCAATGCAACGCCAACAAACCAACACCAGCTTTAATGTGATTTCAAACTTTGACGCTTTCAATCCAAAAATCGAGCAGTTCAAAACATACAGGGAACGACTGGAGATACATTTTCAAATAAAAAAGGTTTTTGATGACAAACTCATGTGTGCAAAATTGTTACTACAGTACATAGGTTCATCGACTTACACATTGTTGACTACTTTGGCAGCTCCCAAGAATATTAATCAATTGGAATATGATGACATCGTTACACTGTTAGAAGCACACTTCTGTCCTAAGAAGAATGTTCTAGTAGAACAACATCGTTTTCTCGTTTATCAGAGGAGTACGTGATAGTTACATCCGTGAACAATTGTTGCAGAACCCAAAATCAACATTTAAGCAGGTGGTAGAAAAAGCAACAGCATTAGAGGCAGCAAAAATGGACAACAAAATAATTGGTAATAATGCGACGTGTTCAACGAGTGACGTGCATAAAACACAAGTGCTAAACACGCGCGGTCGTACAAATATACATCGTAATACCCAAAAAAAAAAAACGATCGTCAAAATCAAGAACAAGGGTAAATTACAACGAACTTGGTATCGAAGGGTTGTGTCTCAGATGTGGTCGGAACAACCATTTATCAACAGAATGCACTGTAAACAAAGACAATCTAAAATGCAAAGCGTGTGGAAAGAGCGGTCATGTCAAACAGGTATGCATACAAAGCAAATTAAAACAAAAATCAAATAAAAGTGACAACGCATCAAATTCTATTGAAACGTACAAAAATGATGAAGAGTACTTCGGCGTTAACCAAATCATCGACATCTACAACAACATAAACTCGTCTAGCGATTCGAAAAATTTTTTTATACAAGTTTTTATAGAAGGCCGACAACAGGTATTCGAAGTGGGAAAGACATAATCTACTCTTTGCTGTACGGTAAAGGATTTAAATTTTGGACATGACCTGAGAGAGTGTTCTTCTTTACATAACTTGCAAGACAAAGTCAGATTTTCTTGTGATATGTATGTGTGTATGCTGGGCGAGGGTTTTTTTTCAAGACTAACACCTTCTTTATAAATTTTAATGCTATTAAGCCTTTCTACAGCTTCGTACCTGTCCACGAGAAATTGTGACATTTGGGACCATTGAGGCAGCTCGCGAGGAGACGTAAGTGATTGTTCCCAAAGTGCTAGTGTTTTTTCTGGAAGTTTTGTCGAAATCAACCGTATGAGAATCGGGTCCCAACTTTCCACTTGAATACCGAGTGTTTTTAGAGTAGCTAGTGAATCACTTACAGATGATTGTATCTTTCTTATTGATTCACTATCTTCGCTTTTGGCTGCCGGAATATTGAACAATATTTTTATTTGGTTGTCAACTAGTACACGTTTATTCTCATAACGAGTCCTAAGGGCATTCCAAGCCAGCTCAAAATTATCGTTAGTGAGAGGGTATCTTTTAACTATAGCACCTGCTTCGCCCTTCGTTTTATGACGAAGATGATATAGTTTTGTGACATTATTGAGTTTTGAGTGGTTAATGTATAATGCCGTGAACATGTCACGAAATGAGGGCCATTGCTCATAGCTTCCATTGAATACTTCCGTATCACAAGGAGGGAGTTTGATGCAGTCATTTGAAGTATTTTGCACATATGTCTCGGCTGGAGCGTGACGGTTACTTAAGTTACGAGACGTGGACTGAAATCTTGGAACTCCCGGGTTCTCTTGTTGGAGTATTCTTGCAAGATCGAGAATTCGAGAAGAGCAATCATAGTACCTGGTTCTACTTTCTTCAAATCTCTCTTTTACTTCTTGCTTTATTTCTGGTGTAATTCTTGTGTCTTTGGAGAACATGACTTCTTCGTGAGAGAAGTTTAATTTGTCCCATCTTGAGTCTAAGTCTCTTAGCATGACTTCAAGAATGGTATCAGTATGCTCATCTGCTGGGTTAGCGTCGAACCTTTCGCACAGTGCTATTAATTGATCGTAATCAAAGTCAAAGTGCTCCATGGCAGACGAGCTGGAGTTTCGGGATGTGGACGGCATCTTATACGAATTGTTAAGAAATTTAACTACTTGGGCTATGTAACTTTATAGACTTGATAGATTTAAGTTTGGATTTTCTGAGTTATATGGGTATATTAGATTTAGAATAAAGCTTCTTAATTTCACAACTTCTTGTTTCTTTATTGATAATACTTTCGTACTAAATGTTTTCCTTTTATAGGTAGAGAGTATTTAATATATTTTCTTCGTGAAGGTACTATGGGGAATAGCTCTAGAGTTAGATTTCTATATCAATTAGTAAAATATACTTTCAATTAGAAAATTTTATTTCCCTCAGTTTATATTCAATGAATTTGAGCTAAGAGTTCAGCACTAGAAGTCGGATCCTAGTATTAGGGTGAATATAAACTATTGGATTTGAATTTTTTTTTTGTGGTTTGGATTTTTAAATGCAATTGACTATTAAATAGTACTTTTGGGGTTATCAACCAGTTAAACTTTTTGGAAAGTTGTAAATAAATGGGAAGTTTGAAGTTGTGTTTAATTACGGTTTATATCACTAACCAATAGCAAATGTAATGAACTTCAAGCTTATATTTTTAAATATAAATGTGGTTTTTAGTATTAGTTTTAATTGGGGTATTTTATGAGAATTAACTAGGGTAGTTTAATTTCGACAACCTTGCAACTTTTTATGAGAGACTTATAGAGTAGTTTATTACAGTGTTGTCGAAAGTGAAAGTTATATGAAACAATATTTTTCTTTTCATATAAGTTGTGAAATATTTTCTGTTTTATACTTTTAAATGAAAATGTGTGAGGGCTGTTTACTTCAAATTTCCTGATGCTTAACTATTTTGCACAAAATTATTTTTACTTAGTGGGGCTAATGAGTGTATTACTATATGAGTACGTTAAAAGTGTTAAACCAAGTGTATTTTAATAGGATTTTGGGTTTATATGAGAGATTTTGTTAATTACGATTCTTTTTCTATATTTGTTGAACAGGGGCTACAGAGTTATAGCACTAGAAATAGACGCCTAGTTAGAAATGAATATAGAAAACCGAACTGTTTTATTATTTTTTCTTTGTTTAGGATTTAAATGAGGGATTTAACTTTTGGGTTAAAAAATTTGTATTTTAAGGTGTACATATGTTAAACGTGAAGTAATATTTTTGTAAATTTATTCATGGTTTTTTATTTAATACATATGTTTGCTTCACTTTATTTCAATTAAACGAAGCTTGTAGTTTTATAATATTTTTTTCTTCTAAAATTTATGTATGTAGTTTTAATAATGCATTAGAAACTATTGAATATTTTTGCACCTATCCTCATTATTTTGTACTTGACTGTATATTATTTCGTATAGACTATGTTTAAGTGGACTGTATATTATTTAAGAGATAGTTTACACACACAATTGATAATGCAAAAAAAATAAATGAAGTGAGTAGTTGTGTTAATAAAAATTATGAAATTCGATAAGTATGTAATGCATAGATTTTGTTGTAAAAGAGAAATGATATATCTACTCTGTAAGTTTGTTGTAAGAGAGATTAAGTAATTTATATTTACAAGAGTAGACGATTATGTCTGAGAGCATTTATTTATATTCACCACACTATGAACAATGATATTTTTATGCAGTACTTCGAATATGTGATGTATATATGTATATGTATGTATTTTGGTTTTTATTCAAATTTTTTTTTTAGTAAAGTAAGTATGTGCATATGTATGTATGTATGATTTATGTATGTTTGATGTTTTTTTTGTGGATTTTGTTAAATATATCAATTGTTTAAATACCTTTTTGTTATGTGGAATATTCCAAATTATTGTGTTCGACATATGTACATATAATTCTTAGCACTTCTCTCTTTTTTATTTCTTTGGTTTTTACTTTTTACACTGTCGGGCAAATTAAGCCCACACAAGCTGGTTATAATTTGTTTAATCAATGTATGTAATAATTCTTTTATTTTGTAATTTTCATTTTTGTTAAAACCACTTTGTGCTGCTTCTTCTTCTATTTACTAATGCCCGTTAACTTTTATTTATGTAATTTTGTATGTATTTATGTATATACTTGGATTATATATGCATATATACGAATATATGTACATATGTATATTGAGCAAGGTGAATAAAAGGACGTACCTATGTATAAGTTAACACAAAATATAATTATAAAATAATTGTAATACTCCATTTTATTACTTAAATATAAAATATGTTGAATTTAATTTAGTAGCCTAAGACATTTGTATTTTAAAAACTTCAAACAATGAAAAAAATTTAAAAAAATAAAAAAGTTAGTCACATCGAGACTTTAGAACATGTTGTTTTAATTCAAAATCGTGTAATCGATTAAAAACACATGGGAACAATTAACTGGCGCCCAACGTTATAAATAAATTGTAAATTTAATATTAAAATATCATAAATGGTTTAAATTATTACAAAAAAAAAAAGAACAGACAAAAACTTAAAAATAATATTGTAGAAGAAGAAACTGATTACAGTTCGAGAAGCTTCCAAAGATTTAAATACAGAATTCTTTATAGAAGAAGATAAACGCCATAAAAGAAGAAAAGCTTAAGTTCAGATCGTTACATGAAGTTTGATGAAATAAAATAAGATAATTTATTTATGCTGAAAAGAAATAAATCAAAGAAAGAAAGATCCCTACAGGAAGTTTATTGAAACAAAATAAGAATATTTTTTTTATGCTGAAAAAAAAGCTAAATGCCATAAAATAATCGCTTGAAACGATAATAGTAAGCCAATTTATACTAAGAAGAAATAAGAGAAGTCGAATTACGCAAATAATTGACAACCATAACTGAATCTGGATTAGTTGATGCAGTGCAATCGTAATTACACAATATATTTATTATTATTTTATTTTATCGGTTAATATTATTTCTTACTTCACATAATTATAATTATTTTCTTTTTACTTAACACTTTATCTAATCTCACTGTTTGCTGACTATTTATATATATATAGTTACTAATTGAAGAGTTCTTTACCCTATAGAACATTCATTAGAACCAAATCTTATTTAAATTAAAGAAAAAAATTTAGTATAATATAGAGAGGAAAAAGAAAGAAGACAAGATGAATAGAAATGAGGTATTAAGTCTTATTGAATCTACAGTAGATGTAACTAAGGAAGAGATTTTAGAACATATTCGTAACTTAACAATTGCTGTCGAACAATTAAAGCCAAGTCGAGTGGAACCTTTAGCTCCAGTAACCATTCAACCAGGCGTTGCCAGTGGAAACACAAACTTAGATCTTGTAAAATCACTGCCACAGTTTAGTGGAAATACAGGTGAATACCCAGCATGGAGGGAGTCTGCAAAATTTGCTTTAAACTATTATACAAAAGGATCTGAAACATATTATGTCGCTATGGGCATTTTAAGAAATAAGATAGTCGGTGAGGCAAATTCTACTCTAAGTTCATTTAACACTATTTTTAATTTTGATGCCATTATATCGCGTTTAGATCAATCTTATTCTGATAAAAGACCATTATATTTATTAGAAAATGAGCTTAGTGTTTTAAGACAAGGCAGGTTGACAATAAATGAGTATTACGACAAAGTTAACAAGCAACTGACTCTTATTATAAATAAAATTATCATGACTAATATGGATAAAGAAGAAGTTATCCAGGTCTTAAATGAACGAGCAAGATCAAACGCACTGCGTGTATTTATATCGGGTCTTCGTAAACCTTTATGCGATATATGTTTCTCTGCAAGTCCACCAGACCTACCCACGGCTTTAGCAACAGCGCAAGAACTTGAGCAAAATCACGAACGTTATAAATTTGCCAATTCATTTGCGAACTCAAGAAATTTGCAGCAAATAAATTCACCTCATTCAAATAATAATTCAGCTAAGGTAGATGCTTTGCCGCGAGCATCAACTGATAAACGAATCTTCCAATATTCGTCACCTGTTCCAATGGAAATTGATAAGCATACATCATACTTCAGAAAGCCAATGGCACTTTCGAATAAATTAGAATCTCCACCTGAAACTTCTAATTCAAATAATAATGTACGGAAGGTAATTTCTAATGAAAATATGTTCAAACGTCAGTTTGTCAGTAACAACTCCGGTCAATCTCCAGCACAAAAGGTTCAAAGAATCAATCATGCTGAAGAAAACGAAGAAAATGATGATATATATGATAATGAAGATTTGTTTTATGACGAATACGAAAGTGATGTAATTGACAGTCTGAATTTTTTAGCGTAAGATCGCTCTTGCCTTATATTGTCAAAAAAGCAATAAATGGTCAAGAGCTGAATCTTTTAGTTGACACAGGTACTTCAAAAAATTATATACGATACCACAATTTTATTAAAGGTGTTAAACCAGTCGCACAACCTTTTCGAATTAAATCAATAAATGGATCTACGCTCATTAAAGAAAATGTGAAATAAACCTTTTGAATCATAAAACAACATTTTTTATATTGCCATGTTTACATCCATTTGACGGAATTCTAGGATATGATTTTTTTAGAGAAATAGAAGTCTTGATTGATACCAAGACTGGTTTTCTTTTTCATAAAACTGGTAAAGAGCAAATTAACCATATTATATGCAAACACGTGAATTCAATAGAAATTGATAAAAGACATGTTCCAGTGGATTTACATAATGAATTCGAAAATCTCATTCGAAACAACAAAAATGCGTTTGCCAATCCAGACAGGGCATTGTCAGCCAACACTCAAGTGCAAGCCACGATAAATTTAACTAAAAATGAGCCCATTTATTCCCGTAGCTATCCGTATCCCATTTCAGCAACAGATTTTATAAATTCGGAAATAGAAAATCTTCTTAAGGACGGTATTATAAGAAAATCATCATCGCCCTATAACTCACCCATCCACGTTGTTAACAAGAAAGGTGTTGACTGTTACGGCAAACCGAAATTACGAATGGTTATAGATTTTCGAAAAATAAATGATTTCACTGTACCGGATAAATATCCAGTGCCGGATATTGCGATGATATTATCAAATCTTGGTAAATCAAAATTTTTTACAACTCTTGATTTAAAATCAGGATTTCATCAAATCACGTTGGCAGAGAAAGATAGATGCAAAACCGCCTTCAGTATTAACAATGGAAAGTATGAATTTTGTCGACTACCTTTTGGACTTCGAAATGCCCCTAGTATTTTTCAAAGAGCCATTGACGATATTTTGCGGGATGAGATTGGGAAAACATGTTTTGTTTACATGGATGATGTCAATATTTTCTGAGGACGCAAACAACCATATTGCTCATGTCGATAAAATAATAAAAAAATTGTCAAATTCAGGCATGCGAATCTCAACGGAAAAATCAAAATTCTTTAGACACGAAGTTGAATATCTAGGATTCGTTGTTTCGCAAAATGGAATCAAGACATCTCCTGATAAAGTTAATGATATCCTAAATTTTCAAATACCAAGAACCTTGAGGGCATTAAGATCGTTTATTGGTCTAGCTGGATACTATAGAAGGTTCATTAAAAATTATGCAGATATAGTAAAACCGCTAACCATATACCTTCGTGGAGAAAATGGAAATGTTAATGGAAAAATGTCAAAGAAAGTCAAAATCAGTTTATCTCAAGATGCACTTAATGCGTTCGAAAAAATAAAGCGCATATTAGCTTCTGAGGATGTACTACTTCAGCATCCAGATTTCAATAAGCCGTTCGAGTTGACAACTGACGCTAGCTCTAATGCTATTGGAGCTGTGTTGTCTCAAAATGGTAAACCAATAACTATGATTTCGAGAACGCTCTCATCTACGGAACAAAATTATGCAACAAATGAGCGTGAACTACTTTGTATTGTGTGGTCGTTGCAAAAATTGAGAAATTTCTTGTACGGCGTCAAAAATATTTATATCTTTACTGATCACCAGCCCTTAACATTTGCAACTTCCAACAAGAACCCAAATCCTAAAATCAGAAGATGGCAAGCGTTTATAGCTGATTTTTCTCCAAAATTTCATTATAAGCCCGGCAAAGAAAATGTTGTAGCAGACGCTTTGTCGCGACAGTATATGTACAATCTTACTAAAACAGACTCAGAAACAATACATAGTGAAATATCCTTTTCAAGAACTATAAAATCAATAACTGCTCCTGTTAATCAGTTTACCAATCAGTTAATCATTTCTAAGGCTTTTGATAATAGTAAAATAACAAAAATTCTGTTTCAGAAATATAGAAGACACATCATTTATTTTAGTAATGTTCCGAAGCTTTTATTAACAATGCAAACCTGCGTGAGCCCTCGTGCAGTTAACGCAATACATTGCGATTTAAGCACATTGGCGGAAATTCAAGATGAAGTACTTAATCATTTTCCATCAACAAAATTCATCCATACCCAAAAACTTGTAATAGACTTAACAGATTCAAATGATCAAGTGGAGACATTAAATTTAGAACATAATCGTGCTCACAGGTCTGCATCTGAAAATTACAAACAAATTATATCGGAATATTTTTTCCCTAAAATAAAGAGGATGCTACATTCGATCATTAAAAACTGTAAAATATGCCTAGAAAATAAATATAACAGAAGACCAACAAAACCAATAATTGGTGCATCACCAATACCGGATTTCCCTGGGCAAATACTTCATGTGGACATTTTTTCAACTAACAAGGTTCATTTTCTTACTTGTCTTGATAAGTTTTCAAAATATGCAGTTGTTGTACCTATAGCTTCAAGAGCTCTTATTGATGTTAGAACTGGCCTTTTACAAATCCTTAACAGCTTCAAAAACACTAAGCTTATAGTTTCTGATAATGAAAAATCCTTTCAGTCGAATGCCATTAAAAATATGTTGAGAGATTTTTTTGGGATTGAACAATTTTTCGTACCGCCTTTACATAGTAAAAGCAATGGACAAGTGGAAAGATTCCACTCGACTTTGCTTGAAATTGCCAGATGCGTTAAAACACAGAATGATGTTGTCGATACATCAGATTTAATACTTATTTCAACTCATAGATATAACAACACAATACATTCTATTACAAAGGAAAAACCGATTGATATTCTACGATTATTTGCTTTTGACAACTTAGCGATCATACGGGAAAGGATAACTGCCGCACAGACAAAAATTGAAACTAAGTTAGATGATAGTAGAAAATTTAAAACAGGTGATAGAATTTTTGTTCGTTGTCGAAAAGGACTTAGGTACTAAGGTTGTAATAGACGGCAGAGAGGTACACAAAAATAATATACGATAATCATAAATTGTTGTTTCTTGAATATTTTAAACATTAAATACGTTGTTATAAAATATGTTTCAAGTAAATATATAATTAAGTTAGATATGTAATTTACTATCCTTACTCGTATCACTCTATGTTATTAGTTGTATTACCAAAAAAAAATATAATAGCGTATACTGAAACGAGGACGTTTCATTCAAAGAAAGGGAGAAGTTAACACAAAATATAATTATAAAATAATTGTAATACTCCATTTTATTACTTAAATATAAAATATGTTGAATTTAATTTAGTAGCCTAAGACATTTGTATTTTAAAAACTTCAAACAATGAAAAAAATTTAAAAAAATAAAAAAGTTAGTCACATCGAGACCTTAGAACATGTTGTTTTAATTCAAAATCGTGTAATCGATTAAAAACACATGGGAACAATTAACTTATATATGTACATAAGAAATGTAGCGGTGCAGTTTTTTCAATTTACAAAAAAAATATTTTATTTTTTTTTATTTGTACATACTTATTGGTATACCGCTATATATTTTTCCATCACATTTGTGTATTTTTTGATTTGATATCTATATACAATTGTACATATCTACAAAGTATATAAGTTTTTATTTAAATAAAGTTTGAATATTCAAATTTCTTTTGTATCATACGAGCACATGTGTGTGTATACATCTACCTACATATGTACATATGTATAAAGACAATTTAAATTTTTAGTTAACACTTTTATGGGATTATGGACTTTTTCACTAGTTTTTTTAAAGATTTTCTTTTGTTTTTTTTCCATTAATTTTTTATGGAACAAACCTATCCCGCTTGCACTTCTTTTACGATTTTAATCTTACTGCGTTTATTTATTACTTTATTTTGTGTGTGTGTAAATGTGTTTATATTAAAGTAATATTCGACTTACTTTGGATGATGACAAGAATTGACTGTGAGCTTGATGTTTGATAATTTGTAAATTACCTCATTATTTCTGTGGTGAGTACTCAATTATTTTTGTTAGTTCTTTTCGTTGGATCGAGAGGACCATGAATATTTTTGCGTGTATCGCAAATATATTTAAATAGCTCCTACTGGCCACTGGGAGTAGATCTGAAAGGTCTTTATTATATTTAATATTTATATTTGGGTTGAATACAAATTTTGATGATCCGAGCAATGAAAGGAGCGCACGATGTTGCGTAATTAAAGTTTATTTCAAAAGTGGTTTTTCTTTTCTTCCAACCAACAATTTTAACCTATACGATTTTAACTAAGTTTAATAGTTTTGACATTTGGAAATAGTTCCAACATTCGTGTTCAATCTTTTACAATATTTTCAGATACAGATATTTAAAGGTATAAATTCAAATGATTAAATATTATAATATAATATAAAAAAAAATAGTAATTCAAAATATCAAAAATTCAAATTTAAAATTTTGTAAATTTTAATTATTTAAATTATTGCCCAAATTATTGACAAAATGAGTGTATCGCAAATATATTTAAATAGCTCCTACTGGCCACTGGGAGTAGATCTGAAAGGTCTTTATTATATTTAATATTTATATTTGGGTTGAATACAAATTTTGGTGATCCGAGCAATGAAAGGAGCGCACGATGTTGCGTAATTAAAGTTTATTTCAAAAGTGGTTTTTCTTTTCTTCCAACCAACAATTTTAACCTATACGATTTTAACTAAGTTTAATAGTTTTGACATTTGGAAATAGTTCCAACATTCGTGTTCAATCTTTTACAATATTTTCAGATACAGATATTTAAAGGTATAAATTCAAATGATTAAATATTGTAATATAATATAAAAAAAAATAATAATTCAAAATATCAAAAATTCAAATTTAAAATTTTGTAAATTTTAATTACCCAGCTAAAAAAATTATATATGGTCCATATATTTTTAATATATGAATGTATATAACTATATATGAATATGTATGAATTCATGTATGGAAATATATTGGATTATACATGGTAAAACTATTATATATGAACTAATATATGGACTAATATATGAAATGTATTATAACATATGAGCTCATATATGAAAATTTAATTATGAAGCTCTTCATATGTGGATCCATATATAAATATAAGATTTTATATATAGAGCCATATAAGAATGTATGCATACATGATATCTCACATAAGATCGTTTTTGCAATCAAAAAAGCTTAGAATTTTATCACTGCTAAATTGGAAATCCATTAGAAAATACATACGGAATGCAAAGATTATACACGTTCAACTTTTAAAAAAGAAAAACTTTTTGTTAAAAAAGAACATTCTTGTATGATTTTATACATTGTGGCCCCATTTAATATATCAAATAATCTAAAGGATAATCCAGTCATTAATTTTATAGAAAATAACAAAATTCTCTAGATAAGAAACAAAGTTCATATTACTGTATTGAAAACTATTGTTAGACGCATTATTTTTTCTTTTATAATTAATTGCATTAGTTTTTAATCTGATTTCTTAAGCTAAATGTAATGTACGAATATGATTTATGTATTTTTTAAATCATTGATTCACCTTTTGATGAATGAAATTACTTTTAGTTTGTTTTGAATTATTTGTCCAAACAAATGTTTCATTAAATACAACCTCTCTCTCAAGTCTAAAAAAATTTCATTTTAGTAATTTAATTTATTGCACAGCAGTGCGCTTTTGTGAGTCAAGAGTGTATGAATATGAACTTTCCATACTGTGGAGGGAATTTACACATACATACATGTATGAAAATGTATGAATATATATAATCATATATGCCCATACACCCTCATTTTTCGGATCCGAACCATATATGGGATATCATATATGCTCCATACATATTTTTTTAGCTGGGTATTTAAATTATTGTCCAAATGATTTTTGGAAATGGCGCCGGCCTTGGCTTCAGGCAACATATTGCTTGGCACACAAAACAGTAGCAAGGGATTTGATAGCCTCCACTAAGATTTTGGTGTCTGGTGTTGTAGTAGAGGTAGATGGTTGCACTGTTGCTGTTGGACTCTGTGGAGTGGTTGTAGAATTTCTTCTTGTAGATTTCAACGGTTGTTGTCTACTTTGACGCAAATCTTCGGTTCTAATTCCTCTTGGCTGTTTAGAATGCTGCGACCTCAGATGAAGTAGGGTGTGGTGGAATTTATCACATTTTTTGCATGTGTCCATAGAAGTGCAGCCTCTCAGATCGTGGCTGCGTGCTAAGCAGTTGACACAGTAATTGTGCCTGTTTACCATCCTTTCTCTTTTTTTCGGACTCATCTTTAAAAACTTTCGGCAGAACCGTAAAGCGTGAAATTTATGGCACAGAGCACACTTGTACAATTCGGGATTTTGTCGGTTGCTATGACTATTTCGGCCTTTTGTAAATTTACGTGTGCTGGAGCTAGAACGACGATTGTTCCTAGATCAAGAAAACACAAAAATTAGAGACCTTATAACTGTAATACTTAACTAACTAAATGAGAGAAGGTTAGATATAAGAATATGTGAGTAAATATTTATGTGCTATGCTGAGTAGATAATATTTATGTGCTATGCTGAGTAGATAATATTGGAGGCGAATTTTCATTGTTCAAAAGCGGTAAATAACAGAGTTTAACAATAGGGCGAGTTATGATTCCTGTGCATATACGTACATCAGCTGTGCGTACGTTATGGTCGGAGCCCGTAAAGGTCCGTTCGATTCTTCCTAAACGCCAGTCGTGAGGTGGAAGTAAATCATCCATAACAACGACAAGGTCTCCGACCCTTAGATTTGGAGCAGAGTTCTTCCATTTGTAGCGTTTGTGTAGGGCTTTCAAATAATCTTGCTTCCATCGGACTGAGAACTGATGATGGAGTGCCTTTAGCTTTTCCCATCTGTTGATGAGAGACATGTTCTCGAAATTCTGTTCTGGGAAAGCTAGCAAGGGTGCACCTCTGAGAAAATGGCCAGGAGTTAATGTAGTTAAATCTGCTGGGTCTTCTGATAAGGCGGATAAAGGGCGCGAGTTAAGCACACCTTCAATCCGAGCTAAAATGGTAGCGAATTCTTCAAAAGTGAACTTTTGACCCACAGCAAGTCTTTTGAAATGAAATTTGAAGCTTTTCACGGCAGCTTCCCATAGACCGCCCATGTGTGGAGCATGTGGAGGTATAAATTTCCACTCAAACCCTTGTGTAATGTACCTTTGAGCTATATCTTGAGCAATGTTTTTAATAAAGGAGGCAAATTCGTGTTCAAGAGTTCTGCTGGCACCGACGAAGTTTCTGCCGTTATCGGTTACTACCCTTTGGGGGAGCCCCCGCCTACCAACAAAACGAGAAAATGCGGCTTCGAATGCCGCCGAAGAAAGATCTGAGCAGGGCTCCAAGTGTATGGCTTTTGTGCTGAAACAAACGAATACACTAGCGTACCCTTTGACATATGGCGCCTTTCGCAGGGATGAAGTTTTTAACTCAAACGGGCTGGCAAAATTTATACCAGTTACTTGGAAGGGTATGGACAAATTGCACCTTTCTGGTGGCAAAGGGGCCATGATTTGATGACAGGGTTGCTGTTTGTATATTATACAAATTTTGCAATTACGTTTTATATTTTTTACGCGGGTTTTGAGTCTTGAAATATAAAATTCCGTTTGAGACATTCTACACATTAATCCGCAATCTGCGTGATAAAGCAATTTATGTAGATGAGATAGATACAGCTGACAAAATCTTGAGTTACCCGGTAGTATCATGGGATAACGTTCGTTATATGGAAGAGTCGATTGAGATAATCTGCCATTTACACGTAGAATTGATTTTGAATCGATAAGGTTTTAATGAACTTTTATTATGTAGTGGTTTCGATTCTAATATAGCTTCATATTCTTCAAGATAACATGATTTTTGAGCTAGAATAATAAATCTAGATTTTACAAACTTTATTTCTTCTTGGGTTAAGTCGATTTTTGTGGGTTTGAAAGCATTTGGTCTGATATTTTTTATGGTTCGATTGAAGAATCGAAAAATGTAGCAAGTAACACGTAAGGCTTTGCTATACGATGAGAAGTTATTAAGCAAATTATTTACTTCGACTTGAGCTTGTAGGGATATGTTTTTTGTAGGGGCTATGGGATTTTCAACCGCTTTGAGAGGGTTTCGTTTTGGCCATTCTGATTGAGGTTTATTTAGCCATGATGGTCCATACCACCAAAGAGAGTTTCGAGCAAGATCTTGAGAGCTACAGCCCCTCGTTCCTATGTCTGCAGGGTTGTCATGAGATGGAACATGTTGCCACTTAGCATTTGGTACTATGCTATAAATATGTGAAATTCGATTCGCAACATAGGTTTCCCATGTTGAAGGTGGTTTTGAGAGCCAACCCAACACTATGGACGAGTCAGTCCATAGATTTATTTCCGTTACTTCAAGCTTTATTGTTGAGACAATATATTTAACGAGATTTGCTAGCAATAATGCGCCATTGAGTTCCAAACGGGGAAGAGAAATCGTTTGGATAGGAGCGACTTTACTTTTCGCTACCAATAAGTTCGTGAAAGTATTGTGCTTATTGTTTTGGCATCGAATATATATTGTGGCACAGTATGCTGCTTTGGAAGCATCTGAAAATCCATGAATTTGGATCAAATCTGAAGGAAAATATTGTATCCAACGAGGAATAGAAATCTGTTGCACATGCGCAAAGTCTTAAGAGCGTATTCCAATTTTGTAGCGATTCTAGAGAAACGTCTTCATCCCAGCTCAACCTTTCTAACCATAATTGTTGCATGAGGATTTTAGCTTTTATAACTATGGGGGCTAACCATCCAGCGGGATCAAAAAGTTTTGCTACAGAGGAGAGAATTTGTCGCTTTGTAATTTTTATGGCTGGATCTACTAGCAAAAAGCTGTATGAAAATGAGTCAGTGAGAGCGTTCCACTTGATTCCTAGAGTTTTGGTAGAACTTGTTTCGTGGAATCGAAGAAATTCTGAATCATATAGATCTTCTTTGTTTAAATGAGCGAGCAATTGGGAATCATTTGCTGTGATCTTTTTGAGAGGGAACCCAGCTGATTTTAACGTATTAATGAGCTGTGTTTGGGCAGAAATGGTTTCTTCTAATGAATACCCCCCGGAGAGAATATCATCGACATACGTTTCAGAACGCAGAATTGATGCAGCTCTTGGGTACATCGATTCAGAGTCTGAGGCCAGCTGGAGAAGTGTTCGAATTGCTAAATACGGAGCGCAGTTAACTCCGAAGGTTACTGTTTTTAAATGGTAATCCTTCGTAGGGCCGTCCGTTTCAGACTTGAATAAAATCCTCTGAAAAGGTCTGTCTTCTGGGTGTATTTCGATTTGGCGGTACATTTTTTGTATGTCGCCATTGAAAACGTATTTGTATTTTCTCCAGTTGAGCACTATAGATATTAAGTCGTTTTGAAGAGTGGGGCCTGTGTACAGAACGTCATTGAGAGAAAATTTAGACTTCGTTTTTCGAGAGGCGTTAAATACTACTCTTACTTTTGTGGTTTTATGTTCTGGGCGCACAACCGCATGATGTGGTAAATAAAATGAGCTATATTTACCTTGGGACACAATTTCACATGATGAGGTTTCTTCCATGTGATCCAAAGTGATGTATTCATTAAGAACTTCTTTGTATTGCTCTTTAAGGTTCGGGTCTTTGAGTAGTGTTTTTTCCATGCTTGCGTATTGTGCCAAGGCTGTAAACCGGGACGAGCCTAAGAAGATTTGATCGGGGTACTCAGTTCTAAATGGAAGTCGTACGACATATCTACCATTTTCATTACGAGTTGTTGTTTCAATGTAAAATTTTTCACAAAATTCATCTTCTGAGCTTTTCGGCTGAATGTTAGGAATTTCTTCTTGTTCCCAAAATTTTTTCAAGAGATTATTGAGCTCAGAAGCTTCAGATGGGATAACTGAAGTTGTGAATGCGTTTATGGTCTGAGTTTTTATGGGACCATTGAGAACCCACCCAAATATGGTTTTGTAAGCTGATGTCTTCCCACAAATATTCTTTTTAATGCCTTCGATATTGAGACAATGTTCAAAGTCGTTGCCTAGTATAAGATCTATCTGAGACGACTTATTAAAAGCTGGATCCGCAAGATCTAGTTCTTTAAGCTCGGGCGAAATGAGGATTTCAAAGGAACAGGCTGGTAGATGTTTTGTTACCTTGGGTAATATTATAGCTTTTATAGGGACCCTGAGGTCATATCTCTTTGCATATAAAACAAACTCTGATTCTTTGTTTGCCGTTTGCATTTGTCCACCAATACCTATAATTTCAAAGTGGGACTTCTGATAGGGTAACTGTAAACGATTTCGAACCCTTTCTGATAAAAATGTTCGTTGAGAACCGGGATCAATAAACGCTCTTACGGTAAAAAGTTCACCTTTATGCTCTATCTATTAGAGCTGTGCGTAATAATATATTTTCATTACTTGTAGAAACATTGGCTTGGCATTGATTAGATGTACACCGAAGTTCTATTTGTGTATTATTTTTTGGAGTTTGTACGGGTTTTTTGGATTCGTTTTTGTAATTGTTATTCGGATTGCTCAAATTATATTGAGAATTTTCTTGGTTTTGAGTTGAATTTTGTGAAATTTGTCTCATGTGCAAAAGGGTATGGTGTTGCTTTTTACAATATAGGCAAGTATGCTTACTTTTACAATTTGCCTTTAAATGTGATACTGCTAAACAATTATTACAGAATTTGTTCTGAAAGACATAATCTACTCTTTGCTGTACGGTAAAGGATTTAAATTTTGGACATGACCTGAGAGAGTGTTCTTCTTTACATAACTTGCAAGACAAAGTCAGATTTTCTTGTGATATGTATGTGTGTATGCTGGGCGAGGGTTTTTTTCAAGACTAACACCTTCTTTATAATTTTTAATGCTATTAAGCCTTTCTACAGCTTCGTACCTGTCCACGAGAAATTGTGACATTTGGGACCATTGAGGCAGCTCGCGAGGAGACGTAAGTGATTGTTCCCAAAGTGCTAGTGTTTTTTCTGGAAGTTTTGTCGAAATCAACCGTATGAGAATCGGGTCCCAACTTTCCACTTGAATACCGAGTGTTTTTAGAGTAGCTAGTGAATCACTTACAGATGATTGTATCTTTCTTATTGATTCACTATCTTCGCTTTTGGCTGCCGGAATATTGAACAATATTTTTATTTGGTTGTCAACTAGTACACGTTTATTCTCATAACGAGTCCTAAGGGCATTCCAAGCCAGCTCAAAATTATCGTTAGTGAGAGGGTATCTTTTAACTATAGCACCTGCTTCGCCCTTCGTTTTATGACGAAGATGATATAGTTTTGTGACATTATTGAGTTTTGAGTGGTTAATGTATAATGCCGTGAACATGTCACGAAATGAGGGCCATTGCTCATAGCTTCCATTGAATACTTCCGTATCACAAGGAGGGAGTTTGATGCAGTCATTTGAAGTATTTTGCACATATGTCTCGGCTGGAGCGTGACGGTTACTTAAGTTACGAGACGTGGACTGAAATCTTGGAACTCCCGGGTTCTCTTGTTGGAGTATTCTTGCAAGATCGAGAATTCGAGAAGAGCAATCATAGTACCTGGTTCTACTTTCTTCAAATCTCTCTTTTACTTCTTGCTTTATTTCTGGTGTAATTCTTGTGTCTTTGGAGAACATGACTTCTTCGTGAGAGAAGTTTAATTTGTCCCATCTTGAGTCTAAGTCTCTTAGCATGACTTCAAGAATGGTATCAGTATGCTCATCTGCTGGGGTAGCGTCGAACCTTTCGCACAGTGCTATTAATTGATCGTAATCAAAGTCAAAGTGCTCCATGGCAGACGAGCTGGAGTTTCGGGATGTGGACGGCATCTTATACGAATTGTTAAGAAATTTAACTACTTGGGCTATGTAACTTTATAGACTTGATAGATTTAAGTTTGGATTTTCTGAGTTATATGGGTATATTAGATTTAGAATAAAGCTTCTTAATTTCACAACTTCTTGTTTCTTTATTGATAATACTTTCGTACTAAATGTTTTCCTTTTATAGGTAGAGAGTATTTAATATATTTTCTTCGTGAAGGTGCTATGGGGAATAGCTCTAGAGTTAGATTTCTATATTAATTAGTAAAATATACTTTCAATTAGAAAATTTTATTTCCCTCAGTTTATATTCAATGAATTTGAGCTAAGAGTTCAGCACTAGAAGTCGGATCCTAGTATTAGGGTGAATATAAACTATTGGATTTGAATTTTTTTTGTGGTTTGGATTTTTAAATGCAATTGACTATTAAATAGTACTTTTGGGGTTATCAACCAGTTAAACTTTTTGGAAAGTTGTAAATATATGGGAAGTTTGAAGTTGTGTTTAATTACGGTTTATATCACTAACCAATAGCAAATGTAATTAACTTCAAGCTTATATTTTTAAATATAAATGTGTTTTTTAGTATTAGTTTTAATTGGGGTATTTTATGAGAATTAACTAGGGTAGTTTAATTTCGACAACCTTGCAACTTTTTATGAGAGACTTATAGAGTAGTTTATTACAGTGTTGTCGAAAGTGAAAGTTATATGAAACAATATTTTTCTTTTCATATAAGTTGTGAAATATTTTCTGTTTTATACTTTTAAATGAAAATGTGTGAGGGCTGTTTACTTCAAATTTCCTGATGCTTAACTATTTTGCACAAAATTATTTTTACTTAGTGGGGCTAATGAGTGTATTACTATATGAGTACGTTAAAAGTGTTAAACCAAGTGTATTTTAATAGGATTTTGGGTTTATATGAGAGATTTTGTTAATTACGATTCTTTTTCTATATTTGTTGAACAGGGGCTACAGAGTTATAGCACTAGAAATAGACGCCTAGTTAGAAATGAATATAGAAAACCGAACTGTTTTACTATTTTTTCTTTGTTTAGGATTTAAATGAGGGATTTAACTTTTGGGTTAAAAAATTTGTATTTTAAGGTGTACATATGTTAAACGTGAAGTAATATTTTTGTAAATTTATTCATGGTTTTTTATTTAATGTATGTAATTATGTATGTTTGCTTCACTTTATTTCAATTAAACGAAGCTTGTAGTTTTATAATATTTTTTTCTTCTAAAATTTATGTATGTAGTTTTAATAATGCATTAGAAACTATTGAATATTTTTGCACCTATCCTCATTATTTTGTACTTGACTGTATATTATTTCGTATAGACTATGTTTAAGTGGACTGTATATTATTTAAGAGATAGTTTACACACACAATTGATAATGCAAAAAAAATAAATGAAGTGAGTAGTTGTGTTAATAAAAATTATGAAATTCGATAAGTATGTAATGCATAGATTTTGTTGTAAAAGAGAAATGATATATCTACTCTGTAAGTTTGTTGTAAGAGAGATTAAGTAATTTATATTTACAAGAGTAGACGATTATGTCTGAGAGCATTTATTTATATTCACCACACTATGAACAATGATATTTTTATGCAGTACTTCGAATATGTGATGTATATATGTATATGTATGTATTTTGGTTTTTATTCAAATTTTTTTTTAGTAAAGTAAGTATGTGCATATGTATGTATGTATGATTTATGTATGTTTGATGTTTTTTTTGTGGATTTTGTTAAATATATCAATTGTTTAAATACCTTTTTGTTATGTGGAATATTCCAAATTATTGTGTTCGACATATGTACATATAATTCTTAGCACTTCTCTCTTTTTTATTTCTTTGGTTTTTACTTTTTACACTGTCGGGCAAATTAAGCCCACACAAGCTGGTTATAATTTGTTTAATCAATGTATGTAATAATTCTTTTATTTTGTAATTTTCATTTTTGTTAAAACCACTTTGTGCTGCTTCTTCTTCTATTTACTAATGCCCGTTAACTTTTATTTATGTAATTTTGTATGTATTTATGTATATATATGTACATATGTATATTGAGCAAGGTGAATAAAAGGACGTACCTATGTATATATGTACATAAGAAATGTAGCGGTGCAGTTTTTTCAATTTACAAAAAAAATATTTTATTTTTTTTATTTGTACATACTTATTGGTATACCGCTATATATTTTTCCATCACATTTGTGTATTTTTTGATTTGATATCTATATACAATTGTACATATCTACAAAGTATATAAGTTTTTATTTAAATAAAGTTTGAATATTCAAATTTCTTTTGTATCATACGAGCACATGTGTGTGTATACATCTACCTACATATGTACATATGTATAAAGACAATTTAAATTTTTAGTTAACACTTTTATGGGATTATGGACTTTTTCACTAGTTTTTTTTTTAAGATTTTCTTTTGTTTTTTTTTTCATTAATTTTTTATGGAACAAACCTATCCCGCTTATACGTTCATCAACCTTAATATTTGCAGGATAGCATTTTTTTTAACTTTTAATATTTTGCTATAGTGTGGGAATATATCACAACCAATTTCTTTTGCAGAGCTTCTTAAAACATCATATTGGTGTCTTGATAATGAAGCATCAATTATAAGGCTGAGTGCTTTCTCTGGTGTAAATGAAAAAAGTTTCTTCACATAAGGTGTAAAGCTGTGCAAGCCATTCTTCATTATCAGCCAAAAATTTACTTTTTATGCGCCCAGACTTGTTCCATTTGGATTTTAATTTTGGTATGAAATATTTTATTAAAAAATCACGAAATTTTTTAATAATTAAGTCTGACATTTCATTGAATTTTGTTGATATGACACCAACAACAACATCAATATCTTTATTGCTATCGATCCATATATCAGAAATTGCACTATAAGAAATTGTTGAATTATCCATGACCTTGTAAATTTTTTTAACGCTTTATATAAACTTGTATAAACTTGCACTCTCAAATAGATTGTGAAAAAAGATTGTGAATATGTAATTGCAATTACCATTTGTTGATCAATAATATATAAAACAACAACAATGTAATATTATTTTACAGTTTGTTCTTAAAAAGTTTGTGAGCACAAAATAAAATATCAAATATGTTAGAGAAATGCTAATCTCTTATCAAAAGAGATCATTACAAGAATTATTATTACTTATTCCAATAAATAATGCAACAACTAAATTCAATATATATATTATATAATATAATAATATATTGGTGTGTTCATAATAATATATTTGTGTGTTCATTTACTAAAAATTGTTACGAATTTGTAACAATTGTATAGCGACAGAATGTGCGCGTTGCGTATTTTTTGTAGTTTTTTGTATGTTTGAAGTACTTTTGCAAACTTTTGCTATATGTTCTTTACATCAAATGAAAGCTGAGACTTCAATCTTTCATTTGATATAAGTCTGCACCTAGGGCGAGGGGCTGCTCTATATTTCCTAGTCCATTGAAAATGCAAAATATTCAATTTTTACACCACAATTCTGTTAAGAAATTTTTTTTTGTATTTTTCTTTTTAATTATTTTTTTCATCTACTCATTCTACAACAACTAAATTAATTAAAACTAAATTAATTAAATAAAAAAATTATGTATTTTTTTATTAATAAGCTTTTAAATATTACATATTGAAGTAACATATTTCAAGCGCGTTGGCATACCTCAACTTTGACTGGCTCTAGACCAAAAAGTAATGAAGTTATGAGGCTGAAATTTCAGGGAATTGTTACTCGTATATCTGTTAATATACTGTGAAAATTTCATCAAAATCGGACGACACGCTAAAAACCATTTTTTGCCGCGGTTACTATAGGGTTGTCTCACTGTGCGGTGTACTCTTTTTGGCTCAACCTTGTTGAATTAGTCTGATCGGCAGCAACTACTTCTGGCATAGAAACTAAATGAATGAGGTTATGTTTGGAATGTTGTTCTTGTTGAAAACATTTTTGGCAGATCCAAGTAAAAATGTACGCGCTGTCAGTCATGTTCCCACAAGTATGATGATAACTTCCAGAGCATGTAACCACATTGTCATTATCAGGCTCAACGCAAACAATGCAGCTAGAAATCGAATATCTCTCTTGCGGCATATTTGTGAGAATTTTAAAGATTTTTTAAAAGAAAACTAAGTTTTAAAAGCAAATGCATGTCGCTTTAAAATTCTGAAAGCAAACTCTGTATTAATTCATTTTATTCTTTTTATATTTATTTGTTTTTATTACCTTAATTTCAGATAATTTGTTTTAAGAAATATATATTTAATTTTTAAATGCGCCTTGCAATATTAAGCTTTTAGCTGTACTTTATAGATTAAATAGATTTAATTTAATATATGTATATGTAAAGTATATAATAATTCATGTTAGTTTTAATAATCGTATACACATTTTAAGTGTTATGTAATTTAGTTTAGATTCATAGTTACAATTCAAATTAAGTAGAATTGATTTTTGGTGTAAACTCTATTCACGTATTTGTAAGTGATATTTATGTTTAAGATTTTCGGTAACAATGGCCATCAGTTGTTACGAAAACGGCGTATTTTTTTGAGTTTTCGAACATTTCGATTTGGTGATAGCCCATTTTGAGCTCCAAAGAGGTGAAATATTTGTTTCCTGCTAATATGCAAATTGCTCATTTATGTTTGGCATAGGAAATGGAGTTTTCTTTGTTATACGGTTCAAGGCTCTATAGTCCAAACAAAGTCGGTATTCATCGTTTTTCTTTTGGGCTAAAACAATGCCTGATGCATATAGGGACATTGACGGGCGTATGATATCATTATCTAATAATTCTTGGACTAATTTGTCGACTACGGGCCTTCTAGGAAATGGTATATGGTAGGGTCTTACATTTATGGGTATATCTGTTGTAAGCTCTATATCCATTTGTACGACGTTACACTTACCCAACTCTTTAGCGGATTTTGCAAAGCTTTGTGAATGTTTTGAAATTTACGTTTATATCTGGTCTCGTTCGTTATCAGATATTTCCGAGTCAAGTTTTATTGATAGGACATTTACGAACCAGCATTCATCTTTTTCGATGACAATTTTTTTCCTTCCTGACATATAACATCACGTCCAAGAAGGACGGTCTGACCAATTAAAGCATCGCACCAATAAATCGACACTAAACTTATATCCATCTATTAATAAAACGACATTAAATTTCTCGTCACACTGACATTTTCCCCCTGCATGCCTGTTAAGCATAACCAAACATGTCCTTGGTTCTCCAACATCTTTGGCAAATTACTTTTTTATTAATGAACGATAACTACCTGGATCCACGAAACAATTTGTAAACAACGTGTTAATCCTGACAGTTTTAATGAAATCGGATGGACATTGGACATGTTCATCGACCTTGTTGACAACCACTTTACGAGCTTCTGTTTTCTTTTGTGGACAGCCATCTGTTTGATGAGTGGTACGCTTACAGATCTCACATCTACGCTTACGTTGAGGCTCAGGACATTTGTTGGCATAGTGCCCGATTTCTTTCTTGAGATCGTTGTCATTAATTCCGCGGATTATATGTCTGCATATGGCCTTTTCCGAGAGACATTCTCTTTTTCAAAAATGTTCCAGCAAATGCTTCCCACGAAACAAAAACTTCTTGAAGCGTATCCACCCAGTGTTTGGCAGCACCCTGCATCTTTTGTTAAACACAAAATACAAGAAGTTGGTCACTCCACTGATAGGCGTTTTTAAGTACCTCTACCCGTTGCATAAACTGTTTGGCTCCGAGAGAGTCCTTCGATGATGGATTAAAATCTGGCAGCAAGGACACCACGTCCCTTGCGTTTGAAAAGTTATTCGAGAGTGGCGGTGGATGACCCACAAGCCCACCTACATTGGTGTTTGACGTTGTAATTCCTGACGGTTGCGTTGGCTGAAGTAGTTAGCACGTTGACTACAAATTCAAATATACTGGGTCCAATCCCTGTATCCGACAGTCATAAAATAACACCACCACGCATTTTTCTGATGTGCATTAGTGTCGCTTTGTATCAGTTGTTGTAGGAAAGATCAAGTGATGAAGGCATAGTCACTGGTCACTGAACTATACCGATTTCAGCAGATGCTTATCCTAATGTAATATCAGATTGCCCTCCTTCGTCGGTTTTGTGTAGCAGAATCATCGGCGAAGTAAAAAATAACGAATAAAAAATGGCTACTAAACACAGCTTCAAAAAATTAATGCGCCTCATTGAAACCAGAGTAGTAGTGGGCATTCATTGCTTGAGTGTTACTTCTCTTAAAAAAATTATTTCTGACGTCTGTAGATCTCATAAAAGTTACTTTGCTTTGTGGCATATATCCCGAATTTACAAAATTTTGACTTGGCTGTACATAACAATTTGAAAATATTGCATATTAATTTTGAGGATTCATGTCTCGTTGATAGGGATTTGTATATTGTTGCTCTAAGTGGCCATATACATTGTTCTTTGTCATCGCATTATTGTACGTTGAATGTTGAGGAACATGTGTATGCACATTAAAATACGTTGAATATTTAGGAGCGTTAGATGACATGTTTGGTTTCGAATATGGAGCAAATCTTTGTTGTTCGTAAACGCTAGTTGGATGTTGATAAACATTAGTAGGTACAAAAGCAGATGTGGTCGTATATACATACATGTTGAAACTTTTTTTCTTGATTTGTTGACAAGGCAAGTTGTGTTTTGCTGAAGAAATGACCGTTGGTTGTGTACATTGCTGATGGTTAAAATATTCGTTGGCATCGTTCGTAGTATGAATTCTTTTTATTATTTAGCTGGTGAGGCCTATATTGTCTTATGTCAATAAAAACTCAATTTTATTACATATTTTCCCGACGTTTCGTGAATTACGAAACACACACTCACTGTACGCCATTTACAGTGTGATAAATAAGAATAGCTAAAACCATCTTTCTTAATATTGTAAATTTTTTAGTTCTAGTAAACTAGTATATTTTTTATTTTTTGATGTCTTAATAACAACACAACTCGATTGTTAGTAAGTTTATCTTATTATGTACATAATTTTATATACGCCTTTGATGTTAAATTTTTTTAAATTTTAATAAAACAGACAAAATCCCCTGAAGAAGTGAACATAAAATTTACGAAATGTCGGGAAAAATATGTAATAAAATTGAATTTTTATTGTCATAAGACAATATAGGCATCACCAGTTAAAAATAAAAAGAATTCTATTCACAACAAATTTTTATTTTGTTTTACTAACTGCATTTTTGTAACTGCATGCAACTCCTAAATAGTACATTTTGTTATAGAAAAAAATAAAATAATATGGTTATACGATATCGGAAATCATTTAGTCAAAAAAACACTATCATTGGAGAAGGTTTAGTTAAGAATATAAAAAACTCTCTACCTGTTGAACTTCATCTTTCTGGTTATAAGTACTGTGGACCTGGAATTAAACTAAAAACATCTAAACAAAAAAATATCATACGAAAAAATATTCGGTATGCATATTGTTATTCATAAATAAGCTTTATTTGCGTTCCTAATATTTTTTTACATAATCATGAATCACAAAAACAAAAAAAAACCGCAAACAAAAAAAAAACAAAGTGCCCTTGAGGAAAACTATATGAGTACCTCAAAAACAAACAACTGTGAAGTGAGTTCCAATAGCAGAAATGCCTATTTTACTGTGAGTTCTGAAGCTTTTAATGAAAATAATATTAACAAAAAAATCTGATGATAGACTTGCTGCGAGTTCTGAAGCTCTCAATGCAATCAAAATAAATATGAAACTTGATAATAGACTTTTTTTAATGGCAAAGCCACTTTTTCGTCAGCAATCAGTTTCGCTTTGTCCAATGCCAACTAGTAATTTGTTAACATTACCGTTTCCTAGTACTTCTACAATTAACTCAGCAATATCATCCGCTTCGGGTTCGTGGTCCCACTTAACCAAGTTTTCATTGAAGTTAGGAGCAGCCCAAAACCCACGGTCCAAGTCGAAATAGACAGATATATAACTATGGTAAATCGCGGGCGAAGCCCAAATTCTTCGAAAATTTTATCTGCTTCAAAAATATCTAGGGATAACAGTGCATCCTCTACTAGCCGTCAAAACCGTTTTCAAATATTGCCAGATGACAACAACGAACGATCCACGAACAAAACATTCACGGCGCCACCAATCTATTTGAGAGAAAAAAATTCAAACACTTTTATTCAAAAATTAATCTCGGTCATTGGTGATAATAAATTTCACATCGTTCCAATAAAACATGGTAACATTATGAAACTAAAACTCAAATTTGTTTTTTTTATTTATAACCTGAATGGTTCTTTTATTATAGTTGAAACGCTTACAACTGTCACTGCAAACTGACTGTGCCACTTTCATACTCTTTAACCTATTTATACAAAGTATACTTTGATATATTTCTACAGTATTTCACCTACAATTCTTTTTCTTATGCTAACTAGACAATAACTTATTTCATAAATATTATTTAACTTTTGACCCAATTACAAAATATCGATATTGCACAGTTTGTCAGCGCAAAGAAAATAAAAAGTAACCAAGTGAATGCAGTGGTTACTGATGTTTTTTTATGCATCTTTTTTTATTTATTGTATCTTCATATATGAACTAACAATAAGTATTCAAATCTTAAATCTAACATATAATTAATAAGCCCGACCAATGCCAGACATAACTAATTGATAGTTGTAAATAATACATAAGTAGTGATAAGCAAAAAAAAAGTATTCCCAGCAACTTCATTCGGAGTGTTTATTATTAGAGCCCTTGTATCTCTCTTTTTTATGCGGATGTGTCCAGTAAAGTTCAAAATATTACGAGCAAGTGGATTAGGATGTGACTCGAGTTTTGTTAGATATTTGCCTGCGTATTTTGCAATTTCTTCTGTTACTAGTGGCATATTTAAATCACGATGTATATTTGAATTCTTAATGTACAATGGAGCAGATGTTATTAACCTTAAAATTTTGTTTTGTCTTCGTTGAATTCTCTCTACATTGGAAGCAGAAGCAGTGCCCCATAACTAGATACCGTAACATCATATTGGCTGTAAAAGCGACTTGTATATTAAAAGTTTGCAGTCTAGGCTGAGTGTTGAATTTCTGCCAATCAGCCAATGTACCTGAGTTAATTTTAGTTTCATTTGAGTTAACTTATAGTCAATGTGATGTTTCCATGTAAACCGTCGATCGAGGTGTATACCAAGATATTTCACATGTGAATGTTGAGGAACAACTTGATTATTAATCTGAATGCGGGAACAAGTATCTCTTCGTAAGGTAAATGTTATATGGACACAATTTTGTTCATTTACCTTAATTCTCCATAAGTTTAACCATAGTTTCATTTATCTAATGTGTTCCTGGAGTTTTCGGGATGCCACATCATGGTTTTCGTGCATACTAAGGCAGGCGGTATCGTCGGAAAATGTAGAAGTGTGGATACTACTGCTCACAGGCATATCACAAGTATAAATCAAATATAAAAATGGCCCCAGTATACTCCCCTGTGGCACGCCTGATGAGATAGTTTCAGGCATACTCATAAAGTGTCCTTCCACAACTGTGAATTTTCGTGCAAGAATGTAACTTTTCAAAAGATTTAGAACGTTTATTGGTAAGTATGTCTTCAATTTCCAAATAAGGCCTTCATGGCACACTTTATCAAATGCCTGAGAAACATCAATAAACAGGGCAGAACAATACTTCTTTTCCTCAAATGTTTTTCTGATAAATTAAACCAATCTATGCGTTTGCTCAATGGTGCTATGCTGGCTTCTAAAATCAAATTGATGGTCCGGGATGCACCCATTATCAGTTAAAATTGAAGACAATTTTGTCATGAGTAGCTTTTCAAAATCTTTGACATTGTTGACAGTAAACTTATCGGCCTATATGACTCAGCCTTGGTAAGATCTTTACCTGGGTTTGGAATCATTTTAACCTTGGCAAGCTTCCAGCAGTCTGGATAACACTTCAGTCTTAAAATGGCATTAAAATAAATAACAGGATTCTAATTGCAGTACGAGGTAATTTAATCAGCATCTGGTTACTAATTCCATCCATACCGGGAGCTTTTTTCGCGTTGAGTTCGGCAATTAGTTTTTGTACATCACACATCGTAAATTTTAACGGTCGAGGCGGTAGAGCAACTACACTCGGCAAATCAGCAACACCGGTACATGTATTTGGTGTAAATACGGATTTTAAATGCTCAGCAAATATGTTACCTTTTTCAGTATCGCTTCTTGCCCAACCTCCGGTAGATGAGCGCAGAGGTGGCTTAAACTCAACGGGTGTTTTAAGCTTTTTAGCAGCGCGCCACAAAGAGTAATTAGATGCTGGTGTGACATCAAGGCCTTCCAGATAATTTTTAAAAGTTGCAGTTTTTTCAGATGCAAGCAACTCTTGGAGTCGTTTAGTGCACTCTTTAAATTTGATTTTGTGTTGAGGTGATCTGTGCTGTTGCCATTCCCTTCTAGCTCTTCTTTTTTCACGTACGAGATGTTCAACGTCTGTAGAATAAATTTTATTGAACCCAGTATGCGGATGGGAGGTAGTGGCATGTTCAGAAGCTCGTTTAATATTCTCGTTAAGATTTTCAATGTTCGATTCAATATCATTGGGTGTTCTTAGCGTAATATTTTCCGTGCAATGACTACTAAGATATTTTTTGAATCCCAGCCAATTAACACCATTTATCATCTTGACATATGGGTGAGGTAAAGCGCTTCTCAGTGGGCTACACTGAGAAACTGTGTAACAAATTAGTGCAATCCAGAGGTACGAGGTTTTTTCACAATATTCCTCCCCCCTTGGCGGAGGAAAACATCTAGCTATAGAAGAAAACATCTAGCTATAGATGTTTTCTAAATATAGTAATTGGATCAAATGCTTAAATGTTAATGTAAAATATATAAGTAAGTGACATGTAGGTGATCTATTCTATAAAATACATAAGTAAGTGCCATCGACTCACAACATACCTCCCCCCTTAGCGAAAAGAAAATACGCATTTTTTTTCTGTTGATGTTCTGATTCTTGACATTAGCTTGACGTGCTTTTGTTTAGCCTTATGTGTTGAAATCTTAATTTTCATTTTATTAAGAAACTAGAATCGCCAATAAAGTTGTTCTCAGTTGAGCTGAGATGTGTTAATGGTCGAAAATTATGATTTATGTAATGGACGGCCATCTTAGAACGAATATACTTTTATATGGGGTGTTTGCCTTGTCGGTACATCGTAACAAAACATTGCAAGTACACATACCGGCTTGTTCGACATCTAATGTTGGATGTTTGTGCCCATCCATCAGAAACTTACTGACAGATTGTCCGTTAGAATCCACTTTGAAGTTATTCGTCATATAACTCGTTAGATCTCTGTTTTCACTTTTCAGTTTGTTGGATATATGGTATCTCTTTTCATTATGTAGTACGTTGAATGTAAGCTTGCATCAGTTTGCGATTAACCTTCTTATCTTGTAAAATTTTGGATAACAGAACGAAGAACTACCTCACTTAGGATATTGGAAAAAATCTGCATGTATCCTGTTAAGGTGTACTCAAAACGTGGACAGTATGGATGACAGCAACGGAACTAGCATCGTCCTAGTAGTTGATTTCGTAGAGTTGTAATCTATATAAAGATTTGTTTGCAGTGTTCCTGGGATTTGACTTTCCGGAATAATCTGATCGAGCAGATTATTGGGAGTCCTGTTATGCCATCAGTAATTCATCTCACCCGTTAGATAAAAGTATTACTTGATGTTTCAGCTGTTGTTTTTGTAGTGTATGCTGTTGATTTGGTTGTTTGAGAATTCATCCGTTATGATGTTCTTTTTGGGTAAAGTTGTAGCTTCAGATATTATTTAACTGTTGGCGACAAGAGACTATACGCCTTGTGTTGTCAAAATTAGACGACTATTGCATTTGTTGTTGTGTTGTTGTTGTTGTTGTTGTTATCTTTGTTGTCTTCACTGCATGTATGCCAATCTTCTTATTCTGGAGGTTGTAGTTCATCCGTGGTTGCACTTATCTTGGCTTACAATAAATTTAATTTGTTTTTATGTTTCAAATATAAAAATAAATTTTTTTCTTTTATACGCAATAATTATTTATATATTTCAATTTACTATTAACGTAATCATAAGAACTAAAATTTCCCTGACTCAAGAATATGATTTGTATTCCTGATAATCAAGAGATGTGCTTGAGTACTTGATAACTGTCAGAATTTGTGCACTTGCGTTTAACTTCAAATTAGTCCAAGCTTACTGAATAATTGTTATTGGAAGGGCATTTAAACACATCTAGTATGACATACATTTATTCACATACATACATATGTGGTTTTCTTTTCTTAACCTGTAATTTTAATGTAAATGACCATTTTTGGTTTTCTTTCTTTCAATATATTACTTTCTTTAAAAAAACTTATATATTATGAGATAATGTTTTAACTTTTTCATAGCTCTACTAGTTTTGTTATTGATGGTTTTTTTTGTATACATATGTATATTAGAGCGCGTCAATTTGTATGGGACGGAAAAAATGAAAAAATCGCATATGCGGGAAGTAATCTACGAACAATTCTAAGAAAATTTGCCTAAGAAACTATCTGTGTAAAATCGATTCGGATGCCGCGATTTTTAAAGGGAAGTTTCATATTCAGGTTATAGAAAATTTTGTTAGAAAAACTTAAACAGATAGCTTATTTATGAGTGTGAGGGTAAGAAAACGCTAAGTTTTCTTCTAAACCCTTTGTTTTTACTTCTTATTTTTAAAGTACACTTATCCCTCGATTTACACAATACTTTTTTTAAGGTGTTAATCGAGGGAAAGGTATACTTTTGTTTGTTGACCATATATTGAAATAAAACTAAAATTATCCTTTAAGTTTTCTACGATTTATTGTTTTATTTGCAGTTATTAATTTAGCAATAAAATCAGAAAGAATAAAATAAATTTTAAGTGTATTGTTATTAATACAAAGTTAGTTTCTAGATTTGAAAAAAGAACTAAATAACTAAGTTTTTAAGTCCTGCCTGCTTTCCAAGCGTGGATTTTTTTTTCGACTAACATCAGTCACAGCCATAATACTTTCACGATTTTTTTCCGTTACGCGCCGAGAAACACTGGTTAAAAGTTTAACGCATCGTTCAGTTCCTTGAATGTGGCATGGAACTTGTGGGTCAGGAAGTGGTGGATCTTGAAATTCTAAATATTCCTTCAAATGGTCATACGGAATATCTCTTGTAATTGGTGGTTCTGATAAAATACTGTCATCATCTAAATCTATCATATTGAAATAATTGCAGCAGTCAAAATTAATGTTACATTTTTTGTACTCTCTAAGCTTTTCTGCATCGCAAAGTTTGTTACGGTAGTACAAAATTTTTTGTATTGCCTGGTCGCGTATTGATTTACGATCATCGTAAAGCATTGAAAGCATAACATTTTCTGGATGAGCAAAGTATGAGTTATTTTGAACTACAGAGTAAACAATTTGCCGCACATTCAAGGGAAGAAACTGTGTGAGGCGAATAAACTTAAATAAAAGCGTACTGCCGTAAATAACAGAATTGTAGTATTTGATGTTAAAGTACATGGGAACATAAACTCTTATTACGTACTCTGCTAGAGTTTTTAAGTAACTAGTGGGTGAACTTGTTGCGACGTACAATCGTAAAATTCTGCTGGCCTTGGTTAACCAACGGGAGTGCGCTACAGGTCCAGGCTTTATGTTAGCTAAGTCAACAGAAATAAAACCATTCGATATTGCTGAAGCCATTTGAAGCAAATACTTTACGTCATTAGATAAATCAAGCTTCCATTCGTCTGATGAAGAAGGTGGCATGTTCTCTAGCGGAATGGCTGTAAATTCAACAACCCTCTGAAAAAATTTTAAACTTTTTTTAATAAATGTTAAAAAAAATATTCTGGAAAAATTATTTTCCCACCATTTTCTCACAGCACGTAATTTGTTTACTAATTAAGCCGCTGGCAGTTCTTGGTCCGCTCGTTTTCGAATTATCCAGAAATTCGAATAGGTGACGAAAAGGCAATTCATTAAAATGTAGGAGACATATAAACCAATGCAATGGTCTTCCCAATGCGATCTCGAAACGCCGTATTATGCCATTTGAAACGCCTGTGTTAGTGTTTTCTCCATCACTACAAATACCAATTAAATTATTTAAACTGAAACCTTTTTTGCTGAAAAACTCGCTAAGCTGCCTTTGCTTTGTTAAAGCATCTTCAGCTTGAACTGTAACATATCCTAATAGTTTCGAGTTCGGCTCTTTAAGGACGACTAAATGTGCTTCTTTAACCATGCTTTGGTGGTATTTGCCGTCAATTTTTTCCATTGTTAATGCGTCATCTTTTCTGCCATCAAATGAAAAGTAGCATAGGTTGGTGTCTCCTGCTTGACTCTTGCGTACTGCTTCCCGTCCCTTCATCTTTTCTCTGGCGACTTTATTTTTATCCATAATTATTAGGTCTCCAGTTTCATCTCTATAGTCAATATCCTTAAATAGAGCTGTCGCTAAACCTGAAGCTACTCTGTCAGATATGCCGAATCTGTCGCACATCATCGCGAAATTTTAAGCCGAGTACCTTTTGGTATAAGCTCGTGGTTTCGGTGAAATTAATACATCCTCAGATGGTGCACTTAGCTCTATAAGCTCCTCCACCTCCATGTTTAACTGGCTTGGTTGATATGTCGAATCATGACTCACTGGTAGGAAGGTTGTTATTGTTATTGTTGATACTTGGTCAGAATGATTCTCTGGAATAGTCAGTTTTCTATCATTGTGTTGATCTAGCATAAAAAATGTCAACCTTTTTGGAATTTCTCCACATTTGCATTCATGTACTTTTAAATTACATTTGCATTTTCCAATGAAAAACAAATCATCAATCGATTCCACAAAACGATTTAATTTACTTTTAGTTTTTATTTCTCTTTGGTACTTTTCAATAAACTGGTTTAGTTTTAGTAAAATGCTTTTTTCATTCATAAGATTAATAAAAAGTCGATTCCATATTTCAGTTAATTTATTTAACACGTCATCAGTGAAGTTCTTGTAAGCACACTTTTTTCCTTCTTTTTTTGCCTGGTAACCCAAGAAGAAATAATACTTTAATACATCACGCTTGCTTGGTAAGTTAAGGCCACTAAAATCTTCTGGTGGTCCAAAAATGGAAATATCTGGGGAAGCCATATGAGATATGGTAGATTCAGATGAAGAAGATGGAAAATTATTTTCCATTTTACTAGATTATAAATTTAAAATGCAAAATCGAATAGCCAATAAAAAAGCCGAACGTTTTATTTTTTCACTCGCGTAGTTGAACTTAAATCACACAAATCTTAGTACTTATCACAATGTTTTGTTTTCCTTTTATTGAATATAAATTTAAAGATTCAAACGTTTATTGATTATAAAAACTTATTTATGAATTTAAAAATTTACTGAATAAAAATTAAAAAATTTTATCAACGAAAACTAGACTGTTAGAAAAAAATTGCAACTGCACTGTTTTTAATAAAAATAAAAACGTTAAAAAGGCACCACTTGTTCAAGCGATTTTTTAATTTAACGAACGAGCCTATCTTTTAACACTTTTTTCTTAAATTTTTTTCTACTCTGGTCTTACTTTTCGTTAACGCTGGAAGCGATTTTTTTTTTAAAACTTCAGAATAGTTTTCAAAAAAGTTTTTCAATTCCTTTAAAGAAAAAACATGTGTAAAATTTTATTTCAAAATAAAAGTACTCTTAAAGTTTGCGAATTGATAAATATTACATTTTTGCGTTTTCAAATGCGAAAATTTCATTAATTTAATATACAGAGGAAATTTTTTTTTTTGCACTCTTCAAGGTTTTTACTCGCTGATTGCACGGATGTTACGATCGTAAAAATCGAATGTGTTATATCGTTCGTAATACCGGGAAACCACTGTACCACTTTTCAAAAAATTAAACCTTCCAATTATTGTCAAAAAGCTAAAAATATAAGTTTTGTACATGTAATTTACTTCTATGTAAACATATTTGATACAATTTTTTATACTACCTAAAACTAAATTTCCCCTTAAAAATCGCGGCATCCAAATCGGTTTTAGACCCATACTTTCTTAAGCAAAGTTTCTCAAAATGATCCGTAGAACATTTTCCGCATATGCGATTTTTCGAAAAAAAAAATCGACCCGCTCTAATGTATATACTCTTACAAAAAATTTTTATTCAATTATAAATTGCATTTTAGCTTACAATACAAATTTTCGTTTTGTTTCATTACAAAACTTGCAAATTAAATTCTAAATGAATTAAAAAAAAATAGAGTAACATTGTACCAATTATATGTTTAAATAAAATCTAATACAAAAGAAAGTATTCATCAATACATGTTTTCAGTCAATTGTAAATTAGATTATAAATTTGCAAAGAAATTAAAAAAATTAATACATTTTTACCAATATGCTGACATAAAATCTAATACAGAAAAAGTATTACTAAATTAATGTTTTCAATCAAGCATTTAATTGATTCAATTAAATTTTTAATTGTATTAACTGAGTGGAAAAATTAATTAAATATTTTTATTTTTATATATATTTATAATACACACACATATGCATATACATATACATATTTATAATTTCCCCTTTTTCCAAAAAAGTTACTGGCGGTTGCATCATTAAATTAATTTCGTAATTGCTTTTTTACACTGTTACATTTACTGACCTAGCCTAAGGTTTTCCAACCTTGAAAAACTCAAATTACTTTGATTTAATTTTAAATTTACAAATAATTTGTTTTAAATAAAAAAAAGTTCATTCAACACACATGTGCATATATGTATGTATGTATCTGATGATTACTCAGCAAGCATTTAATGTTTTGGTTTATTTTTTTTCTTTTTTTTGTGCTTGTAATTTTGTTGTAGTTGCAAAATAATGTTCTACTTTTAAATATGACGAAAGACAATAAAACAAAACAAAAAAAAATTAAATTAAATTTCAAATATGAAGTCATGAAAGTTTAATGATCTCTATGAAAACAATTTAAACCTTTGTTTTATAATCATGAAAGACAATCACTGAATGAAATAAAATTAATTGTAAGAAATTTTGTATAAATAGCTAATAAGAAATAAAAGAAAACACAGTCAGTTTGCAGTGACAGTTGTAAGCGTTTTACCTATAATAAAGAATACCTACGATTCCCAAGGGAACCTCCAGCTTATAAATAAAAATACCCTATAACATAATTTGGTGCAGCCGGTAATGCTTTGCATGCTATTGGCTTGTTTCTGGCTTGGAAAGTTTCTGTTGGTACAGCTTTTATAGCTCGCCTTAAAAGCAGTGAAGAGCAAATGCAGTCAGTTTAGTGGCCGCAAATTGATCCTTGCTACAATATAATTTCGTCTGTTTCTGACTTGGAAAGTCTCTGTTAGTATAGCTTTTATAGCTCGCTTAAGAGGCAGTGAAAAGAAAAGTGTAGTCGACTTTCTGGACGCATATCAATCCTTATGACCATTATAATTTATTAAAAATAAGTGTATTTCTTAACTAAAAAAATTAAACCTTGCACTGTAGATTTTTTTTGTGTGTGTATTTATAAATTTTTCTGTAACGAAAAATTACAAGTCCTGGTTTGGTCAGTCATAAGGATGGTAAGTATAAATCTAATTTAATCGACAGTCCACAAAAACAAACGGACAAACTAATACTACAATTAAAAGACTACAACATAAACGTTGATAGTCTTAAAGTACATGTATAGTCGGAGTTGAAAGCCATTAAGTCTGATAGAATATTTATAAATGGTCATAAAGAAATTGTAAGGAATAACAAATTTACTAAGTTAGAAGAAGTAGGATATATACTTGGAGTGATAAGTGAAATAAACGGAAATAAGTCAAAGGAACTCGGAAACGTATCGAAGAGTTAGAAAAGTCGAAATTAGGTTTGGATAAATTTAGTAAAAAACTAAAAAGTGATATAGATTATACAAATGAGTTGTTAGAACAACAGGTGAAACAGAACGAAGAACTAAGATTACGGTTACGACAGAAAGGACCGAGTGAGAAGGATATTGAAAAACACTTAAAATTAAAATACTTGATTAGCGAGAAGGACAACTCGATACAAAGATTATCGGTAGCATTGTCAAACGCGAAGAGTTAACTATATATTGCCTACAGATCTCGTTCACCAGCTTCTTCAATTAGTTTGCGAGAAAAATCCACAGTCACGGACTTATCACATACTACCCAAAGGCTTCCATCAGTAGTAATTCATACACAACAAGAAATTATAGAACAAGACACAAATACAACAGAACATAATAAAAATTTTCACAAGGAGGAAGAAGGGACGAAATTATTGAATAAAGTGAAAAATTTACTATCAAACGCGAGAAAAACGGTTAACAGAGGATACACAACAGATACTATTAAACGAAAACTAGGAGATTTAGCAGAATACGAGAAGGAATTTAAAGAACTGAGGCTAAAAGAAGAAGTTCAGCTTAAAAAAGAATTTGATAAATACATACAAGAAGCTAGGAATTCACTAAAGAAGTACCCGTCATCCCCTATAACCACCGAAGAAGATTCCAGTAGGATAAATACAAAAGTATACAAGATGCTTGCAATCTCGACAATTACCACAATAGTAAAAAATATAGTCCCCACATTTTTCGGCACCGAATGACCAGATTTAACATCGGAAGTGTTTCGATTCGTTCAAGGATTTGAACTAGTAGAACGGAGCTGTCCTCTGAAGAAAATGGAGTCCCAACATGGAGTATCATAGAATACCTGAAACTGCGATTAATGGGACCAGCTTACGTTCAAATAGCAACACAAACATTCGGCACCATAGACGCTTTGTGTGATTCAATAAAAGAGATGTATTTGAAGACGAAGATCAAATAAGAGAACTCATAGTTTCGTGCAAGCAAGGATATCAAGAGTCAGCAAGCAGATTTGGTAATCGACTGGAAACTTTACTAAATGAAGCCGGGAGCTTAGTACCAAATGAATGGAGCGAAGAAGGTAACAGAAAAACGATACTGGAAGACTTCAAAAGAATAGCAGTAAGAAGCTTTAATAAATGTCTTAGGGACCAGGCATTAAGGACTAGGTTTATTGGCCAACAAAGCGACGGCTTACATAAGCTAACTCCAATAGTAGAAGAAGCAACTTTTTGGAGAAAACCCCATCACAATAAATACTATTACCCTAACTACTCAATGCAGTTTCTGTAAGCAACAAGGTCACAACAGAAAAAATGGTAAACAGAGGCTTAACACACCATATTGCAATACATGTGGAGAATATGGGCATGAAATTGAGCCAGCATGTGAATCAAACCGAGAAACTAGAGTTGACAAGTGTGATTACTGCAACAATAAAGGACATAAGGAAGTAGAATGCAGAAAAAGTTTAAGACCATTATTCTGTAGGATATGCAGACACTCAGAAAATCAGTTTTGTAGAAAACCACAGCAAAGATAATCAAACAACCCAAACACACCGCTGAACACAAACTGACAACCACCTATCGGTAATTACTTTAGAATAAATGACAATGACCAACGACAACACAATAACACGCAAAGTGGTCAACAGTCTACAACCCAAAAGTGCATCAATGCCAACATGAATCAAGTATACCATGGCCGTGGGAGAAATGAGCAGCCAAAATGCTATAATTACAATGAAACGGGACATCTAAGAACTAACTGCCCAGCACGAAATTCGGGAAACTCGCGGTGGCCCAGCCAAAACTAATGGACTGGGATGCCGAAAATGCATGGACACACGAAAAAATTTAAATGAAATCAGCAAACGAAAATTTATTATCATTAAACCAAGTGAGCGTTGAAACTAAAAGGACTGGCAAGAAAATACATTGGCATAAAAACACCCATACCTACATACCGCAAAATTATACAGAAAAAACTATTCTAACTGCTGGTCTTAGTCGCAAAAAGAACAGAATCTGCATGTGGTAACAATAGAATGGTAGAGAAAAATAACTTTCCATGATTTGAAGCACTGGGTAAAATCTTATCTTTACTGGTAGATACAGGAGCAGAAACCACATTAGTAAAAGCTCAAGCTTTAGCACCACACGTGGAGATAGACTCGAGCAATCAAAGGGACTTGTCAGGCGCATTTGGGGGAAATATTACAATGAAAGGAACTATAACTGCACAACATGCATGCATAAAAACACTTGCAGTGCAGATGCATGTAGTACCAGAAGTTAGCCGACTTCCAGCAGATGGATTACTCGGTGGAGATGTATTATGGAACAGAACTGTTACCGATACAATTAACAAAAATATAAAATTTTTTGATAATAAGAAAGAAATAGCGAAAAAACCCCCCAGGTGTATATAGCCGAAAATTTATATGTCAAGGGGCGATCCCAGGCAATAACATCGGTCGTAGTTAAAACAGCTAAAGGAGAAATTATAGTAAATAAATTAGAAATTTGGCCAGGGGTTTTTGTGGAGGAATCTCTAACAACGGTCAAGGAGGGCACCGCATTTGTGCCCATTTTAAACACTAATGGTTCTACAATAAATATCAATGAATAAATAGGTTTGAGTTATGAGAACCCGAAAAACTACACACTAGAAGCGAGAAAAGTTATAAATACAATAGGAACTACAGATAAAGCAGTGAAAAGTAAGTTACTTATTAAAACAATACCCTTGAACTCAGATTTGAACCCGGAAGAGCGGGTTTCGATCGAAAATATTTTGAAATCGTACGACGATGTGTTTCAACTACCAGGAGACAGTATAAGCAGTATAGGCTACCTGAGGTTCTTCGAAATGGGATTAATAGTCAAGTAGGCCAGATGATCAAAGACGGAATTATATCTTCCAGCACTTCTCCTTGGAATTCACCAATCCTTCTGGTACCCAAAAAGGCGGGAATAGATTGAAAGACAAAATGGCATTTGGTGGTTGACCTCAGGAAATTTAATGATGCTACTATAAAACAAGTTTTTCCCATACCACGGATTGACGAGATCCTGGACCAGCTGGGATACAGCAAACACTTTTCGACTCTCGATCTAGCAAGCGGGTACCATCAAGTTTTAATGGGCCCAAGCGGTAGACAGAAAACGGCATTCAGTACGAATTTTGGCCATTTCGAGTTCAATCGTATGCCTTTTGGGTTAACAGGAGCACCAGCCACTTTTCAGAGAATCATGAATTCAATATTAACCGGTCTACAGGGTACCGACTGTTTTGTATATTTGGACGATATAGTTATATACGGAAGAAATCTATAGGACCACCAGATACGATTAAAGCGTGTACTAGATTTCTTCAGAAGGTATAATCTCAAGGTACATCCCGAAAAGTGTAATTTTCTCCAAAGGGATGTATTTTATCTGGGCCACCAATGTTCAGAAAAGGGAGTATTACCGGATCCCAGTAAGAGAAGAGCAGTGAAGAACATACCGCTGCCCAAAAATATCAGAGAACTACAAACATTTCTGGGTATGGTTAAGTATTATAGGAAGTTTATTCCAAACTCCTCAGGTATTGCACTACCACTTAACAAATTATTAAGAAAGGACATGAAATTGGAATGGACTCAGGAGTGCCAACAAGCCATGGATAAACTGAAGGCAGCAGTCGCAAATGCACCTCTACTGCAATACCCTGATTTTACAAAACCATTTATTCCTACCACTGATGCCAGTAATGAAGCCTTAGGACCTATTCTTTCTCAAGGAGAGCCAGGTAGTGATTCACCAATTTACCTCGCGAGCAGAGTGCTAAGCGCCATAGAGAAGCGATATTCTACAATAGAGAAGGAACTACTTGCCATCATATGGGCAGTAAAGACGTTTAGACCTTATTTACTAGGCCAACCCTTCAAAGGGGTAAACTTTAATCTTTGGTAGAATTCGCCTTTTCTGTAAAATATATGTGCGCCACTATACGTGCGTCAAAGTAAGACGACCATTTAGTAAACCCTACTCTATTACAGGAACTAGTGGACAAGTTACCAACCGATAATTTACTGCAGTGGGCTATATTTTCTAAGGATATTGCTCGTCCGAATTTACTAAACTTTTTTGATTGGTTGTATAACATAGCGGAAGCCACATGCCGTGTCACCATCCCAGTGTTTGAAAATGGCAATAAATTATCTAAGCAAGGTCAACTTAACACACATTCCAACTCTGTAGTTAAAAAACAACAGCAGTGCTTATTTTGCAATGCAGACCATAAAACTGCTCATTGTTCTAAATTTACAGACATGACAGTAGCTGAAATATGGGATTTTGTAAAATCTAAACATTTATGCCGTGTGTTTGGGTAAGCACCGACGCAGGTGTTGGTATCAAAAACCGTGTCGTAAATGGTTGTGGCGTTAATCACAACCCGCTACTTCACAACAACGAACAACGAACATAGTGCCACAGACAGTACACTAAATAGCCACAAATCGCTTTCCGAATCGTTTTTCCGAATACTCCCAGTAACTCTATACAATGATAATAAATCTATCAGTATATACGCTCTAATGGACGATGGTTCATCTCTGACACTCTTAGACGAAGAAGTTGCTGCGATTTTAGATGTGTGTGGCATTAGAGAACCACTTTGTATTCCATGGACAGGCGAGATTCACGATATGAAAATGATTCTTAAAGGATAAATTTAAAAATTTCGTCAACGAAACCAAATGCGAAGGTATTTCCTATTAACAATATTTATATAAAAAGTTCCTAAAGGAGGCGTTTGCGATAAACTTAATGTCTACTGTGATGATAATGGAGTAATAAAGGTAAAAAATCGTGCTCAATATGCAACAACCGCTTGTGGAATTCAGCGAGATCTGATCATACTATCAGGTAATCACCATGTCACAAATTTAATAATTATGAATTTTCATTACGAAACTGATTTGAACGAAATTTGTCAAATATACTTTATTGTAAAGCTGAGAGTTGCCTACAAAGGTGTACGAAGAAATTGTCAGTGGTGCAAAAATGAATCAGCAAAACCGGTTTCACCTCAATTGGCACCAGTACCTTTACGTACGTTGGAATAGATTATTTTGGCCCTATAGCAGTCAAGTGTGGCAGAAAGTCTCTAAAGCGATGGAGTGTGATATTTACATACCTTGCCATCACAGCGATTCATATCGAGATAGCCCAAAGTCTTTCAACAGATTCGTTTCTTATGTGATTGAGAAATTTCATAGCCCGGCGAGGTATGCCAGCTGAAATATTCAGTGACAATGGAACTAATTTTCGAGGTGCCGAACGAATTTTGAGATGTGAGCTAGAAAATATTAACTTTTATGAAGTACAAATTAATATGGCATACAAAGGTATATCTTGGAAGTTTAACCCTCCAGCTGCTCCTCATATGGGGGGAGTGTGGGAGAGACTCATAAGATCTATAAAAAGTACTCTCTACAAAATTTGCCCCTCCCAAAGTTTTACAGAGGAAAGTTTGAGGATGTCTCTGATGGAAGTAGAAATGATATTTAATTCAAGGCCAGTTACGTATGTATCTGTTGAGAGTGCAGACCAAGAAGCAATTACACCAAACCACTTTATTTTGGGAAGTCAAATGGTGTTAAGCCGTTCTGTGAGGTAGAAAGTATTGAGTACAGAATGTGTCTTCGACAAAGCGAAATATTCGCCAACAGCTTTTGGCGCCGCTGGGTCAAAGAAATGATCCCAACCCTTACAAGACGAAATAAGTGGTCAAAAAGTGTTAAACCAATTAAAGTTTATGATATTGTTCTTATTGTAGATGAAAACTAAAAAAGAAACACTTGGACCAAGGGAAAGATAGTGGAAGTTACTACAGCAAAAGATGGTCAAGTGCGAAGAGCGAAAATAAGAACTATAAACGGAGTTGTCGAAAGACCAGCAGTAAAATTAGCAGTGTTAGATGTCGATAATAAAAATGAGATCTTACTAGGAAGTGATTTACTGGGGGGAGAAATGTTACTGAAAATCTTAAATATAAATATCAGTTACAAATACGTGAATAGAGTTTACACCAAAAAATCAACTCAACTTAATTTTAATTGCAACTATGAATCTAAACTAAATTTCAGAACACTTAAAATGTGTATACGATTACTAAAACTAACATGAATTATTATATACTTTACATATACATATATTAAATTAAATCTATTTACTCTATAAAGTACAGCTAAAGGCTTAATATTGCAAGGCGCATTTAAAAATTAAATAAATATTTCTTAAAACAAATTATCTGAAACTAAGGTAATAAAAACAAATAAATATAAATAGAATAAAATTAATTAATAAAGAGTTCGCTTTCAGAATTTAAAACTTAGTTTTCTTTTAACAGCCATTATGAATACAATCGAATGCTCTTTGGTCTTGTTAATGCTCCAGCAGTTTTCCAAAAAGTTATGAATAGCCTAGTAGCTCAGATGAAACCAGGAGAGGTTTTGACATACCTAGATGATGTTATCATCCCAAGCAAAACGTTCGAAGAAGGTTTTGAAAAGACTTGAAGAGTGAAACGTGTTAAAAGAATACGATCTTACGTTGCGGCTGGATAAGTGAATATTTTTAAAAAAAGAATTATCCCATCTAGGGCATATTGTAAATAAACACGACATTACAGCTGGCAATGAAAAAATAAATGCAGTTCGAAACTTTAAACAACCTGCTAACCTCACCGAGCTACGAAGATTTCTGGGCTTGACTAGTTTTTTCCGAAAATTTTTAAAAAATTATGCGATAATTTTTACATCCCTTACGGCATTGTTGAAAAAATACCAACAATTTATGTGGCGCAAATGTCAACAAAAGTCCTTTGAAAAGCTAATCAACATTTTATGTAGCAAACCTGTTTTAGCTCTTTATGATGTAAACGCTTATGTACACATCCATGCAAGTGCAATAGGAATTGCGGGTATTTTGCTCCAATCAACAGACGAGAAAAATTGGAAACCGGTGTTTTATTATAGCCGACACTGCACACCCGCAGAATCGAAATACCATAGCTTTGAGCTAGAGACGTTAGGTGAGGTCGAAGGGGTTGAGCGATTCCGACTGTATATCATGGGAAAACACTTTAAGCTCATAACAGATTGTTCTCCTATAGCTAAAGCAAATGTGAAAAAAGAACTCACCCCTAAATTGGCTCGATGGTTCCCTAAAATTATGGACTGTTATTATGAAATCATCCATTTCCAGGTGTCGCAAATGGCTCACATTGATGCCTTAAGCCGTTCGCCGGAACTACAACCCGACGAATGTATTGGCACGGATCGTATAATGAAGGTAACATTACATCACGATGACTAATTATTGACGATGCAGCTGCAAGATACAACGTTAAAGGAAATTGTGTCTGTTCTAAAGAATGAAACGCTTTCAGCACAATCAAAACAAATTAAAGTCGATTACAAACCAATAAAAATTGTGTAGAAAGACCCCGGTTGGTTGTGCCGAAATTTTTTAGATGGCGCATAGTAAAGCTATGCCGTGACGATATAGGCCATTTTGCTCATGAGAAGACTATACAGCAAGTAAGCTAGCAGCGTGCATAGAATGTTGCTTTAATAAAACTAAAGCTGGAAAGAGTGAAGGTTGCCTATATTTAAGTGACCCTGAACCGATACCAGAAGTGGATGCGCCCGAGCCATTCAAATAGTAAAATTTTGGTAATTAAAATCGAAATTTTGTAATTTATGGGAAAATTTGGGTAATTAAAGTTAATGGTGCGAAGTGACGAGGGTTAGCGATGGTTTGTACATAGATATGTACGTGATGATGATGTTTTATTTTGTTGTCAATGGTGTGATGTGACGATGGTTTGTACATGGATATGCATGTGATGATGATGTTTCTTGTGTGAGCATAAGTGTGAGATAAGAATGGTTAGATGCCGGTCGTCGATGTACATATTCGTAGTTTTAGTTTTTTGTTTTAATTTTGAATTAAAGTGTGATTTTTTTTGGTTTGTCAAGTGGTTGCAGCATGTTTATGAGCTTAGAGTGCAATATTTTTTAAGTGAGAGTGTGCATAGAGAAAACGTTGCCTTAGTTTTTTTGTTATATTATTTTTAGCTAATGGAGATGGAAGAGTATTTTAGAAAAAAAAATTATTATGTATTTATGCTTGTGGGAATCTATTAATGTTTTTGTTGTTAGTTTTGTTTTAGTTTGATTTTTTATTTATTTTTTATCCTATGTTTAAAGAGTTTGAAGAGATGAATAAAATATGTAATTTATGAGCAATGAACTTATTTGAAGTTTGGAGAAATTGTAGTGAGTGTAAAGATATTTAAGATTTTCAATGAGAATTAAAGATGCGTGTGTATTTTTGTATGTTTATACAATAACTTGAGCGTTGGCAGATGAGTAAGTACTAGTATATGTATATATATATACAAAAAGTGAGTGTGTAATGCCGAGTACACATCTGGCATTTTCTTCTGTTTTAATAATTTTTTAAAATGAGTGCAACGCCTTTCACATTCACCCTTATTCTATTTGGCGTCGGCAACATAACACGACGCCGTTTTAAATGTTTTTTGGCACATCGGTATTCCCGTAGATATTATTGCCATTTATCGATGACTGTCAGCATATGTTTGGCATTCTGTACGAAAAATTGATGTTGATGTTGCCGTTCATTTTGTCGTCATTGTTTTTGATGTCGTGTTCTGTTGTGTGCATACCTCAATGAATTTGAAAAATAATTTAAATAGTAAAAATGTGAAAATATAAGAAATAAAAAAGTATATATACATACATACATACGTACATACATATTTATTTAAAAAAATTAAAAAAAAGGGAAAAATGCTAATATGGACAAAATAAAAATTACCAAACCCAATTAATTTGAAAAGCTTGTTTAGCAGTTGAAAAAAGTCCGCAGGGGCAGTGTTCCTAATACTTTCAAGATACAGTGGGAAATTGTTGTGACTGCACTAAATTCCCTCGGTGCACCATTAGAACTAGTGGTAAATGGCAAAATGTAAAGTAAATAGGGTGTTGGGAAAGTATACTGTATGAAAGAAATATTTTTACAGATCTGACGGGACTTGAGCTTTAAATTAAAAAAAGGTTGCAAACAATGCTGAGCGTTAAGCAACAAGAGGCAGCGTATATAAACAATTAGCAATAAGCCCCTTGGAGGAAGCTGCAATCTCCAATAAACGTTGATCTGATCCCTTTTGTTTCCAAAATCAGGTTCAATTGTATCCAATACATGCTTAAATGATGTTTTATTCAGCCGAAAATAAATTTAAAATATTAAAACGATGAACATTTCTCATTATTTCACAAAAATATGTCGAAATTTATCACTTACTTTTCATTGGGTAAATTACAAATGCAATGACTTTTGTCTGAGAAATCTTCTTTTCACTAATAAATTTTTTATTTTCTTCGTCCCGATACAAAAGAAAAACATTTTATTTTAATTTATGTACAAACCTTTTACTTATTCAAAAACACTTCTACCAAAAATAGTAACCAAATGAATCAGCTGTCTCAAATATTGGATATGTGTATTGCATTTATCGATAAACAGGCAACGTCGTCGTAACATTGTTAGTGAATACAAAGTTCGCATTGATGTTGTGTTAAATTGATGTTGTTTAAAAATTGACGACGATGTTGCCGACGCCAAATAGAATAAGGGTGATTATGTTTTTGATATGGAAAGCAATACCACACAATAAAAAAAATCGGAAATGGTAAACGTTACTACTAGTGCACACTGTTGCGATGTCACAAAATATCATAGTATGCATTACTTTTTTGGTTTGTAATATTCGTTTTAGCTGGGGGCTTGAAAGGGTAGTTTAGAAAGTAATTATGTGTGCTGGTAAGATATCAATGTTTTGTTTTTGTTGTTGTTTGATTTTAATTTTTTATGTGGAAAGAATTTGAAGAATGAATACACCCAGCAAAAAAAGAGACTCCAAAAAAGTCATGAAAATGTAGAGTTTGCGATCTGGACGTAGTGAAAATTTCGATACGATCTTATGATTTTTACATAGGGTTGTCATTGCAAGAAGTTCTCTTTTTCGATGCCTGGTCACTAAATTGGAAGCGATATTAGGAAAAATTTAATTTTTTGTGTTCTATGATAATTTTTTTATCCAGGAAAAATTGGAAATAGTTACCTATTTTAACAATTCGTTTCTTTTTATACGAATTTAAGCCCGAAACAGTGTTTTCATGTAAATTGAAGCAAATAGCTTTTAAATTTTAGGCTAAAATTAATTCATAAATTTCTTTAAAAAAACAATTTTTTTTTTAATTCTGATGAGTATTTTCTAACACTATGGAGGAGCTACAAGATTTTGTATGACTAAAATAAGCTTCTACATGGTTTTTTGCTCACTCTCGGCAAATTAAAAATATCGATTTTTTGTAAGCAATGAAAATGTAGTTCCACTAGAATGACTTCCATTTTGTTCACTGGGGCAATTTATGTGTGTTGTATTTATTCATTCTTTTTACTTATTTTGTAAGGAAATTGAAGTGTGTGATATTGACGATTGTCAAAGATTAGTTGTTATTTTCACTGCTTGCTGACATTTTTATCTGTCTATTAACTCTTACATTATGCATATGACTTAATCGTAATTCGTATAAATTGAGAAGTTTTCTAATCTAGCAGCAAGTACAGCATTGCATCTACAACTGTGAAATCCTCAATAATTTCGCCTTTAATAGTTTTAAGCATGTTATTAATCAATCAAAGTGACTTTTGAATAAAAAATATTTTTTTGGCCATTTCGAGTTCAATCGTATGCCTTTTGGGTTAACCGGAGCACCAGTCACTTTCCAGAGAATCATGAATTCAATATTAACCGGTCTACAGGGTACCGACTGTTTTGTATATTTGGACGATATAGTTATATACGGAAGAAATCTATAGGACCACCAGATACGATTAAAGCGTGTACTAGATTTCTTCAGAAGGTATAATCTCAAGGTACATCCCGAAAAGTGTAATTTTCTCCAAAGGGATGTAGTTTATCTGGGCCACCAATGTTCAGAAAAGGGAGTATTACCGGATCCCAGTAAGAGAAGAGCAGTGAAGAACATACCGCTGCCCAAAAATATCAGAGAACTACAAACATTTCTGGGTATGGTTAAGTATTATAGGAAGTTTATTCCAAACTCCTCAGGTATTGCACTACCACTTAACAAATTATTAAGAAAGGACATGAAATTGGAATGGACTCAGGAGTGCCAACAAGCCATGGATAAACTGAAGGCAGCAGTCGCAAATGCACCTCTACTGCAATACCCTGATTTTACAAAACCATTATTCCTACCACTGATGCCAGTAATGACGCCTTAGGAGCTATTCTTTCTCAAGGAGAGCCAGGTAGTGATTTACCAATTTACCTCGCGAGCAGAGTGCTAAGCGCCATAGAGAAGCGATATTCTACAATAGAGAAGGAACTACTTGCCATCATATGGGCAGTAAATACGTTTAGACCTTATTTACTAGGTCAACCCTTCAAAGGGGTAAACTTTAATCTTTGGTAGAATTCGCCTTTGCTGTAAAATATATGTGCGCCACTATACGTGCGTCAAAGTAAGACGACCATTTAGTAAACCCTACTCTATTACAGGAACTAGTGGACAAGTTACCAACCGATAATTTACTGCAGTGGGCTATATTTTCTAAGGATATTGCTCGTCCCAATTTACTAAACTTTTCTGATTGGTTGTATAACATAGCGGAAGCCACATGCCGTGTCACCGTCCCAGTGTTTGAAAATGGCAATAAATTATCTAAGCAAGGCCACCTTAACACACATTCTAACTCTGTAGTTAAAAAACAACAGCAGTGCTTAATTTGCAATGCAGACCATAAAACTGCTCATTGTTCTAAATTTACAGACATGACAGTAGCTGAAATATGGGATTTTGTAAAATCTAAACATTTATGCCGTGTGTTTGGGTAAGCACCGACGCAGGTGTTGGTATCAAAAACCGTGTCGTAAATGGATGTGGCGTTAATCACAACCCGCTACTTCACAACAACGAACAACAAACATAGTGCCACAGACAGTACACTAAATAGCCACAAATCGCTTTCCGAATCGTTTTTCCGAATACTCCCAGTAACTCTATACAATGATAATAAATCTATCAGTATATACGCTCTAATGGACGATGGTTCATCTCTGACACTCTTAGACGAAGAAGTTGCTGCGATTTTAGATGTGTGTGGCATTAGAGAACCACTTTGTATTCCATGGACAGGCGAGATTCACGATATGAAAATGATTCTTAAAGGATAAATTTAAAAATTTCGTCAACGAAACCAAATGCGAAGGTATTTCCTATTAACAATATTTATATAAAAAGTTCCTAAAGGAGGCGTTTGCGATAAACTTAATGTCTACTGTGATGATAATGGAGTAATAAAGGTAAAAAATCGTGCTCAATATGCAACAACCACTTGCGGAATTCAGCGAGATCTGATCATACTATCAGGTAATCACCATGTCACAAATTTAATAATTATGAATTTTCATTACGAAACTGATTTGAACGAAATTTGTCAAATATACTTTATTGTAAAGCTGAGAGTTGCCTACAAAGGTGTACGAAGAAATTGTCAGTGGTGCAAAATTGAATCAGCAAAACCGGTTTCACCTCAAATGGCACCAGTACCTTTACGTACGTTGGAATAGATTATTTTGGCCCTATAGCAGTCAAGTGTGGCAGAAAGTCTCTAAAGCGATGGGGTGTGATATTTACATACCTTGCCATCACAGCGATTCATATCGAGATAGCCCAAAGTCTTTCAACAGATTCGTTTCTTATGTGATTGAGAAATTTCATAGCCCGGCGAGGTATGCCAGCTGAAATATTCAGTGACAATGGAACTAATTTTCGAGGTGCCGAACGAATTTTGAGATGTGAGCTAGAAAATATTAACTTTTATGAAGTACAAATTAATATGGCGTACAAAGGTATATCTTGGAAGTTTAACCCTCCAGCTGCTCCTCAAATGGGGGGAGTGTGGGAGAGACTCATAAGATCTATAAAAAGTACTCTCTACAAAATTTGCCCCTCCCAAAGTTTTACAGAGGAAAGTTTGCGGATGTCTCTGATGGAAGTAGAAATGATAGTTAATTCAAGGCCAGTTACGTATGTATCTGTTGAGAGTGCAGACCAAGAAGCAATTACGCCAAACCACTTTATTTTGGGAAGTCAAATGGTGTTAAGCCGTTCTGTGAGGTAGAAAGTATTGAGTACAGAATGTGTCTTCGACAAAGCGAAATATTCGCCAACAGCTTTTGGCGCCGCTGGGTCAAAGAAATGATCCCAACCCTTACAAGACGAAATAAGTGGTCAAAAAGTGTTAAACCAATTAAAGTTTATTGTATTGTAGATGAAAACTAAAAAAGAAACACTTGGACCAAGGGAAAGATAGTGGAAGTTACTACAGCAAAAGATGGTCAAGTGCGAAGAGCGAAAATAAGAACTATAAACGGAGTTGTCGAAAGACCAGCAGTAAAATTAGCAGTGTTAGATGTCGATAATAAAAATGAGATCTTACTAGGAAGTGATTTACTGGGGGGAGAAATGTTACTGAAAATCTTAAATATAAATATCAGTTACAAATACGTGAATAGAGTTTACACCAAAAAACCAACTCAACTTAATTTTAATTGCAACTATGAATCTAAACTAAATTTCAGAACACTTAAAATGTGTATACGATTACTAAAACTAACATGAATTATTATATACTTTACATATACATATATTAAATTAAATCTATTTACTCTATAAAGTACAGCTAAAGGCTTAATATTGCAAGGCGCATTTAAAAATTAAATAAATATTTCTTAAAACAAATTATCTGAAACTAAGGTAATAAAAACAAATAAATATAAATAGAATAAAATTAATTAATAAAGAGTTCGCTTTCAGAATTTTAAAGCGACATACATTTGCTCTTAAAACTTAGTTTTCTTTTAACAGCCATTATGAATACAATCGAATGCTCTTTGGTCTTGTTAATGCTCCAGCAGTTTTCCAAAAAGTTATGAATAGCCTAGTAGCTCAGATGAAACCAGGAGAGGTTTTGACATACCTAGATGATGTTATCATCCCAAGCAAAACGTTCGAAGAAGGTTTTGAAAAGACTTGAAGAGTGAAACGTGTTAAAAGAATACGATCTTACGTTGCGGCTGGATAAGTGAATATTTTTAAAAAAAGAATTATCCCATCTAGGGCATATTGTAAATAAACACGACATTACAGCTGGCAATGAAAAAATAAATGCAGTTCGAAACTTTAAACAACCTGCTAACCTCACCGAGCTACGAAGATTTCTGGGCTTGACTAGTTTTTTCCGAAAATTTTTAAAAAATTATGCGATAATTTTTACATCCCTTACGGCATTGTTGAAAAAATACCAACAATTTATGTGGCGCAAATGTCAACAAAAGTCCTTTGAAAAGCTAATCAACATTTTATGTAGCAAACCTGTTTTAGCTCTTTATGATGTAAACGCTTATGTACACATCCATGCAAGTGCAATAGGAATTGCGGGTATTTTGCTCCAATCAACAGACGAGAAAAATTGGAAACCGGTGTTTTATTATAGCCGACACTGCACACCCGCAGAATCGAAATACCATAGCTTTGAGCTAGAGACGTTAGGTGAGGTCGAAGGGGTTGAGCGATTCCGACTGTATATCATGGGAAAACACTTTAAGCTCATAACAGATTGTTCTCCTATAGCTAAAGCAAATGTGAAAAAAGAACTCACCCCTAAATTGGCTCGATGGTTCCCTAAAATTATGGACTGTTATTATGAAATCATCCATTTCCAGGTGTCGCAAATGGCTCACATTGATGCCTTAAGCCGTTCGCCGGAACTACAACCCGACGAATGTATTGGCACGGATCGTATAATGAAGGTAACATTACATCACGATGACTAATTATTGACGATGCAGCTGCAAGATACAACGTTAAAGGAAATTGTGTCTGTTCTAAAGAATGAAACGCTTTCAGCACAATCAAAACAAATTAAAGTCGATTACAAACCAATAAAAATTGTGTAGAAAGACCCCGGTTGGTTGTGCCGAAATTTTTTAGATGGCGCATAGTAAAGCTATGCCGTGACGATATAGGCCATTTTGCTCATGAGAAGACTATACAGCAAGTAAGCTAGCAGCGTGCATAGAATGTTGCTTTAATAAAACTAAAGCTGGAAAGAGTGAAGGTTGCCTATATTTAAGTGACCCTGAACCGATACCAGAAGTGGATGCGCCCGAGCCATTCAAATAGTAAAATTTTGGTAATTAAAATCGAAATTTTGTAATTTATGGGAAAATTTGGGTAATTAAAGTTAATGGTGCGAAGTGACGAGGGTTAGCGATGGTTTGTACATAGATATGTACGTGATGATGATGTTTTATTTTGTTGTCAATGGTGTGATGTGACGATGGTTTGTACATGGATATGCATGTGATGATGATGTTTCTTGTGTGAGCATAAGTGTGAGATAAGAATGGTTAGATGCCGGTCGTCGATGTACATATTCGTAGTTTTAGTTTTTTGTTTTAATTTTGAATTAAAGTGTGATTTTTTTTGGTTTGTCAAGTGGTTGCAGCATGTTTATGAGCTTAGAGTGCAATATTTTTTAAGTGAGAGTGTGCATAGAGAAAACGTTGCCTTAGTTTTTTTGTTATATTATTTTTAGCTAATGGAGATGGAAGAGTATTTTAGAAAAAAAAATTATTATGTATTTATGCTTGTGGGAATCTATTAATGTTTTTGTTGTTAGTTTTGTTTTAGTTTGATTTTTTATTTATTTTTTATCCTATGTTTAAAGAGTTTGAAGAGATGAATAAAATATGTAATTTATGAGCAATGAACTTATTTGAAGTTTGGAGAAATTGTAGTGAGTGTAAAGATATTTAAGATTTTCAATGAGAATTAAAGATGCGTGTGTATTTTTGTATGTTTATACAATAACTTGAGCGTTGGCAGATGAGTAAGTACTAGTATATGTATATATATATACAAAAAGTGAGTGTGTAATGCCGAGTACACATCTGGCATTTTCTTCTGTTTTAATCATTTTTTAAAATGAGTGCAACGCCTTTCACATTCACCCTTATTCTATTTGGCGTCGGCAACATAGCACGACGCCGTTTTAAATGTTTTTTGGCACATCGGTATTCCCGTAGATATTATTGCCATTTATCGATGACTGTCAGCATATGTTTGGCATTCTGTACGAAAAATTGATGTTGATGTTGCCGTTCATTTTGTCGTCATTGTTTTTGATGTCGTGTTCTGTTGTGTGCATACCTCAATGAATTTGAAAAATAATTTAAATAGTAAAAATGTGAAAATATAAGAAATAAAAAAGTATATATACATACATACATACGTACATACATATTTATTTAAAAAAATTTAAAAAAAGGGAAAAATGCTAATATGGACAAAATAAAAATTACCAAACCCAATTAATTTGAAAAGCTTGTTTAGCAGTTGAAAAAAGTCCGCAGGGGCAGTGTTCCTAATACTTTCAAGATACAGTGGGAAATTGTTGTGACTGCACTAAATTCCCTCGGTGCACCATTAGAACTAGTGGTAAATGGCAAAATGTAAAGTAAATAGGGTGTTGGGAAAGTATACTGTATGAAAGAAATATTTTTACAGATCTGACGGGACTTGAGCTTTAAATTAAAAAAAGGTTGCAAACAATGCTGAGCGTTAAGCAACAAGAGGCAGCGTATATAAACAATTAGCAATAAGCCCCTTGGAGGAAGCTGCAATCTCCAATAAACGTTGATCTGATCCCTTTTGTTTCCAAAATCAGGTTCAATTGTATCCAATACATGCTTAAATGATGTTTTATTCAGCCGAAAATAAATTTAAAATATTAAAACGATGAACATTTCTCATTATTTCACAAAAATATGTCGAAATTTATCACTTACTTTTCATTGGGTAAATTACAAATGCAATGACTTTTGTCTGAGAAATCTTCTTTTCACTAATAAATTTTTTATTTTCTTCGTCCCGATACAAAAGAAAAACATTTTATTTTAATTTATGTACAAACCTTTTACTTATTCAAAAACACTTCTACCAAAAATAGTAACCAAATGAATCAGCTGTCTCAAATATTGGATATGTGTATTGCATTTATCGATAAACAGGCAACGTCGTCGTAACATTGTTAGTGAATACAAAGTTCGCATTGATGTTGTGTTAAATTGATGTTGTTTAAAAATTGACGACGATGTTGCCGACGCCAAATAGAATAAGGGTGATTATGTTTTTGATATGGAAAGCAATACCACACAATAAAAAAAATCGGAAATGGTAAACGTTACTACTAGTGCACACTGTTGCGATGTCACAAAATATCATAGTATGCATTACTTTTTTGGTTTGTAATATTCGTTTTAGCTGGGGGCTTGAAAGGGTAGTTTAGAAAGTAATTATGTGTGCTGGTAAGATATCAATGTTTTGTTTTTGTTGTTGTTTGATTTTAATTTTTTTATGTGGAAAGAATTTGAAGAAATGAATACACCCAGCAAAAAAAGAGACTCCAAAAAAGTCATGAAAATGTAGAGTTTGCGATCTGGAAGTAGTGAAAATTTCGATACGATCTTATGATTTTTACATAGGGTTGTCATTGCAAGAAGTTCTCTTTTTCGATGCCTGGTCACTAAATTGGAAGCGATATTAGGAAAAATTTAATTTTTTGTGTTCTATGATAATTTTTTTATCCAGGAAAAATTGGAAATAGTTACCTATTTTAACAATTCGTTTCTTTTTATACGAATTTAAGCCCGAAACAGTGTTTTCATGTAAATTGAAGCAAATAGCTTTTAAATTTTAGGCTAAAATTAATTCATAAATTTCTTTAAAAAAACAATTTTTTTTTTAATTCTGATGAGTATTTTCTAACACTATGGAGGAGTTACAAGATTTTGTATGACTAAAATAAGCTTCTACATGGTTTTTTGCTCACTCTCGGCAAATTAAAAATATCGATTTTTTGTAAGCAATGAAAATGTAGTTCCACTAGAATGACTTCCATTTTGTTCACTGGGGCAATTTATGTGTGTTGTATTTATTCATTCTTTTTACTTATTTTGTAAGGAAATTGAAGTGTGTGATATTGACGATTGTCAAAGATTAGTTGTTATTTTCACTGCTTGCTGACATTTTTATCTGTCTATTAACTCTTACATTATGCATATGACTTAATCGTAATTCGTATAAATTGAGAAGTTTTCTAATCTAGCAGCAAGTACAGCATTGCATCTACAACTGTGAAATCCTCAATAATTTCGCCTTTAATAGTTTTAAGCATGTTATTAATCAATCAAAGTGACTTTTGAATAAAAAATATTTTATATAATAGTATTAAAATATATATATTATATATTTTATAAATTAAATTCAATGAATTATTTGGTATATGAATGTAATATGTGCAACAAGGGTTATAAATACCAAAAGTGATTTTTGGATCACATCCAAAATCATGGTGTAGAGGACCAAGTGGTCATAAGTCATGACTCAAATCAAGAACGACAACTACCACTGAATAATCATCAATATACAGGCTTCACTTATCCTCAACAACTACAATATGCTCAACAATATCAATATCCTTATCAACAATAACCTCATCAAGAACAACAACTACAATATCCTCAACAACAACAGCATCAATATCCTTATCAGCAATATCCTCATCAAGAACAACAACAACAAAAACTACAATGTCTTTAACAACACCAACATCAATATCGTCATCAACAATATACTTATCAGCAATATCATCCTCAGCAATATCCTGGATTGCAGTAGAGTTTTTTCCCCGGCCTTTTTCGTTTCCTCCCAGGAAAGCGGGAAGTTTTTTTAAATATCCCAGGATCCCGCTCCAAGGAAATAATAAAAATTAAATTTTCCAGGCATTAACACAAATTTAATTAGAAAGTTTTAAACACTAACTAAAATATATCTTATGTATTAATAACACATAAATACTCGTATGTGAATTGAATTTTAAGACAGGAACTATATTTTTCAAAATTATAGTTTCTTAATTCCTCAAAGGTATTTTCCAAAACGTAAAACGTTGTAATATGAGATCAAACAAGTAAGAGTGCTATATGCGGCTGTGCCCTTTACCAAAGTGCGTTTTTGTAGTATACAGATACATACATAAGCACAGAGATATGTAGGTACATATTAATTTTGTGAAAAAATTCATACTTTTTTCTCTAGTGCAAGTTTTAGGTTTTTGACATTATGTTTAATTTGGTGCTTTTAAATTTTAGCGATTTATTTTATTTTGCTGATTTTAGTTTTGGCGATTTTTTTTCATATATGCAATTTTTTAATTTTGGCGATTTTTTTGATTTTGAAAATTTTTTTCATTTAGGCGATTTTTTTATTTTTTATATATATTATTTTTTTATTTTTTTGTGGCAATTTTTTTTAGTTTTGACACTTTTTTCTCGTTTTGGCGATTTTTTGGGTTTTTTTTTTAATTTTGGTGACTTTTTTCCGTCTGGCAATTTTTTTTATTTTGACGATTTCTTTTCGATTTAGGCGATTTTTTTAATTTTTGGCGATTTTTTTTCATATAGGCAATTTTTTTTTGTTTTGGCGATTTATTTTCGGGTTTTGTCGTTTTTTTGTTATTTAGCGAATTATTTTCATTTTGGCGATTTTTTTTTCATTTTGGCGATATCTGTTCATATAAGCATTTTTTTGTTTTGGCGATTTTTTTTCTTTTGGCACTTTTTTCCCGTTTTGGCGACTTTTTCAGTTTTTGGCTCTTTTTTTTAATTTCAGCGATTCTTTTTCGTTTTGGCGATTTTTTTGATTTTGCAGATTTTTTTTCATATAAGCGATTTTTTTAATTTTTGAAGATTATTTCATATAGGCAATTTTTTTTGGCGATTTTTTTCGGTGTTTGTGACGAGGGTTAGCGATGGTTTGTACATATGTACGTGATGATTATGTTTTATTTTGTTTTCAATGGTGTGATGTGATGATGGTTTGTACATGGATATGCATGTTGTTATGTTTTGTTGTGTGCGCATAAGTGCTAGATAATAATGGTTATATGCCGGTCGTCGAGGTACATATTCGTAGTTTTAGTTTTTTGTTTTAATTTTGAATTAAAGTGTGATTTTTTTTGGTTTGTCAAGTGGTTGCAGCATGTTTATGGGTTTAGAGTGCAATAATTTCTAAGTGAGAGCGTGCATAGAGAAAACGTTGCCTTAGTTTTTTTTTTGTTATATTATTTTTAGCTGATGGAGATGGAAGGGTATTTTAGAAACAAATAAATTATGTATGTATGCTTGTGGGAATCTGTTATGTTTTTGTTGTTAGTTTTGTTTTAGTTTGATTTTTTATTTATTTTTTATCCTGTTTAAGGAGTTTGATGCGATGAATAAAAATATGTAATTTATGATCAATGAACTTATTTGAAGGTTGGAGGGATTGAAGTGTAATGATATTTAAGATTGTCAAATAGAATTAGAGATGCGTGGTCATGGGAGGCAACATTATGCTTGTGAGTGTGTATTTGTGTATGTTTTTACAATAACTTGAGCGTTGGCAGATGAGTAAGTAGTCGTATATTTAGATATATAAAAAAAGTGAGTGTGTAATGCCGAGTATAAATCTGTCATTTTCTTGTGTTCTAATAATTTTTTAAACTGTGTGCAACGCCTTTCATATTATGTTTTTATATGGAAAGCAATACCACACAATAAAAAATAAAAAATCGGAAATGATAAAATGCACACTGTTGCGATGTCACAAAATATCATAGTGTGCACTCGGCATTACTTTTTTGTTTTTAATATTCGTTTTAGCTGGGGGCATGGAAGGGTAGTTTAGAAAGTAATTATGTGTGCTGGTGAGGTATCAATGTTATGTTTTTGTTGTTGTTTGATTTTAATTTTTTTATGTGTAAAGAGTTTGAAGAAATGAATAAAATATACAATTTATGTGTACAGTAAAAACATTGATATTTAAGTTGTATTTGATTTAAGTTGATGCAGCCAAAGTCCCCTATGTTGAAAACTCTAAGTTGAAGTAGTTTCTCAAAACATTTCTTCTTTTTCACACCCTTAACATAGATTTAAAAATGTTTTAAATTGGATTTTAATAATACAATTTATGTGCTCCTTATTGTTAAAAACAATTGATATTTCTTTTGCAATGAAGATATTTGAATTGGATTTAAATCCTTGCATATCGATGAAAACTTTATCCCAAATCATCTTATTTTTTATCTACAGTATCTTAAGAACATGACCTTTTAAGGATATCTATTCCATTATACGGTCGTGGATGAGAATGCAAAAAGATGATGTATCGGTAGGAATGTTAGAGTCCGTTTCAATTTAAATTTTTATATCAACAGGGCTTCGTTTTGATGACTGACATCTACTACCACTATCGGCACACTATTTTTAAATTCTGGAGCAGTTAGAAGTGGTTGTGGTTCCCTCATGTAATAGTTTTGTTGAAACCGTAGATACATATCATATAGTATGGCATACCGATCATTTTTAAATTTTATATTTAGATCATCATATGGGTATAGAGATACATACATAAGCACAGAGATATGTAGGTACATATTAATTTTGTGAAAAAATTCATACTTTTTTCTCTAGTGCAAGTTTTAGGTTTTTGGCATTATGTTTAATTTGGTGCTTTTAAATTTTGGCGATTTATTTTATTTTGCTGATTTTAGTTTTGGCGATTTTCTTCGGTTTTTTTTTAATTTTGGCCAGTTTTTTTCATATAAGCGATTTTTTTAATTTTTGGCGATTTTTTCATATAGGCAATTTTTTTGGCGATTTTTTTCGGTGTTTGTGACGAGGGTTAGCGCTGGTTTGTACATATATACGTGATGATGATGTTTTATTTTGTTGTCAATGGTGTGATGTGACGATGGTTTGTACATGGATATGCATGTGATGATGATGTTTTGTTGTGTGCGCAAATTACGTTTTCAGAGACAACACACACAAATTTTTTAATGTGACTTTATTCCTCTATTGTGATCTTAAGACTGACTTCTTCAAAATTTCTTAATTCTATTCTTAACATAAATTTTTCTTTTCTTTGTGTTTTTTCTTGTTCTTTAAATTTGTTTCTCCAGTTGTAGCAATTTTGATTATTGGGCAATCGCAATAAAATTTAATGACTAAGTTGTTAAACAAAATTTATGAATGGTCAATATTTTCTTTTAATGGTTTAGAATTTCAACCAAATTGTATTTTACAATGTATAGTGAAATAAAATTTGGGTGGAAAAAAAATATGTCATTGACTTTAAGTGTTTATGAAATAACGGAAGCAGAAATCAAATTTCAAAAAATTGAGGAGAAGTAAAATTTTTAATTGTATAAACATTTCTTTATTTTGAAATTACTACAAAGTGTCGTTGACTTTGTTTTTTAAGTTTGTTTAGTATACTTTGCAATTATTGAATTTATGTCTACGAGGCTTGGTTGAGTATGTGGGATGACATACGTAACTCCTCCCCTACTAGACGAAGGATTCTCCTGAATTCTTCCATTTGACTTCTTACATTTGTCATGTAATATTATTATTAATACTATTGTTATTGCCATAATTAGTGTTGGAGGTATGGTGTAAACAATAACCTTACTGTTGAATTTTATTTCTTCAATTTCTTTCATATTTTGAATTGTTTTTATTTTTACTTTAGTGTGCTATTAGATGTTATGTTTTGAAATTTTGGAAAAATTATTCTATCCAAATACATTTTGTTATTATTTGAAAATTTTTGATTTGCTATGGTTAAAGTGCAATTATTATATTGTATTAAGAAATTTCCATTTAGAACATTGTTTGTGTTATTATAGTTACTGGTTATTGTACTATTCCTTGCATTTTTTACTAAAATTGTTTGATCATTAATATTTAGGATCTCAGATATATGTTTTTTGTCAATATGTCTCTTACCGATCTATGTAATCCGTCCATATAATGTATTAAATTCTCTTGGTTCTGTGTTATAGTGTTTCTTATTAGTTGTATTGTATTGTTGAAATGGTCGTTAATTTTTATTTGTTGATTTAAGTTTGTTATAGAGTTATGCAACTGTATTGAAATGCCTAATAACATCTTCTTGGTCTGTACTATCCATTGTACCAAAAAGATATTTCCAAGCATGTCCTACTAAATTTAAGAGTCCCCGTTTTTGCCTATTGCTTGGTGTTATTGTTTTTATCTTGCTTAAAAGTGTGTCTATCTCATGACATAAATATTTTTTCATTCATTTTCAAATTATTTGAGTCACTTCTCATTTGCTAAAGAATATTTTTTATTTCTTTTATATCTACGTGGTGTAAAATTAGGTCTGATTTTATAGGAATGCTGCAATTATAGTTGTTAATTTGTACGTATCCACTTGTTATCGTTATTGGATGTAATACTACGTTGGCCTGAGTTTTCGTTACTATAAACATGGTTATTAGTATGTGCAATATTACCTGTAACTTTAAATTTAAGTGGAAATTAATTTTCGTTTATAATGAGACTGTTGTATTTATTAGGTCTTTTAATATTGCTCGTATGTATTCCATGTAACGTTTTTTTCTGAATTTTGGTTCTTCTTTGTGTCGTACATTTTTATAGTTTTTTATAAAACCTACTTGTCTTGTTTCTGTGTAACTTTCCCTACTTCTATTTGCTTTTGATATTAGTTGTTCTTTTACTGTACATAACCTTTCATATATTATGGTGTGATCAATTGTGTGATTTTGAACTTGTAATGGTGTGCATTTAATTGTGCTATGATAAGTGTCATTTTATAACATTATGGCTTTTGATATTTGTTGTGTAATTGGTAAATGATTTTCCAGATTCAAGGTTCTTATTTTTTCTGTGATTGTGTTGTTTAGTCTTTCAATATCACTGTTGCCAGTGTCGCTATTTGGTTTGGTAATTTGGTAATCTATTCCTTCAGTTTGCATAAATGTTTTAACATTTTCATTATTAAATTCGTTGTCGAATACCATTTTTTATTTTTCCTTTAATCGCTAAAAACTGTTGTAATTTTGCAACAAGTGTAATACTATTTCTATCCGTAAGTGGCAAGCATGTGGCATGTTTTGAAAACTTATCAATAAAAACGATTACGATTTACGTAAGTGTCTACATGTATAATTTCGTTAGTAGTATGCGTAGTTTCAGTTATGTAAAACTTGCTTTTGATTGGGTTTCTATCATATTTTCCTCCCGAGCATATATCGCAATTGTTAATGACTTTTGTTATTTCTTCCTTAAGCTGAGGATTATATATTAAATTCTTCAGCTTTTCGAAGGTTGCTGTTATACCGCAATATCCGCTTTCGTGTTTATGGAAGAGGGCGATTTGTTTTCTTAATTCTTCGTCATTCTCGATGTCCTTTGTCAATCGAGAACATTTGACGAATTTAACATTGGGATTCGTAGAAAATTCTTGTTCTATAATTTTCTGGACTTTGTAATATTCGTGGTCATTGAGGCTAGAGTATATTCCCAGTCTTCCTTTATCTAAGACTCTATTTTCGTCAATATCATTTTTATCTATATAAATGCGTTTAAATTTGAAAATTTTTTCAATTGTGTTTCGTTTTTCCTCTACAACTATTATTTGTGTCTTAAACCGATTAACGATTGTGTCTAAAATTGGGATTGTATAGCCTAGATCTTGCTCTTGGGAGTGGACTGTCCCTACTTCTGCTGTCATGCTATTGTTTTCACTTTCACCTTGTAGAATTTCCATATGAGCATTAATTTCGTCGTTTCTTATTCGGCTCAAGAAATCGGCGATATTGTTAGTTTTTCCTTTAATATATTCGATTGAAAAATTATATTCCCCCAGGTTGAGAAGCCATCTCTGAAGTTTTGGGTTTATGTCTTTACCTGAATATTTTGTTATCAGCCACTTTAGTGGTTGATGATCACATTCTAAATCAAATTCTCTGCCAAACACATACGGTCGAAAGTATTTTACGGCCCATACTATTGCGAGCAACTCTTTTTCTATAGTAGCATAATTAGTTTCATGCTTGTTTAGAGTTCTAGATGCATATGCAATAGGGTGTCCATCTTCAGATAGGACAGCTCCAAGGGCAAAGTTGCTTGCATCAGTTATGATTTTTAATTTCTTTGTGAAATTGGGGTAACGTAATATTGGTGAATTTGTTATAAGGTCTTTAAGCTTTTCAGAAGAAGTTATGTAACTAGGATCATATACATTGATTGGTTGATAATTTTTTAAAAATCCTGTCGTGGGATATGCAATTTTTGCATAATTTTTTACAAACTTTCTATAGAAGCCTGTGATGCCTAGAAAGGATTTTATTTGTTTTGTATTGTTTGGTATTTTTAAATTTTGTATTATTTCTGTTTTAGCGGGATTTGGTTTTATTCCGTTTGCTGTGAGGACATGCCCCAAAAAATCAGTTTCTTTTTTTAGGAAATCACATTTATCGATCTGTATTTTAAGATGTGCTTTTTCCAGTGCTCCAAATATTAGCTTTAGATTGGTTAAGTGTTCTTCTAATGATATTCCGAACACCAATATGTCGCCCATATAAACGACACATGTTTTGTTAATATATTCATGTAAGATTCTATTCATCAGCCTTTGGTTGATGGGGCGTTTTTCAGACCAAATGGCATACGAATAAACTCATAGTGTCCAAATGGTATTGAAAATGCTGTTTTTGCCCTATCCTCCTCTCTTACTGGGATTTGATGAAACTTCTTTGCCAAATCCAGTGCTGTAAAATATTGTGCTCTACAAACCTTGTCCAACAATGAATTTAGATTCGGAATAGGGTATTTGTCATCAATTGTAAATTGGTTTAGCTTTCTGTAGTCGATAACAATTCTGTACTTTTTTTCTCCTGAGTTATCTAGTTTCTTTTCGACGATCCACAGTGGGCTATTATATGGGGAATTGCTCTCCCTTATGATATTTTGTTTACGCATTTCTTTAATTTGACGTTTAATTTCTTCCTCGTGTATTTGAGGATACCTATATATTTTAGAATATAAAGGCTTTTCGTTCGTGGTAACCACTTCGTGGTATACTTCATTTGTACAAGATAAATAGTCTCCTTCTTTAAAGAATAGATTTTCGAACTCAGTAAGCAGCCTTAAGGTTGCCTGACGTTCTTCGGCATTCATATGAGAAAAATCAATGCTATCTTTTATATTTCTATTTTCTATTTGCTGTATACTACAAATGTTACAAACATATTCGGGATAACTTTATTCTTCGAAGTAAAGTATATTGTTTAGTATTTTTACACATCTTTGTTCATAGTCAATTTTTGTTTTTAGGGGTTGTAAAAAATGTTGCCCAATTATGCCAGAAAAATTTTTATTTGAGAAATTAATTATCTTCCATTGGAGTGTTCCCTGACAGCCGAATTCTTTTGGGAATGGTGTTGTCACTATAAATTTAATTTGTACCATTGAGTGTATTATACGACAAAGGATTCTTAAGAGTAATTTTTGGATATTGTTCAGTCAATATTCCTTCTTTTAGGATACTTGTGGTGGAGCCTGTATCGATAAGACATCTAATGGTTTGTTTGCCAATAGAAATTTTTACTTACGTAATGTTGATTTTGAGGCGATGCTATAAAATTTAAATCATTATTTCCTACTAATTGTTCGTCTTGTAAAGTACCCACTTCCATAGGCTCAGACATTTGTTTTGGATTACGAGACTGAGTGCTTCTATTAGTGTTTCTGGTTTGGTAAGTGTTATTGTCGCTTTGATATTGATGGTTATTGTAATTGTGTCTTTGAATGTTTGATGTAGTTGGTGTGTTTGTGTTCGTGTTCTTATAATTATTTGTGTTTTTCCTGTATTTTATGTGTATGGCTCTAGCGTCCTCTAAAGTTCTGATCTGTGAATATCTTGTTATAATGTCGTTTAGTGAACTTGATTGATCTAAATGAGATCGTAAAGGGATATCTATTTTTTCCATTAAAATATTTACCAAATCTCTATCTACTCTGTCTGGTTTATAAATTAATGGCTTATTAATGTCAAATAAATATATTTCATTTAGTTCGTGTTTACATTTTTCAAAATAATTAAAAAGTTCTCTTAAATTACATACTTTTATATTCATGCACTTATTGAAAACATCTCCGTATGTAGTCCTGGGCTTGTAGTGTTCCATTAGCCTCGCCTTTATTTGAGTCCATGTAATATTGTCTCCCAATTCTTGGGTATATCTACCTGCCTCGCCAACAATTTTTTCATTTGCTATTATGGTCACTGCTAGATTCATTAACTCCGTATTATCTCTGGAACACAGCAACATCACTGCCTCGACCGATTTATTGAATGGCGTAACGCTGTGACTTTCGTCGAGACATCTTAGTTGTTTAAACTGCTGTAATATGTCATTTGGTGTAAATAGTTGATTTTGTGGTTGCTGTATTTGTTGTGCTTGTAAAATTTCTAATTGTCCTCTTAGCTGGTTGATAACTTGATCTTGGGTTGTTATTACCCTCATAATTTGTTCTTCGTTGGCTGATTGCCCCAAATTTCTATTTTCGTCGAATTTGCTCATATTTTAATTTTTGTTTATTTCACTTACAATAAAAATATTTTTTCACTTATATTTTTGTTTGAAATTAATCACTTATATTATTTTAAACAAAGCCTTTTCTAGCGTGTTCTAACTATCACTACGACTAACATTGCGTAATAAACATTTAAAGTCAACTTGACCGCAACATACATAACATCCAATGGCATTGAAATTATTTTGTGCACTGGACATTTGACACTCAGGCAATCGGGCAAATACCGCTGCATGAAGTGTTAGACAAATGCATTTGACAGACTGCAACGTAAATATGTATTTTGTACAGATGCTATTTGATACTCGCCAGTCTGATCAAAGGCTGCATCATAATGCACTTGAATGAATCATAATTAATAACCACATGTGTTTATATAATAAATATAAACAATACAAAATCCATGTCTTCCAAATTTCTTATGAGACACACGCCGCACGCCTACCGTGGGAAACTAAAAGGAACAATTTGCTTATTACGCATATACCTTTTCTTTTCCCTCTTATGTTAAGATAGGTTAAGCTTTATTCTCATAACTAGTATATAAGACAATGTATTTTTATTTAAAAATAACCTATTACATGGCGATCCTGCCAATTGCTGCGAGTGCTACTTTTAGCACCCGGAAATAATTTTTGAGGTCCTGGCAGATCAGCCAAAAACGATCTGCGAGTGGAAGAAGTCCGCCTGGCCAAAAGGCAGAATAAATAGCTAATGGAATGTTTACGAATCATTAACATTACAGTTCTCGTGGTACCTTCATAGCGAACAGTCGATTAGCGGAGTTTTTTCTTACATACAAACAAACAAAAAATTATACAAAAAATTATTCGTAGTACATATTATTCGTAATAGGTACATACTGATTTTAATAAATAGGCTTTATTGCTTTGATAATATTTTTTACATAGTGGAAATAACAAATACAAAAAAACGCAAACAAGAAAAATATAAACAGTGACATTGAGGAATACTCTATACGAGTACCTCAAAAACAGACAAACAATCATAAATTACAAAAACAAAAAAAACCGTAAGCAAAAAACACAAAAAGTGCCCTTGAGTAATACTCTATATGAGTGCCTCAAATACAAAAAATTATGAAGTGAGTTCTAACGGCAGAAACGCCTATTTTACTGTGGGTTCTGAAGCTCTTAAAGAAAAAAATAAAAATAATAAATCTAATGAAAGTGTTTTTTTAACGGCAAAGCCAATTTTTGTCAGCGATCAACTTCGCTTTGTCCAATGCCAAATAGTAGTGATTCATTAACATTACAATTGCCTAGTACTTCTTCATATAAGTCAGTAATATCATCCCTTCAGGCTCGTATTCGTCACTTAACAAAGTTATCACTACAGATAACAGTATTTCAAAACCCAAGGTGCAAGTCGGTATGGACAGATATATAACCGTGGTAAAGCGTGGGCGAAGCCCGAATTCTTCAAAAATTTCATCTGCTCCAAAGATGTTTAGAGATAACAGCGCATCCTCAACTAATCGCCAAAACCGTTTTAAAATTTTGCAAGATGAGAACGACAAACCCGATGTATCCTCGAATAAAACATCCAAGCCGCCACCAATCTACTTGAGAGAGAAAAATTCAAATGCCCTTATTAAAAAATTAATTTCGGTCATTGGTGAAAATAAATTCCACATTGTCCCAATAAAACGTGGCAACATCGATGAAACGAAAATTCAAATTTATGATGAAAAGGATTTCCGCAAAATGGTTTCTGAATTTGAAACAAATAAAACAAGCGTCTACACATACCAGCTTAAGAGCGCTAAAGGCCTGCAGATCGTATTGAAGGGCATAGATTCTTATGTTGTCCCTGAAGAAATAAAAGATGCACTTGTCCTCCAGGGATTTAAGGTAAAGAATGTATCAAACATATTTAACAAAGAAAAAGTACCCCAACCCCTATTTCGTGTTGAACTGGAGCCAAATGATATACAGTTGAAAAAAACGAGACTCATCCTATTTATAGCCTTAAATACCTTTTATACAGAAAAATCACAGTTGAAGAGCCACATAAGCGTTCCGGTCCCGTGCAGTGTCATAATTGCCAAGAATATGGCCATACAAAAGCTTACTGCAATTTACCTACAGTGTGTGTTATCTGCGGTGAATGCACGGTACTGCAAGTTGTACCAAACCAAAAGATCAAGTGGAAAAAAATGCAGTAATTGTGGAGGTAATCACACCGCTAACTACAGAGGATGTCCTGTGTACTCTTTCGTCAAGCAGGCTATGGTGCAAAAACCTAAATTAGCTCCAGCTCAACTATTAAACGCGTACTCCGCCACTTTTGCTCCAGTGAGCCAACCAGTTACTTCAAGTGTATCGTATGCCGATGCTGCTAAGGCTAGTTCTATTCCCACACCAAATGTTTCACCGCCAAATAATTCAACGAATACAAATTCAAGCTTTAACTTTAGTCGCCTTGAAGCTGCTATTGAGAATCTGGTGCTGACTATAAACAACTTTACAACAAATATGACTACCATGATGCAAGAAATGCTGAGAATGCAGAATACTCTGCTTCAAGCATTAATTAACAAGCCATGAACACGTTAAAAATATGTTTCTGGAACGCAAACGGCATTCGCCAACATAAAAATGAACTTGAGCACTTCCTTACGGAAAAAAATATTGATATAATGTTGGTCTCTGAGACTCATTTGACTTCTAGAAGCCTCTTTAAAATGAATGGCTACACTTTATATGACAAAAAGGACCCTAGAGGGGGAGCATGCGGTGGATCAGCAATTCTAATAAAGTCAAGACTCAAGCACTATATTCTTGACAACATTTGTGAAGAACATCTACAAGCAACAAATATCTGCATTGAAAATTTTTGTACAAATTTCGTGATATCTTCAATTTACTCCCCTCCCAGATTTTCAATCACTGAGGACCAATACGAGAACTTCTACAAATCTCTTGGACCTTGTTTCGTTGCAGCTGGCGACTACAATGCTAAGCATACGTTCTGGGGTTCGCGTCTTATTACGCCTAGAGGTAGGGCGTTGTTCAACACAATTTCAAAAATGGGTTTGGATGTTATTTCAAGTGGGGAGCCTACTTACTGACCTACTGACGTACGAAAAATTCCTGATGTTATATATTTCGGCGTCATAAAAAGTATTTCTAGGGAATTAATTCACGTTGAAGCTTCCCTAGATCTGTCGTCTGATCACTCTCCCACGATCGTTACAATCTGTAGTCCACTGAGAAGCGCTTTACCTCACCCATATGTCAAGATGATAAATCGTGTTAATTGGCTGGGATTCAAAAAATATCTTAGTAGTCATTGCACGGAAAATATTACGCTAAGAACACCCAATGATATTGAATGTAACATTGCAAATCTTAACGAGAATATTAAACAAGCTTCTGAACATGCCACTACCTCCCATCCGTATACTGGGTTCAATAAAATTTATTCTACAGACGTTGAACATCTCGTACGTGAAAAAAGAAGAGCTAGAAGGCAATGACAACAGCACAGATCACCTCAACACAAAATCAGATTTAAAGAGTGCACTAAACGACTCCAAGAGTTGCTTGCATCTGAAAAAACTGCATCTTTCAAAAATTATCTGGAAGGCCTTGATGTCACACCAGCATCAAATTACTCTTTGTGGCGCGCTGCTAAAAAGCTTAAAACACCCGTTGAGTTTAAGCCACCTCTGCGCACATCTACCGGAGGTTGGGCAAGAAGCGATACTGAAAAAGGTAACATATTTGCTGAGCATTTAAAATCCGTATTTACACCAAATACATGTACCGGTGTTGCTGATTTGCCGAGTGTAGTTGCTCTACCCCCTCGACCCTTAAAATTTACGATGTGTGATGTACAAAAACTAATTGCCGAACTCAACCCGAAAAAAGCTCCCGGTATGGATGGAATTAGTAACCAGATGCTGATTAAGTTACCTAGTACTGCAATTAGAATCCTGTTATTCATTTTTAATGCCATTTTACGACTGGAGTATTATTCAGACTGCTGGAAGCTTGCCAAGGTTAAAATGATTCCAAAGCCAGGTAAAGATCTTACCAAGGCTGAGTCATATAGGCCAATAAGTTTACTGTCAACAATGTCAAAGCTTTTTGAAAAGTTACTCATGACAAAATTGTCTTCAATTTTAACTGATAATGGGTGCATCCCGGACCATCAATTTGGTTTTAGAAGTCAGCATAGCACCATTGAACAAACTCATAGATTGGTTCAATTTATCAGAAAAACATTTGAGGAAAAGAAGTATTGTTCTGCCGTGTTTATTGATTTTTCTCAGGCATTTGATAAAGTGTGGCATGAAGGCCTGATTTTGAAATTGAAGACATATTTACCAATAAACATTTTAAATCTTTTGGAAAGTTACATTGTTGCACGAAAATTTAGTTGTGGAAGGACACTTTATGAGTATGCCTGAAACTATCTCATCCGGTGTGCCACAGGGGAGCATACTGGGGCCATTTTTATATTTGATTTATACTTGTGATATGCCTGTGAGCAGTAGTATCCACACTTCTACATTTGCCGACGATACCGCCTGCCTTAGTATGCACGAATACCCTGATGAGGCATCCCGAAAACTCCAGGAACACATTAGCCAGATGGAACTATGGTTAAACTTATGGAGAATTAAGGTAAATGAACAAAAGTGTGTCCATATAACATTTACCTTACGAATAGATACTTGTTTCCCCATTCGGATTAATAATCAAGTTGTTCCTCAACATTCACATGTGAAATATCTTGGTATACACCTCGATCGACGGCTTACATGGAAACATCACATTGACTATAAGTTAACTCAAATGAAACTAAAATTAACTCAGGTACATTGGCTGATTGGCAGAAATTCAACACTCAGCCTAGACTGCAAACTTTTAATATACAAGTCGCTTTTAAAGCCAATATGGTGTTACGGTATCCAGTTATGGGGAACTGCTTCTGCTTCCAATGTAGAGAGAATTCAACGAAGACAAAACAAAATTTTAAGGTTAATAACATCTGCTCCATGGTACATTAAGAATTCAAATATACATCGTGATTTAAATATGCCACTAGTGACTGAAGAAATTGCAAAATACGCAGGCAAATATCTAACTAAACTCGTGTCACATCCTAATCCGCTTGCTCGTAACATTTTGAACTTTACTGGACACATCCGCTTAAAAAAGAGAGATACAAGGGCTCTAATACTAAATACTCCGAATGAAGTTGCTTGAAATAAAAAATTTTTTTTGCTTATCACCACTTATGTATTATTTACAACTATCACTTAGTTATGTCTGGCATTGGTCGGGCCTATTAATTATATGTTAGATTTAAGATTTGAATACTTATTGTTAGTTCATATATGAAGATACAATAAATAAAAAAAAATCATAAAAAAAAAGATTAACATTACAATTTGAGACAACATATCTACTAAAACCAGCATGGGCAAACCAGGACCACAGCCCCTTACAATAGAGGAATACAAGAAGAGAACACAACGGAAACAAACAGAAGAGATTACGGTGCCAGTAACAAAAAAGTAAAACGCAGGGGAGGATACCTCTGCCGACTAAAAAGACAGAAGGCACTTCTCATCCGAGAAGTCAATAGAGATCCACCACCAACATGGTCAGACTCTACCAAAATCTGGGTAAGAATTGATGAGCTGGACCGGCTCATCCAACTTCAACTAACAAAAAACAAGAAAGAGTAAAACCATATACATTAAAAATAAATAAAGAAGTGCACTAATTGCGGTGCACTCTTAGGTCAGTAGGCGTTAACCGCCGTTGACAAACATTATAATTACATATTTTTTTAACTTATCCTCAATACTATTATATATTAACATAAATAAATCTTTAAATGGTACTTTTGTAATTAATTTTTTTAATGTAATTAATTTTGTAAGGCCATTATAATGGATAACATAAATAGAAAACAAACCAAAAAACATATTAATGTTATTTTTGAAGAAGAAGGAATTTCATTGGAACAACAAGTAAAATATTTAGCACAGATTTGGAAAATAATAGGAATGCCAGGTGTCCCAATTGAGGACGATATTTTAAACAATACTCATGTAGAAGAAATGACAGTTCGTGCAATAAGGTGGTCAGAACGCATAGAAAAAGCAAATAATAAGCACCAATAATTCAGTAAAATAAATAAATTTTAAATATGGGTAAAACAGAATCAAAAATGGAAAAACCCAATGCTAACGTGATTACCAATTTGGAAATCATTGATCATAAGTCAGAAATAAATTCATTATGGTTACTAATGCTAATATTAGTAATAATTTCAGCAATAAACTTGTTGCTTAAAATATATTTTTCACATAAAGGAGCTCTAAGAAAAAAGTATTTCAGTAAAGCAAACGATTTAGACAAAATATAACCAAATTGAACTTTTTATAAATTTTTTTTAATTTACTGATGGAATGGAAAGATATTTTGAATAAGGCACGAATTATAAAAGAAGATTTAGAACGGTCATATAAGTGTATCAATATTGATAGACCAACTAAAAATTTTTTTTTTTTTTTAATACATGTATTTATTTATTGTATCTTCAAATATGAACTAACAATAAGTATTCAAATCTTAAATCTAAAATATAATTATTAGGACCGACCACTGTCGGACATAAACTTGTTAATAGTTATAAATAATACATAAGTAGTGATAATAAAAAAATTATAAAAAAGTATAAAAAAAGTATTTTCATGAAATCCCATTTGGCGTGTTGAGTAATAGAGCCCTTGTGTCCCTCTTTTTTAAGCGGATGTGTCCATTAAAGTTCAAAATATTACGAGCAAGCGGATTAGGATGTGACTCGAGTTTTGTTAAATATTTGCCTGCGTATTTTGCAATTTCTTCAGTCACTAGTGGCATATTTAAATCACGATGTATATTAGAATTTTTGATGTACCATGGAGCCGATGTTATTAACCGTAAAATTTTGTTTTGCCTTCGTTGGATTCTCTCTACATTGGAAGCTGAAGCAGTGCCCCATAACTGGATACCGTAACACCATATTGGATTTAAAAGCGACTTGTATAATAAAAGTTTACAGTCCAGGCTAAGTGTTGAATTTCTGCCAATCAACCAGTGTATTTGAGATAACTTAATTTTCATCTGAGTTAGCTTAAAGTCAATATGATGTTTCCATGTAAGCCTTCGATCAAGGTGTATACCAAGGTATTTCACTTGGGAGTGTTGAGGAATATTTTGATTATTGATTCGAATTGGGGAACAAGTATCTCTTCTTAGGGTAAACGTTATATGGACACACTTTTGTTCATTTACCTTAATTCTCCATAAGTTCAACCACATTTCCAATTGTGTAATATGTTCTTGTAAATATCGGGAAGCCTCGTGAGGGTTTTCATGCATACTAAGGCAGGCTGTATCATCGGCAAACGTAGATGTATGGATATTGCTGCTCAAAGGCATATCACAAGTATAGATCAAATACAAAACTGGCCCCAGTATGCTCCCCTGTGGCACACCGGATGATATAGATTCGGGCACACTCATGAATTCTCCTTCCACAACCGTGAACTTCCGGGTAGTGATGTAACTTTCTAATAAATTCACTAAATTTATTGGTAGATATGATTTTAATTTTAGAATTGGACCTTCATGCCACACTTTATCAAATGCCTGAGAAACGTCAATAAATAGGGCAGAACAATACTTCTTTTCCTCAAATGTTTTTCTTATAAATTGAACCAATCTATGAGTTTGTTCAATGGTGCTATGCTGACTTCTAAAACCAAATTGATGGTCTGGGATGCACCCACTATCTGTTAAGGTTGGGGACAATTTTGTCATGAGCAGCTTTTCGAAGAGTTTTGACATAGTTGACAGCAAACTTATTGGCCTATATGACTCAGCTTTAGTAAGATCTTTTCCCGGCTTTGGAATCATTTTGACTTTTGCAAGCTTCCAGAGTTGTGAATAATACTCCAGTCGTAATATGGCATTAGAAATAAACAGCAAGATTCTTATTGCAATATGCGGCAAGTTCATCAGCATCTTGTTACTAATTCCATCAATACCTGGAGCTTTCTTTGGCTTGAGTTCAGCAATTACTTTATGTACATCACGCATCTTAAGCTTTAAGGCTCGAGGGGGTAGAGCAACTACATTCGGCAAATCAGCAACACCAGTACATGTATTTGAGGTAAATACGGATTTTAAATGCTCAGCAAATATTTTGCATTTTTCCGTATCGCTTCTTGCCCAATCTCCGGTAGATGTGCGCAGAGGTGGCTTGAACTCAACGGGGGTTTTAAGCTTTCTAGCAGCGCGCCACAAAGAGTAATTAGATGTCGGTGTGACATCAAGACCTTCCAAATAATTTTTAAGAGATGCAGTTTTTTCAGATGCAAGCAACTCTTGAAGTCGTTTAGAACATTCTTTAAGTCTGAGTTTATGTTGGGGTGATCTGTGCTGTTGCCATTCCCTTCTAGCTCTTCTTTTTTCACATACGAGATGTTCAATATCCCTGGAATAAATTTTATTAAACCCAGACTGCGGATGGGAGGTAGTGGCATGTTCAGCAGCCTGTTTAATAATTTCGTTAAGATTGGCAATGTTAGTTTCAATGTCATTGGGTGTTCTTAACGCAATATTTTCCGTGCAATGACTACTAAGATATTTTTTGAATCCCAGCCAATTAACACGATTGGTCATCTTCGTATATGGGTGAGGTAAGTCACTTCTTAGTGGGTTACAAATTGTAACGATAGTGGGGGAGTGATCGGAGGAGAGATCTAGAGAAGTTTCAACACTAATTAAATCCCTAGAAATATTTTTCATTACGCCTAAATCAATAACATCTGCAATTTTTCGTACGTCAGTAGGCCAATAAGTGGGCTCCCCACTCGAAATAACATCTAAGCCCATTTTTGAAATTGTATTAAACAGTACGTATGCTTTGCATTGTAGTCTCCAGCTGCCACGAAACAAGATCCAAGCGATTTGTAGAACTTTTCATACTGATCTTCGGTAACTGAAAATCTGGGAGGTGAGTAAATTGATGATATTACGAAATTAGAACAAAAATTTTCTACAAAAATATTCGTAGCTTGCATATATTCTTCACTAACGTTGTCAAGGATATAGTGCTTGAGTCTTGACTTAACCCTTCGATGTTCATATGGGTCTGGCCAGACCAAATCGATTTTAAAATGCATGCATTATGTTTTCTTTTAATTGTTGAGTTACCCCAGTCCACGACTTCCTCAAATATATTGTGCCAAGCACAATGAAACGGTAAAATTAAAAATTTTATTGTATTTGTGGTGAAAACCCCAATTTTAAGTACTTTCGCCAGTTAAGCACACATGGGTCTGAGCAGAACCAAAAAAAAGTTCATGTTATTTGAATCACCGTTATAAGAAAACAATAAAACTTTTACGACAGAGGGAGAGATTACATATTTTAGTTGATGCTTAGAATTCAGAGTGAACACGTGTTTTTAAAGTCTTTAGTTCGAGTTATTATTTCAGTAAAATAGAGCAAGAAGGCATCTATGAAGATGATATGATGATTCGTTTGCTTCATAAATTAAGTGCTGAAAATGTTAGTTTGATGAAGCATCCGACATTGAAGAGGAAATTGAACTAGAGTTCGTTGATGATAGGCATGATGCCATTGATGATTTGTATACAGAAACTGTGGCCGCCGTTTCACTTCAAGATCCATCCACAACTTCATCACCCAGAACATCCAGCATTCAGGATCATACGTATCGCTCAAAAGACGGTAAGATATGGAATTCAAATCCACAACCATCTGCGAGGCCTCGCTCTCATAATGTGTCAACTTTTACCCGTAAAGGGTTATTTCGAGGGACATCACCGAATCATGGAGCTATCTTGAAGTCGTTATTGTCCCCCGAAATCGTTAGTATTATTGTGCGGGAAACTAATAGAAAAGCCCTTGAAGCTTGTAGAGTATGGACCGAAACGCATCCTAATAACAAACAGAGAGCTTGGATAATGACCAACGAGAACGAAATGTATACATTTTTTGGGATGCTACTATTTGCTGGTGTGTTTCACGCAAATTCTCAGCCAGCAAAATAATTGTGGACGAGCTATAACATGCCAATTTATAAGGCCACCATGTCATTAAATCGATTTAAGCACTTGACTACTTTCATCCGCTTCGATAACCGTAGCACTCGTGCAGAGAGGTTAAAACAAAGCAAATCTGCAGCCATGGACGATGTATGGCTAATGCTGATGGGCAACTTAGAAAAAGCGTACACACCCGATTGCCAAGTAACTATCGATGAGCAGTTATCGTGGGCGTTGAAAGGCATAATGTATACGGGAAAACCACCAGGTGACCAGCGAGAAACGAATCAAGGCAAACGAGTCGTCATGAAATTGGTGGAAAAATACATGCACAGCGGTAGGACAGTTTATGCTGACAACTTTTTTTCAAAATATATCCTCGCAGAAATGTTGATGCATCGTAATGTGGCGTTCGTGGGTACCGTAAGAAAGAACAAGACCTGCATTCCCCCTGAATTGCTGGACCATAAACGTGATGTTACTAGCACTATATTTTATTACCACAATAATAATATCGCTCTGCGTTCTTATATGGCAAAGCCGAAAAAGCCAGTGCTCATGTTATCCACCGTTCACTACCGTCATGACACCGATCCATTAAAAAGATTCAAGCCGGATCAAATTTTGGACTACAATAAGTTTAAAGCGGTCGTAGACACAATGGATCAGATGTTGACTGGATATTCTTGTAAGCGTTCGACAAATCGTTGGCCACTGGCAATGTTTTACAATATGCTAGATGTCGCCGACATATATGTAATCGACCTATATGCCCCTACGAACATTCTATGCAATTACATAATTGCAAACCCAATTGCTCTTCGTAATGTACATATATTAATGAATTAAATTAATAAATAAAATTATTTCTAAAACAATATTTCTAATGTTCTTTTCATGGGTCTGGGCAGACCCTTATGCTACACTTAGGGTATCATATGGCACCGAACATCGGAGGGTTAATTAGAATTGCAGATCCACCGCATGCTCTCCCTCTAGGGTCCTTTGTATCATACATAGTGTAGCCATTTATTTTGAAAAAGCTTCTCGTAGTCAAATGTGTCTCAGAGACCAACATTATATCAATACTTTTTTCCGTAAGGAAGTGCTCAAGTTCATTTTTATGTTGGCGAATGCCGTTTGCGTTCCAGAAACATATTTTTAACGTGTTCATGGCTTGTTAATTAATGCTTGAAGCAGAGTATTCTGCATTCTCAGCATTTCTTGCATCATGTTAGTCATATTTGTTGTAAAGTTGTTTATAGTTTGCACCAAATTGTCAATAGTAGCTTCAAGGCGACTAAAGTTAAAGCTTGAGTTTGCATTTGTTGAATTATTTGGAGGTGGAACATTTTGTCCGGGAATAGAATTTGTTCTAGCAGCATCGGCATACGATACACGGGAAGTAACTGGTTGGCTCCTTTGCACAAAAGTGGCGGAGTAAGCGTTTGCTGATTGAGATGGAGCTAATTTGGGTTTTTGCACCATAGTCTGTTTGACAAAAGAGTACACAGGACAACCTCTGTAGTTAGCGGTGTGATTACCTCCACAATTACTGCATTTTTTATCACTTTGATCTTTTGGCTTATTGCAACTAGCAGTGCCGTGTAATTCGCCGCACACAACACAAAGAGTGGGTAATTTACAGTATGTTTTTGTGTGGCCATATTCTTGGCAATTATGGCACTGTACGGGACCTGATCGCTTATGTTGCTCTTCAACTGTGATTTTTCGGTATAAGAGGTATTTTAGGCTATAAATTGGGTGTGTCTCGTTTTTTTTCAGCTGTATATCATTCGGCTCCAATTCAACACGAAATAGAGGCTGGGGGATCTTCTCCCTGTTTATTATATTGGTAACATTTTTTACCTTAAATCTTTGTATCATGAGTGCATCTTTTACTTCTTCAGGATTAACATAAGAGTCAATACCCTTCAATACGATCTGCATACCTTTGGCACTTTTAAGCTGGTACGTATAAAAACTTGTTTTATTTTTTTCAAATTCAGTCACTATTTTACGGAAATTTTTTTCTTCGTATATTTGAATTTTAGTTTCGTCAATATTACCACGCTTTATTGGAATAACATGAAATGCGTTTTCACCAATGGCCGAGACTAATTTTTTAATTAGGGCGTTAGAATTTTTCTCTCTCAAATATATAGGTGGTGGCTTAAAAGCCTTTTGCGACGATGCAGCGGGCTTGTCGTCGGTGACTTGCAATAATGAAAAACGATTTTGACGATTGGTAGATGAAGCGCTATTATCCCTAGACATCTTTGCAGCAGATGAAATTTTTGAAGAATTTGGGCTTCGCCCACGCTTTACCACTGTTATGTATCTGTCCATTCCGACTTGTACCTTGGATTTTGAGCTACTACCAACTAAAAATGAAACAATTATTCATCATTTTCAAAATATTCTCACAAAATTAGAAGAAATAAGAGTTTTATTTAATGTTTATTACAATAGACTAACAGTAGCTCACCAAAGAGCAGCAGACGCATTTTTCCTTGATTTAACAAGCAGAATTTCAAAATTAGCTGATAAAAAATCGATACAATCGAACTACCAAATTCAATACACGAAAGTGTAATATTTAATATTTCTATGCCTATAACTGAATCCAAAATTACTCAAACTGTAGTGGACTTTTTGAACACAGCATCAAAGCTGATTATAGACTTTGATGGAAAATCAGAAAATTTACGATCCTTTTTGACTCCTTGTCCTTGTAGATTCAATAAAAGGTACTCACGAAGCTGTTGCAGTATCACTAATAAAAACAAAATTAAAGGGAACTGCAAGAAATCTAATCAGCATTGAATCAACTATATAATAAATAATAAAATAATAATAATATAAGAAATAATAAACAAACTAAAAAATAGCGTGAAGGGAGAGTCTGTGGAAGTATTAACAGCAAAAATTTTAAATATAAAACAAAGCAATAAAACTGCTAACGCTTATTGCAGTGAAATAGAAAATTTGACCAAGGAATTAGAAACCGCATACATTTCAGATAGATTGTCATGCGACCTAGCCACAAAGTATTCCACACAAACTGCCGTAAAGGCATTAACTAAGAACTGCACCATATATAAAGTTAAGCTTATCATGGAAGCAGGACAATTCAATAGCATGAACGATGCTATTAGTACATTTGTCAATAGTTGTACAGACGCCACAGGTCAACAAAATACTATTTTGTACTATGGACAAGAGTACAAATCTGGAAACAGTTACCGTGGTAATAATACACGATCACGTGGAAGAAATAATTACCCACGTAGAAATAATAACAACAACTATAATAATAACAATAATAATAATAGCAATTATTACAGAAACCGACAAAGATTTAATAATAATCGTAGGAACAATAACTACGTAAGAGAAACAGAATCAAATGAAAACAATTCGGAAAACTCCGAAATTCCCCTAGGATCAAATCAGTAAAAATTTACCATCTAAATCTCAACTTGAGCTTCTTTATACATATTCAATTAGACAATACTAATACTTCGTTCACACTCTTAGTAGACACGGGACCAGACATTTCATTAATAAAATCAAAATTCTTTAAACAAAACCAAATTAACACTAATAAAACAACAACTTTAAGTGGAATAGGACAGGGTAACATCAAATCGATTGCAAATACATTTTGCGACTTAAAATTTAAAAAATTTTTAATACCACATTACTTCCAGGTAGTAGATAATAATTTTCCTATACCATTGGATGGAATCATTGGCATGGATTTTATCAAAAAATATAACTGTTTATTGGATTTCAAACAAGATAATGATTACCTTATCCTTAGACCATTTAATATACCACATACAATATATATATACCGATTACGAATAACTGCAATGAAATTAATATACCTCCAAGATGTGAAGTAATACGTCAAGTAAATTTTACCAATTCAAATAACGAATTATTAATTCCAAATCAAGAAATTGAACCAGGTGTTTTTATACCAAATACATTAGTTAAATCTGACAAAGCATTTATTCGTATTCTAAACACTAATTACACCATTACTAAAATCAAACAAAGTAACATAAAAACTGAAAACATTTCTGATTATGAAATTATCAAAGAAAATTTAGGCAAAAACTCTAAAAGAAAATCAGAAATATTAAAAATTTTACAGAACCATTTTCCACAATAATTTAACACAGCAGTAACAAAACTATGTTCAACATATAGTGATATTTTCGGTTTGGAATCAGAAACAATAACAACTAATAATTTTTATGAACAAAAATTGAGAGTAAAACATAAAGAACCAGTATATATTAAAAATTATCGTATACCACATACACATAAAGAAGAAATTGACAAACAAGTGAAAAAATTAATAGACGATAAAATTATTGAACCTTCCTATTCTGAATATAACAGTCCAGTCTTGTTAGTACCAAAGAAATCACTTCCTAACTCTGACCAGAAAAGATGGAGACTTGTCATAGATTACAGACAAATAAATAAAAAATTAATTGCAGATAAATTCCCATTGCCTAGAATTTATGATATATTAGACCAACTTGGTAGAGCAAAATATTTCTCCTGTTTAGACTTAATGTCAGGTTTTCACCAAATCAGTTTGGAGAAAAGCTCCAGAGACTTAACAGCATTCTAAACCAATAACGGTTCATACAGATTCACTAGATTACCTTATGGTTTAAAAATATCACCAAATTCTTTTCAAAGAATGATGACACTTGCTTTTAGTGGACTAAAACCAGATAAAGCATTCATTTCATGGACGACTTAGTTGTCCTGGGATGTTTAGAAAGGCATATGCTTTCAAATTTAAAGAGTGTTTTTGACTTATGCCGTAAACACAATCTAAAACTGCATCCAGAGAAATGTTCGTTTTTCATGAAAGAAGTAACATATCTTGGACACAAATGTACAGATAAAGGAATATTACCAGACGATAGTAAATATTCAATTATCGAAAACTATCCAATACCAACAGATGCAGATAGCGCAAACAGATTTGTAGCTTTTTGTAACTACTATCGGAGATTCATTAAACATTTTTCTGAATACTCCAGACATTTAACAAAATTATCCAAGAAAAATACACCATTTGAATGGACAAAAGACTGTGATTTTGCGTTTAAATATCTTAAGAAAGCACTAATGAGTCCTACTTTACTCCAATAACCTGATTTTACTAAGGAATTTTGTATAACAACAGATGCAAGTAAGTACGCTTGTGGTGCGGTTTTGACACAGGAATATGATGGTAAACATTTACCTAATGCTTATGCATCAAAAACATTCACAAAGGGAGAAAGTAACAAATCAACCATTGAGCAAGAATTAACTGCAATTCATTGGGCAATTACCCACTTCAGACCATATATATATGGAAAACATTTTCTTGTCCGTACTGATCATAGACCACTTTCTTATTTGTTTTCAATGAAAACCCCAAGCTCCAAGTTAACAAGAATTAGACTCGATTTGGATGAATATAACTTTACAGTAGAATATCTTCGGGGAAAAGATAACTATGTTGCCGACGCTCTATCGCGAATTACAATAAATGACCTAAAAGAAATGAATAATAAAATTTGTTCTATATTAAAAGTCACGACTAGATCGATGACCAATACAAAAGACTAGAATAGTAATACACTAAATGAACAGCATAAAAATAAAAATAATGATAAGCCCAGTATATATGTACCTTTAACAAACACTGACGTCAGAAAATACTATAAACTAAAGATTTCCCCCGGAAAATGTTATATCAAACGTGGAAAATCTATAGTAACATATATACATATAAATGATTTGTTTACTAAAGAGAATTTTGACTTAGGACAATTTTTCTCTAGGCTCGAAAAAGTGGCCGGTAAACACAATATATATAATTTACAAGTGGCACCTAATGATTTTCGAATTTATCTCTATTAATGAATTTAAACTTATGGGCAATAAAATATTAAATAAAATTAAAGTAGCGCTACTAAATAAGGTGACCCAAATTGATAGTAAGAATGCCAAGGCAATTCTCGAGCTTATGCTGAAATATCACGATGATCCCATAGAAGGAGGACATTGTGGAATTTATAGAACATTAGAAAAAATAAAAAGATATCACTATTGGAAAAATATGTCCAAAGACATATCTAAATACGTAAAAACATGTCACAAATGCCAAACTGCTAAAACCTTAGAACATAACAAAAGTCCAATGACTGTGACACCAACGCCAACAAAATCATTTGATACGGTAGTGGTAGACACAATAGGGACATTTCCAAAATCATTAATTGGAAATGAATACGCAATCACAATAATATGTGATTTAACTAAATATTTAGTTACTATACCAATAAGAGACAAAAGCGCTAAAACAATCGCTAAGGCAATATTTGAAAATTTTATACTTACCTATGGTCCAATGAAGACGTTCATTTCGGACATGGGAACAGAATATAAAAATTCAATATTAACAGAACTTTGTAATCTACTAAAAATTGAAAAATTAACTTCGACAGCTCATCACCACCAAACAGTAGGCACAATAGAAACAAGTCATAGAACTTTCAATGAATATGTACGTTCCTATATATCTATAGACAAATATGATTGGGACGAATGGCTAAAATATTTTGCATATTGTTTTAATACAACACCTTCAACAATTCATAATTATTGTCCTTATGAGTTAGTCTTTGCAAAAACTCCTAACAGTTTTCAGATTTTCAATGTAGATAAAGTAGAACCACTATATAATATAGAGGACTATGCCAAAAAAACAAAATTTTGATTAGAAGTAGCATATAAGAGGGCCCAACAATTATTAGATAGAAATAAACTTAAGCAAAAATTAAACTATGATAGGGATATAATTGAGATCTATTATTACTGAAAAATGAAGCAAGTCATAAGTTAGAAATACAATATAGAGGACCTTACAAAATTAAGAAAATAGACTTAAGAAATAATGTAACTATATTTGATAAGAAAACAAATAAAACATAAATAGTTCATAAGAATAGACTTAAATTATATAATATTAAATAATTAAAACGGTATGCGCATTACCAATAAATTCTAATATTTTACAATAAGATTTAAATTTATAATTATACTTCAAAAATACTTTTTTTATGTGTAAAAGAATGTCCATAAAACTAACGTTATATGAACATTCTTATAAAAGGTGGAGGTGTAGCGTGTTCTAACTATCACTACGACTAACATTGCGTAATAAACATTTAAAGTTAACTTGACCGCAACATACATAACATCCAATGGCATTGAAATTATTTTGTGCACTGGACATTTGACACTCATGCAATCGGGCAAATACCGCTGCATGAAGTGTTAGACAAATGCATTTGACAGACTGCCACGTAAATATGTATTTTGTACAGATGCTATTTGACACTCGCCAGTCTGATCAAAGGCTGTATCATAATGCACTTGAATGAATCATAATTAATAACCACATGTGTTTATATAATAAATATAAACAATACAAAATCCATGTTTTCCAAATTTCTTATGAGAAACACGCCGCACGAGTTAATGCACAGGGTATAGTCTACCTGGCAACACTGGCATAAATAGATAAGTAGACACACACATTTTTATGATAGGGACCAAGGTCAACATCAACATTATCACTTACATAAGTTAGAATAAAGAAAGCATAAACATAATTCTTGTAAACATATTCCGAGATAAGAGACAAAGAAACCATAAACGTAATTCTTGCAGAAAACATATCACAAGATAAGAGACAAAGAAACCATAAACGTAATTCTTGAAGACAAAGAAACGGTAAACATACTCATTAATATAAATAGATGTTAAGAAAATATTTTAACTAGTCTTAAGAATATAAACAATAAAGAAACACACGTTTCGGTGTAAAAAACTTTATATATTTTTTGATTCATTCCTTCACCAAGGAATTAACTCACGCCTACCGTGGGAAACTAAAAGGAACAATTTGCTTATTAAGAATATACCTTTTCTTTTCCCTCTTATGTTAAGATAGGTTAAGCTTTATTCTCATAACTAGTATATAAGACAATGTATTTTTATTTTAAAATTAATCATTAAACAACATTCCTAGAGCTCCTAGCTGAGCTCAGGAAATTATCTTTATATTTTATTTAAGTAAATTAAATAAAAATAAATTAATTAAATTAAATAAAAATTTTTATTAAAAACCTATTACACTTTTGAGCGTTTTTATTTATTCTTTAGAATAAATATGTATGGTCTTTTAACTTATTCTTTGGAATAAGTTTCCGTTGACTGCGCCAATTACGTTTTCAGAGAAAACACACACAAATTTTTTAATGTGACTTTATTCCTCTATTGTGATCTTAAGGTTGACTTCTTCAAAAATTTTTAATTCTATTCTTAACATGAATTTTTCTTTTTCTTTGTGTTTTTTTTTTGTTCTTTAAATTTGTTTCTTCAATTGTAGCAATTTTGATTATTGGGCAATCGCAATAAAATTTAATGACTAAGTTGTTAAACAAAATTTATGAATGGTCAATATTTTCTTTTAATGGTTTAGAATTTCAACCAAATTGTATTTTACAATGTATAGTGAAATAAAATTTGGGTGGAGAAAAAAAATATGTCATTGACTTTAATTTTTTATGAAATAACGGAAGCATAAATCAAATTTCAAAAAATTGAGAAGAAGTAAAATTTTTAATTGTATTAACATTTCTTTATTTTGAAATTACTACAAAGTGTCGTTGAGATGGTTTTTTAAGTTTGTTTAGTATACTTTGCAATTATTGAATTTATGTCTACGAGGGTTGGTTGAGTATGTGGGATTACATACGTAACTCGCATAAGTGTTAGATAATAATGGTTATATGCCGGTCGTCGAGGTACATATTCGTAGTTTTAGTTTTAATTTTGAATTAAAGTGTGATTTTTTTGGTTTGACAAGTAGTTGCAGCATGTTTATGGGTTTAGAGTGCAATATTTTTTAAGTGAGAGTGTGCATAGAGAAAACGTTGCCTTAGTTTTTTTTTGTTATATTGTTTTTAGCTGATGGAGATGGAAGGGTATTTTAGAAATAAATAAATTATGTACATATGTATGCTTGTGGGAATCTGTTATGTTTTTGTTGTTAGTTTCGTTTTAGTTTGATTTTTTATTTATTTTTTATCCTGTTTAAGGAGTTTGATGCGATGAATAAAAATATGTAATTTATGATCAATGAACTTATTTGAAGGTTGGAGGGATTGAAGTGTAATGATATTTAAGATTGTCAAAGAGAATTAGAGATGCGTGGTCATGGGAGGCAACATTATGCTCGTGAGTGTGTATTTGTGTATGTTTTTACAATAACTTGAGCGTTGGCAGATGAGTAAGTAGTCGTATATTTATATATATATATATAAAAAGTGAGTGTGTAATGCCGAGCATACATCTGGCATTTTCTTGTGTTCTTATCATTTTTTAAACTGTGTGCAACGCCTTTCATATTATGTTTTTATATGGAAAGCAATACCACACAATAAAAAATAAAAAATCGGAAATGATAAAATGCACACTGTTGCGATGTCACAAAATATCATAGTGTGCACTCGGCATTACTTTTTTGTTTTTAATATTCGTTTTAGCTGGGGGCATGAAAGGGTAGTTTAGAAAGTAATTATGTGTGCTTGTGAGGTATCAATGTTATGTTTTTGTTGTTGTTTGATTTTAATTTTTTTATGTGTAAAGAGTTTGAAGAAATGAATAAAATATACAATTTATGTGTACAGTAAAAACATTGTTGATATTTAAGTTGTATTTGATTTAAGTTGATGCAGCCAAAATCCCCTATGTTGAAAACTCTAAGTTGAAGTAGTTTCTCAAACCATTTCTTTTTTTTCACACCCTTAACATAGATTGAAAAATGTTTTAAATTGGATTTTAAAAATTTTACAACACTCTTAAATGATATTGATCCGTCATTTGAATTCAGATGATGAAAGTTTCTTGTAGGGATGTAACGAATGTTCGCATTCGCTTTCGCATTCGCAAATTATTCGCTTACTTTTGTTATTTGCATTCGCTTTTGCATTCGCTAAAATGTTGCGAATATTTAAAGCGAATACTAAAAAATGGTACCTCTTTTACATGATACAATTATACAGGTAACCGCAAATCGACAACAAAATTTACAGCAAATAAAACAACAGGGCTTTTTGTTGCTAGTTTATGGTGCCAACTGTCATAGAGCAAGTGATTGAAATGAAAGATATACAACGTGTGTGTGTGTGTTTGTAAAACAAACAACATTTGGCAGATGGCACCACGAAACAAGCAAAACTGCTGGCGCTTCGCGGTTACCTGTATAATTGTATCATGCTCTTTTACAAAAACATGTTTTAACAGGACATTTCAAAAAACACGCATTTAGTTGGGAGAAACAAGCAGAATGTGTACTTTCACAGTTTTTATGTGTGTTCCTGTGTGTATTTTTAACAAAACACATTTCTCTCTTGTAAAAATTAACCATCTGTGCTTGTGGTAGTACCTGTTTGAACTGTATTGTTTTATAGCTAACGTCAAGAATACGAAAATCAGTAAGCAAGCAAGACAAAATACACACATTTATAAGTAAACATTCTAACAAAATCTTAAATTTTAACGGTGGAAACCCCTTCTGCTAATAAATTGTCATAAGCTTCAAAATGAAACCAAAATCTAGCGGTGCGTGGAAATATTTTGCGATTTTTGAGAAAGAAAAGGCAAAGTGTTTGATTTGTGCGAAACTTATTTTTACTAAGGGCCGAAGTACAAGTGGATTGATTGCACATATAAAAGCTAAACATAACGATGAGTATTGCAAAATACAAGAAGCTACAAGTCAATCCGTTGATATTTCATCATCCTACAACGCCACAACAGCACAGATTCAAAAAAAAACAATTATCGTTGAAAGAATCCTTGAGCAACAAGTGGGATTTTTCCAATCCAAGATCTATAGAAATCGATAGGTTAATTGGAGAAATGATTGCAATCCAAGACCTACCATTCAATTTTGTGCAAGGAGTCGGCTTTAGACGCTTAATGGCATCAATTGTCCCCTGCTATAAGTTAAGAGGAAGAGATTTTTTTACGGAATATGTTTGCGAAACTATATACCAGCGAATTAAAGATCAAGTTCTTATGTTGTTAAAGTCATTTAGTAAACTTTCTTTTACAACTGACATATGGTCAGAACCAAGTGCTAATGTTTCCCTTTTGAGTTTAACGGCTCACGGCAAATCGTTGGATTTTAAAAGAGTAAATATAATACTCTCATGCAGAAGTATTGAGGGCAGTCATACTGGAGATATTATTCAATCAAATATTAATTCGATTCTAAATGAATGGGAAATTACTGAAAAGGTCCACTGCATTGTTCACGATAAGGGGTCAAATATGGTTCGAGCAATGAATCTTACAAATTTCATGCACATAAACTGCTCCGTGCATCAACTTCAGCTTTGTGTTAAAAATGCGTTGAACATAGAAGAAATCGTTAATATTATTGTTAAAAATAGAAGACTTGTATCACATTTCAATCATTCTCTTTTGGCCAAGGATAAACTACAAAGTATTCAAAAGGAGCGGCTCAATCAACAACCCCTAGGTCTAATACAGGACTGTCCTACTAGGTATGAAAATACGAGTGTAGTTAGCTTTAATCATGCATGAATCACCCTAAACAAAGTTTGTTTTTCGATTCAAATGTAGTGTTCCTTTTTAGATTTGCTCACGTAAAGGTGCATGATCGTGAGTGAAAACTTACTATATATACAAAGTTAATATTTTTATATAGAAAACGTACATAATTTTGTATTTTAGGTGGAATAGCACATTTTATATGATGGAACGTTTATTAAAAATTAAGGATTCTATAATATTGTACCTCAACAATTATGAACAAATTTGTATAACTCCAGATGACTGGAAAATAATGGAAAAATGTGTAATGGTCCTAAAACAATTCGAAGAAGTTCTCGGGAGCTTAGCAGCTCTCATGTATCAACTTCTTCAGTGATTCCTTTAATGCATGTACTTAAATCAAAATTAAAGATTCAACAGTCAATTGCATATAATCCTGCGTGTATATTAAAACTGATTGAAATTCTTGTCCATGAGCTAGATATACGATTTGGGAATCTTTGCCAAACCAATATTTTCTATATCAACTTATTTGGACCCTCGATATAAAGGGAAGTTTTTTACCGAAGCTGATAACAAATATGTTCGATCTGAACTAATGAAGCTGGTATATGAAAACAGTTCGGAAGTACAAATATGTAGTTCTCCTGCAAAGAAAAAAGTAAACAATGTGCCAAGAGAAATTGAAAAAGAACAAATCCAAAATATTTCTTCTCAAATACAAGCTGACATAGAAGACTTTTTAAATGAAAATAATAGTGACCAAGAAGAAGATTATAATGATCCGTCCTTTGAAGCAATAACACTTTCTGATATCAGAAACATATTAGATCAATACGATAAACAAAAAAAAGTTCCGATTTTAGAAGATCCATTGCTGTGGTGGAAAAGAAATTTCGTAAAATATCAAATATTAATTCCAATAGCACGCCAGTTTCTTGCCACTCCCCCCGGCAGTGTTCCTAGCGAACAATTATTTAGCGGAGCTGGCTTAATCTACGATTCTCAACGTTCAAATCTTAAGAGTGACAAAGCAGCAAAACTATTGTTTATAAAATATAACTTGCCTCAATTGAACTTTGAATATTAGTTGTCGTAATGATAACTCAGAATTTTGCATTTAAACTAATTTTGAATTAAAGTCTTGTTAAATACGCAGTTTGTCCTTTGCTGGAATTCGTAACTGTCACAACTTTTGAAGAAAATAATTCAGGATATACATGTGTACATACATACATATATATGTATATATTAATTAAAAAAAAAATTATTTATTATAAATAATTGATGTTCCTTAGTCCTAATTTACACTCAGCAAGTGTTATTGCTGAGTTGATTAGTTTTTTAGGAAAGAGAGACGAGGGGAAAAGAAACTTTTATGTTCCCCTCGTCTCTTTCGCCTAAAAACTAAACTTTAGGACTAAGTCCTAATTTACACTCAGCAAGTCTTATTGCTTAGCTGATTAGTTTTTTAGGAGAGGGAGACGAGGGGAAAATAAAAATTTATGTTCCCCTCGTCTCTCTCCCCAACAAACTAATCAGCTTAGCAATAAGACTTGCTTAGTGAAAATTAGGACTTACCGTAAAAATATTTTAAATGGACCTAGTGTTTGCTGAATTTTTTTGGTTTTCTTTTATTTTTTTACATTAACATATGTATGTAATATAATAAATTATGCCTGTTCTGTACCTGATTTGGACGTTAGTTTATCTTGAAATTGTTCCATTACCTGTCACTCACATGTTGTTTGGAATGAATTACATACATAGCAGGCCTTACTGTTCGCATCGTATAAGTATTTTAAATGTACATACCTAACACTTTGTGAATTTATTGTTTATTACTACTTTTTATTAATTATTTATGTACATAGATATCTTCCTGTTTTAAGAATTTATTTTTGTAATAAATTAAAAATATTGATAAAATGCTGTATATACGTACATCTATGTATGCAATACATCCTCATGTTCTTAAATTTATTTTCATTTGATTTTTGAATGTATTGTAAGTATTTGCATTCGCTTTCGCATTCGCATTCGCTTTCGCAAAAATTAAGATTTGTTATTCGCTTTCGCATTCGCATTCGCTAAACTGGTATTCGTTAAATCCCTAGTTTCTTGTTAGCCAATTTGCTTCTCTTTGTTTTGCTATTGATAATCTTTTGAATTTAAACAGTGGTTTAATAATACAATTTATGTGCTCCTTATTGTTAAAAATAATTGATATTTCTTTTGCAATGAAGATATTTGAATTGAATTTAAATCCTATCGGCACCCTATTTTTAAATTCTTGAGCAGTTAGAAGCGGTTGTGGTTCCCTCATGTAATAGTTTTGTTAAAACCGTAGATACATATCATATAGGATGGCATAACGATCATTTTTAAATTTTATATTTAGATCATCATATGGGTACGATTCGGAATTTAAATGCACTTCCAAATTGTTTACATTACAGTGAACAAACTTATTTTCTTGTTCAAAAGCAATCAGCACAAAACGGGGACGTTCTCTATTTGCAGCCAATTTAACATTCCATATAAAGCTAGTTCCTGTATTTAGTTGGGGATTAATGTCACAATTCCAACTGCTTAATGCCATCGGTATAGAAGCACCGCTGTTAATAATTTGAATAATATTCAATTTGCTCAGATCAGATAATTGTGCATGCGGAATTCTGCAAGTTGTTTGAGATACTAATTTTTGGTTTGTCAGTAGCAACAGTTGAGTATACGAGTTTTTCATCGTTCTTACAACGTAAGAGAACTAATTCATGTTTACCACTGAGTATAATTTTATTATAGTCTTCAGCAAAACCTACAAACAGTTTCAATGGTACATAGAAATTGAAGTGTTCATTTTAAATATTCAAATCATCGAGTTTGTTCCATCCAGCATTGTACAAGTCAACACTTTCCGAGCTCTGGAATTTAATTTGGTACCCTATTCCCATCCAGCATTTCATCACTCCGTGTCGAAATTAACACATCAACATCGAAAAATGTCAACTGGGCCAACTCTCGAATTTGTCGAATGTCAAATTTTTGGGACACACGGTGACTAGAAAGGGAATTAAACCTCACATCAACAAAGTAAAGGCCATTTTAGACCCAAAAAAAGCCAGCCGAAGTGCAAGAATTACGAAGCTTTCTGGGCGCTGTAAATTTCTACAGAAAATTCCTACCTCAAGCCGCAGAAATAGAAATGCCATTGCAAAAGATGATTGGGCCGTGTAAAAAGCGAGACCGAACGAAATTAATATGGTCAGCAGAAACCGAAAGAGCATTTGAAGACATAAAATTGGCGCTAGCAAATTCAATCCTATTAGCCTTTCCACGAAAGGGAGCCACAGTATCATTGGTAACAGACGCATCTGACAAGGCGATGGGTGCAGTATTACAACTAAAGGTAAACGGTAACTGGCAGCCGCTAGGTTTCTTTTCCAAGAAGTTTACAGCAACTTAGCAACGATACGGTACATATGACCGCGAACTGATGGCCATATACGCTGCTATTAAATACTTCAGATACTTTTTGGAAGGTACTCAATTTGTTGTGTTCACGGATCACAAACCATTATTACAGTCCTTCGAGCAAAAATGGGAACGCCTATCTCCACGTCAAACTAGACAACTGAGTTACATTAACCAATTTTGCATAAATATACAACACATAAGTGGAAAGGACAACGTAGTGGCGGACTTTTTATCTCGCGTTGATACTTTGACCCTACCGGCCGCTGTTGACTACCAACTAATTCTCGAGGAACAAGCAAAATGCGCCGAACTACAAAATATACTATAATCAAATTCGACTTCGCTAATATTGGAAAAAGTCAAGATACCAAGTATCAACGGCGCACAATAGGGCAGAACGACCCTATTTGTGGCAATAAATCAGGGAATAGAGCTAGCAACCTGAAAATTTCTGAAAATGTTTATAGAATCAATATATCGAAATTTCAAAACCCAACAATGACCATGCCCACCAAAACGCCCACTTTTTTTAATTTCGGAAGAAATTGTCAAATGAAAATACCCACCGTATTTAATATATAAACATTTAGGACTGTCAAATTTGGCTATAAATACAAACAATTATATATTTGTTCTTTGTTCTTTGTATTTAATATATAAACATTTAGGACTGTCAAATTTGGCTATAAATACAAACAATTATATATTTGTTCTTTGCAAAAAATAAGTACACATAATTTTTTCCAGTAAAAACAGAATAACAAAATATATGCTTTAATGCAGAAAATAGAACATAATTGAGAATAGCATAAATGTATTGATTTTTCATTAATTTAGAATAAAATCATCCCTTTCTTCATCACTGCTATCTTCTTGTACCTCAGAATTTGTATTATCAACAGGGGGAGCTTTAAGCAAACTCAATGCTTCAATTGGGATGTGTTGCTCCTTTTTTTCGGGTAGTTTCCTCATGCTAGTAATAATGGGATCAGAACTTAATAAAAAAGAGTTAAAAATATCTCGGTTAGTGTTTTCTCTACTGGATTTCCGAGAATGGTGCTCTCTATAATTTTTGAAGTCCTTATTCCTTGATTCTTGAGCTTCTTCAGACAGTTGACCAATCGGTAACAGTGCATGGGCTATTATTTCCGGTCCATGAATGAAATATTTATGAAGGGTAGGTGACATGTAATACCAGGGATACTTTTCCACATAATATCTGGCAGTACCGATTGCGAAATTTTTGAACTTCTCTACATCTATTTCATAGCCACTAGCCACAACAATCATAATAATATGCATCTTTTTTATGAGTTGTACATCAATTTTTGTAATTTCAGCGGAAATTTCAGGATTTTGAAAGAAACGCCTGGCTGTATTGCCATCATTCGAGTTCCCGAATCCGGGCTTTGGTTTGTCTATTATTAAACCACAACGATCTTTAAACTCTTTTTGTATCCTTTTTTTGTTTTCAGCAACAACTATCTTGTCATCATCCCCTCGAGCTTGCCATTTCGTAAGAGGCAATTTGTATGCTAAGTGAAGTAAATTTTCGAAAAACCTTATCCATCCATGAAGAACGGACAGTCCAAACCCTAAGTTTTCTGTTTTAACTTCCCTTGTCAACATACTATCTATATCATTAAAGCTTCTAGATGACGCACCACATATGAAACACTTTTGTGTTGATGACGTTCCCGTAACAGCATTACAGACTTTGCCGTCAATCATTGTAAAAAGTAGAGTATGATTGACTTGTACTTCTCTTTCTTCAATTAACATTGTTGTCTTTCGCAAATTTTTCACCTCATTTTCAACTCTATTCTTTTCTGCAATAGACATTTGTGTAGATTCCTTTACAAACTCTATTTTTAATGGCCTACAGTATCTTGTAGAACCAGGACGTGGATTTTGCCATACAACCCTAGAACTGGAAAAAAGTCTAAGAGGAACAACACAAGTAATGAAGACCGAAGAATCAGTTGCTTCAAGGCCATGGAAAGCTTGTTTGTAGGAGCTGTGTCCCGAACTTCCATCAAAACCCCACTTGCAAAACAAGCTCAGATTTTCCGTTTCAAATGTTGTTAACACACCAATTACTTCCATCTGTGATTCCAACAAACACTTTGTGGTTAAATCTAGTAGTGCCTGAAGGGTAACCTTTACTAAAGTTTCGCTAACTTCGATGCATTCGGGGGGTGGATAACATTTTTGTTTTGCAGCTTGTAGGACCTTATATGCAGGAAATTTTTCTGGTGCACTCATTCTGATAACATTGTATTGATGTCGAGATAGTTGCGCTTCAACTGCAACCCCTAGTGCTTCTTGGCCTGACATTTTACAACTTTTGGGTTCCAGTGACTCCTTATATGACTTCCGATATTTTTTTGCTCGGTCAGGGGTAGTTGTTGTTATATCCTTTAACACTTTAGAAGCGCTAATCTGTCCCACTGCTCTCAAACTCATTTGAGTAGCAAAACTCAACATAGAAATCGATGTAGACTCTCTTAGTTTTTCTGTTTTCATTCTTTTTGTACGTTCACTACTTTCATCGAATGAAACACTTGGTCGACCACGCTTAAGCTTTTCTTCAGGGCAACAAAGAAAAGAAACAGATGTCTCAAGCCATGAATTATTTGTTTTAAAAAACCTCTCTAATTTTCGAAAAGCCTTTTCAAAACGAGTTTTATACTCAGATTTGAATCGAGAAAGTGTTTTAGTTAAACCTATGTTATCGAAGTTTCCTGTTCGTTTTTTTAACTCTTCTTCAAGAAACACAAATCGCCCTTGTAAATTAATATTTTCAACTGACCACATTATGTTGACAAGCTCCCTCCGGGTTATAAAACTTGTGTTTGAACTAGTACCTAAAGGATAAAACAAATCTTAGAAATTCTTACAATTTTTTTATTATTTTTTTGTCAGAAAGCACATTTTGTAAAGAAGCTTTTTTATCAAAACCACAAAAAAGCGCAGAATTTTCTTGCAGTTCCTTAATTAAGTTAAGACATGCTATCAATAGCAACAAAAATTGTTATTGGGACTGCTTGGGAACACAACTAAACCGATCAATGTTTGAACAAAGAAGCAAAAAAAAAAAGTAATTTTAAAGTTTTTTTATGATAATTACCGTTTTATATAATTTAAAGCACTTTCTCACAAAAAAAATCTTAAATAGATTAACATTTACCAGAACTTGAAGGCTCCATTCCAAAAACTTTAATATTTTATGATTTCTATTTTTTTTTATTTAATTAAAAACACTTTACAAATTTCTTCACACCAAACTCAAGCTAATCTGTGAACAACAATGGCTTGCGCCGATGTTTATCATGCAAAATGTGTTTATGATAACGGTTTAAAACTTTTACAGTATTAACAGTGGGGTATTTGACTATTAAAATAAAATAAAAATGGCTCCATACGGGCAGTTTCATTTTTCGATTTATTGCCACCGATCTGGCCATTCTGCCCCTCTGTGCGGCGATGTAATTTGCGACACATCAACCGGAAAAATTCGTCCATATATTCCCGTATCAATGCCTCTTCAAGTTTTCGAAACACTGCATGGCTTATCACACCCAGGGACGAAAGCTTCAATCAAATTAATTTCAAAAAGTTACGTTTGGAGAAAAATGAACACAGATATAAGAAAACTAGTAAGAGCATGCCAACAATGCCAACGATGCAAGATAACAAAGCACACAAAAAGCGAATTAGAAACGTTTTCAGTTCCCGACAAAAGGTTCGAGCACATTAATATTGATTTAGTCGGCCCTCTTCCAATTTCAAATGGCTGTGCATACTGTTTAACGTGTGTTGACAGATATTCTCGGTGGCTTGAGGCAATACCTATTGCGGATATTACAGCCGAAACTGTGGCAAAAGCTTTGTTTGAACGGTTGGATAAGCCGATTTGGCGTGCCCAAATTCATAACCACAGACCAAGGCCGGCAATTTGAAAGTAAGCTTTTCCACCATCTTTCTGAGATGTTGGACATCAAACATATCCGAACAACCCCATACCATCCACAGGCAAATGGTATTATCGAACGCTGGTATCGCGTTTTAAAAGCCGCCCTAAAATGTCATGAAGCTGATAATAATTGGACAGAGATGTTACCGATGGTTATGTTGGGTTTAAGAACTGCAGTGAAAGAGGACATAGGAGAATCGATAGCTGAAATGGTGTATGGGCAAACAATACGATTACCTCCTGGCGAATTTTTATTAGAAGAACCGACTACACACATCAACGAAGGTGAATTTATAAAAGAACTTCAACAACATATTGAAAACTTGCGCCCGACCTCGAATACACAATACGGGAAAAAATCAGTGCACATACCAAAAGATCTGCGCTTTTGTAGCCACGTATTTCTTAGAGATGATACGGTGCACGCGCCTCTAAAAGCTCCATACGACGGTCCCTATTTGGTACTCGAGAGGCACCCGAAAACCTACACCATTCAAATCGGAACAAAATCAAGAACCGTGTCAATAGGCAGATTGAAGCCAGCATACGTACCAATGGAAGTTCCGCACTAAGAAAATAGGCGTTACAGGCATCGCAAAGTAAGGTTTTTGGAACAACTCACATTTTTATAGGGCTAAGATTCTGGAAGGGGGTGGTGTAGTGCACTGCGGTTGTCAATCTGGCATCTCCGATTTAGAACAAGAAATACTACCCTGGTATGAATTTATTTGAAAGCGAATACTTTTGACATGTAAAAAGTTTAGTGTGTTAGAACGTCGACGTGAAAAGTACAAAATAAATTAGTCATAAATAATCTAAATAAATTGTTTTATTTAGCACACTAAAGGTACATATGTACATATATATACCTATTACTAATTTGTCTAAGTACATAAGGGCATGTTCTGCAAATCACGACATGTCAAATCACGGTGATTTCATAGAATTAAAGAAAATGAAATCATTGCTTTTTTGAATTACATGATTTTTAGTGTTGGAAGTTGAAAGAAAATATTCTATTATAAATGACAAAAACTTAAAATATAATAAAACCCCACTATCAAGTCAGGTATTAGTAGTTTACTTTTGAAATCACGTGGTCTGAAATCACCGTGATTTTCAGAACAGGCCCGAATAATGAATAAATTAATCAAATGGAAAATGAAGAAAAATTTGTTCTAAAATCGAAAAAAAGGAAAATAATTTAATAGCACAAAAATAAAATATAGATAAAATTATAGATTCCCAAAAGGAAAACGTGCTAATTTAATAAAAAGGATTTTGAATCGCAATTGATGTACAAACATCTATATATATAATAAAGAGTGAGACGAATATTCAACTGGAACCATGTACATATGTATGTACATACATACATACCTAACTTTCATCGATCACTACCAGTAAGTTGCATACTTATATCATTTCAAAACAAACAAGAAATTGTTGAACAAAATGACCGGAATACTTAGCATATTAATTTTGTCCAAAATATAGGTTTTTCTTTGGGAGGCCCTTTATGGTTATGGATGAACAAATGTCCGATCTTTTCCTTCTTCCAGCGTTAAAATCTCGTATTTTATTTTATTAACTATCCAGGAATAGTTAGTTAATTTAACTCCCTTTGGCGATATTTTTGTTTTTGTTCTCTTCGAGTTTCATTCAATTCTCTTATTCAGCGAATGAAAGTTCAAAACTCATTAAACATTCGTAAAATTAAATTCACTTGGATCTCTTCATCTGTAATCTTAGTAGAGATTACAGACCAAACTCTTAAACTTAAAACATCCATTAGCGTTATTTTCTTTATCAATTAAAATTACAAAAAAAATTCCAATTCCATACATATTTACATACATATGTACATATACGAGTTGTAACGAGTATATCACTCATAAATATTTTCTTTTATAAATTAATACGACTCAGTTGTAGCTTATATTACATACATACCAATATAACAGATAAGAATAAAAATAAACAACAACAACACACATCAATTATACTCAGTGACCATATTTAAACAAACACAAAAACACATAATACTGCAGATTGCAAAACGAGCAACGAGCATACAATACAAAACATGCAAGACAAGCATAGAACTCTCATTTAGTATAAAATATTATTTCCATAAGTATACCAAGTTTGGATACACTCGGGGCGGTTCAAACAAGACGAGAATTTGCCTTTTATGTGTCGTGAGAGAGTTATTGAGGGTGTATAAAGTGTGTCGTAGGTATATTATTTACCACCTTGCACAGCGACTTCGGTTGACTGTTTCAGTCACAGCGACTTCGGTTGACTGTTTTCTACAGCGGCTTCGGCTGTCTGTTTCGCCACAGCGGCTTCGGCTGACTGTTTCCCACAGCAGCTTCATCTGACTGTTTTCCACAGCGGATTACGCTGACTGTTTCGTCACAGCAACTTCAGTTGACTGTTTTCCACAGCGGCTTCCACTGACTGTTTCCCACAGCGGCTTCGGCTGACTGTTTACTTAGCATACGATTATATATGTAGATTTAAGCATAGTAATATACTAATATTGTACTTATTTTAATTATTAGTTATAAGAAAGATTGTACAATTAGTTATGAAAGTAGAATAACGCCGATCATCCGACGCATCCCGAATATTCCCGACCGATTTCCGACATCATCGTAGTTGCCAGCAATAACCCCGATATACCTTAACCGTAATTATAACCGATTGCTGCCACTGCCCTGACGAGGATAACTATAAAAGGCAAATTACTCACGATTATCACCGATTGAATCTTATCTTCATTTTAGCTACCCAGCTAAAAAAATATGTATGGAGGATATATGATATCCCATATATGGTTCGGATCCGAAAAATGAGGGTATATGGGCATATAGGATTATATATATTCATACATTTTCATACATGTATTGTGTAAATTCCCTCCACAGTATGAAAAGTTCATACTCATACACTCTTGATCCACGAAAGCGCACTACTGTGCAATAAATTAAATTACTAAAATTAAATTTTTTTAGACTTGGGAGAAAGGTTGTATTTAATGAAACATTTGTTTGGACAAATAATTCAAAACGAACTAAAAGTCATTTCATTCATCAAAAGGTGAATCAATTATTTAAAAGACACATAAATCATATTCGTACATAACATTTAGCGTAAGAAATCAGATTAAAAACTAAGGCAAAATAATCCGTCTAACAATAGTTTTCAATACAGTAATATGAACTTTGTTTCTTATCTAGAGAATTTTGTTATTTTCTATTAAATTAATGACTGGATTATCCTTTTGATTATTTGATATATTAAATAGGGCCACAATGTATAAAATCATAGAAGAAAAATTTTTTCTTTTTTAAACGTTGAGGGTATGCATATGTATAAACTTTGATATATTTTCTAATGGATTTCCAATCCAGCAGTGATATAATTCCAAGCTTTTTTGATTGCAAAACCGATCTTATGTGAGATATCATGTATGTATACATTCTTATATGGCTCCATATACAAAATCTTATATTTATATATGGATCCACATATGAAGAGCTTCATAATTAAATTTTCATATATGAGCTCATATATTATAATACATTTCATTTATTAGTCCATATATTAGTTCATATATAATAGTTTTGCCATATATAATCCCATATATTTCCATACATGAATTCATACATATTCATATATAGTTATATACATTCATATATTAAAAATATATGGACCATATATAATTTTTTTAGCTGGGATCCCATATATGGTTCGGATCCGAAAAATGAGGGTATATGGGCATATAGGATTATATATATTCATACATTTTCATACATGTATTGTGTAAATTCCCTCCACAGTATGAAAAGTTCATACTCATACACTCTTGATCCACGAAAGCGCACTGCTGTGCAATAAATTAAATTACTACAATTGAATTTTTTTAGACTTGGGAGAAAGGTTGTATTTAATGAAACATTTGTTTGGACAAATAATTCAAAACGAACTAAAAGTCATTTCATTCATCAAAAGGTGAATCAACTATTTTAAAAAAACACATAAATCATATTCGTACATAACATTTAGCTTAAGAAATCAGATTAAAAACTAATGCAATTCATTATAAAAGAAAAAATAATCCCTCCAACAATAGTTTTCAATACAGTAATATGAACTTTGTTTTTTATCTAGAGAATTTTGTTATTTTTTATAAAATTAATGACTTGATTATCCTTTTGATTATTTGATATATTAAATGGGGCCACAATGTATAAAATCATACAAGAATGGTTTTTTTGTAACAAAAAGTTTTTCTTTTTTAAAACGTTGAGGGTACGCATATAAACTTTGCATACCGTATGTATTTTCTAATGGATTTCCAATTCAGCAGTGATAAAATTCCAAGCTTTTTTGATTGCAAAAACGATCTTATGTGAGATATCATGTGTGCATACATTCTTATATGGCTCCATATATAAAATCTTATATTTATATATGGATCCACATATTAATAATTAAATTTTCATATATGAGCTCATATTTTATAATACATATCATATATTAGTCCATATATTAGTTCATGTATAATAGTTTTGCCATGTATAATCCCATATATTTCCATACATATTCATATATAGTTATATACATTCATATATTAAAAATATATGGACCATATATAATTTTTTTAGCTGGGTATTGTTATATTATATCACACTATTAAAATTGTAAAAAAAGATAAAAGTCCTGGACACGGCTAAGCTACCCAAGCCGACGACAAAACCACGTTACAGAGTACATATATTTATATTATAAAATTATTGGAAAACAACACGTAATTTATTCTTAAGAAAAAGTGTTACCTCCCAGTTAAAAAAATTTTATATATGGTCCATATATTTTTAATATATGAATGTATATAACTATATATGAATATGTATGAATTCATGTATGGAAATATATGGGATTATACATGGCAAAACTATTATATATGAACTAATGTATGGACTAATATGTGAAATGTATTACAACATATGAGCTCATATGTGAAAATTTAATTATGAAGCTCTTCATATGTGGATCCATATATGTATAAATATAAGATTTTATGTATGGAGATCGTTTTTGCAGTCAAAAAAGCTTGGAATTTTATCACTGCTGAATTTGGAATCCATTAGAAAATACATACCGTATTCAAAGTTTATATGCGTACCCTCAACGTTTAAAAAAGAAAAACTTTTTGTTAAAAAAACCATACTTGTATGATTTTATACATTGTGGCCCCATTTAAGAGGCACAATACGCTTTTTCACAAATAAATCGAGAGAACAGATAATTCTTCCCAAATTCCATGTTCAAGTAGTACCCTTAACCCCAGGTCAATGTCCTTTTCTCCTTCTACAATATACAGTCCACTACCAATGATACCACTAATAACGTCCAATCCTGTTTTGCTACTAATTCCAAGGGGGTATTATTAGGAACTACCTGGGTAAATATTTGCCACTTAGGGATGAATTATCAAACACACGCCTTGATAGATTCAGGGTCAGAAGGCACCTTCATATCTGAGCGTATATTTGATATTCTGAATATTCCTTCTCGTCCTACCCAAGCAAACATTTCAGGACTAAATAATACCATTTCGGCTACAGTCCAATGCCAGTGTAATTTAACATTGGGTTCACAATTAAATGATAACATAGTCATTTCTGTGACGGCACTTGTAGTTCCTCAACTTTCTAGTAAACTACCTTACAGACCTTCCCAAATTCGATATTTTCAAGCCTTCCTAATATTCCACTATCTGATCCTAAGTTTAATTCTAGTTCAAAGATTGATATATTGATTGGAGGTGATATATTCCCATCAATAATTTGTTCTGGTATCCGACACAATGTTTGTGGATCTTGAATAGCCCAAGAAACCATCATCCAATGGGCGAAGTTTGACTTCCACGCTTCACATAGGCCCAGTGCTTCAAAATGATTTGACTCTACCAACTCTGAAGTGGATATTTTTCAAATACGTTTTCAATGCTGACATTCAGAAGATGTATAGGCAAATTCTAGTTAATCCGGAGCACACTCCATATCCAGAGCACACTCCAATGTTCAGAAATAATCCAAATAATTTCATTAGTGAGTATGGGCTTAAAAGAGTTACTTTCGGTGTTAATCGTGCTTCATATCTTGCAATTCGCACATTACTGCAGTTAGCAGATGACGTTCAATCCGTCTATCCACTTGCTAGTAAAATTCTCCGAAATTATATGTATGTCGACGATGTTTTGGCAAGGTCAAATACAAAAGAAGACGGCATAAAGGCAAACAATGAGCTAGTCTTAGCCTTAAAATTCGCCAGGTTTTTGCTGAGAAAGTGGACATCTAATGCCCAAGATATTTTGGATGATATCCCTCCAGAACATCTTCTTCATGAATACTTTTTGAAATTCGAGGATAGCAGTTCTGCAAAAACTTTAGGAATACAGTGGAATGCATATTCGGATTATTTCCTTTTTACAGCGAATCCATTTTCAAAAGACACTGTTTTATCGCAAATTGCGAAATTGTTCGATCCCGCGGGTTGGTTAGCACGTTATGTCATAATGGCGAAAAACTGATGCAAAAATTTTGGGTAGACGGTACTGAATGGGACGAAATTCTTAGCCCAGATACACTTTATGAATGGAAACAGTTCCAATCTAATTATTCTGAAGTTAATACCATTCGTATTCCTCGATGGATTAATTATTGTTCAAATTCGGAAGTCCAATTTCATGGTTTTTTTGATGCTTCAGAAGAAGCATATGCAGCGGTTTTGTATGTACGGATTTCAAGAAATAATTCTGTTTCTACACATCATATGGCTTCTAAAACAAAGGTGGCTCCCATTAAGACGCTGTCCATTCCGAGACTAGAACTTTGTGGGCGGTTCTGTTAGCAGACATGATAGACAATTTGCTCTCAAGGATGGATGTGGAAAAGTACTCCCTTTACTGTTAAACAGACTCAACCATAGTCCTATCTTGGTTGGCTAAGCCGGCATGTAGTTGGCTAACCTTTGTAGCAAACCGTGTATCCAAGATAACTCAAGTAGTTGACAGATCAAAATGGTTTCACATCAATTCTAAAATGAATCCAGCCAACCTAGCCAGCCGAGGACTTTATCCTGAGGACCTACGAGAAAACAATTTATGGTGGTTTGGGCCCAACTGGCTAGAGAAAGAAAGTTCTTTGTGGCCTAATTTTTGTCCATCTAACATACCGAGTACTGAACTAGAAATAAAGACTATAAAAGTACATTTTACCTTCTTCACTCATTGTGAAGATGTCTTAGAACGGTTCTCCTCATTCTCCAAAGCATTACGTGTTCTGGCATATGTGGTTAGTTTTTTCCTTAGAACACAAAATCGATATCGGGCCAATTTTTACAAAGATTCCACTGCACTTTGCAGCGCTGAAATAAATATCGTGCGAGATATCCTCATTTCTGTCTGGCAGAAGGTGAGCTATCCAAATGAGTACCAGGCTTTGAATGAAAAGAACCCATATCTACGTCCAGCACACTGTTAAATTTAAATCCGTTTTTAGATCAAGAAGGAATTAGTCGTGCTTGTGGTCGGTGATTATACAGTGATTATACCATACAACTCGCAGTATGCAAGGTTATTGACAAAATTTATACATAACATCGCTCCTCACGGTGGAAACCAATTAGTTTTACGTATACTTCGCTAACAGTATTGGATTCCGAAAGCAAAGAATTTAATAAAAACAACAATAAATAAATGCAAAATCTGTGTGATACACAAAAAACGATGTCAGAGCCAAATAATGGCAGCATTACCATCCAAAAGGACAGAAATTACTCGTCCATTTGTTCATACTGGTCTAGATTTTACCAGACCATTAGATATTAAGAGCTATTCTGTTAGAGGCTGCCGTACTTCCAAGGGCTATATCTGTGTATTCGTATGCTTCTCTACAAAGGCAATTCATTTAAAAGCCTCGTCGGTACTAACTACCCAAGCTTTTCTGGCAGCTTTTAGTCACTTTGTGTCGCACAGAGGATGTCCATTACATTTACATTCTGATAACGGGACTACCTTTGTTGGAGTTTCAAGACTTATAGCAACGGAGTCCCTTCAAACCTCCCAAGATCGCATTTGGGCCAACTATGCCAAACAGAATATTTCATGGCATTTTATTGCGGCGGGAACCCCCCATATGGGCGGCTTATGGGAAGCTGGTGTAAAATGCTTTAAGGCACATTTTCGAAAGACTGTTGGATGTTATAAATACACATTTGAGGAACTTTCGACATTGCTTTCCAAAATCGAATCATGCCTTAATTCCAGGCCAATCTCCCCTATGTCTTCTAATCCAACCTATCTTTGCACCTTGACTCCAGGACATTCCCCAATTGGAACTCCAACTCTTGCTCCAATTGATCCCCAAGTAAGTTACCTACCCATATCTATTGCCAAAAGATGGCAGCGCTTAAAATTAATACATCAGAAATTGCACTGGTAGTGATCAAGGATGAAAATCTTCCGCCAAACTCATGGCGGCTTGGCAGGGTTGTAAAAGTCTAAAGTCTAAGTCCAGATAAACGAGTTTGAGTCGCCGTCTTCACCCAGCGTGGATTCATAAAAAGACACATGTCAAGCTCATTTTATTGACTCCTGAAATCTAGTTTAGCCTTCAACAGGATTCCCTAACAATAAAATTTTTTTCTTTTCTAGCTCACCACGCCAAAAGTACCTGAAAAATTCGAATCAAAATTTTCTGAGTGACGTAAAATTTATGCTTGTCGTATTTGTAAGAAGTATCACCCACTTCGAACATGCCATAAATTTCTAACCATGAACATGTCCGATAGAATTCGTGAAGTACATGCAAATAAGTATTGCTTGACACTTGAACACTCGCATGCAAACACTGCCATAAGTGTCATCATACCCTGTTACATGTTGATCGACGACTAGCAAATAACTTGTTAGGACCTAAACAACGATCAAAGTCGAGTTCGCCATTAAATTCTGCTAAGCCTACTTCATCGAATTCATTAAAAAAAACACGTGTCATCAGGTTCTAAGGACAAACCTTCATCTTCGACTTTGGGAAAATCAACAACCTTGACAGAAATCATCCGCCAAAACACACTTGTACAGCTTCCTACAGTTCTTGAGAAAATTGGAAGCACGACCGCATATGCTCGTTGTTTATTAGATTCTGGTTTGTCAGTTAGTAGGGTTTCTACAAAATTAGTTGACAAACTAAACTTACCATCATACACTCTCCACGACGAGACTATTTGCCCAAATGTCCCAAAGTCAAGATTCGACAGCAACTCAAAGATGTATGGTACCTTTAGGGTTGACAATCGCGTCTGTATTCGCACTCCATCTCAATCACCTCCTGAGTTATTTAAAAGGAATTTCCGAAATCTTTTTCTGGCGGACTCAAAATTTTACGAATCCACTCCTATCGGTATAATTATTGGAGCAGATCTTTCTCCGAAGGTTGACAGTATTTTCAAGAATAGGATTACCTACCGCTCAGAGTACGGTGTTTGGGTGGATAATTTATGGACCGTGTTCACTGTAAATATTATTAAATGCACTTTCAACAAAATAATGAGGCAAAATGTAAACGTATAATTATTTACTAAAATAAAACCTTATCAATAATTTTTTCATATCTCCTACGAAAAAAAAATTATAAAATAATAATAATTTGTTAAAGAAATGAATTGTAACTTAATATAAGTTTGAAGTGAATTACAACTTTTAAATCTATGCTTGCTAATCCTTACAATATTATTATACCCTTTACCAAAAAATGGTAAAAGGGTATATATAGTTTTGTCATTCCGTTTGTAATTTCTACAATATTAATAAGCGACACATAAAGTATATATATTCTGGATCCTTATGCATAGGGAAGACGAACAAGCGATGTCCGTCTGTCTGTACGTGAAATCGGGTTTCCAAGCTCCCAGAACAGCTAGACTTCGTTCTTGGACTGGTGTGTCAGAAATTTTCCGAAAACTTCTGCTATTGATAATCACCAAAATCGGGCAGACGGTTTCAGAGCTGGAAAACTCAAACTCTATTTTCCCATACAAAATAACTACCGAAAACTAGTGTTTATTACTTTTTATTAAATTATCTTACTTTATAGTTCGGTATATGAATAAAATTGTTATTTATAATTAAAAGGAAATTTTTTTAAATTTAACAAATTAAAAAGACGTTTCCAGGGTTGGAAAACTTTAAGGGTCTGACATTTGGACAGAGTATGTAGAACTTTGGTCGCTACAAAAACAAATGTATAAAAGTTAAAAGTTAAAGGGTCTTCCAAAATGAGTGACGAAAACTTTTAAAATCCCATGTAATATACATATAATTGTATGTATGTGTGTACATATGTATATTAACACTTGAAATTTGTAAAATTAGTGTATTTTTATATAGGCTACTACAATTAACACTAAAATTAAAAAAATTTAAGTTAAAGGGTGGTCCCTCAATTTATGCAATTTTGACTATGTAATTTTGACAAATTGCTATATCTTGGAAACCGTAAGAGTTAAACTCTTGATATTTTCAAAAACGGTAAAACTAAGAAATCCGGAAATTATAAAATCGCCAAAAATTTAAAAAAAAATCGACAAAACGAAAAAAATCGCCGAAATGAAAAAATCGCTAAAATTAAAACAAAACCACCAAAAACCGAAAAAAATCGCCAAAACGAGAAAAGCGTGTCAAAACTAAAAAAATCCCACAATGAAAAAAAACGCCAAAAATCGAAAAAAATCGCCAAAAACGAGAAAAAAGTGTCAAAACAAAAAAAAATCCCACAATGACGAAAATCCGAGAAAATCGTCAAAACAAAAAGTTCTTATATGAACAAAAATCGCTAAAAATAAAAAAAAATCGCCTAAATGAAAAAAATTGGCAAAATCAAAAAAAATCGCAAAAACGAAAATAAATCGCCAAAATTAAAAAAAAACGCCAAACACCGAAAAAAATCGCCAAAACAAAAAAAAAATTGCGTATATGAAAAAAATCGCTAAAAAATAAAAAAATCGCTTAAATGAAAAAAAACAACAAAGAAATAAAAACGCCAAAAACCGAAAAAATCGCCAAATCAAAAAAAATTGCCTATATAAAAAAATCGCTTAAATGAAAAAAAATTCGTCAAAATCAAAAAAATCGCCAGAACGAAAAAAAACGCCAAACACCGAAAAAAATAGCCAAAACGAGAGAAAGATGTCAAAAAAAATCACCAAAATAAATCGCAAAAATTTAAAAAGCACCAAATTAAAAATAATGTCAAAAACCTAAAATATCGCTAAAACGAGAAAAAAGCATGAAAACTAAAACAAGCACCAAATTGAAAAATGCCAAAAATCACAAAACGAAAAAAAGCACTAAATTAGAAAAAAATCTAGCCTTTAAATAAATCACCAAAACGAAAAAGCCAAAATGTCAAAAAGCGTCATAGTAAAAAAAAACCAAAAAATAAAAATAATCGCTAAAACGAGAAAAAAGCACTAAAACTAAAAAAATCGCCCAATTAAAAAACGGCAAAACTAAAGAAAACCCTATTGAAAAACGCTTAAAACTGAAAAAAACCCCAAAAACGAAAGAAATGCCAAAATTAAATTTTATATAGGCTAAAGTTCATATAGTATTACTTTGCGACTCTGACATGCGCACGAAGGATGGCATGTCAGAGTCGCACTATACTGAATTTATTTTAAGTAAATGGAGATGGAAATAAAATGTATCGTTAAACTACAGTCCTAACTATAAAGTTAAATAAATAACATGTTCTGTTTCATTTCCCTGAAACAGTTCCTTTGTGCTCAATAAATTCCAAAAAATTTTTTATAAATAAACGTTTACATAATACCACTATATATACCTTTTCCAATTGGATGTTTAAATTGAGGAAATTAACAATTTTGCAAAATCAAAGATTATTATATGGAGGTACAGGGTGGCCCAGAAAGACCGAAGTGGTGTAAATTCCTTATAACTTTTTATTTAAGACATATTTTTTTAATTTTTTGTTTTTTAAATACAGTAAATTTATAGGGAATATTTTTAGATTAGTTGTTAAAAATGATATCCCGCAAGTGGAGGCCATTTTCTGCTTCGCACAAATGATCTCTTTTCAACACATTTTCCATGACCTTTCGCAAAACTTCCGTTGTTATGTTGTTAATTTCGTCTGGAATATTGGTTTTTAATTCCTCAATAGTCCTAGGCTTATTAACATAAACTTTCCCTTTTAAATAACTCCAAAGGAAACAGTCTGGAGCGGTTAAATCCGGGGAACGCGGAGGCCAATTAAAATTGCTTCTACGCGAATTTATTCTTTCCCCAAAGATGTCGCGTAAAATAGCCATTGTGGCCCTCGGAGTGTGCGCTGTGGCTGCATCCTGTTGGAACCATATTTGCGGATGGTATTCCACGGCTGGCCTTACAAAATTTTCCAATATGGCCCGATATCGATCACCATTGATGGAAATGGCGACATCTCTTTCATCTTTCAGTACACTTAACTGGGTGTAATTGTCGTTGATGAAGTACTCTCGGGTTTTCCTTAGCCCATATCCTAAAGTTTTGCTTGTTAACAAACCCATTTAATTGGAAATGGGCTTCGTCACTCATAAATAAGTTATGAATAATGGAAATGGAAAGAGCACATTTGTGCGAAGCAGAAAATGGCCACCACTTGCGGGATACAATTTTTAATAACTAATCTAAAAATATTCCCTATAAATTTACTGTATTTAAAAAACAAAAAATTAAAAAAATATGTCTTAAATAAAAAGTTATAAGGAATTCACACCACTTCGGTCTTTCTGGGCCACCCTGTATATACTTTCAACATTGAACTTTCATAATTTGAAAAGTTTTAAGCGGTTATATACCGTATTTAATAATTTTTTATCGTTTGTAGAGTTAACTTGAATCGGTGGCATTTTGATGGTACAATGAATTTTTCTATTATAGGTTTTTATCTGTCTGTAAATGTCGATCCATTTATAAGAGCAATTAAAGCTAAACTCTTTCCACATCATTCATTTTAATGTTCTGTTAAATCGTTCTACTATTAATGCTTTCATTGTGCTATATGTTGAATAGTGATTAATGTTGTATTTATTCATAAATTTTCCAAAGTGTTTATTGAAAAACTCTTTACCGTCGTCTGTTTGCAAGTTTTTTTGGTATTCGTCACCGTGGAAAAATATTCTGCATAGCCTGGCTTGTTTCTAATGCAGTCTTTCTTTCCAAGAGTACTGCCCAAGCAAATTTTGAAAATGTATCAATTACGGTCAGCAAAAATCGATAATGTCTATTGTATGTAGAATAGTTCCCCATTTCAACTAAATCAGTTTGCCAAAGATCATCTATTCCTTTCATAACAACTCTTCGACGTGGGAAATTTTTCGTGCTTGCTTATGCAGTTCATTTACTAAATTTCTTTTTAAAGTCAATATTTAACGTATTTTGAATTTTAAGGGATACGTTGAGTTCAGTGTGACTTCATTTAGGTACTGTCGACTATCATATTTCTTACATACCCATCAAATAACTCATTTATCTTTCAAATTTCTTTTTCTAAAAATAGTTTCATACTTGAAATTGAATTGAATTTCATACTTGAATTTCATTGAGTTTTTGACTTAAAATCATGTTGATTTCATCTCGAACCTCTTGAATTTAAATTTGCAGAAACAATTTATTAGCAACGTCGTTTTCCTCCAAAGCTTTTGCCACATTTTTGATTCTTTTATTTTGAACGTCAATGTTATTAGTTGTATCCATAACGAAGCCCAGCAGCTTAGGAATATTTTTCACAAAAATAGTACCACTTGTATCATGACATGATTTATCCAGATAAATATTATTCAATAATGTTTGCTTCATATAATTCTTCGATAATTGAGACAATGTAATGATTGTGATTAGTATGACCTGCAGCTTGTGATGCCAGCAATAGCCTAAGGCGATCTACTTACTCATTATGATCGTCCCAGTATATATAGTTATGTTTGTACGTGTTTAGTTCCATCAAACCTGCACCCTTGTAAGGACTTTTTATTTTATGTAGTGATGATAAAGTTGATAAGTTAATTTGACTTTCTTTCTTAAACAATTTACTGATAATATGCTTATATTTATATGCTCCCGTTCCTTTGATTTGTACATCAGGTCTATATTCTCTTTTGTATGCATTTGTGCTTACTAAATTTTTTTTATATATATCTAATTCATGTTAATCGTAATGTTTTGGTATTTTGTGAAACATTAAGGAAAATAAACCTGGTTTAAAAGCCCATATTTGATTTCCAATCACTATTTTATCTTCAGTAAGTTTAATACTACTATTGCCAAAATTTCTATTAATTATTAAAATTTGTATGTGGACCGTAGAGAGTATCTAATTTATTTCTAATTTCTAAGAGTGCTAGGTCTTATTATTATCTGAATTGTCTAGAGTTTCCGATTGAGAGTAAAAATCATCGTTGTCATCATGGTCAGTATCAACTTTATCAAGCTTATTTTGGTTTCCATCACTAAGTGAGATATTTTTATTGCATACTCTTTCTTCAGCAAGCTTCTTTGGAGTACTTGTCTCTAACTTAACTGATTGTTCGTTGAATGGAAAATTTGATTTTTTATAAACTCGTTTTAAATTCATTTTTTTCTGCTTTAATACTTCTTTTATTATTCTTAAAACTGCTCACAAATTCTGTTAAAGGATCTTTTATGGGTTTAAATGTATCTTTGAATTGCTAATGAGTATCTCCTTCATCAACTTTTACTTTTACTACGAAATTTTTTCTTTAAAACATTTTTTGTGTTTATTAGCTCTTTTAAGACTTTTTCATCTATTTTCAACTATTAGGCAGCACATCAGGTATCAGCTATTAGATCAGGTAACAGATCAGCTATCAGATCCGGCACGTTAAATATTTTAGGAAATAAATAGATGTACTATATGCAAAGCCAAATTAAATACTAAAGTTTTACTTTTATGCAGAGTAATTTTTATTGTTATAAAATTGTCGAATTGCTTTCTATAGTGACCATTTTTTAACTACCTTTGTTGGAGTTTCCAGACTTATAGCAAAGGAGTTCCTTCAAACCTCCCAAGATCGCATTTTGCCCAACTATACCCAACAGAATATTTCATGGCATTTTATTCCCTCATATGGGCGGCTTATGGGAAGCTGGTGTAAAATGCTTTAAGGCACATTTTCGAAAGACTGTTGGATGTTATAAATACACATTTGAGGAACTTTCGACATTGCTTTCCAAAATCGAATCATGTCTTAATTCCAGGCCAATCTCCCCTATGTCTTCTAATCCAACCTATCTTTGCACCTTGACTCCAGGACATTTCCTAATTGGAACTCCAATTCTTGCTCCAATTGATCCCCAAGTAAGTGGCCTACCCATATCTATTGCCAATAGATGGCAGCGCTTAAAATTAATACATCAGAAATTTTGCTGGCGATGGAAAAATGAATATTTAAAAGAAATGCACAAAAGGCTTAAATGGCAGAGTCCAGAGGCTAATATTTCCGAAAATGCACTGGTAGTGATCAAGGATGAAAATCTTCCGCCGAACTCATGGCGGCTTGGCAAGGTTGTAAAAGTCTATTTGGGTCCAGATAAACGAGTTCGAGTCTCCGACGTCTTCACCCAGCGTGGATTCATAAAAAGACCCATGTCAAGCTCATTTTATTGACTCCTGAAACCTAGTTTAGCCTTAAACAGGATTCCCTAACATTAAAATTTTTTTCTTTTCTAGCTCACCATGCCAAAAGTACCTGAAAATTTTGAATCAAAATTTCCTGAGCGACGTAAAACTTATGCTTGCCGTATTTGTAAGAAGTATCACCCACTTCGAACATGCCATAAATTTCTAACCATGAACATGTCCGATAGAATTCGTGCAGTACATACAAATAAGTATTGCTTGACACATGAACACTCGCATGGAATTGGCTTCTCCAGATACGGATGCAAACACTGCCATAAGTCTCATCATACCCTGTTACATGTTGACCGACGACTAACAAATAACTTGTTAGGACCTAAACAACGATCAAGGTCGAGTTCGCCGTTAAATTCTACTGAGCCTGCTTCATCGAATTCATTAAAAAACACTTGTCATCAGGCTCTAAGGACAAACCTTCATCTTCTACTTTGGCAAAATAAAAACCCTTGACAGAAATCATCCGCCAAAACACACTTGTACTGCTTCCTACAGTTCTTGAGAAAATTGGAAGCACGACCGCATATGCTCGTTGTTTATTAGATTCTGGTCCGCCAGTTAGTAGGGTTTCTACAAAATTAGTTGACAAACTAAACTTAACATCATACACTCTCCACGACGAGACTATTTGCCCAATAGTCCCAAAGTGTAGTGTACCCCTATAGTCACCCCTAATATCACAATTTAGTATGTGCACTTTCCCATAGGAATGTCACTCAATTTTAACTCAAAACAATAATAATAATAAATAATACTTGTTACAACAAATAACTATCCGTTTTGTAAAGCAACAATTATTAAATATTATTGTATTATTCTAGTTTTAAGGATACCGTTAGTTAAGTATAAAAGAAAGAAATTTTTGGAATAAAAATCAATTTTTGCTTAGCCTTTAAATCGGCTGTTTTATTTAAAAGCATTCAACTGCTTGAATTAAATCTAAGAGCATACATCTGCTCAGGCATAAAATCTGCCTAGTTTTTTTTTTAGTTTTAATAGAGCCAGTGGCGTTCATTAGCGCCGGCATAACCGGGTAGGCAGACTTTTATAAACCTTACATGGCGATCCTGCCAAATAATAACAAAGATGTCCCTGTAGAGGAATACAAACCTGCAGGCAAGGACCAACAAGCTCCCTCATATACGGCCACACCGTTGAAGGCAGGCCCAAAGCCACTGACGATAGAGGAATACCGCAGAAGGCAAGTACAAAAAAAAGAAGAGGCACTTACTGCGATTCCCCGTATTCAAAGGCCACGGCACCGAAGAGGTGGTAAAATTGTCCGCTTGCGGAAGAAGCTGGCCGCACTCAGAGCTGTTGTGGAGGCCGATCCACCACCATCTTGGCAACGTGCGTCAGAAATTTGGCGGCAGATTATTGCACTGGAGGAGCAGATGGCGGAACACCGCAAACCAAAATAATAAAACACTATTATTTTTTCTCTTAATGAAAGTAATAAAAATAAAAAATCTAATGATAGACTTACTGAGAGCTCTGAAGCTCTTAATGATAATAAATTAAATAAGAAATCTGATAGTAGACTTTTTTTAACGGCGAGACCACTTTTTCGTCAGCGATCAACTTCGCTTTGTCCAATGCCAACTAGTGATTCGTTAACATTACCGTTGCCTAGTACTTCTACATTTAACTCAGCGATATCATCCGCCTCGGGCTCGTGGTCATCACTTAACCAAGTTTTTACTGAAGTTAAGAGCAGCCCAAAACCCAAGGTCCAAGTGGGAATGGACAGATATATTACAGTGGTAAAGCGCGGACGAAGCCCAAAGTCTTCGAAAATTTCATCTGCTCCAAAAATGTCTAGGGATAACAGCGCATCCTCTATTAACCGCCAAAATCGTTTTCAAATATTACAAGTTGACAACAACGAACCCGATGTATCTACGAACAAAACATCCAAGCCGCCTCCAATCTATTTGAGAGAAAAAAAATTCAAACGCTATTATAAAAAATTTAATTTCAGTCATTGGTGAGAATAAATTTCACATCGTTCCAATAAAACGTGGTAACATTGATGAAACCAAAATTCAAATTTATAAAGAAAAAGATTTTCGCAAACTGATTACTGAATTTGAAAAAAGTAAGAAAAGTTTCTACACATATCAGCTTAAAAGTGCTAAAGGCCTGCAGATCGTATTGAAGGGCATCGATTCCTATGTTGCTCCCGAAGAAATAAAAGATGCACTCGTCCTCCAGGTATTTAGGGTAAAAAATGTATCTAACATAATAAATAGGGAGAAGATTCCTCAACCTCTATTTCGCGTCGAACTTGAGCCAAACGATATAAAATTAAAAAAAAGCGAGACTCATCCAATTTATAATTTGAAATATCTCTTATATCGAAAAATAACAGTTGAAGAACCACACAAGCGTTCTGGACCCGTACAGTGCCATAATTGTCAAGAATATGGTCACACAAAAACTTACTGCAAGTTACCTTCAGTTTGTGTTATCTGCGGTGAACTGCACGGTACTGCTGGTTGTACTAAACCTAAAGATCTAGCAGAAAAAAAATGTAGTAATTGTGGAGGTAATCACACCGCTAACTATAGAGGATGTCCTGTCTATTCTTTCGTTAAACAGACTATGGGGCAAAAACCTAATTTAGCTCCAGCACAAACAGCAAACGCTTACTCCGCCACTTTTGCTCAAATGAGCCAACCTGTCACTTCACGTGTATCGTATGCCGATGCAGCTAAGACTAGTTATATTCCCACACAAAATATTCCGCCTCAAAATAGTTCAACGAATGCAAACTCAAACTTTAATTTTAGTCGCCTTGAAGCTACTATTGAGAATCTAGTGCTGACTATAAATAATTTTACAACAAATATGACTAGCATGATGCAAGAAATGCTACGAATGCAGTCTACACTGCTTCAAGCATTAGTTAACAAGCCATGAACACGTTAAAGATAAGTTTCTGGAACGCAAACGGCATTCGCCAACATAAAAATGAACTTGAGCACTTCCTCACGGAAAAAAATATTGATATAATGTTGGTTTCTGAGACTCATTTGACTTCAAGAAGCCTATTCAAAATTAATGGCTACATTTTATATGATTCAAAGGACCCAAGAGGAAGAGCTTGCGGGGGATCAGCAATTTTAATAAAGTCAAGACTCAAGCATTATATTCTTGACAACATTTGTGAAGAACATCTACAAGCAACGAATATTTGTATCGAAAATTTTTGCACAAATTTTGTCATATCATCAATTTACTCCCCTCCTAGATTCGCAATTACTGAGGATCAATACGAGGATTTCTACAAATCTCTTGGCCCTTGTTTCGTAGCAGCTGGAGACAATAATGCAAAACATACTTTCTGGGGTTCGCGTCTTATCACACCTAGAGGACGAGCGTTGTTCAACACAATTTTAAAAATGGGCTTGGACGTCATTTCGAGTGGGGAGCCCACTTACTGGCCTACTGACATACATAAAATTCCGGATATTATAGATTTTGGCGTCATGAAAAATATTTCTAGGGAATTAATTCACGTCGAAGCTTCCCTAGATCTATCGTCCGATCACTCTCCCACGATCGTTACAATCTGTAGCCCACTGAGAAGTGCTCTACCTCACCCATATGTGAAAATGGTCAGTCGTGTTAATTGGCTGCGATTCAAGAAATATCTTAGTAGTCATTGTACTGAAAACATTAAGCTAAGAACTCATGACGATATTGAATATAATATTACTAATTTTAACACTTCCTCCCACCCGCAGACTGGGTTTAACAGAATATATTCTACAGATATTGAACTTCTCGTATGTGCAAAAAGAAGAGCTAGAAGAGAATGGCAACAGCACAGATCACCCCAAAATAAAATTAGATTAAAAGAGTGCACCAAAAGACTCCAAGAACTGCTTGCATATGAAAAAACTGCATCTCTTAAAAACTATCTGGAAAATCTCGATGTCACACCAGCATCTAATTATTCTTTGTGGCGAGCTGCGAAAAGAATTAAAACACCCGTTGAGTTTAAACCACCTCTGCGCACTTCTACCGGAGTTTGGGCCAGGAGTGATATTGAAAAAGGTAACTTGTTTGCAAAGCATTTAAAATCCGTATTTACCCCAAACACATGTAATGGTGTTGTTGATTTCCCGAGTGTAGTTGCGCTACCCCCTCGACCCATAAAATTTAAAATGTGTGATGTACAAAATCTAATTGCTGAACTCAACCCGAAGAAAGCACCGGGTATTGATGGAATTAGTAACCAAATGCTAATAAAATTGCCTCGTATTGTAATTAGAATCATGTTATTAATTTTTAATGCCATTTTACGACTGGAGTATTATCCCCACAACTGGAAGCTTGCCAAAGTTAAAATGATTCCAAAGCCGGGCAAAGATCTTACCAAGGCAGAATCATACAGGCCAATAAGTCTGCTATCAACAATGTCAAAACTTTTCGAAAAACTGCTCATGTCAAAATTGTCCCCAATTCTAATTGGTAGTGGGTGTATCCCAGACCATCAGTTTGGTTTTAGAAGTCAGCATAGCACTATTGAACAAACGCATAGATTGGTTCAATGTATAAGAAGAACATTTGAAGAAAAGAAGTACTGTTCTGCACTCTTTATTGACGTTTCGCAGGCATATGATAAAGTGTGGCATGAAGGCCTAATTTTAAAATTAAAATCATATCTACCAATAAATTTGGTGAATTTATTAGAAAGTTATATTACTTCCCGGAAGTTCACGGTTGTGGAAGGAGAATTCATGAGTGTGCCCGAAACTATATCATCCGGTGTGCCACAGGGGAGCATACTGGGGCCAGTTTTGTATTTGATTTATACTTGTGATATGCCTTTGAGCAGTAATATCCATACATCTACGTTTGCCGATGATACAGCCTGCTTAAGTATGCACGAAAATCCTCATGAGGCTTCGCGATATCTACAAGAACATACTACACAACTGGAACTATGGTTAAAATTATGGAGAATTAAGGTAAACGAGCAAAAGTGTGTTCAGGTAACATTTACCCTGCGAAGAGATACTTGTTCCCCAATTCGAATCAACAATCAAGTTGTTCCTCAGCATTCACATGTAAAATACCTTGGTATACACCTTGATCGACGACTTACATGGAAACACCATATTGACTCAAAGCTAGTACAAATGAAACTTAAACTAACTCAGATATATTGGCTGATTGGTAGAAACTCAACACTCAGCCTAGACTGCAAACTTTTATTATACAAGTCGCTCTTGAAGCCAATATGGTGCTACGGAATTCAGTTATGGGGCACTGCTTCAGCTTCTAACGTCGAGAGAATCCAACGAAGGCAAAATAAAATTTTACGTTTGATAACATCGGCTCCATGGTACATAAAAAAGTCAAATATACATCGTGATTTGAATATGCCACTAGTGATTGAAGAAATAGCAAAATACGCAGGCAAATATTTAACAAAACTCGAGTCACATCCTAATCCGCTTGCTCGTAACATCTTGAATTTTACTGGCCACATTCGCTTGAAAAAGAAGGACACAAGGGCTCTTTTACTCAACACTCCAGATGGGATTGCTTGAAAATATTTTTTTTTCTCTTTTTTTTTGATTATCACTACTTATGTATTATTTATCACTAAGTTTATGTCCGACAGTGGTCGGGCCTAATACTTATATTTTAGATTTAAGATTTGAATACTTATTGTTAGTTCATAATTGAAGATACAATAAATAAATAAATGTATTAAAAAAAAAAAAAAATTTTTTTTTCATTTTTATATTTAATTTCATTTTATTATAAAATGAATATATAAATTTTCTTATAAATAAACACACAGCTTAATTTATATTACATCTATTTTAATTAAAAATAACATAACAAAATTACACATTTGAAGAAAACTATAACAAAATTACTAATGTAATAAAAGATAACGCGAAGAAGCATTAATAAGAACACAAATGTCAATCACAGATGTTGAGAAATAAGTGCTACCAAATCGGAAGAATTGGTAGTGTTGTAAAGTTTACCCAAAAAAAAAAGTTCAGTGTTACCTATTTGATTCACATATTTTTGCCATAATATATGTTATAACATAAGTTATGATTTGAAATCGCACAACTGCTTAACTTTTAATAGACATAAATTAATATAATTTTAGATGGAAGAATTAAAACAATATTATATTGAATTAGAAAAATTAGAAAAGAACATAAAAAAGAGCAAAGACAGAATTTACTCCTCTAACTATAAAATTGAAAAATTATCGCGCTTAATTGAAATTAAATTAGAAATTGACAATATTTGTAGTCGTTTGCAGGAAGAAGGGACCAAATCGTTTATAATCAAATTTAATGAATTATACACAATAGTGTTGAACTTAGTGAAAAATATAAGTACTAAAGAAAGTACAGATTTAACAGATAATTCGGACGCAAGTGTTGCAAGGGAAATTATTAATATGGCACAATTCGATATAAAAGGTTCATATGAGGTGTTAGAAGACTTTATAGTGCAAACAGAGTTATTGCATGATATTTTAAGAACAGAAGACCGAGAGATATTCATAAAGTATGTCTATAACTTTAAATTAGCTGCAAATGTCAGGAGTGTTTTGGGACGTTCCAACAGACCTACTACGTTTAATGAATTGAAGAAGTTGTTGGTTGATGCGTACCCGAACCCAAGAACTCTGCAACAAGTCTTAAGTGAATTAGGATCAATAAGGCAAGGAAATTTTAGTATATCAGCCTTTAGAGAGGAAGTTGCATTGTTGTCAGAACAATTGAGCAATTTTGAACTTAAGGCAATAGCAAATCCATCGCAGGAAACAAAAAACGCAATATCTAAAATGAGTGAAAATATGGCCTTAAATGTGTTTATAAAAGGTGTTAATGTGGAATATAAAAATATATTGGTAGCAAGTAGTCCAAAAACTCTCAGTGAAGCTGTAGAGAAATGTATTACAGTGGAAAGAAATATGCAAACAAATGATAATAGTATTTTTAGAATTAATAGGCGTGATAATGAACGTATGTACAATTCGCAAAGAGTGTATGGGGATTATACAGGGTACAGAGGTCAGGGATACCCAAACCAAAATAGTAACAGAAATAGCAACAATTATAATAATGGATTGTATAATAATAATGCTAATTACAATCGCAATAGATATGGCGACAGCAATAGTAACAATAACAATAATAGGTACAGAAATAGTGGTAATAATGCGAATAGAAACTTTGCAACAAGAAGTAATGATAATAATATGAATTCCTCATATAGAAATAATAATAACAGGAACAATTCGTCGTATAGACCCAGTAATGGCAGACATAACCAGGGAAACTAATAGCGCCGGATAGCAAAGATTGTTATCCAGGAGGGCAAAAATGTTTCAAAATTTCAAATAACACTGATAATTCGATAACAATAACTTGCAGTACCATAAATAAAGAGCTTAAGTTTTTGGTAGACACTGGAGCAGATATTTCTATTTGCAAGCGAGGTAATATAGAAAACATAAATGAACGTAACATATCATCACTAAGTGGTATTACTTTAGATACGATTGAACGGTCTTGGCACCGCATATCTAACTTTAGAATTCGATAATAAGCCGATAACACACAAATTTCACATAGTTGAAGATAATTTTCCAATCAATACTAATGGAATCATTGGTAGAGACTTTTTAGAAAGATATAAATGCAAAATTGATTTTGAAACATACACGTTAACCTTCAATATAGCTGATGAAGAATTTATTTTACCGATTACCCCAAAACGCGTTTATAAAACTGAAATATGTATACCAGCACGCTCAGAACTGATAACACCAGTCAACATATGTATAAGTCAGGAAAGCATTGTTTTGAACAAAGAATTATGTCCGGGAATTTTTGTAGGGAATAGCATTATACCATCAATAGGACTACAACACATAAAATTGTTGAATACAACTGACAAAGATGTAGTTTTGAAAGATTTGAAGTTAGAAACGAAGCCATTATCAAATTACAATATATATAATTGCGGCAACAATATCAATACAAGTAAAGGCAGAGTACAAAAAGTTTTAGAAGATTTAAATATCGAATCTATAGATCCATTAGCTAGACAGTCCTTAAAAAACATAGTTACAGAATATAATGGTGTATTCCACCTTGATGGTGACAAATTAACAACAAATAATTTTTATAGTCAAAACATTCAGATGACAGATTCTTCACCTGTTTACATAAAACCTTATAGACTACCTGAGTCACAAATGAGCGAAATAAACAAACAGGTAAATAAATTGTTAGAAGATGGTATCATTGAACCATCTGTGAGTCCTTACAATTCTCCATTATTGGTAATACCGAAAAAATCAGCAAATGACACGAAGAAATGGAGATTAGTAGTTGATTTCCGGAAAGTAAATGAAAAAATAGTAAGCGACAAGTTTCCTCTAACAAGAATCGAAGATGTCCTAGACAAATTAGGTAGGGCAAAATATTTTTCTACACTGGATATGACCAGTTCATTTCATCAAATCGGTTTGGATAAAGAATCAAGACCGATTACATCGTTTTCTACCAGGAATGGTCATTTTCAATTTACTCGGTTACCCTTTGGACTGAAGATATCGTCAAATAGTTTTCAAAGGATGCTTACAATTGCATTGAGCGGCTTAGATGCAGAAGCGTTTTTGTATGTCGATGACATTATTGTTTTTGGTTGTAGTATTCAACACCATCACGAGAACTTGATAAAAGTCTTTGAAAAATTGAGGCAGTATAATTTAAAACTGAATACGTGTAAATGTCGTTTTTTGAAAACAGAAGTAGTTTATCTAGGTCACCTTATAACTGATAAGGGTATACGTACCGACCCTGCTAAACACGAAGTAATAGAAAACTATCCAGTTCCCAAAAATGTAGATGAAGTCAGACGTTTCGTAGCGTTCTGTAATTACTACAGGCGTTTCGTTAAAAACTTTGCTGAAATAGCTAGAAATTTAAATAAACTGTTAAAAAAAATACTGTTTTTAGGTGGGACGAAGGTTGTCAAAAGTCTTTTGAAACATTAAAATCAAAATTAATCAATCCACCAATACTCCAATATCCTGATTTTAGGAAACCGTTTATATTAACTACCGATGCATCTAATTATGCACTTGGAGCAGTCCTATCACAAGGTGAAATTGGGTCAGATATGCCCATATCGTATGCGAGCAAATCGTTGAGTAAGCATGATATAAACAAGCCAGTTATAGAAAAAGAGCTGTTAGCTATACATTGGGCTATAAACTTTTTCCGTCCGTACCTTTATGGTAGAAAATTCTACGTAGTGACAGACCATAGACCCTTGGTATCGTTATTTTCTCACAAAAATCCATCATCAAAAATGACTAGAATTAGGTTGGATTTATGTGACTACGATTTCGAAATATCGTATAAGAAAGGTAAGATGAATAGCAATGCAGATGCGTTGTCAAGGATAGTATTGGACAGCGAAGCATTAAAAACGTTAATCCCTACCGAAAATTTACAAAAGCGTAATGATATATTAGTGATGACTAGAAACATGAAAAATAAACATGATGCACAAAAAGATGTCGAGCATAGAGGTGGCATCTCCAGTAAAGAGCCTGATCAACTTTTTATTTGGGAATGTACTTCAATCTCAGACATTAAATCGATGAAAAAACTTAGGTTTGAAATAATGAGTAAAATTAAAACACCTCAAATTGTAGCAAGTGATTTAGAAGTTGTAGTGAGATGTGGTGATAATCCAATAAACACAAAGCTGTATTTGGAGAAGCTACTATTGAAATTACTATCAATAAATGTAAAAGAGCTAGCATTAAATGCTCATGATGAAATTTTCAAATTAGTAACAAAGGAACAGTTTAAAGACACGTTCAACGCATTAAGAGGTAAAAATAAAGCAAATTTAAGAATACTAATATATAAAGAACCAGTAAGGGTATATGATAGGAAAGTACAGGATACTCTCATTAATGAGTACCATAGTTCAACTATAGGAGGACACTTAGGTGTCAGGAAAACGACGCTAAAACTTAAACAAAAATACATATGGAAGAATATGGGTAGGATGATTAAGCAGCATATATTAAATTGTAAAGAATGCAAAATTAACAAGCAAACGAAACACACCAAAGAAAAGCTAACACTAACCGATACGCCAGGGACTAGTTTCGAAACAGTGTCAATAGACACGGTGGGTCCCCTTAGATTCTCAAATAATTTTAGATACATACTAACAATACAGTGCGATTTAACAAAGTATATTATTGCATGCCCCATTGAGACGAAGGATGCTAAGACCGTTGCAAAGGCTCTTGTAGAAAACTTGATTTTAAGATATGGGCACTTTAAAGTTCTTAAGTCAGATAGAGGTACCGAGTTCGTAAACGAGTTAATGGCGGAAGTATGTAAGCTACTGGAAATAAAACAGATTTTCAGCACTCCATACCACCATGAAACTCTTGGATCAGTTGAAAGAAGTCATAGAGTACTGAATGAATTTCTCTTAGGCTTCTGTAAAGATAATGAATGGGACCATTGGATACCTTATTTCTGTTTTGCGTATAACACAACACCGCATATAGACACAACCTACACTCCATACGAGTTAATATTCGGTAGATTACCAAACTTGCCTAATGAAAACTTATTGAATTTTGAACCAATCTATAATATAAATAATTATTCGAAAGAATTGAAAGCTAGATTAAAATTTTCGTTGCAAAAAGCAAAAGAGTTACTGGAGATATCAAAAAAGAAACGCATTGAACAATGTGTAAAATTTAATCCGTTAAATTTGAATGTAGGAGATATGGTCTTAGTAAAAACCTTTAATAGGAAAAAGAATCAACCACCATACCATGGTCCATATAGAATAGTACAAACTAAAGGAGTAAACTCTGTCATAGATCTAGGAAGTAAGTTAAAAGAAATACATAATAATAATTTAAAAAAATATTAGTAATATGTTATATGTAAAATTATATATATATATAAAAAAAAAAAAAAAAAATTTTGAATTTTAAGAAACATAAAATTGTAAAATTTTTCTTAAGGGGTAGGGTGTAGTGTACCCCTATAGTCACCCCTAATATCACAATTTAGTATGTGCACTTTCCCATAGGAATGTCACTCAATTTTAACTCAAAACAATAATAATAATAAATAATACTTGTTACAACAAATAACTATCCGTTTTGTAAAGCAACAATTATTAAATATTATTGTATTATTCTAGTTTTAAGGATACCGTTAGTTAAGTATAAAAGAAAGAAATTTTTGGAATAAAAATCAATTTTTGCTTAGCCTTTAAATCGGCTGTTTTATTTAAAAGCATTCAACTGCTTGAATTAAATCTAAGAGCATACATCTGCTCAGGCATAAAATCTGCCTAAGTCTTTTTTTTTTAGTTTTAATAGAGCCAGTGGCGTTCATTAGCGCCGGCATAACCGGGTAGGCAGACTTTTATAAACCTTACAAAAGTCAAGATTCGACAGCAACTCAAAGATCGAGGGTACCTTTAGGGTTGACAATCGCATCTGTATTCGCACTCCATCTCAATCACTTCCTGAGTCATTTAAAAGGAATTTCCGAGATCTTTTTCTGGCGGACTCAAAATTTTACGAATCCAATACTATCGATATAATTATTGGAGCAGATCCTTATCCGAAGGTTGACAGTATTTTCAACAATGGATCACCTACCGCTCAGAGTACGGTGTTTGGGTGGATAATTTATGGACCGTGTTCACTATAAATATTATTAAATGCACTTTCAAGAAAATAATCAGGCAAAATGCAAACGTATAATTATTTACTAAACTAAAATCTTATCCATAATTTTTTCATATCTACTACGAAAAAAAAACAAGTAAGAGTGCTATATTCGGCTGTGCCGAATCTTATATACCCTTTACCAAAGTGCGTTTATGTAGTATAGAGATACATACATAAGCACAGAGATATGTATGTAGATATTAATTTTGTGAAAAAACTCATAATTTTTGCTCTAGTGCAATTTTTAATAAATGACCTCTCGGTATTTTTCGATTAAATAGGTTTTTTTTTGATATTACCAATAAGTGGAATATCGATGCCTTACTTTCTAAAAAAAATACAGGTTTTCAGAAGAAATGCTTTATCTCTTTATACTTCGGTGATTGGGTAAAAGTTCATATGCAATTATTAAGGAATTGATAACATCTATATACGAGTTTGGTGCATTAAGAGTATTTTAATTCTTTATATTTGAACAATAATTTACTTGCTTGTTGCAATTATAGCTAATAGAATTTTTTTTACTTCGGCGATTTTTTTAGTTTTGGTGCTTTCTTCTCGTTTTAACGATTTTTTTAAGTTTTTGGTTTATTTTATTTTGACGGTTTTTTGATATTTTGGTTTTTTCATTTCAGTGATTTTTTTAAGTGCTAGATTTTTTCCAATTTAGTGCTTTTTTTCGTTTTTTGATTTTTTGGATTTTTTTAATTTGGTGTTTTTATAGTTTTGATGCTTTTTTTCTCGTTTTTAGGTGTTTGGCTTTACAGTAGAATCTCACAAATTAGAACCACTTTGTACATCGGGCAGTTCTAATATCTGAAAAGTTCTAATTTCTGGAAATTTTTTTTTTTACAGAAAATTATAATAAAACTACCCAGGCAGAAAAAGACAATCAGCACGACGCACGTTGGGTTGAAATTCCCAATAATGGCTCTTAATTGAAAATTTAAAATTAATATTTTTAAAAAGTAATCAATTACAGGTTATAGTAAACAAAATTGTGCATCACTAACTATCTTTTTCATTTTCCTTTGTTATTTACTTTTCGAGTTGTGCGTTGTTAAAGTTGAAAATTTTTTAAGTTTTTGAAAACAGTGGAAAAAAATTAAAAAATTTTTTTTTTTTAAATAAAATTTTTATATTTTAATAGCATAAAAGTAATATTTTTACAATGGGACGTTCAACCTCAGGTATTTGGAAACTCAAATATGTATCCCAGTTAAATATTTTTGTTGTAGAAATATTTTTAATATTTTTTGGAAAATTGGTATAAAAACAATCATTTTTTAGTTTTAAGTAGAAATTCAAATTCGGTTTGGGCAAGCTTGGGTAAAAAAATTTTTTTATAGTTTTCTATGATATGTCTACTTACAAATCATATAAAAACATTTTGCGGCTTTTTTGCGATAAGAACGAAAAAAAGTAGTTTTTCAATTTAACATCAAAGAAAAATTCGTGTATGCATGTAAGTGTGTACATACATATGTTTGGTATGTAGTTTTGTTATTGTTTATTTTTGTTAATTTTTTCATTATCAATATTCTTATTTGTAATATTATTACCCAGCAGTTCCAAACTGAAGGTCCGTCTCCAATACTAGGAAAATAGCATAGGACTTTAACATGTACTTGTCATTGGATAAGCTAATATGTTCTTTTGAAGCAACAGCGAACAGGTGCTTGACTTTGCAAAAGCACATGTTGAAATATCTAGCCTTTTAATAAGTATTGGAGATGGTCCTTCAAGTTTGAACTGTTGGGTATGTATAATTTTTAGTACTTTTAAGATAGTTGGAAACGTGAATAATTGTTTTTTTAACTTTCTTTTTGTTTGTTTCAATTGTGACTGTTTTTCTTCTTTTTTTTTGAAACTGTGGTGTTATTGTCTAAAAGTGATGTGAGCAAACACTACTCGTTATTCGATACAGAAAAAAATACCATTACTTTAAACTTCTTATTTTAGGAACAAATTCTGGTATTTACATTTTTTGAAGAGAGCTTTATAATATAATGAAAAACGCAAACTCTATAAGAATTTATAATAAAATAAAGTTTTTGCAGACTGAATTAATTAAAAGGTACAATCCTCAAGATATGAAACATTTTAGAAACAGGTTTTATATTTTTTGCAATGATTTTAAAAGTCGATGGCTTAAAAGTTGCAGAAAAGAGAACGATTTTTTAAAAAATAACGAAAGTTGGCTTAATACCGAAATTTCGTTCATATCAGAAACAAAACGAGCAAGAAAACACCTTTCATTTGAAGAATGCAGCAAAAAACCTATGGCAAAAAAAAAACAAAAAATTTAAGAGAATCAAATTCTTTGGCTATTTTGGCTCATGCAACCCAAATGGGCTTGAGAGCTTCTGGACAAATTGATGCATCAAAAATTGTTCAAGATATAAAAATTTCCCCAACAAAAGCAAAGAAATATAGAGAAAGTTTTGGGAAAGAAGAATCCAAAAAATTAACTGCTGAAGAAGCTCTTGCTGTATTAATAGATGCAAAATTGTCAAGGTATCAATACAATATCATTCGAAGAGTTGCTCCAGAAAAATTTCCGCCGTATACAGATATACAAAATGCAAAAAAAAGTGCTATCCTAAACGTGAATGCATAAAAATTTGTGAAACTTCATCTGAAGTAAGTCTTCAAGTACTTTTAAACCATACTGTTGAGCGGTTAACAATTTTAAAGGAAAAAGAAGTTGGCAATCTGACTGATGAAGAATTAAGTAACATTAAATTGTATACAAAGTGGGGCTTCGATGGCAGCTCAGGACACAGTTCTTACAAACAGGCATTTCATGGTTCTGATGCCGATGATTCTGCAGTATTTATTACATATGTCGTCCCTTTAAAGTTAGTAGCCAATGATAAAATTATTTGGGAAAATCCTCGTCCATCTTCAAAAAGATTTTGCAGGCCGCTAAAAATAGAGTTTAAGAAAGAGACAGCAAATGTTGCGAAACTTGAAAAAGAAAGAGTAGATATAGAAATTAAATCACTTGTTAATTCACCTGCTTTTTTAGGAGAGAGGAACGTCCAAGTAAAACATGAACTTATGTTAGTAATGATCGATGGAAAGGTATGTAATTCTATAACGGAAACAAAATCAACTCAAAAATGTTATATATGTGGTGCCACGAGTAAAGAGTTTAATTCAATCGATAGCATGATCCAAAGAAAAGTTGAGAATAACACTCTGCAGTTTGGTTTATCCATTCTGCATGGTTGGATAAGATTTTTCGAGTGCCTTCTTCACTTGTCATATAAAATTCCAATAAAAAAATGGCAAGCAAGGTCCGAAGCAGAAAAAAAATAGTGAATGAAACCAGATCAAAAATACAGGTCGAGTTCAGACAAAAAACCGGACTTATAGTTGACCAGCCAAAACCAGGGTTTGGAAACTCAAATGACGGGAATACAGCCAGACGTTTTTTCCAAAATCCCGAAGTTTCAGCGGAAATTACAAAAATCGACGTTAAACTGATCAAAAAGTTGCATACTATTTTAGTTGCTGTATCGTGTGGTCATCAGATTAATGTTGAAAAATTTAGAAATTTTACTTTATCGACCCCAAAATACTTTGTTGAAAAATACCAATGGAATAACATGTCTCCCACTTTACATAAATTTTTAATACATGGTTCGGAGATTATTACTCATGCACTGTTACCTATTGGTCAGTTATCGGAGGAAGCGCAGGAAGCTCGCAATAAAGATTTTAAATCATACAGAGAACATTTTTCACGGAAATGCAGTCGCGAAAAGTCCAATGAAGATATTTTCAATCGATTTTTAATAAGTTCTGATCCTATTATTAGTAATATGAGCAAACATTACAAAAAGAAAAGTAGCGTGTTGCCACAGCAGGTATTGGACCTTCTAATGTTACGTAAAATTTCTGAAGAAAATAATTCCGATGATATTTATTTTAGTAACAGCGAATATGAAGATTAATAATATCAAAACTAAAATGTAAATTTATTATATATATATATTAATATTAATAAAAACTTTTTTAATCAATAAAGATTAGCATGGCCTATTTTCGGGAAAATTTTGTATGGGGGCTATACGAAATCATTTACCGATTCCGTTGAATTTTTGTATTCTGAGTTACTAACCTAAAAAAATCATATGCGTCAAATTTCATTCATTTATCTTTAAAAATGGAGTTTGCAAAGCAATTTAAATATTCATACGGGCAGACAAACGGATATCCCTGGAGTTTAAAAAAATTTTTTTTTTTTCAAAACTGATTTTTTTAAACTATTAATGACCCATTTAATACTACGAAACGAAAAAATAAGGTAACGCCTGAATTAAGAGCCGTTTTTATCAATTTCAACCCAATGTGCGACGTTACTACGATTGTCTACGGGTACAACTAGCATCAGTACAACATTCATTTACCAAAATTTTAATGTACTCATAACATTAAAATGATAACGCCGAATGACCGTCCTCCGACTCTTGTTTTCAATGTTGTCACAATACTCTAAATACAAATTTATAAGGTCGTCACAATGTAAATTTCCCAACTTAAGTAAAACTTTTGTATTTACGGTGTTGAAGCGGTATAGAATTATTGTAAACGGGGTATTTGGGGAACTAAAGTCAAATTTTTGTATTTACGGCGTTGTAGCGGTATAGAATTATTGTAAACGGGGCATTGGGAAACCAACGTCGGATTTTTGTAAATACAGTATTGTAGTGGTACATCATTATTAAGAACGCGGTATTTGTAAACGTTAAGTCATATTTTTATGTTTACAGTACTGTGGTGGTACAACAATTTTGAAAGAGTCGTTATTTTGGATTTGAAGTGTTGTGGTGGTACATATTTTTTGGACAAAGTCACAATTTCTGCCTGGGTAGTTATGAAAGCTTTATTTTAACACAAAACAATTTTTATTTAATATTATTTAAATAATTGAACATATTGAATTCATAGAAAACTTTAAATTTTTTTTTATTATTAGGTACATATTTAATTGTTTTTTAACATAAAATCAGTAATACTTGTTTGTTTTTTTGATTTATTTAAACTGGATACAACGATATCGTTACGGACGTCCAATAAGTTTGACATGTGTTTACTGGAAAATATATCACTGGTTTTGCACCATTTTATAACATTATTGATGTCTTCAAGGACTTTTGAATGAGGAATAGCTGGCGTTATGTCGACAATATCGACGTCACTGCTATCTGAAGCCTCCTCATCGCTATTCTCTGCATTTGATCCGCCAGTAAACACGTCTTCATTCCATTCCTCGATTTCATTTACAGTTACGGAATTATTTGTCATAAATTCATTCAAAAGATTAAGATTAGTTGAAGAACTTCATTGCAATCCTCATTTTGTTGAGCCAATTGTGCTCGTGGCAAATCATCATCGCTGTCGTAATCACCTGAGTCCCAATTTAATAATTTGGACCAAGAATTTTTTAGAACTGTCTGTGTTACCTCATCCCATGCTTGTTTCAACAATATTATTGCATCTCGTATTGAATACCGTTTCAAAAGCTTATCAATATCACCACCATCACCAATTAATTGAGATAGCAACTTCTTTCTATAAATAAGTTTTGCCAGTTTGATAGGATTTTGATCCATTGGCTGCACAGCTGCTGTAACATTTGGCGGCAAAAAATATGCAATTATGTTGTCATCGTCGCTTTGAAGTTTATCAATTGGTGCATGAGCGGAGCAGTTATATACTAGCAGAAGAGCTTTTGGGGGCAAATTATTGTCTTCCGAAAATCGGATGACCTGTAAAAAAACCAAAAATTTTGAAATAAGGAGTTTAAAATATGCATTGGTTAAACATACTTCTTTGATAAATATCTTGTGAAACCAATGATGAAAAATACGGGAAGTCATCCAAGCATTTTTCGAAAAGTCATAATGAAGTGGGGTATCAAATCCTCTGAAGCATCTTGGCTTTTTAGCTTTTCCAATGATCAATTGTTTTAATTTGTGTGAGCCATCAGAATTTGAGCCTAGCAAAATTGAAACGCGTTCTTTTTGAATTCTAAATCCTTGGGCACTTTTTTCAAAAGCAGCGACAAATGTTTTATCTGGAAGGCAACGGAAAAATAATCCGCTTTCATCAGCATTATAGATTTGCGACTTTTGTACGAAAACTGTGCAGAAATGGAGGGACCGCACCAACATCACTCGAAAGTATTTCGCCACCAATTTTTAAAAACCGTATTCCATGACGGGTTTTAAATTTGGAAAACCATCCATCACTTGCAGTAAATGCGTTTTCTTCTTTATCGGGGTACCCTTCACTAAAAATTTACTTAGCTTTTGCTTTTAATACGGGTCCTGTCAGTGTGTTCTTCTTTTCACGTTGATTTAAAAACCACTTATAAAGACACTTTTCCATTTCCTCATATTCTGCGTTGTGTAAAGATTTTTTTTGCTTCCTGAGAGGTGCAGCTAACTGCATCCATTATTTCTTGTTTTTTTGATTTTATGTAGCTCATGGCAGATTTTGCAATATTATAATCTTGAGCTAATCGATTTCCACTGACGCCTTCATTAAGTCTTTTTTGTATTTTAACCTTAGTATCGAAAGATAAGGTGTTTTTTATATCCTTTAGCAAAAAATGGTAAAAGGGTATATATAGGTTTGTCATTCCGTTTGTAATTTCTACAATATTAATAAGCGACCCATAAAGTATATATATTCTGGATCCTTATGCATAGGGAAGACGAACAAGCGATGTCCGTCTGTCTGTACGTGAAATCGGGTTTCCCAAGCTCCCAGAACAGCTACACTTCGTTCTTGGACTGGTGTGTCAGAAATTTTCCGAAAACTTTTGCTATTGATAATCACCAAAATCGAGCAGTCGGTTTCAGAGCTGGAAAACTCAAACTCAATTTACCAATAGAAAATAACTACCGAAAACATGTTTTTGTTACTTTTTTATTAAATTAACTTATTTTATACTTCTGTATGAATAAAATTGGTATTTATAATTAAAAAAAATTTTAAAAACTTAACAAATTAAAAGAACGTTTCCAGGGTTGGAAAACTTTAACTTTTTTCCTAATAATTAAACATATTTCATGTTTTAGGAAGAAGGCTATTTTCTCAGGAACGGTAAAAGCTACGGGTCTGAAATTTGGACACTGTATGTAGAACTTTGGTCGCTACAACAACAAATATATAAAAGCTAAAAATTAAATGGTGTTCCAAAATGAGTGACGAAAACTTTTAAAATCCTATGTAATATACATACAATTGTATGTATGTGTGTACATATGTATATTAACACTTGAAATTTGTAAAATTAGTGTATTTTTCTATAGGCTACAACAATTAACACTAAAATTAAAAAAATTTAAATTAAAGGGTGGTCCATCAGTTAATGAAATTTTGACTATGTAATTTTGACAAATTGCTATATCTTGGAAACAGTAAGAGTTAAACTCTTGAAATTTTAAAAAACGGTCAAACTAAAAAATCCGAAAATTATAAAATCGCCAAAAATCTAAAAAAATCGCCATAACGAAAAAAATCGCCAAAATGAAAAAAAAAACGCCAAAAATCGAAAAAACAAAAAAAAAATGCTTATGTGAACAAAAATCGCCGAAAATTAAAAAAATCGCTTAAATGAAAAAATCCCCAAAATCAAAAAAAAAATCGCCAAAATGAAAATAAATCGCCAAAATAAAAAAAACGCCATAAACCGAAATAAAATCGCCAAATCAAAAAAAAAATTGCCTATATGAAAAAAATCGCAAAAAATTAAAAAAAATCGCTTATATGAAAAAAAATCGGCAAAATCAAACAAGTCGCCAAAACGAAAAAAATCGCCAAAATTAAAAAGCCAGAAACCGAAAAAAATCGCCAAAACGAGAAAAAAATTTTAAAACAAAAAAAATTCCCACAATGACAAAAATCCGCAAAAATCGCCAAAACAAAAAAATTCTTATATAAACAAAAATCGTCAAAAATTAAAAAAATCGTTTAAATATAAAAAAATCGCCAAAATCAAAAAAAATCGCCAAAACGAAAATAAATCGCCAAATTAAAAAAAAACGCCAAAAACCGGAAAAAATTGCCTATATGAAAAAAAAATCGCCAAAAATTAAAAAAATCGCTTAAATGAAAAAAAATCGGCAAGATCATAAAAGCTGCCAAAACAAACAAAAATCGCCAAAACTAAAAAACGCCAAAAACCGAAAAAAATCGCTAAAACGAGAAAAAACTGTCAAAACTAAAAAAATTGCCAAAAAGAAATAAAAACGCCAAAAAACGAAAAAATCACCAAAACAAAAAACAAATTGCCTACATGAAAAAAATCGCCAAAAAATAAAAAAATCTCCTAAACGAGAAAAAAGTGTCAAAACTAAAAAAATTGCCACAAAAAAAAAAAATTAAATATATAAAAAATAAAAAAATCGCTTAAATGAGAAAAATCGTCAAAATCAAAAAAATCGCCATAACGAAAAACAAGTAAGAGCTCTGTATTCGGCTGTGCCGATTCTTATATACCCTTTACCAAAGTGCGTTTGTTTGGTATAGAGATACATACATAAGCACAGAGATATGTAGGTACATATTAATTTTGTGAAAAAATTCATACTTTTTTTCTCTAGTGCTATTTTTAGGTTTTTGGCATTATGTTTAATTTGGCGCTTTTTAAATTTTGGCGATTTTTTTTCATATAGGCAATTTTTTTTTGGTTTTGGCGATTTTTTTCGGTTTTTGGCATTTTTTTAATTTTGGCGATTTTTTTGGTTCTGGCGATTTTTTTGATTTTGACGATTTTTTTCATTTAGGCGATTTTTTTTTATATATTTAATTTTTTTTTTTTTTTGTGGCAATTTTTTTAGTTTTGACACTTTTTTCTCGTTTAGGAGATTTTTTTATTTTTTGGCGATTTTTTTCATGTAGGCAATTTGTTTTTTGTTTTGGTGATTTTTTCGTTTTATGGCGTTTTTATTTATTTTTGGCAATTTTTTTAGTTTTGACAGTTTTTTCTCGTTTTGGCGATTTTTTTCGCTTTTTGGCGTTTTTTAATTTTGGCGATTTTTTTTTTTGTTTTGGCAGATCATTTAAGCGATTTTTTTAATTTTTGGTGATTTTTTTTCATATAGGCAATTTTGTTTGTTTTGGCGATTTTTTCCGGTTTTTGGCGTTTTGTTTTTTAATTTTGGCTATTTATTTTCGTTTTGGCGATTTTTTTTCATTTAGGCGATTTTTTTTAATTTTTGATGATTTTTGTTCATATAAGCATTTTTTTGTTTTGGCGATTTTTGCGGATTTTTGTCATTGTGGGAAGTTTTTGTTGTTTTAAAACTTTTTTCCCTTTTTGGCGATTTTTTTCGTTTTTTGGCGTTTTTTTTTTTTAATTTTGGCGATTTTTTTTCGTTTTGGCGACTGTTTGATTTTGCCAATTTTTTTCATATAAGCGATTTTTTTAATTTTTGGCGATTTTTTTTCATATAGGCAATTTTTTTTGATTTGGCGATTTTATTTCGGTTTATGGCGTTTTTTTTATTTTGGCGATTTATTTTCGTCTTGGCTATTTTTTTTTTTTGATTTTTGCGATTTTTTTCATTTAGGCGATTTTTTTTAATTTTTGGCGATTTTTGTTCACAAGCATTTTTTTTGTTTTGGCGATTTTTTTCGGTTTTTGGTTTTTTTTTTAATTTAGCGTTTTTTTTTTCATTTTGGCGATTTTTTCCGTTTTGGCGATTTTTTTTTAGATTTTTGGCGATTTTATAATTTTTGAATTTTTTAGTTTGACCGTTTTTTAAAATTTCAAGAGTTTAACTCTTACAGTTTCCAAGATATAGCAATTTGTCAAAACTACATAGTCAAAATCTCATTAACTGATGGACCAGCCTTTAATTTAAATTTTTTTAATGTCAGTGTTAATTGTTGTAGCCTATATAAAAATACACAAATTTTACAAATTTCAAGTGTCAATATACATATGTACACACATACATACAATTGTAAAACATGAAATATGTTTAATTATTTGGAAAAAAGTTAAAGTTTTCCAACCCTGGAAACGTTCTTTTAATTTGTTAAGTTTTTAAATTTTTTTTTAATTATAAATACCAATTTTATTCATACCGAAGTATAAAATAAGTTAATTTAATAAAAAAGTAACAAAAACTTGTTTTCGGTAGTTATTTTCTATTGGTAAATTGAGTTTGAGTTTTCCAGCTCTGGAACCGACTGCTCGATTTTGGTGATTATCAATAGCAAAAGTTTTCGGAAAATTTCTGACACACCAGTCCAAGAACGAAGTCTAGCTGTTCTGGGAGCTTGGGAAACCCGATTTCACGTACAGACAGACGGACATCGCTTGTTCGTCTTCCTTATGCATAATGATCCAGAATATATACACTTTATGTGTCGCTTATTAATATTGTAGAAATTACAAACGGAATGACAAACCTATATATACCCTTTTACCATTTTTTGGTAAAGGGTATAAAAATCGCCAAAATTAAAAAAAACGCCAAAAACCGAAAAAAATCGCCAAAACCAAAAAAAAAATTGCCCATATGAAAAAAAAATCGCCAAAATTTAAAAAGCACCAAATTAAACATAATGCCAAAAACCTAAAAATAGCACTAGAGAAAAAAGTATGAATTTTTCCACAAAATTAATATGTACCTACATATCTCTGTGGTTATGTATGTATCTCTATACTACATAAACGCACTTTGGTAAAGGGTATATAAGATTCGGCACAGCCGAATATAGCACTCTTACTTGTTTACGTTTATTTGGCATTTTTTTTAAACTTTCACACGTATGAACAACTTACTTTGACCTTCAGTCATTAACTAACAAGCATATCAAATTTCACATGCATATGACCGAATTGTAGTCACCACAAATAACTCGGGGATTCTCCGTTTTATTTTTACTTCAATGAGCAAAAAAAAAAATTTGTTGTGAAAATACAAAACAAAATAAAAAAACTTCCAGAAATTAGAACCACAGGTTCTAATTTCAGAGCGTACAATACATTGGAATGGTCGTTTCTAATTTCTGGACGGTTCTTATTTGTGAGAGTTCTAATTTGTGAGATTCAACTGTATTTTTAATTTCGTGTTTTTTAGTTTTGATGCTTTTTTCCTGTTCTAGCGATTTTTTTAGGTTTTTGGCACTATTTTTAAGTTGGTCCTTATTTAAAAAAAATTTTAAAAACTTAACAAATTAAAAGAACGTTTCCAGGGTTGGAAAACTTTAACTTTTTTCCTAATAATTAAACATATTTCATGTTTTAGGAAGAATGCTATTTTCTCAGGAACGGTAAAAGCTACGGGTCTGAAATTTGGACACTGTATGTAGAACTTTGGTCGCTACAACAACAAATATATAAAAGCTAAAAATTAAAGTGTGTTCCAAAATGAGTGACGAAAACTTTTAAAATCCCATGTAATATACATATAATTGTATGTATGTGTGTACATATGTATGTATACTGACACTTGAAATTTCAAAATTAGTGTATTTTTATATCAGTTCAGTTCAGTTCTCGTGGTACCTTCATAGCGAACAGTCGATTAGCGGAATTTTTTTCTTACATAAGTAGTAGTGGAATGGGCATTCTCGGGCACTTAAAATTGTTAAATTCTTGGCTGAAATTGTTAAATTGTGGCTGAAATTGTTAAATTTGGGTAATTAAAATTTGAAAATTCTTAAATTCTTGGAAATTTGATACCTGCGAGGGTGGTTCAATAAGTCCGTCCAGATTTTTGTTTACATAAGGAGTTTTTTGTTTACATTAACTTTGTGGGAACGGGTGATTTTTTTTTGGGTAGTATTAATTGTGGGAACGGGTGATTTTTTTTGTGGGTGTGGTTTAAGGGGTTTTATAAGATTAAGATTTCTCAAGTGTATATGCCGACGGGAAAATCATGAAAATGATTTTTCCTAATACCAGTGGGGGAAATAGTGATTATTAATTTTTCCTAATGCCTACGGCAATGCATGATAAGTTTTCCTAATGCCTACGGCAATGCATGATAAGTTTTCCTAATGCCGACGGCAATGCATTATAATTTTTCCTAATGCCTACGGCAATGCATTATAATTTTTCCTAATGCCTACGGCAATGCATTATAAGTTTTCCTAATGCCTACGGCAATGCATAATAAGTTTTCCTAATGCCGACGGCAATACATGAGTATTATTTTTTCAAATGCCGACGGCAAAACATGATTCTTATTTTCTAGTACCAAAGGGAAAATTACCAGTGTTGCCAGACTATAGAAATTCGTTATCGTAATACTATATCAGTAATATCAGAGAAAATAGATTTGATGACTACTACGCGATTCTCATATGAATCGGGAGAATGTGTGTGTGATTTCCTCACGCTAATAAATTGTTTATAAATAAAATAATTAAATAAATTAATAAACAATTAATTTAATTATTTTATTTATTTATAAAATGTTCTCTTGTATATGAACACCCTATACTTGTGTGTGGATGATCCAGCTTGTTTGTCGCTGGTATTTATTTATTTGTTTAAGAAATATAATTGTATGTATGTATGTATGTATGTATGTATGTGCGTATATTTGCATGTGTATGTATGTATGTATGTATGTGTATTTCTATGTATGACTGAGGATGCTTGTGCGTAAAATATTTTGTAGAATACATTTATATTTTGCAACGTAATCATTTTCTTTGTCTACGATTATTTTAAAGCAGCAAAGTTTCAATTAAGTACAATCATCAGCAGAGAAATAAAAAAAGTAAAAATTTGCAAGTAAGCAATAAAGTTAACTCTCCTCCTCTCCACTTCCTTCTCTTTCATTCATATAGTTTGTATTTGAAATAAGAAAACACTTGTACATTCTTTTATTTGGTATACATTTATTGTTTAAAATTTTTTTAAATTTTATAATAGTACATACATATGTAAATTCATATTTTAAGAAGTAAAAAAGTTCATTTAAAGCAAGACATTTCTTTTGTTAGTAAAATAGCATTTTTTAATGCGCAAACACCAAAATTATGATAACTACAATAAATATCCACTGGATACTTGATTTCCATTTGTTTAAAGTTGATGCAGCCTATATCCTCAACGTTAGAAATTTTTCGGTGTAACATTTTTTCCAGCCATCGTCTTTTTTCTTCACCTTTTACATAAATTGTTGAACATCTTGCGTTGGCTTTTAAAAAATTGCAAACGCTTTGAAATGAAACTGATCCAGCAGTCCAGTTTAGGTGATGATAGTTTTTTGTTAGCCACTTTGCTTCTCTTTGCTTTTTTATTGATAACCATTTAAAATCAAATGGGGGTTTTATAATGAAATGGTTATATTCATAATTGTTGAAAACAATCGCTACTTCTTTTGCGATGAAATCATTTGAACTACTCTTGAAACCTTGTACGTCTATAAAAATTATGTTTTTATCCATATTACTTAATTTATAAGACTTTTCGAACTTGTCCTTTGATAGGTATATATTCTATTATACGATCATGAATAAGAATGCAGTAAGCTGTTGTTTTTGCTGCAATATTAGTTGCTGTTTCAAATTCTATTTTTATATCAATCGGGCCATTATTGAGTGATTCATTCTGATGACTGACATCTACTACAATAATAGGAGCTTTTGTCTTAAACTCTGGTGCAGTTAGAAGCGGTTGAGATTCTTTCATATAATAACTTTGCTGAAATCTTATATACATATCATATAGAATTGCATATCGTTCATTTTTAAACTTTATGTTAAGATCATCATATGGATATGAGACTGAATTTAAATGTACTTTTAAATTAGTCAAATCACAATGAACAAACTTATTTTCTTGTTGAAAAGCAATCAATACAAAACGTGGGCGTTCTCTATTTGCAGCCAGTTTAACATTCCAAATATGGCTAGTTCCTATGTTTAATTGTGGATTAATATGACAATCCCAACTGCGAAATGCCATAGGTATAGAAGCACCATTATTAATAATTTTTATCATATTCAATTTGCTAAAGTCGGATAATTGTACATGTGGGATTCTCCATGAGATGAGTGAAATTGTAAGTTTAGCTTTTTCAGTAGAAACACTCGAGCGCACAAGATCTTCATCGTTCTTATTGCGCAAGAGTATCAATTCATGTTTTCCATTTAGTATAACTTTGTTGTAGTCTTCAGCGAATCCTAGAAGCATTTTTAGAGGTACATAGAAATTGAAAAATCCATTTACAAGAGTGACATCGTCAATTTTGTTCCATCCAGCATTTTGCATCACGTTGCTTTCAGTTGGTGACATAGAAACCAAATTTTTTATGGTGCTTGTGGCTCCTAAATATCTTGTATGATCAATTTCAATTCCATTGAGCTCATAGCGAATTTCATCAAACAGATATGCCACAAAATTGTTTTTTAGTATAAAGTTCTCTGAAGATGATGAAGATTTGGTCTTATTATCATCGGCAACAAATCCCTCCACATAAATGTAGCTCTCACTGGGTAGCACGTACAAATCTCGATTTTGTATTGAAATTCTAATTTCATCATTATTGTTGTAAGACTGTAAGTATGGTACATATGTATGATAGTCCTTTTTGATTATATTTTCATCAGACAAAGGTTTATCTAAGACATCTATTATTGAACTCATTTTGTCTTTAATTTCAAATTCAAGAACTTCAGAAAATTTTTATTTGATGTTGTTAGAGCTTTTTGTTGAGCTGGTCGCTTTAATGTTGTTGTTGTTTTTGCTGCTATATTTTTTAATGTATTTGTGTTGTATATTAGCATTATTTAGTTGACCTTAAATGTATTCGTATTGTAATTTCCTCTCCTCGGAAATTAATTAAATCACCGTGTTGATCAAGTACGCGTAGAGCTAGTGAACTTATCTCTCTGGTGTTCACAGGTAAATAGATGAGATTTCTTGGAACCTCGTCTATTTTATAGCCTGGAGGCACATTTATCGGAAATTCATGAAGTGTATGCGATTTGGAGTTATTCATATATGTGTTAATAGCGATACTACTTTCAATTCGCAAGAGATTCACTTTAAAAATATTAACTGGAAGATCTGAGTAATAATATTTGTTTGGTGTTAGGATTTTGCTATTGAATCCTAAAAGTTTTCCAATTGTGTTGTCCTTATTAAAATATACAGGATCCTTGGAACTATTAACTTTAACTTGCATTGTGTTGTTATTGGCTTCAATAAAAATCTTATTTGCTGGGCAAAGTCGTTTGTATTGCTCTTCTATAAAATCAACTATATCATTTAATTCGTAAGATCCAATTGGTATTTCAATTTTATGTTCTCCTATATGAAACATATTGTTGTAAGTGTCTACATTTGGAATACTGTTGTATGAATGAAAATCAGTTAGAGCACACTCATATGCACCATGTAATTCAATAGGAGGAAAGTAACTAGCAGATAATTCTGATGAGTTAGAGCTCAGAGTAAGTGTTATTGACATTATAACAGACTGATTACAATTAAATAAAGTTTAGTACACAGTATGGTTTATAAGCATAATTTACATATTTATTTCATTTTCTTATTTTAAAATTAACATTAGTTTCTTAATATTAATGCTATTATTGTTCTTGATATGATGCTGTTGGTGATTTAGTTTTTCTTCCAACTATAATATTTCATCTTTACTTATCCAAGAATTGTGTTGATCTGAAAATCCTAGCCATTTAACATATACTTCCTTCGCTTTAGTTTTGAGAACCTTTTCAACTAAATATGTATTTGGAAATCTAGTTTTTGAAAGTTCATCAGTATAGAATCCACCTTTAATAGGATTACCAAGATAATCTTCTAATATGTATGTTGCAGGATTTGTATTTTGAACTTTGATAATTGTGAATATTTCTGTGGTCCAATTTGGAGTATAACCTTTTTCAAATATATGCTTATATTTGCTTATGCGAACATGATCTCCTACATTAAATTTCGACATTTTATACATCTTCAAATGACTGTATACTGTATTAAGCAGCTTTTGCACATTTGTTGAGTTGACTTTAATAGGAGACATTTTAATTGTACGATGAAATTTTTTATTGTAGCCATTAACTAAATCTTTGTGTATATCAATCCACTTATATGAACCATTATAGCTAAATTCTTTCCACATCATTCCTTTCAATGTTCTATTAAATCGTTCTACAATTGATGCTTTCATACTGCTATATGTTGAGTAGTGATTAATGTCGTATTTATGCATTAATTTTTCAAAGTTTTTGTTGAAAAATTCTTTACCATCATCTGTTTGTAAGTTTTTTGGTACTCGCCCCATTTCAAAAATATCTGCCATTGCCTTGGTTGTTTCGAGTGCAGTTTTTGTTTTTAGCGGTACTGCCCATGCAAATTTTGAAAATGTGTCGATTACAGTCAACAAAAATCGATAATTTTTATTTTCTTTAGAATAGTTCCCCATTTCAACTAAATCAGCTTGCCAAAGATCATCAATTCCTTTCATTACAACTCTGCGACGCACAAAATGTTTTCGTGCTTGCTTATGGAGTTCGTTTACTAAATTTCTTTTTGAAGACATTAAGTTATTTTTACTGATTTTTTGGAGAGTGTTGTGATCTACTTGAAGGACTTTCAGCTATTGATACAAACATGTAATTTTCCAATCTATAAATTTTCTCATTAAGCTGCTCAATTTGTTCTTCAAAGGATGTTTTCATTTTTTGGATATCTTTTTGAATTTTATAATTTTCTTCTATATCTAATTTTATTTCACGTTGTAGTTCTTCGATTTGCATTTGAAGATCTTCTTGAATTAGAGTATTGTCTGCCTTAAAGTATGTTAATAATTTCTCTTCTAGTTTTTCGATTTGAGTTTGCAGAAACAATTTATTGATAACATCGTTTTCCTCCAGAGCTTCTGCAACATTTTTGATCCTTTTGTTTTGGACATCAATGTTGTTGTTCGTATCCACAAAGAACCCCAACAGTTTAGGTGCATTTTTCAAAGAAATTATGTTGCTAGTATCGTTTAAGTAGTGTCCAAATTTATCAACAGACATGCTTTATATACTTTATTAAAGTTAATGTATTATATTCGCTTCACGTAGCTCTTCAATAATTGATACAATCTCGTTATTGTGATTAGTATGACCTGCACCTTGTGATGCGAGCAGTAGTCGAAGTCGATCTACTAACTCATTGGGATCATCCCAGTATATATAGTTGGGCTTATGAATATTAAATTCCATTATTCCATCACCTAAATAGCTACCTTTTGGCTTAGATCCTGTTGATTGAGGTAAATTCTTCTGGTTTTTTTCGTCAATAAATTTCTTAATAATATGTTTATATTTATATCCTCTAGTACCCTTTATTTGACCATCAGGTGTATAGTCTCTTCTATATGCATTAGTAGTAATTAAAATCTTTTTATAGATTTCGAGTTCAAATTTATCATAATTTTTTGGTATTTTATGAAACATTAGAGAAAATAGCCCTGGTGTTAGGGCCCATATTTGACCACCAACTTGTATTTTATCTTCATTAAGTTTGAGCGTACTATCACCAAATTTCCATTCATTATTGAAATCTTTATGTGGACCATAGTTTGTATCTAGTTCATTTCTTCCTTCCAAGACTGATAAGTCAGTATAAGTATCTTCTGTATTGGAAGTCTGTGAGTAAAAATCATCATCATCATCAGCGTCATCATCATTTACAGTATTAGCATCATTTAATGAGATGGTATTATCAAATATTGTTCCTTCAGCTAGTTTCTTTGGTGTACTTGACTCTATCTTGACTGATGTTTTTTCAGGCTTAAGACTTGTATTATTTTCAACTTCTGCCTTCATTTTACTTTCTTCTTTCATGGGAATTCTTTTAATTTTTACTAACTATTTATGAATTCTTTGAGTGGTTCTGTTATAGGTTTAAATGTATCTCGTAGTTGTTTATGTGTATCTATTTCACCAGTTTTTATACTATTATTATAATATAATATTTTCTTAAGGTTCTTCAGGTTTTATATGTTTTCATAAAAAAATTACTGCTAATAAAAGATTGACTTTAGTTGATTCATCTAACTTTAAACTTCATTCATATAAATGTTATAAATGGCTAGCTACTTGTAAGCTGATAATTCAATCTGAATCAGATAGCCTGATCTGAAAACCAGACCAAGTCCTGATAAGCTGATCAGAAAACCAGACCAGGTCCTGATAAGCTGATCAGAAAACCAAACCAGGTCCTGAAAAGCTGATCTGATAACCAGACCAGGTCCTGAAAAGCTGATCTGATAACCAGACCAGGTCCTAAAAAGCTGATCTGAAAACCAGACCAGGTCCTGAAAAGCTGATCTGAAAACCAGACCAGGTCCTGAAAAGCTGATCTGATAACCAGACCAGGTCCTGAAAAGCTGATCTGATAACCAGACCAGGTCCTGAAAAGCTGATCTGATAACCAGACTAGGTCCTAAAAAGCTGATCTGATAACCAGACCAGGTCCTAAAAAGCTGATCTTATAACCAGACCAGGTCCTAAAAAGCTGATCTGATAACCAGACCAGGTCCTAAAAAGCTGATCTGAAAACCAGACCAGGTCCTGAAAAGCTGATCTGAAAACCAGATCAGGTCCTAAAAGGCTGATACCTAATCTAATAGCTGATACCTGTTATTTACTATTATTAAGTATGGATGAGAAAATTTTAAAACAATTGGTGTTGACAAGAAATGTCTTGAAGAAAAAGCTTCGTAGTATAAAAACTGGTGAAATAGATACACGTGAACAACTACGAGATACATTTAAACCTATAACAGAACCACTCAAAGAATTCATAAATAGTTCTAAAAAAATTAAAAGAATTCCCATGAAAGAAGAAAGTAAAATGAAGGCAGAAGTTGAAAATAATACAAGTCTTAAGCCTGAAAAAACATCAGTCAAGATAGAGTCAAGTACACCAAAGAAACTAGCTGAAGGAACAATATTTGATAATACCATCTCATTAAATGATGCTAATACTGTAAATGATGATGACGCTGATGATGATGATGATTTTTACTCACAGACTTCCAATACAGAAGATACTTATACTGACTTATCAGTCTTGGAAGGAAGAAATGAACTAGATACAAACTATGGTCCACATAAAGATTTCAATAATGAATGGAAATTTGGTGATAGTACGCTCAAACTTAATGAAGATAAAATACAAGTTGGTGGTCAAATATGGGCCCTAACACCAGGGCTATTTTCTCTAATGTTTCATAAAATACCAAAAAATTATGATAAATTTGAACTCGAAATCTATAAAAAGATTTTAATTACTACTAATGCATATAGAAGAGACTATACACCTGATGGTCAAATAAAGGGTACTAGAGGATATAAATATAAACATATTATTAAGAAATTTATTGACGAAAAAAACCAGAAGAATTTACCTCAATCAACAGGATCTAAGCCAAAAGGTAGCTATTTAGGTGATGGAATAATGGAATTTAATATTCATAAGCCCAACTATATATACTGGGATGATCCCAATGAGTTAGTAGATCGACTTCGACTACTGCTCGCATCACAAGGTGCAGGTCATACTAATCACAATAACGAGATTGTATCAATTATTGAAGAGCTACGTGAAGCGAATATAATACATTAACTTTAATAAAGTATATAAAGCATGTCTGTTGATAAATTTGGACACTACTTAAACGATACTAGCAACATAATTTCTTTGAAAAATGCACCTAAACTGTTGGGGTTCTTTGTGGATACGAACAACAACATTGATGTCCAAAACAAAAGGATCAAAAATGTTGCAGAAGCTCTGGAGGAAAACGATGTTATCAATAAATTGTTTCTGCAAACTCAAATCGAAAAACTAGAAGAGAAATTATTAACATACTTTAAGGCAGACAATACTCTAATTCAAGAAGATCTTCAAATGCAAATCGAAGAACTACAACGTGAAATAAAATTAGATATAGAAGAAAATTATAAAATTCAAAAAGATATCCAAAAAATGAAAACATCCTTTGAAGAACAAATTGAGCAGCTTAATGAGAAAATTTATAGATTGGAAAATTACATGTTTGTATCAATAGCTGAAAGTCCTTCAAGTAGATCACAACACTCTCCAAAAAATCAGTAAAAATAACTTAATGTCTTCAAAAAGAAATTTAGTAAACGAACTCCATAAGCAAGCACGAAAACATTTTGTGCGTCGCAGAGTTGTAATGAAAGGAATTGATGATCTTTGGCAAGCTGATTTAGTTGAAATGGGGAACTATTCTAAAGAAAATAAAAATTATCGATTTTTGTTGACTGTAATCGACACATTTTCAAAATTTGCATGGGCAGTACCGCTAAAAACAAAAACTGCACTCGAAACAACCAAGGCAATGGCAGATATTTTTGAAATGGGGCGAGTACCAAAAAACTTACAAACAGATGATGGTAAAGAATTTTTCAACAAAAACTTTGAAAAATTAATGCATAAATACGACATTAATCACTACTCAACATATAGCAGTATGAAAGCATCAATTGTAGAACGATTTAATAGAACATTGAAAGGAATGATGTGGAAAGAATTTAGCTATAATGGTTCATATAAGTGGATTGATATACACAAAGATTTAGTTAATGGCTACAATAAAAAATTTCATCGTACAATTAAAATGTCTCCTATTAAAGTCAACTCAACAAATGAGCAAAAGCTGCTTAATACAGTATACAGTCATTTGAAGATGTATAAAATGTCGAAATTTAATGTAGGAGATCATGTTCGCATAAGCAAATATAAGCATATATTTGAAAAAGGTTATACTCCAAATTGGACCACAGAAATATTCACAATTATCAAAGTTCAAAATACAAATCCTGCAACATACATATTAGAAGATTATCTTGGTAATCCTATTAAAGGTGGATTCTATACTGATGAACTTTCAAAAACTAGATTTCCAAATACATATTTAGTTGAAAAGGTTCTCAAAACTAAAGCGAAGTATATGTTAAATGGTTAGGATTTTCAGATCAACACAATTCTTGGATAAGTAAAGATGAAATATTATAGTTGGAAGAAAAACTAAATCACCAACAGCATCATATCAAGAACAATAATAGCATTAATATTAAGAAACTAATGTTAATTTAAAAATAAGAAAATGAAATAAATATGTAAATTATGCTTATAAACCATACTGTGTACTAAACTTTATTTAATTGTAATCAGTCTGTTATAATGTCAATAACACTTACTCTGAGCTCTAACTCATCAGAATTATCTGCTAGTTACTTTCCTCCTATTGAATTACATGGTGCATATGAGTGTGCTCTAACTGATTTTCATTCATACAACAGTATTCCAAATGTAGACACTTACAACAATATGTTTCATATAGGAGAACATAAAATTGAAATACTAATTGGATCTTACGAATTAAATGATATAGTTGATTTTATAGAAGAGCAATACAAACGACTTTGCCCAGCAAATAAGATTTTTATTGAAGCCAATAACAACACAATGCAAGTTAAAGTTAATAGTTCCAAGGATCCTGTATATTTTAATAAGGACAACACAATTGGAAAACTTTTAGGATTCAATAGCAAAATCCTAACACCAAACAAATATTATTACTCAGATCTTCCAGTTAATATTTTTAAAGTGAATCTCTTGCGAATTGAAAGTAGTATCGCTATTAACACATATATGAATAACTCCAAATCGCATACACTTCATGAATTTCCGATAAATGTGCCTCCAGGCTATAAAATAGACGAGGTTCCAAGAAATCTCATCTATTTACCTGTGAACACCAGAGAGATAAGTTCACTAGCTCTACGCGTACTTGATCAACACGGTGATTTAATTAATTTCCGAGGAGAGGAAATTACAATACGAATACATTTAAGGTCAACTAAATAATGCTAATATACAACACAAATACATTAAAAAATATAGCAGCAAAAACAACAACAACATTAAAGCGACCAGCTCAACAAAAAGCTCTAACAACATCAAATAAAAATTTTCTGAAGTCCTTGAATTTGAAATTAAAGACAAAATGAGTTCAATAATAGATGTCTTAGATAAACCTTTGTCTGATGAAAATATAATCAAAAAGGACTATCATACATATGTACCATACTTACAGTCTTACAACAATAATGATGAAATTAGAATTTCAATACAAAATCAAGATTTGTACGTGCTACCCAGTGAGAGCTACATTTATGTGGAGGGATTTGTTGCCGATGATAGTAAGACCAAATCTTCATCATCTTCAGAGAACTTTATACTAAAAAACAATTTTGTGGCATATCTGTTTGATGAAATTCGCTATGAGCTCAATGGAATTGAAATTGATCATACAAGATATTTAGGAGCCACAAGCACCATAAAAAATTTGGTTTCTATGTCACCAACTGAAAGCAACGTGATGCAAAATGCTGGATGGAACAAAATTGACGATGTCACTCTTGTAAATGGATTTTTCAATTTCTATGTACCTCTAAAAATGCTTCTAGGATTCGCTGAAGACTACAACAAAGTTATACTAAATGGAAAACATGAATTGATACTCTTGCGCAATAAGAACGATGAAGATCTTGTGCGCTCGAGTGTTTCTACTGAAAAAGCTAAACTTACAATTTCACTCATCTCATGGAGAATCCCACATGTACAATTATCCGACTTTAGCAAATTGAATATGATAAAAATTATTAATAATGGTGCTTCTATACCTATGGCATTTCGCAGTTGGGATTGTCATATTAATCCACAATTAAACATAGGAACTAGCCATATTTGGAATGTTAAACTGGCTGCAAATAGAGAACGCCCACGTTTTGTATTGATTGCTTTTCAACAAGAAAATAAGTTTGTTCATTGTGATTTGACTAATTTAAAAGTACATTTAAATTCATTCTCATATCCATATGATGATCTTAACATAAAGTTTAAAAATGAACGATATGCAATTCTATATGATATGTATATAAGATTTCAGCAAAGTTATTATATGAAAGAATCTCAACCGCTTCTAACTGCACCAGAGTTTAAGACAAAAGCTCCTATTATTGTAGTAGATGTCAGTCATCAGAATGAATCACTCAATAATGGCCCGATTGATATAAAAATAGAATTTGAAACAGCAACTAATATTGCAGCAAAAACAACAGCTTACTGCATTCTTATTCATGATCGTATAATAGAATATATACCTATCAAAGGACAAGTTCGAAAAGTCTTATAAATTAAGTAATATGGATAAAAACATAATTTTTATAGACGTACAAGGTTTCAAGAGTAGTTCAAATGATTTCATCGCAAAAGAAGTAGCGATTGTTTTCAACAATTATGAATATAACCATTTCATTATAAAACCCCCATTTGATTTTAAATGGTTATCAATAAAAAAGCAAAGAGAAGCAAAGTGGCTAACAAAAAACTATCATCACCTAAACTGGACTGCTGGATCAGTTTCATTTCAAAGCGTTTGCAATTTTTTAAAAGCCAACGCAAGATGTTCAACAATTTATGTAAAAGGTGAAGAAAAAAGACGATGGCTGGAAAAAATGTTACACCGAAAAATTTCTAACGTTGAGGATATAGGCTGCATCAACTTTAAACAAATGGAAATCAAGTATCCAGTGGATATTTATTGTAGTTATCATAATTTTGGTGTTTGCGCATTAAAAAATGCTATTTTACTAACAAAAGAAATGTCTTGCTTTAAATGAACTTTTTTTACTTCTTAAAATATGAATTTACATATGTATGTACTATTATAAAATTTAAAAAAATTTTAAACAATAAATGTATACCAAATAAAAGAATGTACAAGTGTTTTCTTATTTCAAATACAAACTATATGAATGAAAGAGAAGGAAGTGGAGAGGAGGAGAGTTAACTTTATTGCTTACTTGCAAATTTTTACTTTTTTTATTTCTCTGCTGATGATTGTACTTAATTGAAACTTTGCTGCTTTAAAATAATCGTAGACAAAGAAAATGATTACGTTGCAAAATATAAATGTATTCTACAAAATATTTTACGCACAAGCATCCTCAGTCATACATACAAATACACATACATACATACATACATACATACACATGCAAATATACGCACATACATACATACATACATACATACATACAATTATATTTCTTAAACAAATAAATAAATACCAGCGACAAACAAGCTGGATCATCCACACACAAGTATAGGGTGTTCATATACAAGAGAACATTTTATAAATAAATAAAATAATTAAATTAATTGTTTATTAATTTATTTAATTATTTTATTTATAAACAATTTATTAGCGTGAGGAAATCACACACACATTCTCCCGATTCATATGAGAATCGCGTAGTAGTCATCAAATCTATTTTCTCTGATATTACTGATATAGTATTACGATAACGAATTTCTATAGTCTGGCAACACTGGTAATTTTCCCTTTGGTACTAGAAAATAAGAATCATGTTTTGCCGTCGGCATTTGAAAAAATAATACTCATGTATTGCCGTCGGCATTAGGAAAACTTATTATGCATTGCCGTAGGCATTAGGAAAACTTATAATGCATTGCCGTAGGCATAAGGAAAAATTATAATGCATTGCCGTAGGCATTAGGAAAAATTATAATGCATTGCCGTCGGCATTAGGAAAACTTATCATGCATTGCCGTAGGCATTAGGAAAACTTATCATGCATTGCCGTAGGCATTAGGAAAAATTAATAATCACTATTTCCCCCACTGGTATTAGGAAAAATCATTTTCATGATTTTCCCGTAGGCATATACACTTGAGAAATCTTAATCTTATAAAACCCCTTAAACCACACCCACAAAAAAAAAATCACCCGTTCCCACAATTAATACTACCCAAAAAAAAAATCACCCGTTCCCACAAAGTTAATGTAAACAAAAAACTCCTTATGTAAACAAAAATCTGGACGGACTTATTGAACCACCCTCGCAGGTATCAAATTTCCAAGAATTTAAGAATTTTCAAATTTTAATTACCCAAATTTAACAATTTCAGCCACAATTTAACAATTTCAGCCAAGAATTTAACAATTTTAAGTGCCCGAGAATGCCCATTCCACTACTACTTACATACCAAACAAACAAAAAATTATACAAAAAAATATTCCTACTACATATTATTCTTAATACATATTATTCTTAGTACCTAATACTGACTTTAAAAAATAAGCTTTATTGCTTTGATAATATTTTTTACATAGTGGAAATAAGAAATAAAAAAAAACGCAAACAAAAAAACATAAACAGTGACATTGAGGAAAACTCTATACGAGTACCTCAAAAACAGACAAACAATCATAAATTACAAAAACAAAAAAACCGTAAACAAACACAAAAAGTGCCCTTGAAAAAATTACGAAGTGAGTTCTAACGGCAGAAATGCCTATTTTACTGTGAGTTCTGAAGCTCTTAATGAAAAAAATAGAAATAATAAATCTAATGAAAGTGTTTTTTTAAACGGCGAAGCCAATTTTTCGTCAGCGATCCACTTCGCTTTGTTCATTGCCAAATAGTAGTGATTCATTAACATTACAATTGCCTAGTACTTCTTCATATAAGTCAGTAATATCATCCCCTTCAGGCTCGTATTCATCACTTAACAAAGTTATCACTACAGATAACAGTAGCTCAAAACCCAAGGTGCAAGTCGGTATGGACAGATATATAACCGTGGTAAGGCGTGGGCGAAGCCCGAATTCTTCAAAAATTTCATCCGCTCCAAAGATGTCTACGGATAACAGCGCATCCTCAACTAATCGCCAAAACCGTTTTAAAATTTTGCAAGATGAGAACGACAAATCCGATGTATCCTCGAATAAAACATCCAAGCCGCCACCAATCTACTTGAGAGAGAAAAATTCAAATGCCCTTATAAAAAAATTAATTTCGGTCATTGGTGAAAATAAATTCCACATTGTCCCAATAAAACGTGGCAACATCGATGAAACGAAAATTCAAATTTATGACGAAAAGGATTTCCGCAAAATGGTTTCTGAATTTGAAACCAATAAAACAAGCTTCTACACATACCAGCTTAAGAGCGCTGAAGGCCTGCAGATCGTATTGAAGGGCATAGATTCTTATGTTGTCTCTGAAGAAATAAAAGATGCACTCGTCCTCCAGGGATTTAAGGTAAAGAATGTATCTAACATAATGAACAGAGAAAATGTACCCCAACCCCAATTTCGTGTTGAACTGAAGCCGAATGCTATACAGTTGAAAAAAACGAGACTCATCCTATTTATAGCCTAAAATACCTTTTATACAGAAAAATCACAGTTAAAGAGCCACATAAGCGTTCCGGTCCCTTGCAGTGTCATAATTGCCAAGAATATGGCCATACAAAAGCTTACTGCAATTTACCTACATTGTGTGCTATCTGCGGTGATTTTCACGGTACTGCTAGTTGAACCAAATCAAAAGATCAAGCGGAAAAAAATGCAGTAATTGTGGAGGCAATCACACCGCTAACTACAGAGGATGTCCTGTGTACTCTTTCGTCAAGCAGGCTATGGTGCAAAAACATAAATTAGCTCCAGCTCAAGCATTAAACGCGTACTCCGTCACTTTTGCTCAAGTAAGCCAACCAGTTACTTCACGTATATGGTATGCCGATGCTGCTAAGGCTAGTTCTATTCCCATACAAAATGCTTCACCGCCAAATAATTCAACGAATGCAAATTCAAGCTTTAACTTTAGTCGCCTTGAAGCTACTATTGAGAATCTGGTGCTAACTATATACAACTTTACAACAAATATGACTAGCATGATTTAAGAAATGCTGCAAATGCAGAATACACTGCTTCAAGCATTACTTAACAAGCCATGAACACGTTAAAAATATGTTTCTGGAACGCAAACGGCATTCGCCAACATAAAAATTAACTTGAGCACTTCCTTACGGAAAAAAATATTGATATAATGTTGGTCTCTGAGACTCATTTGACTGCTAAAATTCCCTTTAAAATAATTGGCTACACTTTATATGATACAAAGGACCCTAGAGGGAGAGCATGCGGTGGATCAGCAATTCTAATAAAGTCAAGATTCAAGCACTATATTTTTGACAACAATACGAGAAATTCTGCAAATCTCTTGGACCTTGTTTCGTAGCAGCTGGCGACTACAATGCTAAGCTTACGTTCTGGGGTTCGCGTCTTATATACGCCTATAGGTAGGGCGTTGTTCAACACAATTTCAAAAATGGGCTTGTATGTTTTTTCGAGTGGGGAGGCTCCCCACTCGAAAAACTTACTAGCCTACTGACGTACGAAAAATTCCGGATGTTTTAGATTTCGGCGTCATAAAAATTATTTCTAGGGAATAAATTCACGTTGAAGCTTCCCTAACTATATCGTCCGATCACTCTCACACGATCGTTACAATCTGTAGCCCACTGAGAAGCGCTTTACCTCACCCATATGTCAAGATAGTACATCGTGTTAATTGGCTGGGAATCGAAAAATATCTTAGGAGTCATTGCACGGAAAATATTACGCTAACAACACCCAATGATATTGAATCGAACATTTCAAATCTTAACGAGAATATTAAACAAGCTTCTGAACATGCCAGGATGTAGTCCTCCCATCCGCACACTGGGTTCTATAAAATTTATTCTTCAGACGTTGAACATCTCGTACGTGAAAAAGAAGAGCTAGAAGGGAATGGCAACAGCACAGATCACACCAACATAAACTCAGACTTAAAGAATGTTCTAAACGACTTCAAGAGTTACTTGCATCTGAAAAAACTGCATCTTTTAAAAATTATCTGGAAGGTCTTGATGCCACACCAGCATTTACTTACTCTTTGTGGCTCGCTGCTTAAAAGCTTATAAAACCCGTTTAATTTAAGCCACCTCTGCGCACATCAACCGGAGGTTGGGCAAGAAGCGATACTGAAAAAGGTAACATATTTGCTGAGCATTTAAAATCCGTATTTACACCAAATACATGTACCGGTGTAGCTGATTTGCCAAGTGTAGTTGCTCTACCCCCTGGACCCTTAAAATTTACGATGTGTGATGTACAAAAACTAATTGCCGAACTCAACCCGAAAAAAGCTTCCGGTACAGATGGAATTAGTAACCAGATGCTGATTAAGTTACCTCGTACTGCAATTAGAATCCTGTTATTAATTTTTAGTGCCATTTTACGACCAGGCTGCAGGATGGTTGCTGAGGTTAAAATGATTCCAAAGCCAGGTAAAGATCGTACAAAGTCTGAGTCATATAGGCCAATAAGTTTACTGTCAACAATGTCAAAGCTTTTTGAAAAGCTACTCATTACAAAATTGGTTTCAATTTTAACTGATAATGGGTGCATCACGGAACATCAATTTGGTTTTAGAAGCCAGCATAGCACCATTGAGCAAACGAATAGACTGGTTCAATTTATCAGAAAAACATTTGAGGAAAAGAAGTATTGTTCTGCCCTGTTTATTGATGTTTCTCAGGTATTTGATAAAGTGTGGCATGAAGGCCTGATTTTGAAATTGAAGGCATACTTACCTAACATCCCAGTAAAAATAGAGACTCCAAAAAAGTCACGAAAATGTAGAGTTTACGATGCGGAAGTAGTGCAAATTTCGATCCGATCTAATGATTTTTACACAGGGTTGTCATTGCAAGAAGTTCTCGTTTTCGATGCCTGGTCACTGAATTGGAAGCTATATTAAGAAAAATTTCCTTTTTTGTGTTCTATGATAATATTTTCATCTAGAAAAAAGGGTAAATATTTGCCTTTTTTAACAATTCGTTTCTTTTTATACGAATTTAAGCCCGAAACAGTGTTTTCATGTAAATTTAAGCAAATAACTTTTAAATTTTAGACTAAAAATAATTCATAAATTTCTTTAAAAAAATAATTTTTTTTAATTTCTGGTGAGTATTTTCTAACACTATGGAGGAGTTACAAGGCTTTGTATGACGAAAATAAGCTTCTACATGGTTTTTTGCTCACTCTCGGCAAATTAAAAATATCGATTTTTTTACTGGCATTCTAAATCTTTTGGAAAGTTACATTCTTGCACGAAAATTTACAGTTGTGGAAGTACAGTTTATGAGTATGCCTGAAACTATCTCATCGGGTGTGCCACAGGGTAGTATACAGGGGGCATTTTTATATTTGATTTATACTTGTGATATGCCTGTGAGCAGTAGTATCCACACTTCTACATTTGCTGACGATACCGCCTGTCTTATTATGCACGAAAACCCTGATGAGGCATCCCGAAAACTCCAGGAACACATTAGCCAGATGGAACTATGGTTAAACTTATGGAGAATTAAGGTAAATGAACAAAAGTGTGTTCAAGTAACATTTACCCTACGAAGAGATACTTGTTCCCCCATTCAGATTAATAATCAAGTTGTTCCTCAACATTCACATGTGAAATATCTTGGTATACACCTCGATCGCCGGCTTACATGGAAACATCACATTGACTATAAGTTAACTCAAATGAAACTAAAATTAACTCAGGTACATTGGCTGATTGGCAGAAATTCAACACTCAGCCTAGACTGCAAACTTTTAATATACAAGTCGCTTTTAAAGCCAATATGGTGTTACGGTATCCAGTTATGGGGCACTGCTTCTGCTTCCAATGTGGAGAGAATTCAACGAAGACAAAACAAAATTTTAAGGTTAATAACATCTGCTCCATTGTACATTAAGAATTCAAATATACATCGTGATTTAAATATGCCACTAGTGACTGAAGAAATTGCAAAATACGCAGGCAAATATCTAACAAAACTCGAGTCACATCCTAATCCGCTTGCTCGTAATATTTTGAACTTTACTGGACACATCCGCTTAAAAAAGAGCGATACAAGGGCTCTAATACTAAACACTCCGAATGAAGTTGCTTGAAAATACTTTTTTTTTGCTTATCACTACTTATGTATTATTTACAACTATCACTTATGTTATGTCTGACATTGGTCGGACCTATTAATTATATGTTAGATTTAAGATTTGAATACTTATTGTTAGTTCATATATGAAGATACAATAAATAAAAAAACATGCATACGCGTTTATCGGTTTCGAACGTTAGTAGCACGGGCGCCACTATTGAGTTATGCAGTCTCCTCGAAAATACTGCTTCTAGGATAATTTCAACCGTTAGCAAAGAAGACATAAATAAATGCCACAAGTCCGAGCTAGTATTAATTTGTAAATGGGGTTGTGATGGGACTACTGGATTTTCTGAATATAGACAACAAAGCGAAGAAAATATATCTTTTTCATCGATATTTATGTGTACGTTGGTACCTCTTAGAATGTGTTTATATACAAATTCATCATCATCCACTGTACCTGCATTTGAAGATGTATGGATAAATAGGACGCCTGCATCAAAGTTATTATGTCGACGAATAAAATGTGAATATATGAAAGAAAATAGAGACGAAACTCAAAATATTGTGGTTACTGTATCAGAAGAAATAAGGAACTTACCAAGCATTGCAATAAAAATTTCTGACTGCATTATAAATGTCACATTTGATTAACCATGATAGATGGAAAAGTTACCAATTCCCTAACGGATACCAAGTCATACTGGAAATGCAATATATGTGGGAAAAAAAGCTCTGAGTTTGAAGATAAATCTGATGAAACTATAAAAGAGGAAGCCCTTAAATTTGGAATTTCACCACTTCATGCTCGCATTAGATTTATGGAGTATTGCTTGCATATATCATATGATATAAAATATAGAAATATCAAAGGTAATGAAACTGTCTCCTCACGAAACAACAAAGACTTAGCAGATACACGAAGAACTAAGAAGAAAAGGATACAAGATTAATTTAGAAAGCATGGGCTTATAATTGATAAGCCAATTAACGGTTATGGTAGCTCGAATAATGGAAATACTGCTAGACGCTTTTTTGAGGATCTTGAGACTACATCCTTGATAACCGGCTTGGATAAAAAACTAAAAAGGAACTTCAAAATAATACTGGCAACTATTAACAGTAAAAAGCAAATTAATGCAGAAAAATTTTATGCTTTTGCTTATGAAACAAAAGTATTGGTAAAAAATTTAAATCCATGGAGATTGATGACGCCAACTGTACATAAGGTAAAATCTCATGGAAAAGAAATCATTGAAACCAACATCCTACCTCTGGGAGAACTTACAGAAGAAGCTCAAGAACAAGGAACAAAAATGTAAGGCAGTACAGATTATTTAATAGGCGAAAGTGTTAAAAATTAGCAGAAAATTATGGTTTAATACTTCACTTATTGTTATCCTCAGATCCAGTTTTACAAGCAATACGATTGAAATAGTTACCAAAGATAACTAAAGAAATAGAGAAAGACGACAGTGAAGCAGTTCACATAAGTAAACTCTTAAGCTTCGATATTTCGGATTGCCCATAGGGCCATATATAGTTGGTGGACTAAAAAAAAGTTTTTCCTAGTTATAGCCTAATATTAAATAGATTATCTATTGGTAAATAATAATAAAAAACAATACACACAAATAAAACTTTTCCAATTTTTTATGCAATACAGCATAATTTATAAGCACCTTTGCTAATTTTGTCTAATTACCTAGTACTGTGATGTGTTAGTAAGTATTAGCAGCATAATCAGGTAGCACCTCCCGATGTTTCTGTAATAAAATCCGCGAAAACCTTTTTTAATCCATTAAAAATTTGTGTTGTTATTCGTTAAATGCTTACCTGTTATTAACATTAACTACACTTACATGGAAAAACATATGGTATAATTACCATAAATATTTTTTATTGCGAAAAATATACATAGACTTATTGGATAACATTCTAAATTTATTTTTGTTTTTCTATTTAGGTTGAATTTCAGAATTCATAAAAGTTTTAAACAGCTGATTTGTGAATAAAGGAAAAAAGAGCATTCTACATATTTTTTGAATTGCACCCTACAATCGGAATATCTCGAGATCAGTTGTTTATATTGGAATAATTTTTCAGGCAAAGTAAAAAGACTCACATGAAAGCTAAAAATGCCAACATAAGAAAAGATAATTATTTTTATATATATTTTTTATGGTACAAAACAAAATTTTTCCAAAATGTTGACTTTTTTCAGAAAATTTGCTCGCATCTTCGCATTTATAAAAGAGCTGTTAAAAATTTAAGTTAAACATGTTGCCAACTATTCTAATAATTAAGTGATATAGCTCAAACTTTCAAAATATACCGTCACAACTTTTTATAAGCGCATAAGCACAAAAAAAAAATTTTGAAATTGGCAATTTTCGGACACTGCTGAGTTTAGGGTGCATGCTCAAAATACAAAATAATTGGCTCTTAGCATATTCTGAATAGATTGTTTTTAGTGCTATGTGGTTTAAAAGTGCATGTGTTAAACAAAGTTTTTCACAAAATTTTAAATAATGAAGATACTTTTTCTTAAAAAAACGTGCCTTTTCCAGAAAAATTTTAAAACTTTGAATTCTATGCCTTTTCCCGTTTTCACGACTGCAGATATTAATAAGTTTTTTACTTATTTTTATTTAAAATTTGATCAGAAATTTAATGCTGTCATTAAATTAATTTAAAATTTGTAATTTAAAATCCAACAGTTGACTAAAAAGTTGTAGGTGAAATACTAAAAAAAGTCAAGGCAAAAAAAAATTTTTTTTGTTAAAAGTCAAATATCTTCTAAGTTATGAGAGATACGAAAACACACGGAAGGACATTATTTACTAATTTACTTATTTGAGCTTAGATCAAAACACTTTATCTCATAAAAATCGGATAATTTTTCTAAAATTTACAAGCCTCAGAATTTTTTTTGAGTCCCATGTTGTCAACTTAGTCCCACTGTAACTCCTGTCCAGCTTAAGCCAGACGGCTGCCAAGACATTTGCTATAAAGCCTTTCATATAAATCCAATCAGTAGTTTAAAAGTTCCAGATTTATAACCATTTATTTTGCAAAAGTCCCCAATGTGCATGGTTGATCCTGATCCACTGATCTCTACGAAGCGAGTGATAAATGTTTGCAAAATCTGCGGCCTTTTATTCTCTTTTTGCCCTTTACGTTATTGCAATACTAGCAAAGATTTTTGTATGCTTATGTTTGTTGTTATTGTCTCTTATTTATTCTATTCAATTGTGATTGTTGTTGTTTACATGTTTTACTTTAATGCATTTACATGTTTGTTGGATGTTTTTTTGTTGCATGTTTTTTTTTTGTCTTTTGTTTATTTAGTATATTTCGTTGGTCTTGAAAGTCATAAGGTTGTACCTATGTTTTTGTTGTGTGCCTTAATACTTTTGTTTTATAAATCAGACGGTCGATAGTCTTTGTTATTTTAGCTCTACTACTTTACAGGTTGTGATATAAGTTTGAGTGCAAATTTTTCGTCACACTTCCCCCCTTCTCTTGGAAAAATAAATATTTTTTTTTATTATATCCATATGTGTACTCAAAAATGATAAGCAACATTAAATGGTGTCAATACGCGCTGTTCTTTCTTTTCTTCCTTCTGCTGTTACGTTTACTATTACTGGTGAAATAATACTTTTTATTATGTACGAGTCATCATATTTTGGAGCCAATTTGGCAGCAAACCTCTCGACCGCCTTTGATAGATGGTGTTGTTTATTAGTACTTGATCTCCTTTTTTGGGGTTCTAGTTCCTTCTTCTTAGATTGTAATATTTCTGTTGTTTTTGTGATGCTAATTCCAAATTTCGTCGTACTAATTTAAAAACATCTTGCAGCATTTGGGAGTGTGTTCCTATTTCCTGATTTTTTGTACCTGTGCCGCTAGTAACTTCGTCGTATAGAGCGTTAGGTAATCTGGGCTCTCTTCCTTGTATTATGAAACTCACCTCCGAGTTCTTCTTTTTTCATGAAGTTCATAAGTCCACGCCTGGTGAACTGCGCTCCATTATCGGTGATTAGAACCTTTGGTACTCAAAATCGACTCATTATACGCTCGCGTAATGCTTTTTATACCACCTCACTCCTTGCTTTCCGTGCGGGGAATAATTAAACCAATTTGAAAATTTGTCGATAAATACCATAACTTTGTGTTTCCGTGTTTTGATCGTGGTAACGGTCCTACAAAGTCTGAGCAAACTATTGCCCATTGCTCTTCTGCGATTTCCGACAGCATCTTCCCTGCCGGTTTTTGTTGAATTACTTTGTATTGTTGGCAAGATTCGCAACTTCTTACACATATGCCCACATCTGTAATTATTCCTGGCCAGTAGTAGCGCTTCGCAATTTTTTGCAACAGTTTTTCTTACACCCGTGTGTCCAGCGGTGTGGTTATCATGGTTTTCCATCAATATCCTTTTTCTTAGTGACTTTGGTACACACAACTTCCATGGTATGCACCGACCAGCGTCGTCCTTACTAGCAATGTGGCGATATAACTCTCCATTTTCGATTGGGAAGTCGGGATATTTTTCAGGTTTTTTTTGTTCTGGCTTGTATATTCTATCCAGCCATGCGCATTCTTGTTTACCTGCTTCCTTGTTTATGTTGCATAATTTGCCTATTGGGTCTCGTGACAAAGCGTCTGCCTTACTTTTTCCTTTCCTGTATTCGATTTCGAATGAGAATTTCTGTAATTCTAATGCCCATCTTGCAATTCTACCAATTGGGCTATCGATACTATTTAACCATTTCAGTGACAGGTGATCGGTTATTATCTTAAACTGATATCCCTCTATGTAATGTCGCATTTCTCTTACTCCGCACACAATTGCCAAGCATTCTTTTTCAGTTGCTGAGTAGTTCTTTTCGGCTTTCTCCAACCGCCTGCTTGCATAGGATATAACAAGTTCTTCACCTTGAATGTCTTGTGTTAACACGGCTCTTAGTCCAAAATCACTTGCATCTGTTTGTAGCTTAAACTTTTTACTAAAATCGGGGCATGCCAATAGTGGCGCTTCCGTTAAACGTTTCTTTAATTCTTCGAATGATCTTTGTTGCTCGGGATTCCATTTAAATTTATTGTATAATTAACATAGTTTTTTATTTATAAATTTATTATTTTGGTTTTATTCTTTTGTCTTTATAATTCTGATTAACTCTTGCTTACTATGCATTTTTAGTTTCGTTGCACTCTTAAGTATTTTATTACAATTATATAGTCTGTTTGTAAGTCACTCTTGTCTATTATGCATTTTTTGTTAATTTGTTTGTTTTTTGTAGTACGATCACCTTTTAGACATTAAATTGCATGCTAAGTATTTTGTTCGCCTCATGTTCATGGTCACACAGCCAATGAACTTAAAATATGATACATAATACCATAAATGCTAAGTATGTAAAATTAACAGTAAATAACATTTTATATTAAATTAATTAATAATATCATTAATCATTAATATTAATTAATTAATAATCAATATTTCTGTATAAAATGAAGAAAAATTTAAATAAAGAGAACGTTTTTGTTATTGAACATTAAAGAGTCTACATCAAATCATTTCTTCAAACAACTCGGTTCAAGTACTGTTTGTTGTTAAATAAACCTTAACACTTTAACACTTTAATCCAGTTTATGTCTCAGCACATAAACAAGCATCTAATTAACAAACGAGTTAATTAACATTTTGGTGACCCCGACGTGATAGTCAGTTTATTGATTGGTTAATATTATCTTTTCGTCAAGAAAAAATAATTCAACATGAGCTCATTTACGGAACTGGTTACTTCTCAGCAGCAGATTGGTCAGCGGATCGAAACCATCATCCGCAACTATAAAAAGGATGCAGCATCGAGCATCAACAAGCTACTTCCAAGAGCGATTAAGAAGACTGGACGAGGAATGGACAGCCTTTGAAGTCAATGACAGCCAAATTCGTGAGCTGGAGAAGATTCAACTCGACCATGACTACTTCCAAAAGGATTATTACACATCAATCCGAAATATCGTGCAGCAATACAGGAGGGAGTTTGAACTATCAATGCTGAAACTACCTATGCCTGAAGCCACGAATACAGATAATAAAATACAGGTAGAACTCGCTAAGAAAGCCACGGCACCAGTTGGTGAGCTGGTAAAACTTATGCGAAGACAGGCAGCCATGATGGCATCGGTCAATCGACTATTAACAAATGACGTTAGTCATGACGATGCCATAGCCGCCACCAGGTTATGGCAAGACATTGAGGAGCTACACTACAAAATCTCAGAAATATGTGATGAAGGAAATCAGAATGTATACAATATGGAGACGTTTATCCAGCTTGAAGGGCAGGTCCGAGCAGCCTCCAGAAGACTTAGAGACAACACAGTTCAGAGTAATCATGGGCAAAACATTGGGCATCCATACACATTGACAGTACCTATTCCGAAAATCACTATACCCAAATTTGATGGAAACTAGATGAAATGGCAGGAATTTCATGATCTATTTTTATCACAGGTTGTCCATCAACCAATGACAAGAGTCCAAAAAATTTGGTACTTAAAAACACACTTAGTAGGAGAGGCAGCAAACTTGATAAAACATTTTGCTGCAACAGAAGAAAATATTGAATCCGCATGGACGATGGTCATAGACCGCTACAGCAACAAGAGATTACTAGTCAGCAGATTAGTTCATGAATTGGTCGAAGATGCAGATGATAGAATAAGTGACAACTTTAAAGAGCTTCATGACAAGACTCAAGAGTGCCTTTAGCACTACAGAACCTTCAAATTGATACATCATCTTGGGACCCGCTTCTGCTGCACTTATTACTAAAAAGGCTACATCGAAACACACGATTGCGCTTTGAACAGTCTCTATTACAACCACGAGAAGTTCCAACCGTTAAAGAATTTTTGATGTTTTTGGAAAAACACTTCCAGTCTATTGAAGCAATGGGGGTCAAAAAGAAACACCCAATTTCGAAGGTTTGCACTTCAGTGGTAACTCAAGACGATTCCTGTGTCATGTGCAGAAACGGTAAATACCCCTTATTTGCTTGCAAGATTTTACTTCAATCATCACCGGTAGCTCGGCTTCAATTCGTTCAAAAGAAAAAATATTGTTTCAATTGCTTAAAAACAGGCCATAACGTAAAGAATTGCATTTCTAGAAGCTGCATGAAGTGTAACGAAAAATACAACACACTTCTTCACCTAGAAACCTCAGAACAAACCAGAAGCAACACGGCTTCAAAGAACCAGACATCTAAAGGAAGCTCAACTCTTAATGCACAAGAAGCTGCCACATTAACCACAGCTAAAAATTCAAGTTCAAGCAGTTACGTGCTTCTTAGCACAGCATTAATCATCGTCAAGGCAATCGGAAAAGAAATACAATGCCGAGCAATTCTTGATTCCGGATCTCAACTTAATTTCGTCAGTGAGCGACTAGTTAAGCGCTTAGGACTTTCAACAAAACCAGCTTCTATCTATATAAATGGAATCGGAGCAAGCAACACTAAGGTTCGGCACAGAGTCAATATCACGTTACATTCTAGACTAAACAACTTCACAAAAACATCAAATTTGCAGACCCGGAATTCAATCGTCCTCATAAAATAGATGTGCTTCTAGGTGCAGAGTTTTATCATCAGTTATTTTCAATCGGACAAATAAAATTGGGCAAGGAGCTGCCGACGTTGCAAAATACGGTATTGGGATGGGTTATTTCAGGAAGGGTTCGTGAAATTCAGCTATCATCGACAACCTGTGGAATGTGTACTGAGGAAAAAATCAAGCTGGAAGAAACAATTACGCAACTATGGGAGCTAGAAAAGGTGGAAGCAGCAGATAAAACACTTTCTACTTCAGAAAGGCTTTGTGAAAATCATTTCGCAAATACTTATACAGTCGATCAGAATGGAAGATTTGTTGTGAGACTGCCATTTTGCAGTAATCCCGAGGAACAAGGGAGTCTCAGGGAATAGCATTCAACAGGTTTCTTGCTTTAGAGCGTCGACTTGCAAAGACACCAGAAACTAAAATGCAATACATACGATTCATGGAAGAGTATAAGTCGTTAGGACATATGACCGAAATAGACACCAATTCCATAGATAAACCTAACTACTTCATTCCTCACCACTGCATAATCAAGCCTGAAAGTTCGACAACTAAATTAAGAGTAGTCTTTGATGCCTCTGCGAAGACTTCTACTGGTGTATCATTAAATGACTTAATGTACACTGGGCCAACCGTTCAAAGCGAACTCTTTTCCATTATACTCCGTTTTCGAATACCACGCTTTGTGTTTACCACAGACGTGAAAAAAATGTATCGACAAATGCTTATACATCCGGAAGACAGGAAATTTCAAACCATCATTTGGAGAGAGAGTCCAACTGCAGCAATCAAGCATTACCAATTGAACACAATAACCTATGGCACTCGAGCTGCACCGTATTTACCAACTAAATGCCTGGAAAAAATCGCAAAAAAGAATATAGCACGATACCCTCTTGGAGCCAACTTTCTACTCAATAATTTTTACGTCGATGATGGGATGGGAGGAGATGATAGTTTGAGTACAACAATCACCATTCAGCAAGAATTGAAGCACATGTTAAAACAGCATGGCCTAACTTTGCAAAAGTGGAGTGCAAATCATCACCAACTACTCCAAAACATCTCAACAAACGAAGAAGTAAACATTGATTTTAACAACGAAAATCATCAAACAGTCAAAACCCTGGGATTGACATGGATACCAAAAGTCGATGAGTTTTGTATAAAGGTATGTTTGGGTGATACCAAAGGTGTTACTAAACGAACAGTTGTCTCAGATTTGGCTCGATTATTCGACCCGCTGGGAATTGTATCTCCAATTGTAGTCACGGCAAAAATGTTCATTCAGGAATTGTGGCAATTAAAACTTGAATGGGATGAAGCCCTACCAGCAGAGCTACATACAAAATGGATGAACTTTCGGAACGACTTAACACACATAGACAACCTCAAGTTTTCGAGACATATCTTCCAAGGGCAGATTGCATCAGAAATGCAAATTCATACATTTGTAGACGCTTCAGAGAGAGCATATGGGGCAGCAATATACATAAGGTCAATTATAAAAAATGGCCAAATAATAGTAAGGCTACTATGCTCAAAATCACGAATAGCACCTTTAAAACAACAAAGCCTTCCCCGTCTTGAACTCTGTGCAGCACGCTTAGGTGCTCAACTAACGGCTCGAGTGAAAGAGGACTTAAAACTTGAGGATAAGCCTACCTTCCTCTGGACAGACTCAATGATTGTTTTGGCCTGGATTAACTCTCAGTCATCATCTCATCAAACGTTTGTAGCCAATCGCATACCCGCGATTCAGGAGTTAACAATGGCCGAACAATGGCGACATGTAACTTCAAAAGAAAATCCTGATGACATCATATCGCGAGGACTGTCTCCAAAGGCATTAGCATCATGCAACTTATGGTTCTATGGCCCAATCTTCCTACATGGGCATGAAGCAGTTTGGCCACAAAGATACTCGAAGGCCACAAAAATACTGGAAGGTAACATGGAGCGAAAGAAAACAGCTACCGTGTTAGAAATTGGGAATACAACACCAATAATCTACAACGTTGATCACAAGGGATCATTTCGAACATTGCAAAGAATTGTAGCCTATATGCTACGATTTATTAACAAGACAAGAAAAATAAACACACGTCCAGAACTTGCCTTGACAGTAATGGAACTCGAACAAGCCCTTGTAGTTATTGTACGAGCAATGCAGTCAGATTTCGAAGACGACTTAAAACATTTAAAAAGAAGTAATGTAGTTAGTAAGGCAAGTCCTTTCAACAACCTTACCCCATTCTTGGATTCAAATGGTATAATTAGAGTGGGAGGACGATTAAGCACATCTTCCCTTTCATATGCCGCCAAACATCCGATGCTGCTTCCCTACAATGACCCAATCGCAAAGTTGCACATGCAAATGGTGCATGAACAAAACAGACATTGCGGTCCACAAGCACTCCTGTCATACATTAGACAAAGATATTGGCCAATCAAGGGAAAATCCTCAGCAAGGTCTACTGTACAACATTGTATACGATGCTCCAAGGCCAAGCCAAGGCTGCTCAATCAGATTATGGGCAACTTACCAGCGGCGCGTGTCACACCAGCTCGACCATTCATCAACACTGGAGTTGATTTTTGCGGACCATTTTATGTCCATTATAAAGTCAGAGGGAAAAGGCCTCAAAAGGTTTACATCGCAGTGTTTTGCTGTTTTGTTACCAAGGCAGTACACCTGGAATTAGTGAGTGATCTTACCACCGAATCGTTTATAGGATCACTAAAAAGATTTGTAAGTAGGCGAGGTCAATGCCGAAACCTCTATTGTGACAACGCTACCAATTTTGTAGGAGCAAAGAATCAATTAACAGAATTATCAGAAACTATCCATTCTGGCTCAGCTCAAGAAATAATTAACCGAGAATGTACATCAAGAGGGATAACATTTCATTTTATACCGCCAAGAGCACCACATTTCGGTGACTTGTGGGAAGCTGCGGTCAAGTCAGCAAAACATCTTCTCGTCAGAAGTGTGTCAACAGCATCGCTCACGTATGAAGAACTTGACACGGTAATCATTGAAATTGAAGGAATTCTCAATTCAAGGCCAATAAGCCCAATGCCAGAAAACCCCAATGACTTAGCAGCATTAACTCCGGGCCACTTCCTTATTGGGGAACCCCTCAATGCTCAAGTTGACGTTAATTGCACCCAAGAACGAGGCAACTTATTGACCAGGTGGAAACTAGTAACTCATCTCAAAAATGAATTTTGGAGACGATGGTCGAGGAAATATTTGAATGAACTACAATATCGACATAAATGGAAAACTCAAGCAAACAATATTAAAACCGGGGATATGGTAATAATCAAAGAAGACAACACAGCACCGTTACAATGGCCATTGGGTAGAATTATAAAGATACATCAAGGATATGACGATCTCGTCCGAGTAGCTGATGTTAAAACATTAACAGGCAACTTCAGAAGGCCTATTACACGTTTAGCACCGTTACCAATAAATACTGAAGACGATAACGAAATATCTGTACGAGACCAAGCAATTGAAGCAAACGATAATGAATCTGAAATGCCTACGAAACGGAGACGCACTTCAATCAATTCCAACTCCAGCTCCTCGTAACTTGCAACCCACACCAGATTTCACAGTCCATATTTAGACCAAAAGATGTTTACCCAGCACTTCAACTCAAGAAGATAAGAAATGTCAGTCCAGCATCTTCAACAAACCGCGATTCAACACCGATTTTGAGCTGCGCTCAACGGGGGAGCATGTTTATAATTAACATAGTTTTTTATTTATAAATTTATTATTTTGGTTTTATTCTTTTGTCTTTATAATTCTGATTAACTCTTGCTTACTATGCATTTTTAGTTTCGTTGCACTCTTAAGTATTTTATTACAATTATATAGTCTCTTTGTAAGTCACTCTTGTCTATTATGCATTTTTTGTTAATTTGTTTGTTTTTTGTAGTACGATCACCTTTTAGACATTAAATTGCATGCTAAGTATTTTGTTCGCCTCATGTTCATGGTCACACAGCCAATAAACTTAAAATATGATACATAATACCATAAATGCTAAGTATGTAAAATTAACAGTAAATAACATTTTGTATTAAATTAATAGTAATCAATATTTCTGTATAAAATGAAGAAAAATTTAAATAAAGAGAACCTTTTTGTTATTGAACATTAAAGAGTCTACATCAAATCATTTCTTCAAACAACTCGGTTCAAGTACTGTTTGTTGTTGAATAAACCTTAACACTTTAACACTTTAATCCAGTTTATGTGCTGAGATTAAAACAAGCATCTAATTAACAAACGAGTTAATTAACATTTATTATTTTTCTTAAGTAAATTTGTTATTGGTGCCACTAGACTGGAAAAATCTGGTACGAATCTACGATACCAGGATGTCATGCCGACTATTCTCCTTACGCCTCTAAAGTTGGTTGGTGACTGCATTTCTCTTACTGCCGCTAACTTTTCCGGGTCGGTTTGGATTCCTTTTTCTCCGATTACGTGGCCTAAATATTTTAAAAAATTTAAATTTTTCAGGATTTATATTTAAATTTACTAATTTGAGGTTATGGTGTGTTGTCCTTAAGTTCTTCATGTGTTCCTGTACTGTTCTACCTGTGACGATGATGTCATCCAGGTAGGCAAATCAGTAGGGCTCTAGTTTTGGTCCTATAACCTTATCCAGGGCTCTTTGGAATGTAGCTGGTGCGGAATGTAGGCCAAAAGGCATAACTTTCCATTGGTATAGTCCTCTTCCGGGTACCGTAAATGCGGTGAAATGTCTGCTGTTTATATCCAATGGAATTCGCCAGTAGCCATTTCTCAAATCTAGGGTGCTGAAATATTTTGCATTCCGTAGTCTTTCCAGTATAGAATTTATTCTTGGTAGTGGGTATGCATCTGTGACAGATTAGTTGTTTAATTGTCGAAAATCGCAACACAACCGCCATTTTCCGTTTTTCTTAGGGGCTAACACGATTGGTGAACTATAAGCTATGTGACGGTTCTATAGAATCGTTGGAATCGTCGGAATTCAATCGTCCTCATAAAATAGATGTGCTTCTAGGTGCAGAGTTTTATCATCAGTTATTTTCAATCGGACAAATAAAATTGGGCAAGGAGCTGCCGACGTTGCAAAATACGGTATTGGGATGGGTTATTTCAGGAAGGGTTCGTGAAATTCAGCTATCATCGACAACCTGTGGAATGTGTACTGAGGAAAAAATCAAGCTGGAAGAAACAATTACGCAACTATGGGAGCTAGAAAAGGTGGAAGCAGCAGATAAAACACTTTCTACTTCAGAAAGGCTTTGTGAAAATCATCATCATCATCTCATCAAACGTTTGTAGCCAATCGCATACCCGCGATTCAGGAGTTAACAATGGCCGAACAATGGCGACATGTAACTTCAAAAGAAAATCCTGCTGACATCATATCGCGAGGACTGTCTCCAAAGGCATTAGCATCATGCAACTTATGGTTCTATGGCCCAATCTTCCTACATGGGCATGAAGCAGTTTGGCCATAAAGATACTCGAAGGCCACAGAAATACTGGAAGGTAACATGAAGCGAAAGAAAACAGCTACCGTGTTAGAAATTGGGAATACAACACCAATAATCTACAACGTTGATCACAAGGGATCATTTCGAACATTGCAAAGAATTGTAGCCTATATGCTACGATTTATTAACAAGACAAGAAAAATAAACACACGTCCAGAACTCACCTTGACAGTAATGGAACTCGAACAAGCCCTTGTAGTTATTGTACGAGCAATGCAGTCAGATTTCGAAGACGACTTAAAACATTTAAAAAGAAGTAATGTAGTTAGTAAGGCAAGTCCTTTCAACAACCTTACCCCATTCTTGGATTCAAATGGTATAATTAGAGTGGGAGGACGATTAAGCACATCTTCCCTTTCATATGCCGCCAAACATCCGATGCTGCTTCCCTACAATGACCCAATCGCAAAGTTGCACATGCAAATGGTGCATGAACAAAACAGACATTGCGGTCCACAAGCACTCCTGTCATACATTAGACAAAGATATTGGCCAATCAAGGGAAAATCCTCAGCAAGATCTACTGTACAACATTGTATACGATGCTCCAAGGCCAAGCCAAGGCTGCTCAATCAGATTATGGGCAACTTACCAGCGGCGCGTGTCACACCAGGTCGACCATTCATCAACACTGGAGTTGATTTTTGCGGACCATTTTATGTCCATTATAAAGTCAGAGGGAAAAGGCCTCAAAAGGTTTACATCGCAGTGTTTTGCTGTTTTGTTACCAAGGCAGTACACCTGGAATTAGTGAGTGATCTTACCACCGAATCGTTTATAGGATCACTAAAAAGATTTGTAAGTAGGCGAGGTCAATGCCGAAACCTCTATTGTGACAACGCTACCAATTTTGTAGGAGCAAAGAATCAATTAACAGAATTATCAGAAACTATCCATTCTGGCTCAGCTCAAGAAATAATTAACCGAGAATGTACATCAAGAGGGATAACATTTCATTTTATACCGCCAAGAGCACCACATTTCGGTGGCTTGTGGGAAGCTGCGGTCAAGTCAGCAAAACATCTTCTCGTCAGAAGTGTGTCAACAGCATAGCTCACGTATGAAGAACTTGACACGGTAATCATTGAAATTGAAGGAATTCTCAATTCAAGGCCAATAAGCCCAATGTCAGAAAACCCCAATGACTTAGCAGCATTAACTCCGGGCCACTTCCTTATTGGGGAACCCCTCAATGCTCAAGTTGACGTAAATTGCACCCAAGAACGAGGCAACTTATTGACCAGGTGGAAACTAGTAACTCATCTCAAAAATGAATTTTGGAGACGATGGTCGAGGAAATATTTGAATGAACTACAATATCGACATAAATCAAAAACTCAAGCAAACAATATTAAAACCGGGGATATGGTAATAATCAAAGAAGACAACACAGCACCGTTACAATGGCCATTGGGTAGAATTATAAAGATACATCAAGGATATGACGATCTCGTCCGAGTAGCTGATGTTAAAACATTAACAGGCAACTTCAGAAGGCCTATTACACGTTTAGCACCGTTACCAATAAATACTGAAGACGATAACGAAATATCTGTACGAGACCAAGCAATTGAAGCAAACGATAATGAATCTGAAATGCCTACGAAACGGAGACGCACTTCAATCAATTCCAACTCCAGCTCCTCGTAACTTGCAACCCACACCAGATTTCACAGTCCATATTTAGACCAAAAGATGTTTACCCAGCACTTCAACTCAAGAAGATAAGAAATGTCAGTCCAGCATCTTCAACAAACCGCGATTCAACACCGATTTTGAGCTGCGCTCAACGGGGGAGCATGTTTATAATTAACATAGTTTTTTATTTATAAATTTATTATTTTGGTTTTATTCTTTTGTCTTTATAATTCTGATTAACTCTTGCTTACTATGCATTTTTAGTTTCGTTGCACTCTTAAGTATTTTATTACAATTATATAGTCTCTTTGTAAGTCACTCTTGTCTATTATGCATTTTTTGTTAATTTGTTTGTTTTTTGTAGTACGATCACCTTTTAGACATTAAATTGCATGCTAAGTATTTTGTTCGCCTCATGTTCATGGTCACACAGCCAATGAACTTAAAATATGATACATAATACCATAAATGCTAAGTATGTAAAATTAACAGTAAATAACATTTTGTATTAAATTAATAGTAATCAATATTTCTGTATAAAATGAAGAAAAATTTAAATAAAGAGAACCTTTTTGTTATTGAACATTAAAGAGTCTACATCAAATCATTTCTTCAAACAACTCGGTTCAAGTACTGTTTGTTGTTGAATAAACCTTAACACTTTAACACTTTAATCCAGTTTATGTGCTGAGATTAAAACAAGCATCTAATTAACAAACGAGTTAATTAACATTTATTATTTTTCTTAAGTAAATTTGTTATTGGTGCCACTAGACTGGAAAAATCTGGTAGGAATCTACGATACCAGGATGTCATGCCGACTATTCTCCTTACGCCTCTAAAGTTGGTTGGTGACTGCATTTCTCTTACTGCCGCTAACTTTTCCGGGTCGGCTTGGATTCCTTTTTCTCCGATTACGTGGCCTAAATATTTTAAAAAATTTACATTTTTAAGGATTTATATTTAAATTTACTAATTTGAGGTTATGGTGTGTTGTCCTTAAGTTCTTCATGTGTTCCTGTACTGTTCTACCTGTGACGATGATGTCATCCAGGTAGGCAAATCAGTAGGGCTCTAGTTTTGGTCCTATAACCTTATCCAGGGCTCTTTGGAATGTAGCTGGTGCTGAATGTAGGCCAAAAGGCATAACTTTCCATTGGTATAGTCCTCTTCCGGGTACCGTAAATGCGGTGAAATGTCTGCTGTTTATATCCAATGGAATTCGCCAGTAGCCATTTCTCAAATCTAGGGTGCTGAAATGTTTTGCATTCCGTAGTCTTTCCAGTATAGAATTTATTCTTGGTAGTGGGTATGCATCTGTGACAGATTAGTTGTTTAATTGTCGAAAATCGCAACACAACCGCCATTTTCCGTTTTTCTTAGGGGCTAACACGATTGGTGAACTATAAGCTATGTGACGGTTCTATAGAATCGTTGGAATCGTCGGAATTCAATCGTCCTCATAAAATAGATGTGCTTCTAGGTGCAGAGTTTTATCATCAGTTATTTTCAATCGGACAAATAAAATTGGGCAAGGAGCTGCCGACGTTGCAAAATACGGTATTGGGATGGGTTATTTCAAGAAGGGTTCGTGAAATTCAGCTATCATCGACAACCTGTGGAATGTGTACTGAGGAAAAAATCAAGCTGGAAGAAACAATTACGCAACTATGGGAGCTAGAAAAGGTGGAAGCAGCAGATAAAACACTTTCTACTTCAGAAAGGCTTTGTGAAAATCATTTCGCAAATACTTATACAGTCGATCAGAATGGAAGATTTGTTGTGAGACTGCCATTTTGCATTAATCCCGAGGAACAAGGGAGTCTCAGGGAATAGCATTCAACAGGTTTCTTGCTTTAGAGCGTCGACTTGCAAAGACACCAGAAACTAAAATGCAATACATACGATTCATGGAAGAGTATAATTCGTTAGGACATATGACCGAAATAGACACCAATTCCATAGATAAACCTAACTACTTCATTCCTCACCACTGCATACTCAAGCCTGAAAGTTCGACAACTAAATTAAGAGTAGTCTTTGATGCCTCTGCGAAGACTGAAGACTACTGGTGTATCATTAAATGACTTAATGTACACTGGGAAAACCTTTCAAAGCGAACTCTTTTCCATTATACTCCGTTTTCGAATACCACGCTTTGTGTTTACCACAGACGTGGAAAAAATGTATCGGCAAATGCTTATACATCCGGAAGACAGGAAATTTCAAACCATCATTTGGAGAGAGAGTCCAACTGCAGCAATCAAGCATTACCAATTGAACACAATAACCTATGGCACTCGAGCTGCACCGTATTTAGCAACTAAATGCCTGGAAAAAATCGCAAAAAAGAATATAGCACGATACCCTCTTGGAGCCAACTTTCTACTCAATAATTTTTACGTCGATGATGGGATGGGAGGAGATGATAGTTTGAGTACAACAATCACCATTCAGCAAGAATTGAAGCACATGTTAAAACAGCATGGCCTAACTTTGCAAAAGTGGAGTGCAAATCATCACCAACTACTCCAAAACATCTCAACAAACGAAGAAGTAAACATTGATTTTAACAACGAAAATCATCAAACAGTCAAAACCCTGGGATTGACATGGATACCAAAAGTCCATGAGTTTTGTATAAAGGTATGTTTGGGTGATACCAAACGTGTTACTAAACGAACAGTTGTCTCAGATTTGGCTCGATTATTCGACCCGCTGGGAATTGTATCTCCAATTGTAGTCACGGCAAAAATGTTCATTCAGGAATTGTGGCAATTAAAACTTGAATGGGATGAAGCCCTACCAGCAGAGCTACATACAAAATGGATGAACTTTCGGAACGACTTATCACACATAGACAACCTCAAGTTTTCGAGACATATCTTCCAAGGGCAGATTGCATCAGAAATGCAAATTCATACATTTGTAGACGCTTCAGAGAGAGCATATGGGGCAGCAATATACATAAGGTCAATTATAAAAAATGGCCAAATAATAGTAAGGCTACTATGCTCAAAATCACGAATAGCACCTTTAAAACAACAAAGCCTTCCCCGTCTTGAACTCTGTGCAGCACGCTTAGGTGCTCAACTAACGGCTCGAGTGAAAGAGGACTTAAAACTTGAGGATAAGCCTACCTTCCTCTGGACAGACTCAATGATTGTTTTGGCCTGGATTAACTCTGTCATCATCTCATCAAACGTTTGTAGCCAATCGCATACCCGCGATTCAGGAGTTAACAATGGCCGAACAATGGCGACATGTAACTTCAAAAGAAAATCCTGCTGACATCATATCGCGAGGACTGTCTCCAAAGGCATTAGCATCATGCAACTTATGGTTCTATGGCCCAATCTTCCTACATGGGCATGAAGCAGTTTGGTTACAAAGATACTCGAAGGCCACAGAAATACTGGAAGGTAACATGGAGCGAAAGAAAACAGCTACCGTGTTAGAAATTGGGAATACAACACCAATAATCTACAACGTTGATCACAAGGGATCATTTCGAACATTGCAAAGAATTGTAGCCTATATGCTACGATTTATTAACAAGACAAGAAAAATAAACACACGTCCAGAACTCGCCTTGACAGTAATGGAACTCGAACAAGCCCTTGTAGTTATTGTACGAGCAATGCAGTCAGATTTCGAAGACGACTTAAAACATTTAAAAAGAAGTAATGTAGTTAGTAAGGCAAGTCCTTTCAACAACCTTACCCCATTCTTGGATTCAAATGGTATAATTAGAGTGGGAGGACGATTAAGCACATCTTCCCTTTCATATGCCGCCAAACATCCGATGCTGCTTCCCTACAATGACCCAATCGCAAAGTTGCACATGCAAATGGTGCATGAACAAAACAGACATTGCGGTCCACAAGCACTCCTGTCATACATTAGACAAAGATATTGGCCAATCAAGGGAAAATCCTCAGCAAGATCTACTGTAGAACATTGTATACGATGCTCCAAGGCCAAGCCAAGGCTGCTCAATCAGATTATGGGCAACTTACCAGCGGCGCGTGTCACACCAGCTCGACCATTCATCAACACTGGAGTTGATTTTTGCGGACCATTTTATGTCCATTATAAAGTCAGAGGGAAAAGGCCTCAAAAGGTTTACATCGCAGTGTTTTGCTGTTTTGTTACCAAGGCAGTACACCTGGAATTAGTGAGTGATCTTACCACCGAATCGTTTATAGGATCACTAAAAAGATTTGTAAGTAGGCGAGGTCAATGCCGAAACCTCTATTGTGACAACGCTACCAATTTTGTAGGAGCAAAGAATCAATTAACAGAATTATCAGAAACTATCCATTCTGGCTCAGCTCAAGAAATAATTAACCGAGAATGTACATCAAGAGGGATAACATTTCATTTTATACCGCCAAGAGCACCACATTTCGGTGGCTTGTGGGAAGCTGCGGTCAAGTCAGCAAAACATCTTCTCGTCAGAAGTGTGTCAACAGCATCGCTCACGTATGAAGAACTTGACACGGTAATCATTGAAATTGAAGGAATTCTCAATTCAAGACCAATAAGCCCAATGTCAGAAAACCCCAATGACTTAGCAGCATTAACTCCGGGCCATTTCCTTATTGGGGAACCCCTCAATGCTCAAGTTGACGTAAATTGCACCCAAGAACGAGGCAACTTATTGACCAGGTGGAAACTAGTAACTCATCTCAAAAATGAAGTTTGGAGACGATGGTCGAGGAAATATTTGAATGAACTACAATATCGACATAAATGGAAAACTCAAGCAAACAATATTAAAACCGGGGATATAGTAATAATCAAAGAAGACAACACAGCACCGTTACAATGGCCATTGGGTAGAATTATAAAGATACATCAAGGATATGACGGTCTCGTCCGAGTAGCTGATGTTAAAACATTAACAGGCAACTTCAGAAGGCCTATTACACGTTTAGCACCGTTACCAATAAATACTGAAGACGATAACGAAATATCTGTACGAGACCAAGCAATTGAAGCAAACGATAATGAATCTGAAATGCCTACGAAACGGAGACGCACTTCAATCAATTCCAACTCCAGCTCCTCGTAACTTGCAACCCACACCAGATTTCACAGTCCATATTTAGACCAAAAGATGTTTACCCAGCACTTCAACTCAAGAAGATAAGAAATGTCAGTCCAGCATCTTCAACAAACCGCGATTCAACACCGATTTTGAGCTGCGCTCAACGGGAGGAACATGTTTATAATTAACATAGTTTTTTATTTATAAATTTATTATTTTGGTTTTATTCTTTTGTCTTTATAATTCTGATTAACTCTTGCTTACTATGCATTTTTAGTTTCGTTGCACTCTTAAGTATTTTATTACAATTATATAGTCTCTTTGTAAGTCACTCTTGTCTATTATGCATTTTTTGTTAATTTGTTTGTTTTTTGTAGTACGATCACCTTTTAGACATTAAATTGCATGCTAAGTATTTTGTTCGCCTCATGTTCATGGTCACACAGCCAATGAACTTAAAATATGATACATAATACCATAAATGCTAAGTATGTAAAATTAACAGTAAATAACATTTTGTATTAAATTAATAGTAATCAATATTTCTGTATAAAATGAAGAAAAATTTAAATAAAGAGAACCTTTTTGTTATTGAACATTAAAGAGTCTACATCAAATCATTTCTTCAAACAACTCGGTTCAAGTACTGTTTGTTGTTGAATAAACCTTAACACTTTAACACTTTAATCCAGTTTATGTGCTGAGATTAAAACAAGCATCTAATTAACAAACGAGTTAATTAACATTTATTATTTTTCTTAAGTAAATTTGTTATTGGTGCCACTAGACTGGAAAAATCTGGTACGAATCTACGATACCAGGATGTCATGCCGACTATTCTCCTTACGCCTCTAAGGTTGGTTGGTGACTGCATTTCTCTTACTGCCGCTAACTTTTCCGGGTCGGTTTGGATTCCTTTTTCTCCGATTACGTGGCCTAAATATTTTAAAAAATTTAAATTTTTCAGGATTTATATTTAAATTTACTAATTTGAGGTTATGGTGTGTTGTCCTTAAGTTCTTCATGTGTTCCTGTACTGTTCTACCTGTGACGATGATGTCATCCAGGTAGGCAAATCAGTAGGGCTCTAGTTTTGGTCCTATAACCTTATCCAGGGCTCTTTGGAATGTAGCTGGTGCGGAATGTAGGCCAAAAGGCATAACTTTCCATTGGTATAGTCCTCTTCCGGGTACCGTAAATGCGGTGAAATGTCTGCTGTTTATATCCAATGGAATTCGCCAGTAGCCATTTCTCAAATCTAGGGTGCTGAAATATTTTGCATTCCGTAGTCTTTCCAGTATAGAATTTATTATTGGTAGTGGGTATGCATCTGTGACAGATTAGTTGTTTAATTGTCGAAAATCGCAACACAACCGCCATTTTCCGTTTTTCTTAGGAGCTAACACGATTGGTGAACTATAAGCTATGTGACGGTTCTCTAGAATCGTTGGCTATCAGTTCGTCCAAGAGTTCACTTATGATCTTCTAATTAGCGGGGTTATTTATTGTGTGTCGATGTTTAAATGGGTTTTCACCCTTTATAATTATTTTATGTTTTAATATTTTTGATGTTCCTGACAATCTTTCAAATTTGGCGAGTTCGTTATCAAGAAAGTTATGGATCATATTTACATCTTCTGTCTATAAATCCGTTTTTGGTGCGCGCTGGTATTCACTTGTAATCTTGTTACTTTCGTCTTTGCTAAATTCAATGGTGGTTCCGCCGATACTTAATGTGACATAATGTGTGAATAATGTTATATTCACTGTATTTCCACCATATTCTACTATTGAATTTATTGCTTCCCTTATTTTTACTGTTGTACCGTCTGCTAAAACTATGTTCATGTGCATTTGCTGAAATTCCTGTTTGCTTGCTATATCGTTTGCTTTTGCTATGCTAATAAAATGATTGGTAGCCCCAGTATCAATTAACGCATCCATTATCTTGTCTCCAACCTTTAGTTTGAGCCTTTAATGATTTTGCCGTATACTAGTTTGACGTAAAGCCGATACTGATGCTAGCTATGTGAATGGTCTACTTTTCCGGACCCCGCCCTCCCTTATTGCTGGGGCTCTTGACCATTTCCCGTTTGCCTTCTGCAGCATTCAACGGTCCGAATCTCTCTTCTTCCACAATTCCAACAAAAAATAATTGCGGGGTTTTGGGAGTATTTATAGCTGTGTCCTTCCCTACCGCTACGACGACATGCTTTTTGGGGGTTTATTATTTGCTCTGCTGGGGACTGTACTGTGGTATGCTGTAGAGCTAAGCTGTTTCCTTGTAGCTGTGATCTTGCTAGTATTATTGGTGTAACTTGGATCAATATTATCGTATATGCTGTCTAATTTTTTATGTTCTTCGTAACTCGCTTGCCTCATGAGATCTTGTAATGTTACCATATATGTTTAGAAAGTTTCCTCTTGCTGTTGTTTTCTGGCCCGTATAATAGGTTTGTTCATGTACTGAAAATTATTAGGAATTTGTAACAATTGTTACTGGAAAGTGTTCATTAACTCAAAAAGTTTGCAAGGAGAGAGCGTAAAAAAAGAGCAAAAAATTCCTAGAGACAAACAAATTCCTACAATTACTAGCAAAATTTTTACGTGCAAGAATTATCCAACCACCTGTTGTGTGTTTAGTTGTCAAATAAGTAGTAGTGAACTGGGCATTCGGGCGCCGATTAAAATTGTTAAATTGTGGCTGAAATTGTTAAATTGGGGTAATTAAAATTTGAAAATTCTTAAATTCTTGGAAATTTTTGAAATTTGATACCTGCGAGGGTGGTTCAATAAGTCCGTCCAAATTTTTGTTTACATAAGGAGTTTTTTGTTTACATTAACTTTGTGGGAACGGGTGATTTTTTTTGGGTAATATTAATTGTGATAACGGGTGATTTTTTTGTGGGTGTGGTTTAAGGGGTTTTATAAGATTAAGATTTCACAAGTGTATATGCCGACGGGAAAATCATGAAAATGATTTTTCCTAATACCAATGGTGAAATAGTGATTATTAATTTTTCCTAATGCCTACGGCAATGCATAATAATTTTTCCTAATGCCTACGGCAATGCATGATAATTTTTCCTAATGCCTACGGCAATGTATGATAATTTTTCCTAATGCCTACGGCAATGCATGATAATTTTTCCTAATGCCTACGGCAATGCATGATAATTTTTCCTAATGCCTACGGCAATGCATGATAATTTTTCCTAATGCCGACGGCAATACATGATTATTATTTTTTTCATATGCCGACGGCAAAACACATTTGTATTTTTTTTTCAAATGCCGACGGCAAAACATGATTATTATTTTCTAGTACCAAAGGGAAAATTGCCAGTCTTGCCAGACTATAGAAATTTGTTATCGTAATACTATATCAGTAATATCAGAGAAAATAGATTTGATGACTACTACGCGATTCTCATATGAATCGGTAGAATGTGTGTATGATTTCCTCACGCTAATAAATTGTTTATAAATAAAATAATTAAATAAATTAATAAACAATTAATTAATTTAATTATTTTATTTATGTATAAAATGTTCTCTTGTATATGAACACCCTATACTTGTGTGTGTATGATCCAGCTTGTTTGTCGCTGGTATTTATTTATTTGTTTAAGAAATATAATTGTATGTATGTATGTATGTATGTATGTATATTTGTATGTGTATGTATGTATGTTTGTGTATTTGTATGTATGACTGAGGATTCTTGTGCGTAAAATATTTTGTAGAATACATTTATATTTTGCAACGTAATCATTTTCTTTGTCTACGATTATTTTAAAGCAGCAAAGTTTCAATTAAGTACAATCATCAGCAGAGAAACAAAAAAAAGTAAAAATTTGCAAGTAAGCAATAAAGTTAACTCTCCTCCTACCCACTTCCTTCTCTTTCATTTATGTAGTTTGTATTTGAAATAAGAAAATACTTGTACATTCTTTTATTTTGTTTTCATTTATTGTTTAACTTTTTTTTTTTAGTTTTATAATAATACATACATATGTAAATTCATATTTTAAGAAGTAAAAAAGTTCATTTAAAGCAAGACATTTCTTTTGTTAGTAAAATAGCATTTTTTAATGCGCAAACACCAAAATTATGATAACTACAATAAAGATATTCTGGATACTTGATTTCCATTTGTTTAAAGTTGATGCAGCCTATATCCTCAACGTTAGAAATTTTTCGGTGTAACATTTTTTCCAACCATCGTCTTTTTTCTTCACCTTTTACATAAAGTTTTGAACATTTTGCGTTGGCTTTTAAAAAATGCAAACGCTTTGAAATGAAACTGATCCAGCAGTCCAGTTAAGGTGATGATAGTTTTTTGTTAGCCACTTTGCTTCTCTTTGTTTTTTTATTGATAACAATTTAAAATCAAATGGGGATTTTATAATGAAATGGTTATATTCATAATTGTTGAAAACAATCGCAACTTCTTTTGCGATGAAATCATTTGAATTACTCTTGAAACCTTGTACGTCTATAAAAATTATGTTGTTATCCATATTACTCAATTTATAAGACTTTTCGAACTTGTCCTTTGATAGGTATATATTCTATTATACGATCATGAATAAAAGATGTTTACCCAGCACTTCAACTCAAGAAGATAAGAAATGTCAGTCCAGCATCTTCAACAAACCGCGATTCAACACCGATTTTGAGCTGCGCTCAACGGGGGGAGCATGTTTATAATTAACATAGTTTTTTATTTATAAATTTATTATTTTGGTTTTATTCTTTTGTCTTTATAATTCTGATTAACTCTTGCTTACTGTGCATTTTTAGTTTCGTTGCACTGTTAAGTATTTTATTACAATTATATAGTCTGTTTGTAAGTCACTCTTGTCTATTATGCATTTTTTGTTAATTTGTTTGTTTTTTGTAGTACGATCACCTTTTAGACATTAAATTGCATGCTAAAAAAAATGCTAAGAAAAATTTAAATAAAGAGAACCTTTTTGTTATTGAACATTAAAGAGTCTACATCAAATCATTTCTTCAAACAACTCGGTTCAAGTACGGTTTGTTGTTAAATAAACCTTAACACTTTAACACTTTAATCCAGTTTATGTCTCAGCACATAAACAAGCATCTAATTAACAAACGAGTTAATTAACATTTTGGTGACCCCGACGTGATAGTCAGTTTATTGATTGGTTAATATTATCTTTTAATCAAGAAAAAATAATTCAACATGAGCTCATTTACGGAACTGGTTACTTCTCAGCAGCATATTGGTCAGCGGATCGAAACCATCATCCGCAACTATAAAAAGGATGCAGCATCGAGCATCAACAAGCTACTTCCAAGAGCGATTAAGAAGACTGGACGAGGAATGGACAGCCTTTGAAGTCAATGACAGCCAAATTCGTGAGCTGGAGAAGATTCAACTCGACCATGACTACTTCCAAAAGGATTATTACACATCAATCAGGAGGGAGTTTGAACTATCAATGCTGAAACTACCTATGCCTGAAGCCACGAATACAGATGATAAAATACAGGTAGAACTCGCTAAGAAAGCCACGGCACCAGTTGGTGAGCTGGTAAAACTTATGCGAAGACAGGCAGCCATGATGGCATCGGTCAATCGACTATTAACAGATGACGTTAGTCATGACGATGCCATAGCCGCCACCAGGTTATGGCAAGACATTGAGGAGCTACACTACAAAATCTCAGAAATATGTGATGAAGGAAATCAGAATGTATACAATATGGAGAGGTTTATCCAGCTTGAAGGGCAGGTCCGATCAGCCTCCAGAAGACTTAGAGACAACACAGTTCAGAGTAATCATGGGCAAAACATTGGGCATCCATACACATTGACAGTACCTATTCCGAAAATCACTATACCCAAATTTGATGGAAACTAGATGAAATGGCAGGAATTTCATGATCTATTTTTATCACAGGTTGTCAATCAACCAATGACAAGAGTCCAAAAAATTTGGTACTTAAAAACACACTTAGTAGGAGAGGCAGCAAACTTGATAAAACATTTTGATGCAATAGAAGAAAATTTTAAATCCGCATGGACGATGGTCATAGACCGCTACAGCAACAAGAGATTACTAGTCAGCAGATTAGTTCATGAATTGGTCGAAGATGCAGATGATAGAATAAGTGACAACTTTAAAGAGCTTCATGACAAGACTCAAGAGTGCCTTTAGCACTACAGAACCTTCAAATTGATACATCATCTTGGGACCCGCTTCTGCTGCACTTATTACTAAAAAGGCTACATCGAAACACACGATTGCGCTTTGAACAGTCTCTATTACAACCACGAGAAGTTCCAACCGTTAAAGAATTTTTGATGTTTTTGGAAAAACACTTCCAGTCTATTGAAGCAATGGGGGTCAAAAAGAAACACCCAATTTCGAAGGTTTGCACTTCAGTGGTAACTCAAGACGATTCCTGTGTCATGTGCAGAAACGGTAAATACCCCTTATTTGCTTGCAAGATTTTACTTCAATCATCACCGGTAGCTCGGCTTCAATTCGTTCAAAAGAAAAAATATTGTTTCAATTGCTTAAAAACAGGCCATAACGTAAAGAATTGCATTTCTAGAAGCTGCATGAAGTGTAACGAAAAATACAACACACTTCTTCACCTAGAAACCTCAGAACAAACCAGAAGCAACACGGCTTCAAAGAACCAGACATCTAAAGGAAGCTCAACTCTTAATGCACAAGAAGCTGCCACATTAACCACAGCTAAAAATTCAAGTTCAAGCAGTTACGTGCTTCTTAGCACAGCATTAATCATCGTCAAGGCAATCGGAAAAGAAATACAATGCCGAGCAATTCTTGATTCCGGATCTCAACTTAATTTCGTCAGTGAGCGACTAGTTAAGCGCTTAGGACTTTCAACAAAACCAGCTTCTATCTATATAAATGGAATCGGAGCAAGCAACACTAAGGTTCGGCACAGAGTCAATATCACGTTACATTCTAGACTAAACAACTTCACGACGCAACTCGAAGCAGCTGTTCTTCCTCAGATAATATCTTCACAACCGTCACAAACAATTAACATTGACAATTGGCCAATTCCCAAAAACATCAAATTTGCAGACCCGGAATTCAATCGTCCTCATAAAATAGATGTGCTTCTAGGTGCAGAGTTTTATCATCAGCTATTTTCAATCGGACAAATAAAATTGGGCAAGGAGCTGCCGACGTTGGAAAATACGGTATTGGGATGGGTTATTTCAGGAAGGGTTCGTGAAATTCAGCTATCATCGACAACCTGTGGAATGTGTACTGAGGAAAAAATCAAGCTGGAAGAAACAATTACGCAACTATGGGAGCTAGAAAAGGTGGAGCAGCAGATAAAACACTTTCTACTTCAGAAAGGCTTTGTGAAAATCATTTCGCAAATACTTATACAGTCGATCAGAATGGAAGATTTGTTGTGAGACTGCCATTTTGCAGTAATCCCGAGGAACAAGGGAGTCTCAGGGAATAGCATTCAACAGGTTTCTTGCTTTAGAGCGTCGACTTGCAAAGACACCAGAAACTAAAATGCAATACATACGATTCATGGAAGAGTATAAGTCGTTAGGACATATGACCGAAATAGACACCAATTCCATAGATAAACCTAACTACTTCATTCCTCACCACTGCATACTCAAGCCTGAAAGTTCGACAACTAAATTAAGAGTAGTCTTTGATGCCTCTGCGAAGACTTCTACTGGTGTATCATTAAATGACTTAATGTACACTGGGCCAACCGTTCAAAGCGAACTCTTTTCCATTATACTCCGTTTTCGAATACCACGCTTTGTGTTTACCACAGACGTGAAAAAAATGTATCGACAAATGCTTATACATCCGGAAGACAGGAAATTTCAAACCATCATTTGGAGAGAGAGTCCAACTGCAGCAATCAAGCATTACCAATTGAACACAATAACCTATGGCACTCGAGCTGCACCGTATTTAGCAACTAAATGCCTGGAAAAAATCGCAAAAAAGAATATAGCACGATACCCTCTTGGAGCCAACTTTCTACTCAATAATTTTTACGTCGATGATGTGATGGGAGGAGATGATAGTTTGAGTACAACAATCACCATTCAGCAAGAATTGAAGCACATGTTAAAACAGCATGGCCTAACTTTGCAAAAGTGGAGTGCAAATCATCACCAACTACTCCAAAACATCTCAACAAACGAAGAAGTAAACATTGATTTTAACAACGAAAATCATCAAACAGTCAAAACCCTGGGATTGACATGGATACCAAAAGTCGATGAGTTTTGTATAAAGGTATGTTTGGGTGATACCAAACGTGTTACTAAACGAACAGTTGTCTCAGATTTGGCTCGATTATTCGACCCGCTGGGAATTGTATCTCCAATTGTAGTCACGGCAAAAATGTTCATTCAGGAATTGTGGCAATTAAAACTTGAATGGGATAAAGCCCTACCAGCAGAGCTACATACAAAATGGATGAACTTTCGGAACGACTTATCACACATAGACAACCTCAAGTTTTCGAGACATATCTTCCAAGGGCAGATTGCATCAGAAATGCAAATTCATACATTTGTAGACGCTTCAGAGAGAGCATATGGGGCAGCAATATACATAAGGTCAATTATAAAAAATGGCCAAATAATAGTAAGGCTACTATGCTCAAAATCACGAATAGCACCTTTAAAACAACAAAGCCTTCCCCGTCTTGAACTCTGTGCAGCACGCTTAGGTGCTCAACTAACGGCTCGAGTGAAAGAGGACTTAAAACTTGAGGATAAGCCTACCTTCCTCTGGACAGACTCAATGATTGTTTTGGCCTGGATTAACTCTCAGTCATCATCTCATCAAACGTTTGTAGCCAATCGCATACCCGCGATTCAGGAGTTAACAATGGCCGAACAATGGCGACATGTAACTTCAAAAGAAAATCCTGCTGACATCATATCGCGAGGACTGTCTCCAAAGGCATTAGCATCATGCAACTTATGGTTCTATGGCCCAATCTTCCTACATGGGCATGAAGCAGTTTGGCCATAAAGATACTCGAAGGCCACAGAAATACTGGAAGGTAACATGAAGCGAAAGAAAACAGCTACCGTGTTAGAAATTGGGAATACAACACCAATAATCTACAACGTTGATCACAAGGGATCATTTCGAACATTGCAAAGAATTGTAGCCTATATGCTACGATTTATTAACAAGACAAGAAAAATAAACACACGTCCAGAACTCACCTTGACAGTAATGGAACTCGAACAAGCCCTTGTAGTTATTGTACGAGCAATGCAGTCAGATTTCGAAGACGACTTAAAACATTTAAAAAGAAGTAATGTAGTTAGTAAGGCAAGTCCTTTCAACAACCTTACCCCATTCTTGGATTCAAATGGTATAATTAGAGTGGGAGGACGATTAAGCACATCTTCCCTTTCATATGCCGCCAAACATCCGATGCTGCTTCCCTACAATGACCCAATCGCAAAGTTGCACATGCAAATGGTGCATGAACAAAACAGACATTGCGGTCCACAAGCACTCCTGTCATACATTAGACAAAGATATTGGCCAATCAAGGGAAAATCCTCAGCAAGATCTACTGTACAACATTGTATACGATGCTCCAAGGCCAAGTCAAGGCTACTCAATCAGATTATGGGCAACTTACCAGCGGCGCGTGTCACACCAGCTCGACCATTCATCAACACTGGAGTTGATTTTTGCGGACCATTTTATGTCCATTATAAAGTCAGAGGGAAAAGGCCTCAAAAGGTTTATCTCGCAGTGTTTTGCTGTTTTGTTACCAAGGCAGTACACCTGGAATTAGTGAGTGATCTTACCACCGAATCGTTTATAGGATCACTAAAAAGATTTGTAAGTAGGAGAGGTCAATGCCGAAACCTCTATTGTGACAACGCTACCAATTTTGTAGGAGCAAAGAATCAATTAACAGAATTATCAGAAACTATCCATTCTGGCTCAGCTCAAGAAATAATTAACCGAGAATGTACATCAAGAGGGATAACATTTCATTTTATACCGCCAAGATCACCACATTTCGGTGGCTTGTGGGAAGCTGCGGTCAAGTCAGCAAAACATCTTCTCGTCAGAAGTGTGTCAACAGCATCGCTCACGTATGAAGAACTTGACACGGTAATCATTGAAATTGAAGGAATTCTCAATTCAAGACCAATAAGCCCAATGTCAGAAAACCCCAATGACTTAGCAGCATTAACTCCGGGCCACTTCCTTATTGGGGAACCCCTCAATGCTCAAGTTGACGTGAATTGCACCCAAGAACGAGGCAACTTATTGACCAGGTGGAAACTAGTAACTCATCTCAAAAATGAATTTTGGAGACGATGGTCGAGGAAATATTTGAATGAACTACAATATCGACATAAATGGAAAACTCAAGCAAACAATATTAAAACCGGGGATACAGTAATAATCAAAGAAGACAACACAGCACCGTTACAATGGCCATTGGGTAGAATTATAAAGAAATGCCTACGAAACGGAGACGCACTTCAATCAATTCCAACTCCAGCTCCTCGTAACTTGCAACCCACACCAGATTTCACAGTCCATATTTAGACCAAAAGATGTTTACCCAGCACTTCAACTCAAGAAGATAAGAAATGTCAGTCCAGCATCTTCAACAAACCGCGATTCAACACCGATTTTGAGCTGCGCTCAACGGGGGAGCATGTTTATAATTAACATAGTTTTTTATTTATAAATTTATTATTTTGGTTTTATTCTTTTGTCTTTATAATTCTGATTAACTCTTGCTTACTATGCATTTTTAGTTTCGTTGCACACTTAAGTATTTTATTACAATTATATAGTCTCTTTGTAAGTCACTCTTGTCTATTATGCATTTTTTGTTAATTTGTTTGTTTTTTGTAGTACGATCACCTTTTAGACATTAAATTGCATGCTAAGTATTTTGTTCGCCTCATGTTCATGGTCACACAGCCAATGAACTTAAAATATGATACATAATACCATAAATGCTAAGTATGTAAAATTAACAGTAAATAACATTTTGTATTAAATTAATAGTAATCAATATTTCTATATAAAATGAAGAAAAATTTAAATAAAGAGAACCTTTTTGTTATTGAACATTAAAGAGTCTACATCAAATCATTTCTTCAAACAACTCGGTTCAAGTACTGTTTGTTGTTGAATAAACCTTAACACTTTAATCCAGTTTATGTGCTGAGATTAAAACAAGCATCTAATTAACAAACGAGTTAATTAACATTTATTATTTTTCTTAAGTAAATTTGTTATTGGTGCCACTAGACTGGAAAAACTTGGTACGAATCTACGATACCAGGATGTCATGCCGACTATTCTCCTTACGCCTCTAAGGTTGGTTGGTGACTGCATTTCTCTTACTGCCGCTAACTTTTCCGGGTCGGTTTGGATTCCTTTTTCTCCGATTACGTGGCCTAAATATTTTAAAAAATTTAAATTTTTCAGGATTTATATTTAAATTTACTAATTTGAGGTTATGGTGTGTTGTCCTTAAGTTCTTCATGTGTTCCTGTACTGTTCTACCTGTGACGATGATGTCATCCAGGTAGGCAAATCAGTAGGGCTCTAGTTTTGGTCCTATAACCTTATCCAGGGCTCTTTGGAATGTAGCTGGTGCGGAATGTAGGCCAAAAGGCATAACTTTCCATTGGTATAGTCCTCTTCCGGGTACCGTAAATGCGGTGAAATGTCTGCTGTTTATATCCAATGGAATTCGCCAGTAGCCATTTCTCAAATCTAGGGTGCTGAAATATTTTGCATTCCGTAGTCTTTCCAGTATAGAATTTATTCTTGGTAGTGGGTATGCATCTGTGACAGATTAGTTGTTTAATTTTCGAAAATCGCAACACAACCGCCATTTTCCGTTTTCTTAGGGGCTAACACGATTGGTGAACTATAAGCTATGTGACGGTTCTATAGAATCGTTGGCTATCAATTCGTCCAAGAGTTCACTTATGATCTTCTAATTAGCGGGGTTATTTATTGTGTATCGATGTTTAAATGGGTTTTCACCCTTTATAATTATTTTATGTTTTAATATTTTTGATGTTCCTGACAATCTTTCAAATTTGGCGAGTTCGTTATCAAGAAAGTTATGGATCATATTTACATCTTCTGTCTGTAAATCCGTTTTTGGTGCGCGCTGGTATTCACTTGTAATCTTGTTACTTTCGTCTTTGCTAAATTCAATGGTGGTTCCGCCGATACTTAATGTGGGCGTTGCTTTGACTAGGGAATCCGTATCTAGTATTACTGCGTCCGAGACATTAGGTAGTATGAATAATGTTATATTCACTGTATTTCCACCATATTCTACTATTGAATTTATTGCTTCCCTTATTTTTACTGTTATACCGTCTGCTAAAACTATGTTCATGTGCATTTGCTGAAATTCCTGTTTGCTTGCTATATCGTTTGCTTTTGCTATGCTAATAAAATGATTGGTATCAATTAACGCATCAATTATCTTGTCTCCAACCTTTAGTTTGAGCCTTTAATGATTTTGCCGTATACTAGTTTGACGTAAAGCCGATACTGATGCTAGCTATGTGAATGGTCTACTTTTCCGGACCCCGCCCTCCCTTATTGCTGGGGCTCTTGACCATTTCCCGTTTGCCTTCTGCAGCATTCAACAGTCCGAATCTCTCTTCTTCCACAATTCCAACAAAAAATAATTGCGGTGTTGTGGGAGTATTTATAGCTGTGTGCTTAACTACCGCTACGACGACATGCTTTTTGGGGGTTTATTATTTGCTCTGCTGGAGACTGTACTGTGGTATGCTGTAGAGCTAAGCTGTTTCCTTGTAGCTGTGATCTTGCTAGTAGTATTGGTGTAACTTGGATCAATATTATCGTATATGCTGTCTAATTTTTTATGTTCTTTGTAACTCGCTTGCCTCATGAGATCTTGTAATGTTACCATATATGTTTAGAAAGTTTCCTTTTGCTGTTGTTTTCTGGCCCGTATAATAGGTTTGTTCATGTACTGAAAATTATTACGAATTTGTAACAATTGTTACTGGAAAGTGTTCATTAACTCAAAAAGTTTGCAAGGAGAGAGCGTAAAAAAAGAGAAAAAATTCCTAGAGACAAACAAATTCCTACAATTACTAGCAAAATTTTTACGTGCAAGAATTATCCAACCACCTGTTGTGTGTTTAGTTGTCAAATAAGTAGTAGTGAACTGGGCATTCGGGCGCCGATTAAAATTGTTAAATTGTGGCTGAAATTGTTAAATTGGGGTAATTAAAATTTGAAAATTCTTAAATTCTTGGAAATTTTTGAAATTTGATACCTGCGAGGGTGGTTCAATAAGTCCGTCCAAATTTTTGTTTACATAAGGAGTTTTTTGTTTACATTAACTTTGTGGGAACGGGTGATTTTTTTTGGGTAATATTAATTGTGATAACGGGTGATTTTTTTGTGGGTGTGGTTTAAGGGGTTTTATAAGATTAAGATTTCACAAGTGTATATGCCGACGGGAAAATCATGAAAATGATTTTTCCTAATACCAATGGTGAAATAGTGATTATTAATTTTTCCTAATGCCTACGGCAATGCATAATAATTTTTCCTAATGCCTACGGCAATGCATGATAATTTTTCCTAATGCCTACGGCAATGCATGATAATTTTTCCTAATGCCGACGGCAATACATGATTATTATTTTCTTCATATGCCGACGGCAAAACACATTTGTATTTTTTTTTCAAATGCCGTCGGCAAAACATGATTATTATTTTCTAGTACCAAAGGGAAAATTGCCAGTGTTGCCAGACTATAGAAATTTGTTATCGTAATACTATATCAGTAATATCAGAGAAAATAGATTTGATGACTACTACGCGATTCTCATATGAATCGGTAGAATGTGTGTATGATTTCCTCACGCTAATAAATTGTTTATAAATAAAATAATTAAGTAAATTAATCAACAATTAATTTAATTATTTTATTTATGTATAAAATGTTCTCTTGTATATGAACAGCCTATACTTGTGTGTGTATGATCCAGCTTGTTTGTCGCTGGTATTTATTTATTTTTTTAAGAAATATAATTGTATGTATGTATGTATGTATGTATATTTGTATGTGTATGTATGTATGTTTGTGTATTTGTATGTATGACTGAGGATTCTTGTGCGTAAAATATTTTGTAGAATACATTTATATTTTGCAACGTAATCATTTTCTTTGTCTACGATTATTTTAAAGCAGCAAAGTTTCAATTAAGTACAATCATCAGCAGAGAAACAAAAAAAAGTAAAAATTTGCAAGTAAGCAATAAAGTTAACTCTCCTCCTCCCCACTTCCTTCTCTTTCATTTATGTAGTTTGTATTTGAAATAAGAAAATACTTGTACATTCTTTTATTTTGTTTTCATTTATTGTTTAACTTTTTTTTAAGTTTTATAATAATACATACATATGTAAATTCATATTTTAAGAAGTAAAAAAGTTCATTTAAAGCAAGACATTTCTTTTGTTAGTAAAATAGCATTTTTTAATGCGCAAACATCAAAATTATGATAACTACAATAAAGATATTCTGGATACTTGATTTCCATTTGTTTAAAGTTGATGCAGCCTATATCCTCAACGTTAGAAATTTTTCGGTGTAACATTTTTTCCAACCATCTTCTTTTTTCTTCACCTTTTACATAAAGTTTTGAACATTTTGCGTTGGCTTTTAAAAAATGCAAACGCTTTGAAATGAAACTGATCCAGCAGTCCAGTTAAGGTGATGATAGTTTTTTGTTAGCCACTTTGCTTCTCTTTGCTTTTTTATTGATAACAATTTAAAATCAAATGGGGATTTTATAATGAAATGGTTATATTCATAATTGTTGAAAACAATCGCAACTTCTTTTGCGATGAAATCATTTGAATTACTCTTGAAACCTTGTACGTCTATAAAAATTATGTTGTTATCCATATTACTCAATTTATAAGACTTTTCGAACTTGTCCTTTGATAGGTATATATTCTATTATACGATCATGAATAAGAATGCAGTAAGCTGTGGTCTTTGCTGCAATATTAGTTCCTGTTTCAAATTCTATTTTTATATCAATCGGTCCATTATTGAGTGATTCATTCTGATGACTGACATCTACTACAATAATAGGAGCTTTTATCTTAAACTCTGCTGCAGTTAGAAGCGGTTGAGATTCTTTCATATAATAACTTTTTTGAAATCTTATATACATATCATATAGAATTGCATATCGTTAATTTTTGAACTTTATGTTAAGATCATCATATGGATATGAGACTAAATTTAAATGTACTTTTAAATTAGTCAATCACAATGAACAAACTTATTTTCTTGTTGAAAACCAATCAATACAAAACGTGGGCATTCTCTATTTGCAGCCAGTTTAACATTCCAAATATGGCTAGTTCCTATATTTAATTGTGGATTAATATGACAATCCCAACTGCGAAATGCCATAGGTATAGAAGCACCATTATTAATAATTTTTATCATATTCAATTTGCTAAAGTCCGATAATTGTACATGTGGGATTCTCCATGAGATGAGTGAAATTGTAAGTTTAGCTTTTTCAGTAGAAACACTCGAGCGCACAAGATCTTCATCGTTCTTATTGCGCAAGAGTATCAATTCATGTTTTCCATTTAGAATAACTTTGTTGTAGTCTTCAGCGAATCCTAGAAGCATTTTTAGAGGTACATAGAAATTGAAAAATCCATTTACAAGAAGGACATCTTCAATTTTGTTCCATGCACCATTTTGCATCACGTTGCTTTCAGTTGGTTGACATAGAAACCAAATTGTTTATGGTGCTTGTAGCTCCTAAATATCTTGTATGATCAATTTCAATTCCTTTGAGCTCATAGCGAATTTCATCAAACAGATATGCCACAAAGTTGTTTTTTAGTATAAAGTTCTCTGAAGATGTCAAAGATTTGGTCTTATTATCATCGGCAACGAACCCCTGCACATAAATGTAGATCTCACTGGGTAGCACGTACAAATCTCGATTTTGTATTGAAATTCTAATTTCATCGTTATTGTTGTAAGACTGTAAGTATGGTACATATGTATGATAGTCCTTTTTGATTATATTTTCATCAGACAAAGGTTTATCTAAGACATCTATTATTGAACTCATTTTGTGTTTAATTTCAAATTCAATGACTTCAGAAAATTTTTATTTGATGTTGTTAGAGATTTTTGTTGAGCTGTTCGCTTTAATGTGGTTGTTGTTTTTGCTGCTATATTTTTCAATGTATTTGTGTTGTATATTAGCATTATTTAGTTGACCTTAAATGTATTCGTATTGTAATTTCCTCTCCTCGGAAATTAATTAAATCACCGTGTTGATCAAGTACGCGTAGAGATAGTGAACTTATCTCTCTGGTGTTCATAGGTAAATAGATGAGATTTATTGGAACCTCATCTATTTTATAGCCTGGAGCATTATCGGAAATTCATGAAGTGTATGCGATTTGGAGTTATTCATATATGTGTTAATAGCGATAATACTTTCAATTCGCAAGAGATTCACTTTAAAAATATTAACTGGAAGATCTGAGTAATAATATTTGTTTGGTGTTAGGATTTTGCTATTGAATCCTAAAAGTTTTCCAATTGTGTTGTCTTTATTAAAATATACAGAATCCTTGGAACTATTAACTTTAACTTGCATTGTGTTGTTATTGGCGTCAATAAAAATCTTATTTGCTGGACAAAGTCGTTTGTATTGCTCTTCTATAAAATCAACTATATCATTTAATTCGTAAGATCCAATTGGTATTTCAATTTTATGTTCTCGTATATGAAACATATTGTTGTAAGTGTCTACATTTGGAATACTGTTGTATGAATGAAAATCAGTTAGAGCACACTCATATGCACCATGTAATTCAATAGGAGGAAAGTAACTAGCAGATAATTCTGATGAGTTAGAGCTCAGAGTAAGTGTTATTGACATTATAACAGACTGATTACAATTAAATAAAGTTTAGTACACAGTATGGTTTATAAGCATAATTTACATATTTATTTCATTTTCTTATTTTAAAATTAACATTAGTTTCTTAATATTAATGCTATTATTGTTCTTGATATGATGCTGTTGGTGATTTAGTTTTTCTTCCAACTATAATATTTCATCTTTACTTATCCAAGAATTGTGTTGATCTGAAAATCCTAGCCATTTAACATATACTTCCTTCGTTTTAGTTTTGAGAACCTTTTCAACTAGATATGTATTTGGAAATCTAGTTTTTGAAAGTTCATCAGTATAGAATCCACCTTTAATAGGATTACCAAGATAATCTCCTATATGTATGTTGCAGGATTTGTATTTGGAACTTTGGTAATTGTGAATATTTCTGTGGTCCAATTTGGAGTATGACCTTTTTCAAAGATATGCTTATACGGAGACGCACTTCAATCAATTCCAACTCCAGCTCCTCGTAACTTGCAACCCACACGAGATTTCACAGTCCATATTTAGACCAAAAGATGTTTACCCAGCACTTCAACTCAAGAAGATAAGAAATGTCAGTCCAGCATCTTCAACAAACCGCGATTCAACACCGATTTTGAGCTGCGCTCAACGGGGGGAGCATGTTTATAATTAACATAGTTTTTTATTTATAAATTTATTTTTTTGGTTTTATTCTTTTGTCTTTATAATTCTGATTAACTCTTGCTTACTATGCATTTTTAGTTTCGTTGCACTCTTAAGTATTTTATTACAATTATATAGTCTGTTTGTAAGTCACTCTTGTCTATTATGCATTTTTTGTTAATTTGTTTGTTTTTTGTAGTACGATCACCTTTTAGACATTAAATTGCATGCTAAGTATTTTGTTCGCCTCATGTTCATGGTCACACAGCCAATGAACTTAAAATATGATACATAATACCATAAATGCTAAGTATGTAAAATTAACAGTAAATAACATTTTATATTAAATTAATAATAATCAATATTTCTGTATAAAATGAAGAAAAATTTAAATAAAGAGAACCTTTTTGTTATTGAACATTAAAGAGTCTACATCAAATCATTTCTTCAAACAACTCGGTTCAAGTACTGTTTGTTGTTAAATAAACCTTAACACTTTAACACTTTAATCCAGTTTATGTCTCAGCAAATAAACAAGCATCTAATTAACAAACGAGTTAATTAACATTTTGGTGACCCCGACGTGATAGTCAGTTTATTGATTGGTTAATATTATCTTTTCATCAAGAAAAAATAATTCAACAATAGCTCATTTACGGAACTGGTTACTTCTCAGCAGCAGATTGGTCAGCGGATCGAAACCATCATCCGCAACTATAAAAAGGATGCAGCATCGAGCATCAACAAGCTACTTCCAAGAGCGATTAAGAAGACTGGACGAGGGATGGACAGCCTTTGAAGTCAATGACAGCCAAATTCGTGAGCTGGAGAAGATTCAACTCGACCATGACTACTTCCAAAAGGATTATTACACATCAATCCGAAATATCGTGCAGCAATACAGGAGGGAGTTTGAACTATCAATGTTGAAACTACCTATGCCTGAAGCCACGAATACAGATGATAAAATACAGGTAGAACTCGCTAAGAAAGCCACGGCACCAGTTGGTGAGCTGGTAAAACTTATGCGAAGACAGGCAGCCATGATGGCATCGGTCAATCGACTATTAACAGATGACGTTAGTCATGACGATGCCATAGCCGCCACCAGGTTATGGCAAGACATTGAGGAGTTACACTACAAAATCTCAGAAATGTGTGATGAAGGAAATCAGAATGTATACAATATGGATAGGTTTATCCAGCTTGATGGGCAGGTCCGAGCAGCCTCCAGAAGACTTAGAGACAAAACAGATCAGAGTAATCATGGGCAAAACATTGGGCATCCATACACATTGACAGTACCTATTCCGAAAATCACTATACCCAAATTTGAGGGAAACCAGATGAAATGGCAGGAATTTTATGATCTATTTTTATCACAGGTTGTCAATCAACCAATGACAAGAGTCCAAAAATTTGGTACTTAAAAACACACTTAGTAGGAGAGGCAGCAAACTTGATAAAACATTTTGCTGCAACAGAAGAAAATATTGAATCCGCATGGACGATGGTCATAGACCGCTACAGCAACAAGAGATTACTAGTCAGCAGATTAGTTCATGAATTCGTCGAAGATGCAGATGATAGAATAAGTGACAACTTTAAAGAGCTTCATGACAAGACTCAAGAGTGCCTTTAGCACTACAGAACCTTCAAATTGATACATCATCTTGGGACCCGCTTCTGCTGCACTTATTACTAAAAAGGCTAAATCGAAACACACGATTGCGCTTTGAACAGTCTCTATTACAACCACGAGAAGTTCCAACAGTTAAAGAATTTTTGATGTTTTTGGAAAAACACTTCCAGTCTATTGAAGCAATGGGGGTCAAAAAGAAACACCCAATTTCGAAGGTTTGCACTTCAGTGGTAACTCAAGACGATTCCTGTGTCATGTGCAGGTGGTACCTGGTACCGTGGTACCTTCATAGCGAACAGTCGATTAGCGGAGTTTTTTCTTACATACAAACAAACAAAAAATTATACAAAAAATTATTCGTAGTACATATTATTCGTAATAGGTACATACTGACTTTAATAAATAAGCTTTATTGCTTTGATAATATTTTTTACATAGTGGAAATAACAAAAACAAAAAAAAACCGAAAAAAAAACAAACAGTGACATTGAGGAATACTCTATAGGAGTAACTCAAAAACAAATAAACAATCATAAATTACAAAAACAAAAAAAACCGTAAGCAAAAAAACACAAAAAGTGCCCTTGAGGAATACTCTATATGAGTGCCTCAAATACAAAAAATTATAAAGTGAGTTCTAACGGCTGAAACGCCTATTTTACTGTGAGTTCTGAAGCTCTTAATGAAAAAAATAAAAAAAATAAATCTAATGAAAGTGTTTTTTTAACGGCAAAACCAATTTTTCGTCAGCGATCAACTTCGCTTTGTCCAATGCCAAATAGTGATTCATTAACATTACAGTTGCCTAGTACTTCTTCATATAAGTCAGTAATATCATCCCCTTCAGGCTCGTATTCGTCACTTAACAAAGTTATTACTACAGATAACAGTATTTCAAAACCCAAGGTGCAAGTCGGTATGGACAGATATATAACCGTGGTAAAGCGTGGGCGAAGCCCAAATTCTTCAAAAATTTCATCCGCTCCAAAGATGTCTAGAGATAACAGCGCATCCTCAACTAATCGCCAAAACCGTTTTAAAATTTTGCAAGATGAGAACGACAAACCCGATGTATCCTCGAATAAAACATCCAAGCCGCCACCAATCTACTTGAGAGAGAAAAATTCAAATGCCCTTATTAAAAAATTAATTTCGGTCATTGGTGAAAATAAATTCCACATTGTCCCAATAAAACGTGGCAACATCGATGAAACGAAAATTCAAATTTATGATGAAAAGGATTTCCGCAAAATGGTTTCTGAATTTGAAACAAATAAAACAAGCTTCTACACATACCAGCTTAAGAGCGCTAAAGGCCTGCAAATCGTACTGAAGGGCATAGATTCTTATGTTGTCCCTGAAGAAATAAAAGATGCACTTGTCCTCCAGGGATTTAAGGTAAAGAATGTATCAAACATATTTAACAAAGAAAAAGTACCCCAACCCCTATTTCGTGTTGAACTGGAGCCAAATGATATACAGTTGAAAAAAAACGAGACTCATCCTATTTATAGCCTTAAATACCTTTTATACAGAAAAATCACAGTTGAAGAGCCACATAAGCGTGCAGGTCCCGTGCAGTGTCATAATTGCTAAGAATATGGCCAAACAAAAGCTTACTGCAATTTACCTACAGTGTGTGTTATCTGCGCTGAATTGCACGGTACTGCAAGTTGTACCAAACCAAAAGATCAAGCGGAAAAAAAATGCAGTAATTGTGGAGGTAATCACACCGCTAACTACAGAGGATGTCCTGTGTACTCTTTCGTCAAGCAGGCTATGGTGCAAAAACCTAAATTAGCTCCAGCTCAACCATTAAACGCGTACTCCGCCACTTTTGCTCCAGTGAGCCAACCAGTTACTTCACGTGTATCGTATGCCGATGCTGCTAAGGCTAGTTCTATTCCCACACCAAATGTTTCACCGCCAAATAATTCAACGAATGCAAATTCAAGCTTTAACTTTAGTCGCCTTGAAGCTACTATTGAGAATCTGGTGCTAACTATAAACAACTTTACAACAAATATGACTACCATGATGCAAGAAATGTTGAGAATGCAGAATACTCTGCTTCAAGCATTAATTAACAAGCCATGAACACGTTAAAAATATGTTTCTGGAACGCAAACGGCATTCGCCAACATAAAAATGAACTTGAGCACTTCCTTACGGAAAAAAATATTGATATAATGTTGGTCTCTGAGACTCATTTGACTTCTAGAAGCCTCTTTAAAATGAATGGCTACACTTTATATGACACAAAGAACCCTAGAGGGAGAGCATGCGGTGGATCAGCAATTCTAATAAAGTCAAGACTCAAGCACTATATTCTTGACAACATTTGTGAAGAACATCTACAAGCAACAAATATCTGCATTGAAAATTTTTGTACAAATCTCGTGATATCTTCAATTTACTCTCCTCCCAGATTTTCAATCACTGAGGACCAATACGAGAAGTTCTACAAATCTCTTGGACCTTGTTTCGTTGCAGCTGGCGACTACAATGCTAAGCATACGTTCTGGGGTTCGCGTCTTATTACGCCAAGAGGTAGGGCGTTGTTCAACACAATTTCAAAAATGGGTTTGGATGTTATTTCAAGTGGGGAGCCTACTTACTGGCCTACTGACGTGAGAAAAATTCCGGATGTTATAGATTTCGGCGTCATAAAAAGTATTTCCAGGGAATGAATTCACGTTGAAGCTTCCCTAGATCTGTCGTCTGATCACTCTCCCACGATCGTTACAATCTGTAGTCCACTGAGAAGCGCTTTACCTCACCCATATGTCAAGATGATAAACCGTGTTAATTGGCTGGGATTCAAAAAATATCTTAGTAGTCATTGCACGGAAAATATTACGCTAAGAACACCCAATGATATTGAATCGAACATTGCAAATCTTAACGAGAATATTAAAAAAGCTTCTGAACATGCCACTACCTCCCATCCGTATACTGGGTTCAATAAAATTTATTCTACAGACGTTGAACATCTCGTACGTGAAAAAAGAAGAGCTAGAAGGGAATGGCAACAGCACAGATCACCTCAACACAAAATCAGATTTAAAGAGTGCACTAAACGACTCCAAGAGTTGCTTGCATCTGAAAAAACTGCATCTTTCAAAAATTATATGGAAGGCCTTGATGTCACACCAGCATCTAATTACTCTTTGTGGCGCGCTGCTAAAAAACTTAAAACACCCGTTGAGTTTAAGCCACCTCTGCGCACATCTACCGGAGGTTGGGCAGGAAGCGATACTGGAAAAGGTAACATATTTGCTGAACATTTAAAATCCGTATTTACACCAAATACATGTACCGGTGTTGCTGATTTGCCGAGTGTAGTTGCTCTACCCCCACGACCCTTAAAATTTACGATGTGTGATGTACAAAAACTAATTGCCGAACTCAACCCGAAAAAAGCTCCCGGTATGGATGGAATTAGTAACCAGATGCTGATTAAGTTACCTCGTACTGCAATTAGAATCCTGTTATTCATTTTTAATGCCATTTTACGACTGGAGTATTATCCAGACTGCTGGAAGCTTGCCAAGGTTAAAATGATTCCAAAGCCAGGTAAAGATCTTTCCAAGGCTGAGTCATATAGGCCAATAAGTTTACTGTCAACAATGTCAAAGCTTTTTGAAAAGCTACTCATGACAAAATTGTCTTCAATTTTAACTGATACTGGGTGCATCCCGGACCATCAATTTGGTTTTAGAAGCCAACATAGCACCATTGAGCAAACGCATAGATTGGTTCAATTTATCAGAAAAACATTTGAGGAAAAGAAGTTTTGTTCTGCCCTGTTTATTGATGTTTCTCAGGCATTTGATAAAGTGTGGCATGAAGGCCTGATTTTGAAATTGAAGACATATTTACCAATAAACATTCTAAATCTTTTGGAAAGTTACATTGTTGCACGAAAATTTACAGTTGTGGAAGGACACTTTATGAGTATGCCTGAAACTATCTCATCCGGTGTGCCACAGGGGAGTATACTGGGGCCATTTTTATATTTGATTTATACTTGTGATATGCCTGTGAGCAGTAGTAACCACACTTCTACATTTGCCGACGATACCGCCAGCCTTAGTATGCACGAAAACCCTGATGAGGCATCCCGAAAACTCCAGGAACACATTAGCCAGATGGAACTATGGTTAAACTTATGGAGAATTAAGGTAAATGAACAAAAGTGTGTCCATATAACATTTACCTTACGAAGAGATACTTGTTCCCCCATTCGGATTAATAATCAAGTTGTTCCTCAACATTCACATGTGAAATATCTTGGTATACACCTCGATCGACGGCTTACATGGAAACATCACATTGACTATAAGTTAACTCAAATGAAACTAAAATTAACTCATGTACATTGGCTGATTGGCAGAAATTCAACACTTAGCCTAGACTGCAAACTTTTAATATACAAGTCGCTTTTAAAGCCAATATGGTGTTACGGTATCCAGTTATGGGGCACTGCTTCAGCTTCCAATGTAGAGAGAATTCAACGAAGACAAAACAAAATTTTAAGGTTAATAACATCTGCTCCATGGTACATTAAGAATTCAAATATACATCGTGATTTAAATATGCCACTAGTGACTGAAGAAATTGCAAAATACGCAGGCAAATATCTAACTAAACTCGTGTCACATCCTAATCCGCTTGCTCGTAACATCTTGAAATTTACTGGACACATCCGCTTAAAAAAGAGAGATACAAGGGCTCTAATACTAAACACTCCGAATGAAGTTGCTTGAAAAAAAATTTTTTTTTTGCTTATCACCACTTATGTATTATTTACAACTATCACTTAGTTATGTCTGGCATTGGTCGGGCCTATTAATTATATGTTAGATTTAAGATTTGAATACTTATTGTTAGTTCATATATGAAGATACAATAAATAAAAAAACATGCATTAAAAAAAAAAAAATTTGCAGAAACGGTAAACACCCCTTATTTGCTTGCAAGATTTTCCTTCAATCATCACCGGTAGCTCGGCTTCAATTCGTTCAAAAGAAAAAATATTGTTTCAATTGCTTAAAAACAGGCCATAACGTAAAGAATTGCATTTCTAGAAGCTGCATGAAGTGTAACGAAAAACACAACACACTTCTTCACCTAGAAACCTCAGAACAAACCAGAAGCAACACGGCTTCAAAGAACCAGACATCTAAAGGAAGCTTAACTCTTAATGCACAAGAAGCTGCCACATTAACCACAGCTAAAAATTCAAGTTCAAGCAGTTACGTGCTTCTTAGCACAGCATTAATCATCGTCAAGGCAAACGGAAAAGAAATACAATGCCGAGCAATTCTTGATTCCGGATCTCAACTTAATTTCGTCAGTGAGCGACTAGTTAAGCGCTTAGGACTTTCAACAAAACCAGCTTCTATCTATATAAATGGAATCGGAGCAAGCAACACTAAGGTTCGGCACAGAGTCAATATCACGTTACATTCTAGACTAAACAACTTCACGACGCAACTCGAAGCAGCTGTTCTTCCTCAGATAATGTCTTCACAACCGTCACAAACAATTAACATTGACAATTGGCCAATTCCCAAAAACATCAAATTTGCAGACCCGGAATTCAATCGTCCTCATAAAATAGATGTGCTTCTAGGTGCAGAGTTTTATCATCAGTTATTTTCAATCGGACAAATAAAATTGGGCAAGGAGCTGCCGACGTTGCAAAATACGGTATTGGGATGGGTTATTTCAGGAAGGGTTCGTGAAATTCAGCTATCATCGACAACCTGTGGAATGTGTACTGAGGAAAAAATCAAGCTGGAAGAAACAATTACGCAACTATGGGAGCTAGAAAAGGTGGAAGCAGCAGATAAAACACTTTCTACTTCAGAAAGGCTTTGTGAAAATCATTTCGCAAATACTTATACAGTCGATCAGAATGGAAGATTTGTTGTGAGACTGCCATTTTGCAGTAATCCCGAGGAACAAGGGAGTCTCAGGGAATAGCATTCAAAAGGTTTCTTGCTTTAGAGCGTCGACTTGCAAAGACACCAGAAACTAAAATGCAATACATACGATTCATGGAAGAGTATAAGTCGTTAGGACATATGACCGAAATAGACACCAATTCCATAGATAAACCTAACTACTTCATTCCTCACCACTGCATACTCAAGCCTGAAAGTTCGACAACTAAATTAAGAGTAGTCTTTGATGCCTCTGCGAAGACTTCTACTAGTGTATCATTAAATGACTTAATGTACACTGGGCCAACCGTTCAAAGCGAACTCTTTTCCATTATACTCCGTTTTCGAATACCACGCTTTGTGTTTACCACAGACGTGGAAAAAATGTATCGACAAATGCTTATACATCCGGAAGACAGGAAATTTCAAACCATCATTTGGAGAGAGAGTCCAACTGCAGCAATCAAGCATTACCAATTGAACACAATAACCTATGGCACTCGACCTGCACCGTATTTAGCAACTAAATGCCTGGAAAAAATCGCAAAAAAGAATATAGCACGATACCCTCTTGGAGCCAACTTTCTACTCAATAATTTTTACGTCGATGATGGGATGGGAGGAGATGATAGTTTGAGTACAACAATCACCATTCAGCAAGAATTGAAGCACATGTTAAAACAGCATGGCCTAACTTTGCAAAAGTGGAGTGCAAATCATCACGAACTACTCCAAAACATCTCAACAAACGAAGAAGTAAACATTGATTTTAACAACGAAAATCATCAAACAGTCAAAACCCTGGGATTGACATGGATACCAAAAGTCGATGAGTTTTGTATAAAGGTATGTTTGGGTGATACCAAACGTGTTACTAAACGAACAGTTGTCTCAGATTTGGCTCGATTATTCGACCCGCTGGGAATTGTATCTCCAATTGTAGTCACGGCAAAAATGTTCATTCAGGAATTGTGGCAATTAAAACTTGAATGGGATGAAGCCCTACCAGCAGAGCTACATACAAAATGGATGAACTTTCGGAACGACTTATCACACATAGACAACCTCAAGTTTTCGAGACATATTTTCCAAGGGCAGATTGCATCAGAAATGCAAATTCATACATTTGTAGACGCTTCAGAGAGAGCATATGGGGCAGCAATATACATAAGGTCAATTATAAAAAATTGCCAAATAATAGTAAGGCTACTATGCTCAAAATCACGAATAGCACCTTTAAAACAACAAAGCCTTCCCCGTCTTGAACTCTGTGCAGCACGCTTAGGTGCTCAACTAACGGCTCGAGTGAAAGAGGACTTAAAACTTGAGGATAAGCCTACCTTCCTCTGGACAGACTCAATGATTGTTTTGGCCTGGATTAACTCTCAGTCATCATCTCATCAAACGTTTGTAGCCAATCGCATACCCGCGATTCAGGAGTTAACAATGGCCGAACAATGGCGACATGTAACTTCAAAAGAAAATCCTGCTGACATCATATCGCGAGGACTGTCTCCAAAGGCATTAGCATCATGCAACTTATGGTTCTATGGCCCAATCTTCCTACATGGGCATGAAGCAGTTTGGCCATAAAGATACTCGAAGGCCACAGAAATACTGGAAGGTAACATGAAGCGAAAGAAAACAGCTACCGTGTTAGAAATTGGGAATACAACACCAATAATCTACAACGTTGATCACAAGGGATCATTTCGAACATTGCAAAGAATTGTAGCCTATATGCTACGATTTATTAACAAGACAAGAAAAATAAACACACGTCCAGAACTCGCCTTGACAGTAATGGAACTCGAACAAGCCCTTGTAGTTATTGTACGAGCAATGCAGTCAGATTTCGAAGACGACTTAAAACATTTAAAAAGAAGTAATGTAGTTAGTAAGGCAAGTCCTTTCAACAACCTTACCCCATTCTTGGATTCAAATGGTATAATTAGAGTGGGAGGACGATTAAGCACATCTTCCCTTTCATATGCCGCCAAACATCCGATGCTGCTTCCCTACAATGACCCAATCGCAAAGTTGCACATGCAAATGGTGCATGAACAAAACAGACATTGCGGTCCACAAGCACTCCTGTCATACATTAGACAAAGATATTGGCCAATCAAGGGAAAATCCTCAGCAAGATCTACTGTACAACATTGTATACGATGCTCCAAGGCCAAGCCAAGGCTGCTCAATCAGATTATGGGCAACTTACCAGCGGCGCGTGTCACACCAGCTCGACCATTCATCAACACTGGAGTTGATTTTTGCGGACCATTTTATGTCCATTATAAAGTCAGAGGGAAAAGGCCTCAAAAGGTTTATCTCGCAGTGTTTTGCTGTTTTGTTACCAAGGCAGTACACCTGGAATTAGTGAGTGATCTTACCACCGAATCGTTTATAGGATCACTAAAAAGATTTGTAAGTAGGCGAGCTCAATGCCGAAACCTCTATTGTGACAACGCTACCAATTTTGTAGGAGCAAAGAATCAATTAACAGAATTATCAGAAACTATCCATTCTGGCTCAGCTCAAGAAATAATTAACCGAGAATGTACATCAAGAGGGATAACATTTCATTTTATACCGCCAAGATCACCACATTTCGGTGGCTTGTGGGAAGCTGCGGTCAAGTCAGCAAAACATCTTCTCGTCAGAAGTGTGTCAACAGCATCGCTCACGTATGAAGAACTTGACACGGTAATCATTGAAATTGAAGGAATTCTCAATTCAAGACCAATAAGCCCAATGTCAGAAAACCCCAATGACTTAGCAGCATTAACTCCGGGCCACTTCCTTATTGGGGAACCCCTCAATGCTCAAGTTGACGTGAATTGCACCCAAGAACGAGGCAACTTATTGACCAGGTGGAAACTAGTAACTCATCTCAAAAATGAATTTTGGAGACGATGGTCGAGGAAATATTTGAATGAACTACAATATCGACATAAATGGAAAACTCAAGCAAACAATATTAAAACCGGGGATATAGTAATAATCAAAGAAGACAACACAGCACCGTTACAATGGCCATTGGGTAGAATTATAAAGAAATGCCTACGAAACGGGGACGCACTTCAATCAATTCCAACTCCAGCTCCTCGTAACTTGCAACCCACACCAGATTTCACAGTCCATATTTAGACCAAAAGATGTTTACCCAGCACTTCAACTCAAGAAGATAAGAAATGTCAGTCCAGCATCTTCAACAAACCGCGATTCAACACCGATTTTGAGCTGCGCTCAACGGGGGAGCATGTTTATAATTAACATAGTTTTTTATTTATAAATTTATTATTTTGGTTTTATTCTTTTGTCTTTATAATTCTGATTAACTCTTGCTTACTATGCATTTTTAGTTTCGTTGCACACTTAAGTATTTTATTACAATTATATAGTCTCTTTGTAAGTCACTCTTGTCTATTATGCATTTTTTGTTAATTTGTTTGTTTTTTGTAGTACGATCACCTTTTAGACATTAAATTGCATGCTAAGTATTTTGTTCGCCTCATGTTCATGGTCACACAGCCAATGAACTTAAAATATGATACATAATACCATAAATGCTAAGTATGTAAAATTAACAGTAAATAACATTTTGTATTAAATTAATAGTAATCAATATTTCTATATAAAATGAAGAAAAATTTAAATAAAGAGAACCTTTTTGTTATTGAACATTAAAGAGTCTACATCAAATCATTTCTTCAAACAACTCGGTTCAAGTACTGTTTGTTGTTGAATAAACCTTAACACTTTAACACTTTAATCCAGTTTATGTGCTGAGATTAAAACAAGCATCTAATTAACAAACGAGTTAATTAACATTTATTATTTTTCTTAAGTAAATTTGTTATTGGTGCCACTAGACTGGAAAAATCTGGTACGAATCTACGATACCAGGATGTCATGCCGACTATTCTCCTTACGCCTCTAAGGTTGGTTGGTGACTGCATTTCTCTTACTGCCGCTAACTTTTCCGGGTCGGTTTGGATTCCTTTTTCTCCGATTACGTGGCCTAAATATTTTAAAAAATTTAAATTTTTCAGGATTTATATTTAAATTTACTAATTTGAGGTTATGGTGTGTTGTCCTTAAGTTCTTCATGTGTTCCTGTACTGTTCTACCTGTGACGATGATGTCATCCAGGTAGGCAAATCAGTAGGGCTCTAGTTTTGGTCCTATAACCTTATCCAGGGCTCTTTGGAATGTAGCTGGTGCGGAATGTAGGCCAAAAGGCATAACTTTCCATTGGTATAGTCCTCTTCCGGGTACCGTAAATGCGGTGAAATGTCTGCTGTTTATATCCAATGGAATTCGCCAGTAGCCATTTCTCAAATCTAGGGTGCTGAAATATTTTGCATTCCGTAGTCTTTCCAGTATAGAATTTATTCTTGGTAGTGGGTATGCATCTGTGACAGATTAGTTGTTTAATTGTCGAAAATCGCAACACAACCGCCATTTTCCGTTTTTCTTAGGGGCTAACACGATTGGTGAACTATAAGCTATGTGACGGTTCTATAGAATCGTTGGCTGTCAATTCGTCCAAGAGTTCACTTATGATCTTCTAATTAGCGGGGTTATTTATTGTGTATCGATGTTTAAATGGGTTTTCACCCTTTATAATTATTTTATGTTTTAATATTTTTGATGTTCCTGACAATCTTTCAAATTTGGCGAGTTCGTTATCAAGAAAGTTATGGATCATATTTACATCTTCTGTCTGTAAATCCGTTTTTGGTGCGCGCTGGTATTCACTTGTAATCTTGTTACTTTCGTCTTTGCTAAATTCAATGGTGGTTCCGCCGATACTTAATGTGGCCGTTGCTTTGACTAGGGAATCCGTATCTAGTATTACTGCGTCCGAGACATTAGGTAGTATGAATAATGTTATATTCACTGTATTTCCACCATATTCGACTATTGAATTTATTGGTTCCCTTATTTTTACTGTTGTACCGTCTGCTAAAACTATGTTCATGTGCATTTGCTGAAATTCCTGTTTGCTTGCTATATCGTTTGCTTTTGCTATGCTAGTAAAATGATTGGTAGCCCCAGTATCAATTAACGCATCCATTATCTTGTCTCCAACCTGTAGTTTGAGCCTTTAATGATTTTGCCGTATACTAGTTTGACGTAAAGCCGATACTGATGCTAGCTATGTGAATGGTATACTTTTCCGGACCCCGCCCTCCCTTATTGATGGGGCTCTTAACCATTTCCCGTTTGCCTTCTGCAGCATTCAACGGTCCGAATCTCTTCTTCCACAATTCCAACAAAAAATAATTGCGGGGTTTTGGGAGTATTTATAGCTGTGTCCTTCCCTACCGCTACGACGACATGCTTTTTGGGGGTTTATTATTTGCTCTGCTGGAGACTGTACTGTGGTATGCTGTAGAGCTAAGCTGTTTCCTTGTAGCTGTGATCTTGCTAGTAGTATTGGTGTAACTTGGATCAATATTATCGTATATGCTGTCTAATTTTTTATGTTCTTCGTAACTCGCTTGCCTCATGAGATCTTGTAATGTTACCATATATGTTTAGAAAGTTTCCTCTTGCTGTTGTTTTCTGGCCCGTATAATAGGTTTGTTCATGTACTGAAAATTATTACGAATTTGTAACAATTGTTACTGGAAAGTGTTCACTACCTCAAAAAGTTTGCAAGGAGAGAGCGTAAAAAAAGAGAAAAAAATTCCTAGAGACAAACAAATTCCTACAATTACTAGCAAAATTTTTACGTGCAAGAATTATCCAACCACCTGTTGTGTGTTTAGTTGTCAAATAAGTAGTAGTGAACTGGGCATTCGGGCGCCGATTAAAATTGTTAAATTGTGGCTGAAATTGTTAAATTGGGGTAATTAAAATTTGAAAATTCTTAACTTCTTGGAAATTTGTGAAATTTGATACCTGCGAGGGAGGTTCAATAAGTCCGTCCAAATTTTTGTTTACATAAGGAGTTTTTTGTTTACATTAACTTTGTGGGAACGTGTGATTTTTTTTTTGGGTAATATTAATTGTGATAACGGGTGATTTTTTTGTGGGTGTGGTTTAAGGGGTTTTATAAGATTAAGATTTCACAAGTGTATATGCCGACGGGAAAATCATGAAAATGATTTTTCCTAATACCAAAGGTGAAATAGTGATTATTAATTTTTCCTAATGCCTACGGCAATGCTTAATAATTTTTCCTAATGCCTACGGCAATGCATGATAAATTTTCCTAATGCCTACGGCAATGCATGATAATTTTTCCTAATGCCTACGGCAATGCATGATAATTTTTCCTAATGCCTACGGCAATGCATAATAATTTTTCCTAATGCCTACGTCAATGCATGATAATTTTTCCTAATGCCGACGGCAATACATGATTATTATTTTTTTCATATGCCGACGGCAAAACACACTTGTATTTTTTTTTCAAATGCCGACGGCAAAACATGATTATTATTTTCTAGTACCAAAGGGAAAATTGCCAGTGTTGCCAGACTAGAAATTTGTTATCGTAATACTATATCAGTAATATCAGAGAAAATAGATTTGATGACTACTACGCGATTCTCATATGAATCGGTAGAATGTGTGTATGATTTCCTCACGCTAATAAATTGTTTATAAATAAAATAATTAAATTAATTAATCAACACTTAATTTAATTATTTTATTTATGTATAAAATGTTCTCTTGTATATGAGCACCCTATACTTGTGTGTGTATGATCCAGCTTGTTTGTCGCTGGTATTTATTTATTTGTTTAAGAAATATAATTGTACGTATGTATGTATGTATATTTGTATGTGTATGTATGTATGTATGTGTATTTGTATGTATGACTGAGGATTCTTGTGCGTAAAATATTTTGTAGAATACATTTATATTTTGCAACGTAATCATTTTCTTTGTCTACGATTATTTTAAAGCAGCAAAGTTTCAATTAAGTACAATCATCAGCGGAGAAACAAAAAAAAAAGTAAAAATTTGCAAGTAAGCAATAAAGTTAACTCTCCTCCTCCCCACTTCCTTCTCTTTCATTTATGTAGTTTGTATTTGAAATAAGAAAATTCTTGTACATTCTTTTATTTTGTTTTCATTTATTGTTTAACATTTTTTTTTAAGTTTTATAATAATACATACATATGTAAATTCATATTTTAAGAAGTAAAAAAGTTCATTTAAAGCAAGACATTTCTTTTGTTAGTAAAATAGCATTTTTTAATGCGCAAACACCAAAATTATGATAACTACAATAAAGATATTCTGGATACTTGATTTCCATTTGTTTAAAGTTGATGCAGCCTATATCCTCAACGTTAGAAATTTTTCGGTGTAACATTTTTTCCAACCATCTTCTTTTTTCTTCACCTTTTACATAAAGTTTTGAACATTTTGCGTTGGCTTTTAAAAAATTGCAAACGCTTTGAAATGAAACTGATCCAGCAGTCCAGTTAAGGTGATGATAGTTTTTTGTTAGCCACTTTGCTTCTCTTTGCTTTTTTATTGATAACAATTTAAAATCAAATGGGGATTTTATAATGAAATGGTTATATTCATAATTGTTGAAAACAATCGCAACTTCTTTTGCGATGAAATCATTTGAATTACTCTTGAAACCTTGTACGTCTATAAAAATTATGTTATTATCCATATTACTCAATTTATAAGACTTTTCGAACTTGTCCTTTGATAGGTATATATTCTATTATACGATCATGAATAAGAATGCAGTAAGCTGTGGTCTTTACTGCAATATTAGTTGCTGTTTCAAATTCTATTTTTATATCAATCGGTCCATTATTGAGTGATTCATCTACTACAATAATAGGAGCTTTTATCTTAAACTCTGCTGCAGTTAGAAGCGGTTGAGATTCTTTCATATAATAACTTTGTTGAAATCTTATATACATATCATATAGAATTGCATATCATTAATTTTTGAACTTTATGTTAAGATCGTCATATGGATATGAGACTAAATTTAAATGTACTTTTAAATTAGTCAATCACAATGAACAAACTTATTTTCTTGTTGAAAACCAATCAATACAAAACGTGGGCGTTCTCTATTTGCAGCCAGTTTAACATTCCAAATATGGCTAGTTCCTATGTTTAATTGTGGATTGATATGACAATCCCAACTGGGAAATGCCATAGGTATAGAAGCACCATTATTAATAATTTTTATCATATTCAATTTGCTAAAGTCCGATAATTGTACATGTGGGATTCTCCATGAGATGAGTGAAATTGTAAGTTTAGCTTTTTCAGTAGAAACACTCCAGCGCACAAGATCTTCATCGTTCTTATTGCGCAAGAGTATCAATTCATGTTTTCCATTTAGAATAACTTTGTTGTAGTCTTCAGCGAATCCTAGAAGCATTTTTAGAGGTACATAGAAATTGAAAAATCCATTTACAAGAAAGACATCTTCAATTTTGTTCCATGCAGCATTTTGCATCACGTTGCTTTCAGTTGGTTGACATAGAAACCAAATTTTTTATGGTGCTTGTAGCTCCTAAATATCTTGTATGATCAATTTCAATTCCTTTGAGCTCATAGCGAATTTCATCAAACAGATATGCCACAAAGTTGTTTTTTAGTATAAAGTTCTCTGAAGATGTCAAAGATTTGGTCTTATTATCATCGGCAACGAACCCCTCCACATAAATGTAGATCTCACTGGGTAGCACGTACAAATCTCGATTTTGTATTGAAATTCTAATTTCATCGTTATTGTTGTAAGACTGTAAGTATGGTACATATGTATGATAGTCCTTTTTGATTATATTTTCATCAGACAAAGGTTTATCTAAGACATCTATTATTGAACTCATTTTGTCTTTAATTTCAAATTCAATGACTTCAGAAAATTTTTATTTGATGTTGTTAGAGATTTTTGTTGAGCTGCTCGCTTTAATGTGGTTGTTGTTTTTGCTGCTATATTTTTCAATGTATTTGTGTTGTATATTAGCATTATTTAGTTGACCTTAAATGTATTCGTATTGTAATTTCCTCTCCTCGGAAATTAATTAAATCACCGTGTTGATCAAGTACGCGTAGAGATAGTGAACTTATCTCTCTGGTGTTCATAGGTAAATAGATGAGATTTATTGGAACCTCATCTATTTTATAGCCTGGAGGCACATTTATCGGAAATTCATGAAGTGTATGCGATTTGGAGTTATTCATATATGTGTTAATAGCGATAATACTTTCAATTCGCAAGAGATTCACTTTAAAAATATTAACTGGAAGATCTGAGTAATAATATTTGTTTGGTGTTAGGATTTTGCTATTGAATCCTAAAAGTTTTCCAATTGTGTTGTCTTTATTAAAATATACAGAATCCTTGGAACTATTAACTTTAACTTGCATTGTGTTGTTATTGGCGTCAATAAAAATCTTATTTGCTGGACAAAGTCGTTTGTATTGCTCTTCTATAAAATCAACTATATCATTTAATTCGTAAGATCCAATTGGTATTTCAATTTTATGTTCTCCTATATGAAACATATTGTTGTAAGTGTCTACATTTCGAATACTGTTGTATGAATGAAAATCAGTTAGAGCACACTCTTATGCACCATGTAATTCAATAGGAGGAAAGTAACTAGCAGATAATTCTGATGAGTTAGAGCTCAGAGTAAGTGTTATTGACATTATAACAGACTGATTACAATTAAATAAAGTTTAGTACACAGTATGGTTTATAAGCATAATTTACATATTTATTTCATTTTCTTAGTTTAAAATTAACATTAGTTTCTTAATATTAATGCTATTATTGTTCTTGATATGATGCTGTTGGTGATTTAGTTTTTCTTCCAACTATAATATTTCATCTTTACTTATCCAAGAATTGTGTTGATCTGAAAATTCTAGCCATTTAACATATACTTCCTTCGTTTTAGTTTTAAGAACCTTTTCAACTAGATATGTATTTGGAAATCTAGTTTTTGAAAGTTCATCAGTATAGAATCCACCTTTAATAGGATTACCAAGATAATCTCCTATATGTATGTTGCAGGATTTGTATTTGGAACTTTGGTAATTGTGAATATTTCTGTGGTCCAATTTGGAGTATGACCTTTTTCAAAGATATGCTTATATTTGCTTATGCGAACATGATCTCCTACATTAAACTTCGACATTTTATACATCTTTAAATGACTGTGTACTGTATTAAGCAGGTTTTGCTCATTTGTTGAGTTGACTTTAATAGGAGACATTTTAATTGTGCGATGAAATTTTTTATTGTATGCATTAACTAAATCTTTGTGTATATCAATCCACTTATATGAACCATTATAGCTAAATTCTTTCCACATCATTCCTTTCAATGTTCTATTAAATCGTTGCTTTCATACTGCTATATGTTGAGTAGTGATTAATGACGTATTTATGCATTAATTTTTCAAAGTTTTTGTTGAAAAATTCCTTACCATCATATGTTTGTAAGTTTTTTGGTACTCGCCCCAATTCAAAAATATCTGCCATTGCCTTGGTTGTTTCGAGTGCAGTTTTTGTTTTAAGCGGTACTGCCCAGGCAAATTTTGAAAATGTGTCGATTACAGTCAACAAAAATCGATAATTTTTATTTTCTTTAGAATAGTTCCCCATTTCGACTAAATCAGCATGCCAAAGATCATCAATTCCTTTCATTACAACTCTGCGACGCACAAAATGTTTTCGTGTTTGCGTATGGAGTTCGTTTACTAAATTTCTTTTTGAAGACATTAAGTTGTTTTTACAGATTTTTTTGGAGAATGTTGTGATCTACTTGAAGGACTTTCAGCTATTGATACAAACATGTAATTTTCCAATCTATAAATTATCTCATTAAGCTGCTCAATTTGTTCTTCAAAGGATGTTTTAATTTTTTGGATATTTTTTTCAATTTTATAATTTTCTTCTATATCTTATTATATTTCACGTTGTAGCTCTTCGATTTGCATTTGAAGATCTTCTTGAATTGAATTGAATTGAATTGAATTGAATTGTCTGCCTTAAAGTATGCTAATAATTTCTCTTCTAGTTTTTCGATTTGAGTTTGCAGAAACAATTTATTGATAACATCGTTTTCCTCCAGAGCTTTTGCAACATTTTTGATCCTTTTGTTTTGGACATTAATGTTGTTGTTCGTATCCACAAATAACCCCAACAGTTTAGGTGCTTTTTTCAAAGAAATTATGTTGCTAGTATCGTTTAAGTAGTGTCCAAATTTATCAACAGACATGCTTTATATACTTTATTAAAGTTAATTTATTATATTCGCTTCACGTAGCTCTTCAATAATTGATACAATCTCGTTATTGTGATTAGTATGACCTGCACCTTGTGATGCGAGCAGTAGTCGAAGTCGATCTACTAACTCATTTGGATCATCCCAGTATATATAGTTGGGCTTATGAATATTAAATTCCATCATTCCATCACCTAAATAGCTACCTTTTGGCTTAGATCCTGTTGATTGGGGTAAATTCTTGTTGTTTTTCTCGTCAATAAATTTCTTAATAATATGTTTATATTTATATCCTCTAGTACCTTTTATTTGACCATCAGGTGTATAGTCTCTTCTATATGCGTTAGTAGTAATTAAAATCTTTTTATAGATCTCGAGTTCAATTTTATCATAATTTTTTGGTATTTTATGAAACATTAGAGAAAATAACCCTGGTGTTAGAGCCCATATTTGACCACCAACTTGTATTTTATCTTCATTAAGTTTGAGCTTACTATCACCAAATTTCCATTCATTATTGAAATCTTTATATGGACCATAGTTTGTATCTAGTTCATTTCTTCCTTCCAAGACTGATAAGTCAGTATAAGTATCTTCTGTATTGGAAGTCTGTGAGTAAAAATCATCATCATTATCATCGTCATCATCATTTACAGTATTAGCATAATTTAATGAGGTGGTGTTATCAAATATTGTTCCTTCTGCTAGTTTCTTTGGTATACTTGTCTGATGTTTTTTCAGGCTTAAGACTTGTTTTATTTTCAACTTCTGCCTTCATTTTACTTTCTTCTTTCATTGGAATTCTTTAAATTTCTTTAGAACTATTTATGAATTCTTTGAGTGGTTCTGTTATAGGTTTAAATGTATCTCGTAGTTGTTTATGTGTATCTATTTCACCAGTTTTTATACTACGAAGCTTTTTCTTCAAGACATTTCTTGTCAACACCAATTGTTTTAAAATTTTCTCATCCATGTTTAATAATAGTAAATAACAGGTATCAGCTATTAGATCAGGTATCAGCCTTTTAGGACCTGGTCTGGTTATCAGATCAGCTTTTCAGGAGCTGGTCTGGTTTTCAGATCAGCTTTTCAGGACCTCGTCTGGTTTTCAGATCAGCTTTTTAGGACCTGGTCTGGTTTTCAGATCAGCTTTTCAAGACCTGGTCTGGTTATCAGATCAGCTTTTTAGGACCTGGTCTGGTTTTCAGATCAGTTTTTTAGGACCTGGTCTGGTTTTCAGATCAGCTTTTAAGGACCTGATCTGGTTTTCAGATCAGCTTTTCATGACCTGGTCTGGTTTTCAGATCAGTTTATCAGGTAGCAGCTCAGCTTATAGCAAATAGATGTATGAAGTTTAAAATTAGATTAATAACTAAAGTGAATGTTTATCAAGAGTAGTTTATATAGTTATGAAATAGTCAAATTGCTTTCTGTAGCGACCATTATTTAATTCATTATCTTTGCTTATCACCAAAAATCCATGTTTATCCTTCCAACACTCTCGACAAATTTCTTGGAACTTTTCATAACTCATATCGCTGCCAACATGATCCCTATAAACATGCTTCATGTTCGTCTCATCTTGCTTAAACATTATAATAACATTTGCATTGTCTCTTATTAAATGCTTGGGAATTCTAGTATAAGTTTGACACAAGTAGAATGAATCAACATCCCTATGTCGCCCCATACAAAAATATGTACGTATATTATTCTGCTTTTCACATGCAACATCATCAAATATCATAATTGAATTAGTTTTAGCTTCGTCAGGTGGAATAACTGATTCATTATCTGTAACTGTATAATATCCCATTCCTTTAATTGGTGAAATTAGTGTCTTCAGGTATTCATATTTGGGCTGATATAAAAATTTTGAGTATAAATAGATGTTTTCAATCTTGAGTCCATTAGGACTTTCTAGTAAGCCAATCATAACATTAGTCTTTCCACAATTTGATGGTCCCACTATTAGAGCACGAATAGAATTTGGTAAGAGGGGGCTGTGCTTTATTTTTGAAGTAATGTTCGATGATTCATCAATATTACGAACTAAAATATTTTTATGTTGTTTCACTAACTGCATTTTTGTAACTAAATGCATTTCATAATTGTTACCTCTTATTATAGAAAAAATTACATAATATGGTTATACGATATCAGAAAATGTTTAGTCATAAAAACACCTTCGTTGGAGGAGGTATATTAGATAAAATAATAAACGCTCTACCTGTTGAGCTTCATCTTCCTGGATATCAGTACTGTGGACCTGGAACAAAACTACAAAAACGTTTAAATCGATGTGACAAAGGAATTAATTTATTGGGCTCTGCTTGTAAAAATCACGATATTGCGTATTCAAAAAATAAGGATTTAAGTACTACACATAAAGCTGATAAAATACTGGAAAGTTCAGCTTGGAATCGAGTTTTATCAAAAGATAGTAGTCTTGCTGAAAAATCATTTGCATATATGGTTACTAACGCAATGAAAGCCAAAACAAAATTTGGTATGGGTGTGGAGAAAAAGAAAAATTTTGGAAAGAACAAGCTAAATGATAAAAAACTGTTTAGAACATCAATTAGAGCTGCAACAAAAATACTAAAGAAGGAAAAACCATTAGATATTAACACAGCTATTAAAATTGCACGAAAAACTATCAACAAATCATTAAAAGGAAGAAAATCTCAAATTATAGTACCACGTGTAATACGTGTCCCAAAAATTGGTGGATTTTTGCCTCTAATACCCATTTTAACTGCTCTAGGTGCAATTGGTAGTCTAACAACTGGAGGTGCTGCCATAGCTAAAGCTGTAAATGCAACAAAGAATGCCAAAAATCAACTTGATGAAGCAACTAGACATAATAGAGCGATGGAATCTATAGCAGTTGGCAAAGGACTTTACTTAAAACCATATAAAAAAGGTTATGGTTTAGTTCAAAAAGAGGAATCAAAAAACTATTAGAGATGCTGCCCAACAGACCACTATCTGATGTGGACCTAAACCGTTTCTCTATAAATATTCCATATTTTAGAGGAGTTTTCATGTTGAATACTCTACCAAAACGAGCAAAGATAATTGAATGTGGAATAATCAACTTAGATGTATCAACAGGACCTGGTACACATTGGGTAGCATATTATAAAAACAACAATGAAAAAGAATATTTCGATAGCTTTGGAAACTTACAACCTCCTTCAGAAGTAGTCAAATATCTTGGTACAAATATAAAATACAACTATAATAAACATCAGAATTTTAATACATTTACCTGTGGTCACTTATGTCTTAAATTTCTTTATGAAATAACTGAAAATATTAAATAAAAACACAAAAATTTATATCTTACAAAACTCTTTAATGTCTTTTTATTTATAATTTAAAATACATAGTTAATATATTTTATTGCCAAATAGGAAATTGAGAATTTTGAATTAGAAATTCACTCAGCTCACTCTCAACGATTAGATTTTCTTCACCTTCTCTGCTTAAGCAATAAGATCCACTGGATAGATCTTTAATATCGTCATCTGTTAAAATATTATACCGTTTAGTTAGGAACATTATGTGTTTATTCATTTCCACTTTTAGTGTTGGTCCATATTTAGTTGTTACACGTAACACATTTCTAATAGTATATTTCGTTGATGATTCAAGCTCCTTTATGTGGATTAAAGTTTTGCTGTTTAGATCATTAAATTTTGAAATTAGATTTGTTGTGGATTCCATTTTTTTTACTTAGTTCTGCTCACTTTGAATGTTTAACTGGAAATGATCTTAAAAGAAGCGATGATGACTTCAAGAAGACTAATCAAAAATAATTATGGTGAAATAGTGAATAAGTGGTGGATAGTGATAGACAGAAAGAGATAGTTATAGAGAAAAAAGGTATAGCGAGAGATAGAGTGCTAAAAAGAAATATGGAATAGAGATGATGGTATAGATTTTTTAAAGATTAGGAGACACTACTTTAAAAATTTACTGACAAAATTAGTCTTTAAGGAACCTTCCAACATTCATCATCATTCATTTATCAGCAAATAAAATGAGCCAAATTAGACGTACTCTAAACCAATTTATGAGAGATTTTGAAAGCTTCAGGCTTTCTGATCATTGGGAGATGATAAAATTTTTCCAAAATATGTTAGATGAGAACGAAGAATATGGAGTTATGGAAGATGAAGACAACACAGAAGGGCACTTCAAAAGCTGTCCTTGGTATGATCCTGAGTGTGAGGAAGGACCCGATACTTGTAGATGTACAATATATTTTTTACAAAAAAGTATATTAGAACATCTAATAATTGGATACTACGAAATGTTTCCATCATTATAAATAAAATAAATAAAAATTAAACTAAATTGTATTATTAAAAGAAACAAAAGAAATAAATATAAAATAAAATTGTATTATTAAAATATTCCTCGTTTTATATTATTTTTTCTAAAGGAAAATTAGGAATCATCTGTTTGTAAGTTTTTTGGTATTCATCTTAATTGAAAAATATTTTCCATTGTCTTGGTTGTTTCTCTTTATGAAATTTAATGGAATTTAATAATATTGTGAAATTCAATTTCTCTTGTACAGAACTTCTCAAAGAAAACAAGACTGTGCATGCTTAAATGATATGAAAACAAGACTGTGCATGCTTAAATGATATGAAAACAAGACTGTGCATGTTTAAGCGATATGAAAACAAGAATTTGCAAATAAGCAAAAACAAAAAATTTTTTGATCCAACGAAGTAAAACCATTAAAGAAATGAAAACCAAAACAAATCGCTGAATTTGCAAAACATTCAATTCTAACAAGATCGACCCAGCTTAAATTTACAAAGCAAAATATACACGCACATACATATACAGAGATAAATTTATGAAGATAACTTTTGTTCTTCCAAAATGCCTAAAGACAGCGAAAAATAAAGAATAAAAAAGTTCCCTTGGATATTGTAAAACGCTAAAAAGCAATCTCAACACATTTGGATAAGTATGTACATACATACATACATACATACTTATATAAAATCAAAAATTGTTAAGTCCACATATGATTGTACATGCATATATACATACATATGTACAAGAGTAGAAGCAATCAGCATCAGCAAACAAATTTCAACTAGGAGAACAGCTATTCCAACAAGTTAAACAATTTCTTTGATCCCCAAATTTTAGATCAAGGAATACAGCACTATTAAAATTTTTTACTGAGGCAGCATTAATTCTACCACAAAAAAAATAATTATGTCTCTCTAATATTCGCATGCATACACCAATACATAGAATATTAAAAATAAGAAATATGTACACATACAACTAGTAAGTGCTACCAATTATGGATAAGTTCTCGCGAAGTCCATCTCTTTCTAACACTATATATATACCTCTCTGGTACGAGCACATATATATATCCAACACTAAAATTTACACTCCTACTACATAATTTTTTGTCGTAGGAGAGGGAGTATACATATATGCCAACTGAAGAACCAACCACTCTGATACTAGCAAACATACATTTATGTGAATTGGGATACTCTTTATCCACTTCGAAAATGTAAATATATTCTGTAGTATCAAAAAAATTTGTAATATCAAAATCAGTATCACATACCCACTCAAATTCATCGCAAGGAAGTTTCTCCAACATCGTCCAACCATACAAATTATTAGCGTCTAAATATATAAGAAATTCTGATGGTTTTGATGCATCAAAATCTTCCAAATATTTTTTATTCGCTTTCGAATATCTTTGTGAGCATTGAACTAGTCCACCTCTAATTCCGTTTTGCATAAACGTATACATGTCGGAATCAATGAAGTGTTCCAGTGAAACTTGTGTGGTTTTCAACATTGGATCCCACGTCAGTTAGAAGAAGAACATCTGTCTTTAAGTAGAGTTCAGTATAGTCAAGGAGGGTTTTACAGTTAAACTCCCTCCATATTTTTTGAACATGTTCATACTCGACTACATTACATTCTTCATTCGTTAGACTCTTCTCTACTAGGGAGTTTAATTTTCTTAAACTTAGTCATGGAATCCATGTAAGAGTACGGAAATACATCCATTCTTCTAATCAGGTTGAAATGAGCTTCATCAACGAAACATGAGCGAATAGTATTAAAATTAAATCTAAACGAGTCTACAAATCTTATTTCGAATCCATGTTTTTCATATAAACTGATAAAAATTGAAAGAGAAATATAACGTTCTGTGTTCTGAGGAATCACTTTTATTGTGCCATTTTTTATAGTAGAAAGTTCTTTGAAAAATAGGTGCGTATCATATGCATAAAGATTATGGAAAATAGCTGGAATAAACTGAGGTGTTTTATAATTTAAATTACATTCGCTATGAGCTGCCCCACGATAATTGTCCGTAGAATGATCACTAACTTTATCTTTATTTAATTTATTTAATATTTTCTTACATACATACATGTATGATAATTTTTTGTATTATTATATTGAGATATTTCTATTGGAGTCAAGAACATTTTCTTAACTTTAAGTAAATAATTAAGATAAATGCCTGTAAAATCTTTAATTATTTATTATGATAAATATATTAAAAAATATTATAATATGTAAATAAATATAACAATAACAAGTAACTTTGTAAATAGAGATGAGAATACATTGTCTATACATGAAACTTACTTTGATATATCTTTGATGAGCACATAGTGGTAGTTTTAATTTTTCTGGAGCAGATTAAGATGAATGTGTTTCTCTCCATTCGTTATATAGTATGGTCCTATTAGTGTTGTTCCTTTATGACCAAATATATTTATGCTCACATCATTTTTACTTTAAAATTTTTTTATCTGCTTCAATAGGAGTGGAATCTCTAGGCCTTCAAAATTTAATACAATTGCTCCTATATTAATATTCTTACAATAAATTAATGGAATATTCTAATTTCTATAGTCTTGTCGTTGGTTAGGATTCAGAATGCTGTTTACATTCGAACCGCAATGAACAATAGGGTTCTTTTTATTTATGCATAGATGTTTTCCTTCTATATATTTTTTTTTGTGGGAGGGATAAAGCTTGAACCTCTTATTATGGTCCTCGCTATCCCTCTCTTCAAATTAGTTCCTCGGTCTTTTTCATGAGTATCTGGTATATGTCATTAGAAAAAATAATCAATATCATTTGTAAAATTTTTACAAGTTAGGAAACATTAATCTTATCATTTTCCATCTTCCTGTAATCACATTTTTGTGGAGTAGGATGTATGTCTCGATCCTTCCGTTGAAGTCAATTATTCTTCTAGTACGAAAATCGATGATTCGTTCTTTTTGCCAATTGTTTTTATATTTTATTGGTTCTGAAATGAGTCATATAACCAATTGATGAGATTATCTCATCACAATCCTTATAATGCTTCTTCTAAGATATAGCTTATTAATTCCTGACATAGAATTCAACTGGTTAGCATAGGAGTACATTTCCATATGCTCATTAAGCTTTATTTAAGTCATAAAGACTTTATTGCATATGGTACAACTTGTAGTAATCATTTTTCTAAATTATTTTTTATGGATAGTATTTATGTTATTTAATTGAAATTTATTTGTTTCTGGTTAAGCATTATCTATATATTTCATCGCTGCTTTACCAAATTTTTAAAAGTGTATGCAAGGTGATTTAAAATATGTATATGTAAAAGGTGAAAAAGAAAGGTGCTGGTTGAAATAAAAATAAAAAATAAAGAATTTTATACCAAAATATTTCTAAAGTTGAAGATATAGACTGAATCAATATTAAACAAATGGAAAATTAAGTATATTTTTGTTGTAACTATCATAATTTTGATGTTTGCGCATTACAAAATGCTATTTTACTAACAAAAGAAATGTCTTGCTTTAAATGAACTTTTTTACTTCTTAAAATATGAATTTACATATGTATGTATTATTATAAAATTTTAAAAAAAATGTTAAACAATAAATGAAAACAAAATAAAAGAATGTACAAGTATTTTCTTATTTCAAATACAAACTACATAAATGAAAGAGAAGGAAGTGGGGAGGAGGAGAGTTAACTTTATTGCTTACTTGCAAATTTTTAATTTTTTTTTGTTTCTCTGCTGATGATTGTACTTAATTGAAACTTTGCTGCTTTAAAATAATCGTAGACAAAGAAAATGATTACGTTGCAAAATATAAATGTATTCTACAAAATATTTTACGCACAAGCATCCTCAGTCATACATACCTAAATTCATACACATACAAATACACATAAATACATACAAACATACAATTATATTTCTTAAACAAATAAATAAATAGCAGCGACAAACAAGCTGGGTCATACACACACAAGTATAGGGTGTTCATATACAAGAGAACATTTTATACATAAATAAAATAATTAAATAAATTAATTGTTTATTAATTTATTTAATTATTTTATTTATAAACAATTTATTAGCGTGAGGAAATCATACACACATTCTACCGATTCATATGAGAATCGCGTAGTAGTCATCAAATCTATTTTCTCTGATATTACTGATATAGTATTACGATAACAAATTTCTATAGTCTGGCAACACTGGCAATTTTCCCTTTGGTACTAGAAAATAATAATCATGTTTTGCCGTCGGCATTTGAAAAAAAATACAAATGTGTTTTGCCGTCGGCATTTGAAAAAAATAATAATCATGTATTGCCGTCGGCATTACGAAAAATTACCATGCATTGCCGTAGGCATTGGGAACAATTATCATGCATTGCTGTAGGCATTAGGAAAAGTTATCATGCATTGCCGTAGGCATTAGGAAAAATTATCATGCATTGCCGTAGGAATTAGGAAAAATTATCATGCACTGCCGTAGGCATTAGGAAAAATTATCATGCATTGCCGTAAGCATTAGGAAAAATTATCATGCATTGCCGTAGGCATTAGGAAAAATTGTCATGCATTGCCGTAGGCATTAGGAAAAATTAATAATCACTATTTCACCATTGGTATTAGGAAAAATCATTTTCATGATTTTCCCGTCGGCATATACACTTGTGAAATCTTAATCTTATGAAACCCCTTAAACCACACCCACAAAAAAAATCACCCATTATCACAATTAATATTACCCAAAAAAAATCACCCGTTCCCACAAAGTTAATGTAAACAAAAAACTCCTTATGTAAACAAAAATTTTGACAGACTTATTGAACCGCCCTCGCAGGTATCAAATTTCAAATTTCCAAGAATTTAAGAATTTTCAAATTTTAATTACCCAAATTTAACAATTTCAGCCACAATTTTAATCGGCGCCCGAATGCCCATTTCACTACTACTCAAATAAATTATTTAAAAAATTTTAAAAAGGAAAACTGAAAAAATTTGAATTTCTTTGTTAGAAAACATGTATACGTATGAAAAAAGAAAACACGTTTTCTTAATTTATTGTTTTTTTCCATTAAGGCAAATAAATTCAATTGTAGTGGCAAATAATTTTGTTTGTTTCTCATATATATATGAAAGTCGAATTCTTGTATTTTTTAATGGAATAAAATTAAAAAAGTATGAAAAATTCATATAAATCGTAAATATATATGAAACTGTGTAAACTATTTCATTTTAAATATCAATTTCTTAAAAAAATTGCAATTTAAAATATTATCAAACAAAATACATCAGAAAAAGTACAATTGTATCATGATTTCCATCTTTGAAGTTCTTACAAGTAAAGCGTTCATTTACTTTTTCATATTTGGGACCAATATTGTGTCACGACTAGGAAATCGCTAACAATATTTATTAATACTACTTATCGGTGTTCTACTGTATTGTGTCGCAACTAGGAAATCGCTAACAATGGGCCGTATGAATAAAAAAAGTTTTTGCTTTTTACTTAAAAACTTGTTTAAAAAAACAATAAACACATAAAAATTTTGGGTGTTAAAACAAATTTTTAAGTAAAAAGCAAATACTTTTTTATTCATACTACCCAATATTTATTATACCATAATGGCTTACCCTGGTTGATCCTGATCCACTGATGTCTACGAAGCTAGTGACAATTGTTTGCAAAATCTTCGGCTTTTATACTCCTTTTCCCTTTACGTAATTGTTGTGATATTAGCAAAGATTTTTGTATGCTTATGTTTGTTGTTGTTTTTGTCTCTTATTTATTCTATTCAATTGTGATTGTTGTTGTATACATGTTTTTCTTTAATGCATTTATATGTTTGTATGTATGTTTTGTTATTGACCGTTAATCCTTTTGCTTGTAAATTATTTTGTTGAATGTTTTGTTGTTGCATGTGTTTTTGTCTTTTGTTTATTTAGTAATTTCGTTGGTCTTGAAAGTCGTAAGGTTGTACCTATGTTTTTGTTAGTTTGCCTTAATACTTTTGTTTTATAAACCAGACGGTCGATAATCTTTGTTATTTTTTCTCTACTACTTTACACAACTCTTATTATTATCTGAATTGTCTAGAGTTTCCGATTGAGAGTAAAAATAATCGTTGTCATCATCGTCATCATCATCATTATGAACTTCATCAAGCTTATTTTGGTTTCCATCACTAAGTGAGATATTTTTATTGCATAATGTTTCTTCAGTAAGCTTCTTTGGAGTACTTGTCTCTAACTTAACTGATTGTTCGTTAAATAAAAAATTTGATTTTTTTATAAACTTTCGTTTTAAATTCATCTTTTTCTGCTTTAATACTTCTTTTATTCACAAATTCTTTTAAAGGATCTGTTATGGCCCAGCAGAAAAAGAGCCTCCAAAAAAGTCATGAAAATGTAGAGTTTGTGATCTGTAGTAGTAGTAGTGAAAATTTCGATCCGATCTAATGATTTTTACATAGGGTTGTCATTGGAAGAAGTTCTCTTTTTCGAGCTTGGTCACTAAATTGGAAGCGATATGAGGAAAAATTGCCTTTTTTGTGTTCTATGATAATATTTTCATTTAAGGAAAATTGTTAATAGTTACCTATTTGAACCATTCGTTTCTTTTTATACGAATTTAACCCGAATTAGTGTTATCATGTAAATTTAATAAAATAACTTTTAAATTTTAGACTAAAATTAGTTCATCAATATCTTTAAAAAAATTATTTTTTTTAATTCTGGTTAATATTTTCTAACACTATGGAGGAGTTACAAGGTTTTGTATGACTAAAATAAGCTTCTACATGGTTTTTGCTCACTCTCGGCAAATTAAAAATATAGATTTCTTGGAAGCAATGAAAATGTATTTCCACTAGAATGACTTCCATTTTTTTCACTTGGGGGTTTAAATGTATCTTTGAATTGCTCATGTGTATCTGTTTCATCAACTTTTATACTACGAAATTTTTTCTTTAAAACATTTCTTGTCTTTATTAGCTCTTTTAAGACTTTTTCACCCATTTTCAACTATTAGGCAACAGATCACGTATCAGATCAGATATTAGATCAGGTATTTGAGCAGCTATCAGATCAGGTATCAGCTATCAGTATTAAGTACTAATGTTTTACGTTTATGCAGAATAATTTATATTGTTATAAAATAGTCGAATTGTTTTCTATAGCGACCATTTTTTAAATCATTATCTTTGCTTATCATCAAAAATCCATATTTATCCTTCAAACACTCTCTACTTCAAAAGATACTAATCCTAATGTAACATCAGAGTGCCCTCCTTCTTCGGTATTGTGTAGCAGAATCATGGGCGGAGTAAAATAACGAATAAAAATGGCCACTAAACATAGCTTCAAGAATTCAATGTGCCTAATTGAAACCAGAGGAGCTGCAACTTTGCATTATAACGTGCAAAACGTAGAGTTGTAAAAAGAAAAAGAAGCTTTCCTCTATCTCTTCTCTTCCTTGACAGCATGTCTTCTCTATCACTATCCCTTTCCTAAAGGAGGTAACACCTATAAGTAGTAGTAGGCATTCATTGCCTGAGTGTTACTTCTCTTACGTGCTTCATGTTTGTCTCATGTTATTTTAACATTATAATCACAATTGCATTGTCTCTTATTTAGTGCTTAGGAATTCTCGTATAAGTTTCACACAAATAAAATGAATCAACATCCTTATGTCGTCCCATGTTAAAATATGGTCGTATATTATTTTTCTTCTCGCATGCAACATCATCAAAGATCATAATTGAATTAGTTTTCGTTTCGCCAGGAGGGATAACTTTTTCATTGTCTATAAACGTGTAATATCTATCCTTTTAATTGCTGAAATTAATCGCTTTAAGTATTCATATTTTGGTTGATAAAGGGATTTTGAGTATAAATAGATGTTTTCAAACTTGAGTCCATTAGGACTTTCCAGCAAGCTAATCATAACATTAGTCTTTCCACAAATTGATGGTTCAACTAGTAGAGCACGAATATAATATGGTAAGAGAGAGCTTTGTTTTATATTAGATCTGATGCTCGTTGAAGCATCAATATTGCGAATCACAATATTTTTATGTTGTTTTACTAAATGCATTCTTATAACTAATTTCATTTCATAAATGTTACTTTTATTATGAAAGAAAAAAATAAAATAGGACGCTTATACATTATAACAAAACGTTTAGTTAAAAAAAAAGGTTTAGTGAATAGAGTAATAAACTATCTACCTATTGAACTACATCTTCCTGGATATCAGTTTTGTGGACCCGGAACAAAATTACAAAAACGTTTAGATCGCGGTGACAAAAGAATACATTTATTAGACGCTGCCTGTAAAAATCACGACATTGCTTATTCCAAAACAAATGATTTAAATAGTAAACAACAAGCTGATAAAATTCTTTAAAATAAAGCTTGGGTACGAGTTTTTTTAACAAATAGCAGACTCGCAGAAAAATCTTTCGCGTATATGGTTACTAACGCAATGAAAGCCAAAAGAAAATTTGGTATGGGGTTGAAGAAGGAGAAGGTTGCATCAAAAAGAACAAAATGGAAAAAAAATGTTCAGTACATCAATTGAAAATGAAACAGAAATACTGAAGAATGAAAAACCTCAATACTCTAACTCTGCCATTAGGATTTCACGTAAAATGATCAACAAGTCGTTAAGGGGGAAGAAATCGCAACTTGTAATACCACACGTAATTAATGTTCCAAAGATTGGTGGCCTTTTACCTTTGGTACCTTTTCTTACTGCTCTGAGTGCTATTGGTAGTCTTTCTACTGGCGGAGCAGCTATAGCAAAAGCAATAAATGCTGCCAAGAATGCTAAATAACGTCTTAATGAAGCAACTAGACATAATAAAATAATGAAAGCAGTAGCAATGGGGAAAGGTTTTTACCTTAAACCATATAAGAAATGATATGTATTGGTTTGTCAAGAAAAACAAAAACCATATTTTTAGTGAAACCTATCTGATGTTAATCTGAAAAACTATTCAACAAACATTCCATACTTTAGAGGAGTTTTCATGTTAGATACTATACCAAAACGATCGAGAATAAGAGAATGCGGAATAATTAATTTGGATTTATCAAGAGCACTTGGAACCCATTTGCTAGCATATTATAAAAACAATGAACATAACGAATATTTCGACAGTTTTTGAAATTTACAAACTCCATTAGAATTAGTTAAATATCTAGGCAAAAATATAAAATATAATTACAATAAGTTTCAAGATTAGGATTCATTTAATTTAAATTTTTTTTGTTTTTTAATAAAAAAAAGTTTACATATAATTTCCACTGTGGGTATTGAGCATTTGTTAAAAAGATATTTATTTCAGCAGCATTATTCAATTTTAATCCACTGTCTCCTTGCTAACATATGTAATATATCCGGGATGCTAGTTCTATTATATCATCATCCGATAGCGTGTTCTACCGATTTGGTAAAAACATTATGTTGTTTTCCAATTCAATTTGAATTGTGGTGCCGTATTTACTAGTCACCCGTTTAGTGACTTTAACTATATATTTAGTTGAGTCCTGGAGCACTTTTATATGAATTGATGTTTTTTTATTTAAAGTGTTGAACTTTGTGATTAAATTTGCTGGGTTCATAATCAGAATATTAATTAATTAAATTTCATTTGTTTATGTATTTTTTTTCTTTTCTTTTTGACAGATTGCTCAATCTGCTTTTGTAAACTAAAGTATTAAAAATGTCTACCAATCTTTAAATAGCTACAAAAAATAAAAAATTAAAAAAGTCTTAAAAGAAAGATCATAGCTTAGCTATCTCTTTTTCTCATATTGTAATTATATTTTATGCAAATTTTTTTTGTTTGTCTTGTCAGTGATAGAATTTTAATGAAAGAGATAGTCATATTGACGTTCTAAAGCGTAACTGAAGCAAAAAATTTCAAAGCAAACTATCAGAGAGATAGTTATATTAATGGTCTTAAGCGTAACTGAAACAAAAAATTTCAATAAATTGAGTTCTACAGAACTCAAAATCGTTTGTTAAATTTTACTTTTACAAGTATATTTTACTATAAATAGGAACGTAAACATATCAAGAATATTAGTGTAAAAATAGCATTAAAAAAAATTCCTTAAAAAAATAAAATTATATTAAAATGAGCCAAATCCGTGAGACGTTGTTTAAATTCCTCCATTCCTTTGAGGACTTATTGCTCTCTGAGCATGAGGAAGCTATACATTTTTTTGTGTCCATGACAACTGAAAATGAAGAGTATGGAGTTGAAGAGCAAGAGGACTCCGATAGTGGACATTTTGCCAGGTGCCTGTGGTATAGTGAAACATGTGAGGAAGGGCCGGACACTTGTCGGTGTACAATGTTCCACATCAGAAAAAAAATTATATTTAAAATTATTGAGACTTACAAAAATGTATCTCAAAAAAAAAAATAAATATAAAATGTATTTGCATGTGTATAATTAATTATTTACTTTAATGTATATATACAGATTAATAGAACGACAAAGCTTGTTTAAATATTATTTCCAATATATTTCACAACACTCAAGAACGAAAACCTTAAATATTTTATTTGGTTTTTGAATTTGAATACTTACTTGCTCAATTGGAAATTGAAGATTTTCTACAGCTTTTGGTTTTAAGCCAATGATATGGTTGAGTTACAAAAATAAGCAATACATTCAAAACAAAACAAAAAATTCCCACAATGACAAAAATCCGCAAAAATAGTCAAAACAAAAAAATTCTTATATGAACAAAAATCGCCAAAAATTAAAAAAATCGCCTAAATGAAAAATAATTGCCAAAATCAAAAAAAACGCCAAAACTAAAATTAATCGCCAAAATTAAAAAAAAACGCAAAAAACCGAAAAAATCGCCAAAACAAAAAAAAAATATAAGGAAAATAATCCCCAAAAAATAAAAAAATCGCCTAAATGAAAAAAAAATCGTCAAAATCAAAAAAATCGGCAGAACGAAAAAAAATCGCCAAAATTAAAAAAACGCCGAAAACCGAAAAAAATCACCATAACGGGAAAAAATGTCAAACCTAAAAAAATTGCCAAAAAGAAATAAAAACGCCTAAACCAAAAAATCGCCAAAACAAAAAAAAAATTGCTTAGATGAAAAAAAAATCGCCAAAAAATAAAAAATCGCCTAAATGAAAAAATTGTCAAAATCAAATAAAATTGCCAGAAGGAAAAAAAGTCGCCAAAATTAAAAAAAAGGACAAAAACCGAAAAAAAAAATCGCCAAAACGAGAAAAAAGTGTCAAAACTTAAAAAATTGCCAGAAAAAAATATAAAGAAATAAAATATATACAAAATAAAAAATCGCCTAAATGAAAAAAAATCGTCAAAATCAAAAAAATCGCCATAATTAAAAAAAGCCAAAAACCGAAAAAAATCGCCAAAACCAAAAAAATTGCCTATATGAAAAAAAAACGCCAAAACTAAAATCAGCAAAATAAAATAAATCGCCAAAATTTAAAAAGCACCAAATTAAACATAATGCCAAAAACCTAAAACTTGCACTAGAGAAAAAAGTATGAATTTTTTCACAAAATTAATATGTACCTACATATCTCTGTGCTTATGTATGTATCTCTATACTACATAAACGCACTTTGGTAAAGGGTATATAAGATTGGGCACAGCCGAATATAGCACTCTTACTTGTTTGATCTCATATTACAACGTTTTTCGTTTTGGAAAATACCTTTGAGGAATTAAGAAACTATAATTTTAAAAAATATAGTTCCTGTCTTAAAATTCAATTCACATACGAGTATTTATGTGTTATTAATACATAAGATATATTCTAGTTAGTGTTTAAAACTTTCTAATTAAATTTGTGTTAATGCCTGGAAAATTTAATTTTTATTTTTTCCTTGGAGCGGGATCCCGGGATATTTAAAAAAAACTTACCGCTTTCCCGGGAAATGAAAAAGGCCGGGGAAAAAACTCTACTGCCAATCCAGTTGTAGTTGTGGTTGTTGTTGTTCTTGATGAGTATATTGCTGATGAGCGTACTGCTGATCAGGATATTGCTGATGAGGATATTGCTAATAAGTATATTGTTGATGACGATATTGATGTTGGTGTTGTTAAAGACATTGTAGTTTTTGTTGTTGTTGTTCTTGATGAGGATATTGTTGATAAGAATATTGATGCTGTTGTTGTTGAGGATATTGTAGTTGTTGTTCTTGATGGGGATATTGTTGATAAGGATATTGATATTGTTGAGCATATTGTAGTTGTTGAGGATAAGTGAAGCCTGTATATTGATGATTATTCAGTGGTAGTGGTCGTTCTTGATTTGAGCCACGCCTTATGACCACTTGGTCCTCTACACCATGATTTTGGATGTGATCCAAAAAGCACTTTTGGTATTTATAAACTTTGTTGCACATATTACATTCATATACCAAAGAATTCATTGAATTTAATTTATAAAATATATAATATATATTTTTTAATATTATTATATATAATATTTTTTATTCAAAAGCCACTTTGATTGATTAATAACATGCTTAAAACTATTAAAGGCGAAATTATTGAGGATTTCACAGTTGTAGATGCAATGCTGTACTTGCTGCTAGATTAGAAAACTTCTCAATTTATACGAATTACGATTAAGTCATATGCATAATGTAAGAGTTAATAGACAGATAAAAATGTCAGCAAGCAATGAAAATAACAACCAATCTTTGACAATCCTCAATATCACAAACTTCAATTTCCTTACAAAATAAGTGAAAAGAGTGTATAAATGGAAGTCATTCTAGTGGAACTACATTTTCATTGCTTCCAAAAAATCGATATTTTTAATTTGCCGAGAGTGAGCAAAAAACCACGTATAAGCTTATTTTAGTCATACAAAATCTTGTAACTCCTCCATAGTGTTAGAAAATAATCATCAGAATTAAAAAAATATTTTTTTTTAGCCTAAAATTTAAAAGTTATTTGCTTCAATTTACATGAAAACACTGTTTCGGGCTTAAATTCGTATAAAAGGAAACGAATTGTTAAAATAGGTAACTATTTACAATTTTTCCTGGATAAAAAAATGATCATAGAACACAAAAAATTGAATTTTTCCTAATATCGCTTCCAATTTAGTGACCAGGCATCGAAAAAGAGAACTTCTTGCAATGACAACCCTATGTAAAAATCATTAGATCGGATCGAAATTTTCACTACTTCCAGATCGGAAACTCTACATTTTTATGACTTTTTTGGAGTCTCTTTTTTTGCTGGGTGTATATTTTATTTATTTCTTCAAACTCTACACATAAAAAAATTAAAATCAAACAACAACAGAAACAAAACATTGATATCTTACCAGCACACATTATTACTTTCTAAACTACCCTTTCAAGCCCCCAGCTAAAACGAATATGACAAACAAAAAAAGTAATGCATACTATGATATTTTCTGACATCGCAACAGTGTGCACTAGTAGTAACGTTTACCATTTCCGATTTTTTATTTTTTATTGTGTGGTATTGCTTTCCATATCAAAAACATAATGTGATTAGAACAGAAGAAAAAGCCAGATGTGTACTCGGCATTACACACTCACTTTTTGTATATATATACATATACTACTACTTACTCATCTGCCAACGCTCAAGTTATTGTACAAACATACAAAAATACACACGCATCTTTAATTCTTATTGACAATCTTAAATATCTTTACACTCACTACAATTTCTCCAACCTTCAAATAAGTTCATTGCCCATAAATTACATATTTTATTCATCTCTTCAAACTCTTTAAACATAGGTTAAAAAAAATTAAAAATCAAACTAAAACAAAACTAACAACAAAAACATTAATAGATTCCCACAAGCATACATACGTAATAATTTTTTTTTCTAAAATACCCTTTCATCTCCATCAGCTAAAAATAATAAAACAAAAAAATACTACGGCAAAGTTTTCTCTATGCACACCCTCACTTAAAAAAATTGCACTCTAAGCCCATAAACATGCTGCAACCACTTGACAAACCAAAAAAATCACACTTTAATTCAAAATTAAAACAAAAAACTAAAACTATGAATAGGTAGCTCGACGACCGGCATATAACCATTATTATCTAACACTTATGCGCACACAACAAAACATCATCATCACATTCATATCCATGTACAAACCATCGATTACCCTCGTCACTTCACACCATTGACAATAAAACTAAAACTACGACTATGTACATGAAAGTATTTTTTTAACGACAAATCCAATTTTTCGTCAGCGATCAACTTTGCTTTGTCCAATGCCAAATAGTGATTCATTAACATTACAGTTGCCTAGTACTTCTTCATATAAGTCAGGAGATGATACTTCAGGATCGTGTTCATCACTTAATAAAGTTATCACTACAGATAAAAGTAGCTCAAAACCCAAGGTACAAGTCGGAATGGACAGATACATAACAGTGGTAAAGCGTGGGCGAAGCCCAAATTCTTCAAAAATTTCATCTGCTGTAAAGATGTCTAGGGATAATAGCGCTTCATCCACCAATCGTCAAAATCGTTTTTCATTATTGCAAGTCACCGACGACAAGCCCGCTGCATGCATCGTCGCAAAAGTCTTTTAAGCCACCACCTATATATTTGAGAGAGAATAATTCTAACGCCCTAATTAAAAAATTAGTCTCGGCCATTGGTGAAAACGCATTTCATGTTATTCCAATAAAGCGTGGTAATATTGACGAAACTAAAATTCAAATATACGAAGAAAAAAATTTCCGTAAAATAGTGACTGAATTTGACAAAAATAAAACAAGTTTTTATACGTACCAGCTTAAGAGTGCCAAAGGTATGCAGATCGTATTGAAGGGTATTGACTCTTATGTTAATCCCGAAAAAGTAAAAGATGCACTCATGATACAACGATTTAAGGTAAAAAATGTTACCAACATAATCAATAGGGAGAAGATCCCCCAGCCTCTATTTCGTGTTGAATTGGAGCCGAATGATATACAGCTGAAAAAAAAACGAGACACACCCAATTTATAGCCTAAAATACCTCTTATACCGAAAAATCACAGTTGAAGAGCCACATAAGCGATCAGGTCCCGTACAGTGCCATAACTTCCAGGAATATGGCCATACAAAAACATACTGTAAATTACCCACTGTTTGTGTTGTGTGCGGCGAATTGCACGGCACTGCTAGTTGCAATAAGCCAAGAGATCAATGTGATAAAAAATGCAGTAATTGTGGAGGTAATCACACCGCTAACTACAGAGGTTGTCCTGTGAACTCTTTTGTCAAACAGACTATGGTGCAAAAACCCAAATCAGTGTTATTAATTAAAATGAAAAAACGTTTATTTATTTATTTGTTTATTTATGTCGACCATCTTGGTCGACCACACTTTTTATATTAATTAAATAAAAACTAACAAATATAATGAAATTAAAACTAACTTAAAACTTATCGTGAGAAAATGCTTGGTCGGCATAAATACACGCCGACCAGGTGCATTGTATGTGTAGGCATGAAATATTCAAATAAGCCAGATGATCAAGTTACCTGCTGATGACAAATAACTGATGCAGTCAAACACATAAGTATGTGGACAAATATGAATTACTGGCACAGTCAAACACATAAGTATGCGGACAGATATATTCCATAGCCAAACACACTACACCTCCCTTTTTCAGAAAGAATGATCAATGCGAGGTAGTTGATCATTCTTTAGTTACAATGGATTTAAAAATGAAGGGGGCTTCTCACATACATACTTGTGAATTTCAAATAACAATAATTTTTTTTTTTTTTTTTTTAATAGGTAAATTTTTTTTTGTTTTGTACAATACATATTACAGATAGTATTTTTTTTTTTTTTTTATATAAGCTTGTTTAAGTTATGTTCCTCTTTGACCAATTTGTGGTGTTTTTTTTTTCTTAAATAAAACTTTAAACTTTTTCTCTTTTAAATATGGGAACACAAATCGTTTGCTATTTTATGTATGCATTATGTATAAAATAATAAAAGTATGTTTTTGGATTTTTTTTTTTGACATTTTGCTTAGAATTTTTAAGTTTAATTTAAAAATGAAATTGTTTGGACATACATACATATGAAGTTTATATGGTACATGTAGTAAATTTTTGGTTTTTTATGTTTTCTTTTACCATAGTGTTAGAAACTATCAGATTTATTTATAAAACTTATTAAGGTTTTATAAAGGGTTTTCATAAAAAAAATTAACACAAAATGTTTCTTAAAAGCTTTCATAAATATTAAAATAGTTTTAAAAATTATAAAAATTCTTAATTTTACCGCGCCATAAGCGCCAAAAGCAAAGTATAACCGACACATCTTTTGGAACGAAATCAGAGACAAAAGAAAATCAAAAATCAGAATAAAATGTGTCATTCTCCCCTGTTCTTAGCAAGACCCTTTACCCCGTGAACTTCTTTACCCTATTTTTATGAACAGTGAATGACTTCCCATGTTCATCTTGGAGTTCTACATTATTATTGTTGTCCATATTGGATATTTTATAGGGGCCCTTATATACTGAATCCAGCTTATGACCCGATTCATTGCGGATCAAAACGAGTTCCCCGAGGGTTAATTCTATTGGATCTGCCCACTGGGTGGAAAGTTGTTGTCTTTCCCACTTAGCATTTTCTATGATATTGGCAGCTCTTCGCTGCGCCACTTGAAGTCTGAATTTAACCTCTTTTCCATATGAATCAATGTTGTACAATGGTTCTACAATGTTTTCTTTTGTACAATCAAGAGTTGGTGGTATCTTTCCGTAAACCAACTCGAATGGACAATAACCATGAGCCGTAGATGGGGTGGTATTGTAACAATATACGAAGTATTTTAACCACAAATCCCAATCTGTTTTATCGGATGAGATGTATGTTCGCAGATATTCGTTAAATGTTCTGTGAGATCTCTCAACAGTACCCAAAGTCTGATGATGATACGGAGTAGAATTGAGTTTCTCTATCTTCATCATTGAGCATAATTCCGACATAACTTGATTCATATATTCTGTTCCCATGTCCGTTAGTATTGTATTCATTGGACCGTAAGTCAAAACAAATCCTTCCATAATTGCTTTGGCAACCATTCTGGCTGACTTATTCTGAATGGGTATTGCAACTAAATATTTGGTTAAATCACATATCATAGTGACAGCGTATTCGTTTAATGACTCGGACCGTGGTAGTGGTCCTACGGTGTCAATTATTACTCTGTCAAATGCCTTTAACGGTGTAGGAGTTATGATGAATGGCTCTTTACCGTTGACAACTGTTTTATTTTCTTGACATGCTTTGCACCGTTTTACATATTGGGCTATGTCTCTAGTCATGCCTTTCCAATGGTATCGAAGTCTAATCTTCTTTATCATACGTGTTATCCCCGGATGTCCTCCTGAAATAGGATCATCATGATATTTTTGCATGATTTGTAATTTATCTGTATCGGTGAAAATTGTTGTTAATTTAGGCGTGAGCACAATTGTTAATTTACTTTCTTGCAGTATTTCATTGCCTTTATTCTTAAAGGTTTCAACATTGGTTCCTAGGAATTTAAGCAGACTATCATCGAAGTGTAGTCGCATGGTTGTTAAACACATGTTATCAGCTATTTTTTCAAGCTTTAGAAAGAGGTGACCTAAGTCTACATTTCCATCAATAACCGTGTCTTTCAACAAAAATTCGGAAAGAATTTTCTTTCCTTTTCTAATTATAACTTTATTTTTGGTAAAATGCAATTGTGGCATTTTACTGTGCTCTTGAGCATTAATTGCCTCATAAACCTTTAGTTCAACCGATTTTGTATTAGCCGTTATACCATTGTCATTACAGTGCCTACCTGCCTTTGCCTGAAGTCTCGTAGTTACCTTCAGTATTGTATTAGCGTCAATATTTTTTATATCATTAATATTTATACGTGACAGCGCGTCCGCGGCGTTATTTTCTCTACCCCTAATATACTCCACCACAAAGTCATATTATTCTAAGTCCAGCCTCATACTGGTTAATTTTGATGACGGGTTTTTTAATGAAAATAAATAAGTTAGGGGTCTGTGGTCGCTTTTAATTACAAACTTTCTGCCGTAAACATATGGTCGGAAATATTGTACTGCCCAATGAATTGCAGTTAATTCCTGCTCTATTGTTGATTTATTGCTTTCACCTTTTGTGAAAGATCTGGATGCGTAAGCAATTGGTAGCTGAATACCCTGCTTTTCTTGGCTCAAAACGGCACCACAGGCATGTTTACTTGCGTCTGTGGTTATGCAGAATTCTTTAGAAAAATCCGGATATTGGAGAATTTTTGGACTCAGCAATTGATTTTTAAGATATTGGAATGCTTTTTCACATTGTTGAGTCCATTCAAATTGCACATTTTTTCTAGATAATCTGGTAATATGTCGCGATGATTCAGCAAAATTTGGTATAAATCTTCTGTAATAATTACAGAATGCTACGAAGCGTTTATCTTCATCACCATTTGTAGGTGTTGGATAATTTTGTATAATTGAGTATTTGCTGTCGTCAGGTAAGATGCCTTTATCGGTGCATTTGTGACCTAAAAATGTTACTTCACGACAAAAAAATGTACATTTATCAGGATGGAGTTTGAGATTGTATTTTCTGCAAGTATTAAACACTTGTTTTAAGTTTTGTAGCATGTGTTCTGAAGAACAACCTATTACTACTAAGTCATCCATGTATACAAAGGCTTGGGTTGGAGATAATCCAGAAAAAGCCAATGACATCATTCTTTGGAATGAATTCGGGGCAATTTTAATACCATATGGCAGTCTTTTAAAGCGAAAAGAGCCTTTTTCTGTGGAAAAAGATGTAATGTCTCTAGAGTCTTGTTCCAATTCTATTTGATGAAATCCCGACATTAAGTCCAGGCATGAAAAGAACTTGGCTCTTCCTAACTGATCAAGAATGTCATCTATACGAGGCAATGGGAATTTATCAGCTATCAGTTTTTTATTTATTCCTCTATAATCTACGACCAATCTCCACCTTTTTTGTGTTGAGCCGGGTAATGGCTTTTTTGGTACTATTAGAATAGGGCTATTATATTGCGAGATGGATGGTTCTATTATATCATCATTTATTAATTTATCTAATTGGGCATTAACTTCCTCTTTGTGAGCATGAGGGATTCTATAATTTTTGATGTACACTGGTTGTGTATCATGAAGTCTAAGTTTCTGCTTGTAAAAATTGTTAGTACTTATTTTTTCAGTCTCCAGAGCAAAAATATCTATGTAGTCTAAGCATAATTTTCTTAAATCTTTATGAGCGTATTCGGGAAAGTTTTTTGTTAATTTTTCAAGTTTTTCCTTATTTAGCTTGGCATTAGTATCAGAACTGCAATTGGCAATTTTATAGTCGTTTAGACTTTCGGATTTTACCTGAATGTTATCAATTACTAGGTCTTTATCTGTGGTATTTATGATTTTTACCAATGGCCTTGCTTTAGTAGTTATTGTGTTGGCAATATATACGCCATCCTGCATAATTTGTTGAGGTATCAATACTTCTTCCTCATTGGATATGAAGTTTATCGGTCTTATAACTTCAGATCTTGCTGGCAGTGATATGGAATTGATGTTTGGACCGTTTCTTAAAGCGATTGCTATATCGTACGGAACGTCGTTAGTTCTCAAGGTGATCCAATCTTGATTATTTTCGTAATTTAAAATACATTTGTATTTTCGAATAAAGTCCATTCCTATTATTCCGTCTACTTGAATCGGAAAATCATCCTTTACGACATGAAAATCGTGAGCTATTAGCAGATCTTCTTGTTTTAAATCAGCTTTAACTTTGCCTATTGTAGTTATTATACCTTGCCCAATGCCATTTATTCTGGTTTGACTAGTAATGTCTATTGGTTGGTATAAAACTTGATGGTGTTTTACGACTGATATGTCTGCACCTGTATCTACTAAGAATGTGGACCTATTGTCATTTAGAGTGGTTCTGGAGACTAGATAACTGTATAAATTTGTATTTATGTTGTGGATTTTCCTGTCTATTGAGTACTTAGGGGTGTTAGTTCGTTTCCCGAACTATTGTCATTCATGCAACGTATATTATTATTTCTATTCACGTTGCGGTTGTTACTGTTGTAACGGTTACTATTGTTGTTAAATTGATTCCTTACTCCGTTATTATTGAAGCTTCTAGGTGCATACCGGTCACTTGTATTTCTGTTATTGGGATTCCTGTTACCATTATTCTGATTATGGGAATCAGGGGGCCTATTAGAGTTATTGGGTCTGTTACCAATATTTCTAGAGTAACGATTTCTACTATTAGATAAATTATTGTTGTAATTGTTTTGGAAAGTTAATATAGCATTAGGTTGTCCGTATGCGTCCGTACAACTGCTTATAAATTTTGTTTTAACTTCATCCATGTTTAGGAACGTTCCTGATTCCATGATCAGTTTTACTCGTTCGTTGGATGCATTTTTTATTATTGCTGAAACTGCTGCACGTGTTGTGTACTTGTTTGCAGTTTCATTTGGGAGGCCGTCAGATATGTAAGCGGTCTCCAATTTTTTTGCAAGTTCATCGATTTCCTTAACATAGGCATTGGCATTTTTGCCCGTTTGTTTTATATTCATTAACTTTGCATTGATGACATCAACGGATTCACCCTTAACAGTCGATTTGAGTTTTACTATTATCGCTGAAATGGTCGATTCCGTTGTTACTATATTCCTAGTAGTGCCTTTTAGTTTTGTTTTAATAAGGCTTACCGCAATAGCCTCATGTGTCCCCTTTATGCTTTCCACAAGTGTCAAAGCATCAATGAAGCTTTGTAGGTTTTCTGGACTTCCGTCGAAGTCAGGTAGCAGTTTGGATGCTGTATTTAGGAATTCTATATTTGTTTGTGACATGTTGGGAGAGGCTCTACTTGTACTTGGTAGATTTGAAGTTGGGTCTAAAACTAGTTCTGGTAGATATTTAAAATTTGTTTCCTCATGTAAAGAGTTAGGTACATTTAGTACGATACCTTTCTTTAAGGATATCGTTATTAATTTATCTCTTATGTCAGCGAAGAAAGCTTCAGCTGCTGCTTTATGAGCATGTGTTAATCTGTTATAATTAACATTAAGGAGTGCTCTAATTTGTTCGAATCTGCGCACGAGATTATTTATGTGCTTATTAATTGTTTCTGGTTTTATCTCCCTATTGAGATTGAGACACTTATATGATTTGATGAATTCTTCCTTTATTGCTCTGGCCTTATTCACTATTATTTCCCATTCCATGAGGTTTAAATTGAGATTTTATGGAATTTTAAGAAATGTATTCTTTAGGTCTATTTAAAATGGAAATTAAACAATTAGACTTGGTCTAAATTTCTGGCTAGTGATGCTGCGCGCGTATAATTTTTCCGTAATGATCTCTTATGAAGCTGGTATAGCGTTATAAGGATTTGCAGCGCCATTAAGGAAATGATAATTATCAGATACACGACCGGATATTCCAATTTTACCGTAATATCGTTGATGACGTTGGCATTAGGGTTTTCTATTTTTGATTCGCGGCCACCCATGATGCCTAAAATTATTTTAAGGTATGAAGTCAAAAAAAATCAAGGACGTGTTAGTTAAAAAAAAAAATGGTGCTTATGTCATGGATGCCGTGACCATTTTTTGATGGTCAATAGAGTACCATGGCATAAACCAGATATCGCCAATTTATATCTGAATTAGGCTCTTAATTCTTTAATGTTATACCACTGGAGGGACACTTATGTATCTCAGTAGTAAGTTATTTGTTAGTATATCTTTATGTTATTTTTTTTTTATATGTAAAATATATGAATAGTAAAGAAATTAAAAAAATTAATATATGCATTAATATAATAAAAATGTATTGAAAAAATTGCAACTCTATTTTTAGAGTGCTTGTAGAGACATTTAAAAATATATGAATAAAGAAATATGTTTATAATAAAATATTGATATAATGTATTGATTAGTAATTATAAAATGTATTGAAAAAATTTAATTTAATTTTTTTTGTTTTTATATGCGATACTACTCTGTTAATGCAGCATTGGAGAGACATTTCTGTATAAATATAATAATAATCTTCATGCTAATAGTTTTATATTATTTACATAAAACATCCTTTCGTTGTTGTTTGGCTAAACAACACTAAAAGATTCACGATTCTTTTAGGCAGCTACATATGTTATTTTTAAATGGTGCTGATGTTTTTGAGCATGCTGATGTAAATGCTGCTGCTGTTGCTGCAGTTTGTGTGGATTATACTGTGTATGTTGTTGGGTATTACTTACTGCCGCGTTGTAATTTGTCAGGTCGGTGTTGTCATAAGAAATTGCTGATGTTGATGATGGTGATGCTAAATCTTCATCAAATTTATATTTATTATCAGTTTTAGGTGCTTCTATCAGTATAGACTATTATTATGGTTAGTTTGATGATGATTATGGCGGTGACGGTGAATTATAATTTTGTCGGAGACTGAAGTCAACAGTTAAGAAAGGGACCGATATCAGAGAAATCTGGGGAATTGTTTCCATTTTTTTTTTCTTTTTGCAGATATTTTTATTTTATTTCCTTAAAGCGTAAGTTATATAAGAAGATATGGCAAAAGTAATCCAAACGTTTTTTTTTTAATAATTTCAGTTTCAATTTAGGTTTTTCAAACTTGTGATAGGTATTTAATGATTTTCAAATTTTACAAAAACTTTTTTATTTTCCAATTATTATAATTATTATTATTAGGTGTAATTTTTACTTATTTGCCAATTATTATTAGAAAAAAAACAGCACTTCAACGATACATTGATTTGAATTGTTGTTTCACTGTAAACTTTAAACGTTTCATGATTGTTTTATAAGTTTTTGTTTTGCGGCAGGGGGACTAATTTTTTAAAAACGTTAGAAAACTATATTTTATTCTTTTTTAATATTTTATAAAAAAAATACCCAATTTTAAACGTTTTATTTATTTCTTTTTTTTTTATTATATTTTCATAAGGCACTTGATTTTTCTTTATTTATTTATCTTTTTTTATTATTATGCATTTCGCAGCCTCAGAGGATATACAGAGATGTCGCGAGACGGAAGATAATTTGATAATCTTTTATATTTGCGCAACACTTCTTTGTTATGTATAAGAAATTTTAAATTGATTTGTACTTTTGCACTACAATGTTCTAAAGTATTTTGGCAGGATCGCCATGTTATTAATTAAAATGAAAAAACGTTTATTTATTTATTTGTTTATTTATGTCGACCATCTTGGTCGACCACACTCTTTATATTAATTAAATAAAAACTAACAAATATAATGAAATTAAAACTAACTTAAAACTTATCGTGAGAAAATGCTTGGTCGGCATAAATACACGCCGACCAGGTGCATTGTATGTGTAGGCATGAAATATTCAAATAAGCCAGATGATCAAGTTACCTGCTGATGACAAATAACTGATGCAGTCAAACACATAAGTATGTGGACAAATATGAATTACTGGCACAGTCAAACACATAAGTATGCGGACAGATATATTCCATAGCCAAACACACTACATCAGCTCCATCTCAATCAGCAAACGCTTACTCCTCCACTTTTGTGCAAATGAGCCAACCAGTTACTTCCCGTGTATCGTATGCCGATGCTGCTAAAACAAATTCTATTCCCCCACAAACTGTTCCACCTGCAAATAATTCAACGAATGCAAACTCAAGCTATAACTTTAGTCGCCTTGAAGCTACTATTGACAATTTGGTGCAAACAATTTTACAACAAATATGTCTAACATGATGCAAGAAATGCTGAGAATGCAGAATACTCTGCTTCAAGCATTAATTAACAAGCCATGAACACGTTAAAAATATGTTTCTGAAACGCAAACGACATTCGCCAACATAACAATGAACTTGAGCACTTCCTTACGGAAAAAAAATATTGATATAATGTTGGTCTCTGAGACACATTTGACTTCGAGAAGCTTTTTCAAAATAAATGGCTACACTATGTATGATACAAAGGACCCTAGAGGGAGAGCATGCGGTGGATCTGCAATTCTAATTAAGTCAAGACTCAAGCACTATATTCTTGACAATGCTAGTGAAGAATATATGCAAGCTACGAATATTTTTGTAGAAAATTTTTGTTCTAATTTCGTAATATCATCAATTTACTCACCTCCCAGATTTTCAGTTACCGAAGATCAGTATGAGAAGTTCTACAAATCGCTTGGATCTTGCTTCGTGGCAGCTGGAGACTACAATGCAAAGCATACGTACTGGGGATCGCGCCTTTTAACACCTAGAGGTCGAGCTTTGTTTAATACAATTTCAAAAATGGGCTTAGATGTTATTTCGAGTCGGGAGCCCACTTATTGGCCTACTGACGTACGAAAAATTCCAGATGTTATTGATCTTGGCGTAATGAAAAATATTTCTAGGGATTTAATTAGTGTTGAAACTTCTCTAGATCTCTTCTCCGATCACTCCCGCACTATCGTTACAATTTGTAACCCACTATGAAGTGACTTACCTCACCCATATATGAAAATGACCAATCGTGTTAATTGGCTGGGATTCAAAAAATATCTTAGTAGTCATTGCACGGAAAATATTGCGTTAAGAACACCCAATGACATTGAAACTAACATTGCCAATCTTAACGAAATTATTAAACAGGCTGCTGAACATGCCACTACCTCCCATCCGCAGTCTGGGTTTAATAAAATTTATTCCCGGGATATTGAACATCTCGTATGTGAAAAAAGAAGAGCTAGAAGGGAATGGCAACAGCACAGATCACCCCAACATAAACTCAGACTTAAAGAATGTTCTAAACGACTTCAAGAGTTGCTTGCATCTGAAAAAACTGCATCTCTTAAAAGTTATTTGGAAGGTCTTGATGTCACACCGACATCTAATTACTCTTTGTGGCACGCTGCTAGAAAGCTTAAAACACCCGTGCGCAGAGGTGGTCTATATGACCACCTCTGCGCACTTCTACCGGAGATTGGGCAAGAAGCGATACGGAAAAATGTAAAATATTTGCTGAGCATTTAAAATCCGTATTTACCCCAAATACATGTACTGGTGTTGCTGATTTGGCGAGTGTAGTTGCTCTATCCCATCGAGCCTTAAAGTTTAAGATGCGTGATGTATATAAAGTAATTGCTGAACTGAAGCCAAAGAAAGCTCCAGGTATTGATGGAATTAGTAACAAGATGCTGATGAACTTGCGGCATATTGCAATAAGAATCTTGCTGTTTATTTCTAATGCCATATTACGACTGGAGTATTATCCACAACTCTGGAAGCTTGCAAAAATTAAAATGGTTCCAAAGCCGGGCAAAGATCTTACTAAAGCTGAGTCATAAAGGCCAATAAGTTTGCTGTCAAATATGTTAAAACTCTTCGAAAAGCTGCTCATGACAAAATTGTCCCCAACTTTAACTGATAGTGGGTGCATCCCAGACCATCAATTTGGTTTTAGAAGTCAGCATAGCACCATTGAACAAACTCATAGATTGGTTCAATTTATAAGAAAAACATTTGAAGAAAAGAAGTATTGTTCTGCCCTGTTTCTTGACGTTTCTCAGGCATTTGATAAAGTGTGGCATGAAGGTCTAATTCTAAAATTAAAATCATATCTACAAATAAATTTAGTGAATTTATTAGAAAGTTACATTACTACCCGGAAGTTTACGGTTGTGGAAGGAGAATTCATGAGTGTGCCAGAATCTATATCATCCGGTGTGCCACAGGGTAGCATACTGGGGCCAGTTTTGTATTTGATCTATACTTGTGATATGCCTTTGAGCAGCAATATCCATACATCTACGTTTGCCGATGATACAGCCTGCCTTAGTATACATGAAAACCCTCACGAGGCTTCCCGATATTTACAAGAACATATTACACAATTGGAAATGTGGTTGAACTTATGGAGAATTAAGGTAAATGAACAAAAGTGTGTCCATATAACGTTTACAATAAGAAGAGATACTTGTTCCCCAATTCGAATCAATAATCAAAATATTCCTCAACATTCCCAAGTGAAATACCTTGGTATACACCTTGACCGAAGGCTAACATGGAAACATCATTATTGACTTTAAGCTAACACAGATGAAACTTAAGTTATCTCAAATACACTGGTTGATTGGCAGAAATTCAACACTTAGCCTGGAATGTAAACTTTTATTATACAAGTCGCTTTTAAAGCCAATATGGTGTTACGGTATCCAGTTATGGGGCACTGCTTCAGCTTCCAATGTAGAGAGAATCCAACGAAGGCAAAGCAAAATTTTACGGTTAATAACATCGGCACCATGCTACATCAAAAATTCTAATATACATCGTGATTTAAATATGCCACTAGTGATTGAAGAAATTGCAAAATACGCAGGCAAGTATTTAACAAAAATCGAGTCACATCCTAATGCGCTTGCTCGTAATATTTTGAACTTTACTGGACACATCCGCTTAAAAATGAGGGACACAAGGGCTCTATTACTCAACACGCCAGATGGGATTTCTTGAAAATACTTTTTTTATACTTTTTAAAATTTTTTTTCTTTTTTGATTATCACTACTTATGTATTATTTATAACTATTAACAAGTTTATGTCCGACAGTGGTCGGTCCTAATAATTATATTTTTAGATTTAAGATTTGAATACTTATTGTTAGTTCATATTTGAAGATACAATAAATAAATACATGTATTAAAAAAAAAAGAATATGTACATCGACGATCGGCATCTAACCATTCTTATCTCACAATTATGCTCACACAAAAAACATTCCATTGAGCAAACGCATAGATTGGTTCAATTTATCAGAAAAACATTTGAGGAAAAGAAGTATTGTTCTGCCGTGTTTATTGATGTTTCTCAGGCATTTGATAAAGTGTGGCATAAAGGCCTGATTTTGAAATTGAAGACATATTTACCAATAAACATTCTAAATCTTTTGGAAAGTTACATTGTTGCACGAAAATTTACAGTTGTGGAAGGACACTTTATGAGTATGCCTGAAACTATCTCATCCGGTGTGCCACAGGGGAGTATACTGGGGCCATTTTTATATTTGATTTATACTTGCGATATGCCTGTGAGCAGTAGTATCCACACTTCTACATTTGCCGACGATACCGCCTGCCTTAGTATGCACGAAAACCCTGATGAGGCATCCCGAAAACTCCAGGAACACATTAGCCAGATGGAACTATGGTTAAACTTATGGAGAATTAAGGTAAATGAACAAAAGTGTGTCCATATAACATTTACCTTACGAAGAGATACTTGTTCCCCCCTTCGGATTAATAATCAAGTTGTTCCTCAACATTCACATGTGAAATATCTTGGTATACACCTCGATCGACGGCTTACATGGAAACATCACATTGACTATAAGTTAACTCAAATGAAACTAAAATTAACTCAGGTACATTGGCTGATTGGCAGAAATTCAACACTCAGCCTGGACTGCAAACTTTTAATATACAAGTCGCTTTTAAAGCCAATATGGTGTTACGGTATCCAGTTATGGGGAACTGCTTCTGCTTCCAATGTAGAGAGAATTCAATGAAGCCAAAACAAAATTTTAAGGTTAATAACATCTGCTCCATGGTACATTAAGAATTCAAATATACGTCGTGATTTAAATATGCCACTAGTGAGTGAAGAAATTGCAAAATACGCAGGCAAATATCTAACTAAACTCGTGTCACATCCTAATCCGCTTGCTCGTAACATTTTGAACTTTACTGGACACATCCGCTTAAAAAAGAGAGATACAAGGGCTCTAATACTAAACACTTTAAATGAAGTTGCTTGAAAAATTTTTTTTTTGCTTATCACTACTTATGTATTATTTACAACTATCACTTAGTTATGTCTGACATTGGTCGGGCCTATTAATTATATGTTAGATTTAAGATTTGAATACTTATTGTTAGTTCATATATGAAGATACAATAAATAAAAAAAAACATGCATAGAAAAAAAACAAAAAACATCATCATCACATGCATATCCATGTAAAAACCATCGTCACATCACACCATTTTTTTTTAATACATTTATTTATTTATTGTATCTTCAATTATGAATTAATCAAATTTTAAATCTGAAATATAAGTATTAGGCCCGACCACTGTCGGACATAAACTTAGTGATAATTATAAATATTACATAAGTAGTGATAATCAAAAAAAAAAAAGAGAAAAAAAAATATTTTCAAGAAACCCCAGCCCTTGTGTCCCCCTTTTTCAGGCGGTTGTGTTTTGTAAAATATTTGCCTGCGTATTTTGTTATTTATTCAATCACTAGTGCCATATTCAAATCAAGATGTATATTTGGGTTTTTGATGTACCATGGAGCCGATGTTATCAAACGTAAAATTTTGTTTTGCCTTCGTTGGATTCTCTCGACGTTAGAAGCTGAAGCAGTGCCACATAACTGAATTCCGTAGCACCATATTGGCTTCAAAAGCGACTTGTATAATAAAAGTTTGCAGTCTAGGTTGAGTGTTGAATTTCTACCAATCAGCCAATATATCTGAGTTAGTTTAAGTTTCATTTGTATTAGCTTTGAGTCAATATGGTGTTTCCATGTAAGTAGTCGATCAAGGTGTATACCAAGGTATTTTACATGTGAATGCTGAGGAACAACTTGATTGTCGATTTGAATTGGGGAACAAGTATCTCTTCGCAGAGTAAATGTTACCTGAACACACTTTTGCTCTTTTATTTTAATTCTTCATAATTTTAACCATAGTTCCAGTTGTGTAATATGTTCTTGTAGATATCGGGAAGCCTCGTGAGGGTTTTCGTGCATACTTAGGCAGGCTGTATCATCGGCAAACGTAGATGTATGGATATTACTGCTCAAAGGCATATCAAAAGTATAAATCAAATACAAACCTGGCGCCAGTATGCTCCCCTGTAGCACACCGGATGATATAGATTCGGGCACACTCATGAATTCTCCTTCTACAACCGTGAACTTCCGGGTAGTAATGTAACTTTCTAATAAATTCAGAAAATTTATTGGTAGATATGATTTTAATTTTAAAATTAGGCCCTCACGCCACACTTTATCAAATGCCTGCGAAATGTCAATAAACAGTGCAGAACAGTACTTCTTTTCTTCAAATGTTCTTCTTATACATTGAACCAATCTATGCGTTTGTTCAATGGTGCTATGCTGACTTCTAAAACCAAACTGATGGTCTGGGATACAGCCACTACCAATTAGAATTGGGGACAATTTTGACATGAGCAGTTTTTCGAAAAGTTTTGACATTTACATTGACATTGACATATTGGCCTGTATGATTCTGCCTTGGTAAGATCTTTGCCCGGCTTTGGAATCATTTTAACTTTGGCAAGCTTGCAGCTGTGAAGATAATACTCTAGTCGTAAAATGGCATTAAAAATGAATAACATGATTCTAATTGCAACACGAAGCAATTTTATTAGCATTTGGTTACTAATTCCATCAACACCCGGTGATTTCTTCGGGTTGAGTTCAGCAATTAGACTTTGTACATCACACATTTTAAATTTTATGGGTTGAGGGGGTAGCGCAACTTCACTCGGCAAATCAACAACACAAGTACATGTGTTTAGTGTAAATACGGATTTTAAATGCTTTGCAAAAAAGTTACCTTTTTCACTATCACACCTGGCTCAAACTCCGGTAGAAGTGCGTAGAGGTGGTTTAAACTCAACGGGTGTTTTAATTCTTTTCGCAGCGCGCCACAAGGAGTAATTAGATGCTGGTGTGACATCGAGATTTTCCAGATAGTTTTTAAGAGATGCAGTTTTTTCATATGCAAGCAGCTCTTGGAGTCTTTTAGTGTACTCTTTTAATCTAATTTTATTTTGGGGTGATCTGTGTGATCTCTTCTAGCTCTTCTTTTTGCACATACGAAATGTTCAATTTTTGTAGAATATATTCTATTAAACCCAGTCTGCGGATGGGAGTAAGTGGCATGTGCAGCTGCCTGCTTAATATTTTCGTTAAGATTAGCAATATTAGGTTCAATATCATCATGAGTTCTTAGCTTAATGTTTTCAGTGCAATGACTACTAAGATATTTTTTGAATCGCAGCCAATTAACACGCCTGACCATTTTCATATATGGGTGAGGTAGAGCACTTCTAAGTGGGCTACAGATTGTAACGATCGTGGGAGAGTGATCGGACGATAGATCTAGGGAAGCTTCGACGTGAATTAATTCCCTAGAAATATTTTTCATGACGCCAAAATCTATAACATCCGGAATTTTATGGATGTCAGTAGGCCAGTAAGGGGGCTCCCCACTCGAAATGACGTCCGAGCCCATTTTTGAAATTGTGTTGAACAACGCTCGTCCTCTAGGTGTGATAAGACGCGAACCCCAGAAAGTATTTTTTCCATTATAGTCTCCAGCTGCTACGAAACAAGGCCAAGAGATTTGTAGAAATCCTCGTATTGATCCTCAGTAATTGCGCATCTATGAGGGGAGTAAATTGATGATATGACAAAAGTTGTGCAAAAATTTTCGATACCAATATTCGTTGCTTGTAGATGTTCTTCACAAATATTGTCAAGAATATAATGCTTGAGTCTTGACTTTATTAAAATTTCTTATCCCCCGCAAGCTCTTCCTCTTGGGTCCTCTGAGTCATATAAAATGTAGCCATTAATTTTGAATAGACTTCTTGAAGTCAAATGAGTCTCAGAAACCAACATTATATCAATATTTTTTTCCGTGAGGAAGTGCTCAAGTTCATTTTTATGTTGGCGAATGCCGTTTGCGTTCCAGAAACATATTTTTAACGTGTTCTTGGCTTGTTAACTAATGCTTGAAGCAGTGTAGACTACATTCGTAGCATTTCTTGCATCCTGCTAGTCATATTTGTTGTAAAATTATTTATAGTCAGCACTAGATTCTCAATAGTAGCTTCAAGGCGACTAAAATTAAAGCTTGAGTTTGCATTCGTTGAATTATTTTGAGGCGGAATATTTTGTGTGGGACTACAACTAGTCTTGCTGCATCAGCATAAGATACACGGGAAGTTACAGGTTGGCTCATTTGAGCAAAAGTGGCGGAGTTTGCTGTTTGTGCTCGAGCTAATTTAGGTTTTTGCCCATAGTCTGTTTAAGAAAGAATAGACAGGGCATCCTCTGTAGTTAGCGGTGTGATTACCTCCACAATTACTACATTTTTTTTCTGCTAGATCTTTAGGTTTAGTACAACCAGCAGTACAGTGCAATTCACCGCAGATAACACACACTGTAGGTAAATTGCAGTAAGTTTTTGTGTGACCGTATTCTTGACAATTATGGCACTGTACGGGTTCAGAACGCTTGTGTGGTTCTTCAACATCACACCATTGACAACAAAATAAAACATCATTATCACGTGCATATCTATGTACAAACCATCGGTAAACCTCGTCACTTCACACCATTGACTTTAATTACCCAAATTTTCCCATAAATTACAAAACTTCAAATTTAATTACCAAAATTGGACAATTTTAATGGCTCGGGCGCATCCATTTTTATACTACTGACACCATTCCGGCGGATACACATTGACCATTTGGGTCCGTTTATTAAAAGCAAAAGAGGGAACTATTATGTTTTGGCAATATCGGATGCCTTCAGCAAATACATTATAGTAAAGGCAGTGAAAACGACAAAGTCACAACCAGTTGTAAACATATTAAATAAAATAACGAGGTATTTCGGATTGCCGATTCAGATCATCAGTGATCGAGGTACAGCGTTTTCTTCGAAGATGTTCCAGGAGTATTGCCAACAAAACAACATTCACCATGTTAGTAAAGCAGTGCGCAACGGCCAGGTAGAACGGGCTAAAAAGACAATTCCTAACTACCTACGAACGTAAACGGAAAATGATAACGATTGGGACCTCATGCTGAGAGATCTCCAATGGGCCGTCAACTCTCAGAAGGGTGAAAATTCTGGTTTTATTGGTGTGTATTTAAACGTCATAAGTTTAAAAACATATATTTATATTCAGAATCGTTATATCAGCCAAAATATGAATACCTGAATGGAATGTAATATTACACATTTGCAGATAATTAATCCGTTATTTCCCCTAATGAAGCTGAAAGCTATTTAATTATATTTGACGATGTTGCATGCGAAAAGCAAAATAAAATACGTGCATATTTTTGTATTGGATGACATAAGAATGTTAATTAATTTTACTTATGTCGAACTTATACCAGAATTCCAAAACATTTGCTAAGAGACAATGCCAATGTAATTATAATGTTTTAACTAGATAAGAAAAATATGAAGAATGTTTATAGCGATATGAATTTTGTAAACTTTCAAGAAATTTTTCGAGAGTGTCCTAAGACTTGATTTGATAATCTGATCAGCTACCTAAAAACACATATTTCATAACATTACCTGTTAGCTGATAAACTGATCTGATAGCCTGACCTGATACCTGATCTGATACCTCATAACTGATCTAATACCTGTTAACTAACTTGACAAACTGATCTGATAACTGAATTGATAACTGATCTAATAACACGCTCTGATAACTGATCTGATACCTGTTAACTGATCTGATGCATGTTAACTGATCTGATAAACTGTTTTGATAGCTGATGACAGGTCTGATAACCTGATCTGGTATCTAATAAGCGTATATAATATTTGACGCTACTAAACATGGAAGGAAAAATTTTAAAAGAGCTGTACCTATGTTCTGTAACTTGCGAGAAGTTTTCGCGTCGAGAAAAATCAAACAATTATATTGGTTGTCCTGTTTTTCACAGGCTGATTCACATACAACCTGAAATAAGCTTACAAGAAACATGAGCAAGGAACTAAGTGGTTTGTTAGTCATCCTGTGTTTCACAGAATGACAACAAAATTTTCGTTTGGAAAAGTTCTCACCAAAGTTGCAGAACATGGGCACTGGTTTCAACTAGAAGTGTCTTGAAGAAAAAGAACCGTAGTATAAAAACTGTAGTATAGATACACTTGAACAACTAAGAGATACATTAAAACCTATAACAGAACCTCTCAAAGAATTTATAAATAGCTCTGAAAATATTGAAAGAATCTCCAAGAAGAAAGTAAATTCCAAACAAAAATGGAGAATAACAAAAGTCTAAAGTCCCTGAAAGCATCAGTCAAGGTAGAGACAAGTACATAAAAAACTTGTAGAAGGAACAATATTTGATAACACCATCTTATTTAATGATGCTAATGACTCGGGTGAAAAGGATGAAGATAAGTTTTACTTACATGCAGGAATTCCTAATTATAAAGGTGATGGAATAATGCGCTTAACCCTCGAAAACAAAACTATATATATTGGGATGATCCTAATGAGTCTTCGAATTACTGATTGCATAACAAGCTGCAGGTCATACTAATCACAATTATGTGATTGTATCAATTATTGAATTACGTGAATTGAATATAATACATTAACTTTAATAAATTATATACATATGTACACAGCAAAAAATTGCACATTACCAACAGAACTACTTGCCATATAATGACTTACTTTTCAGATTACCAAATTTCATTACTCGCTTATAAATCACATTACCAATTTAAAAAAATTATGTACAAATTCCTAAATGAGGAGAATGATTTTTTTAGATTAAACAGATTACGTGAATAAGTTGCCAAATAAAAAAAGTAAGTACTTCTCAAGAATCGATTGTTTTAGTTTCACGCACTGTTAAAAACCATTAAGTTGGTAATCCAGTAGAGAAGTGCTTCCACCAAAAATGCTTAATTCCCAACTCGATTACCTTTTTTGAAATTTTTTGCTGGGTGTGCAGTATGTCTGTTGACAAGTTTTGGCATTATCTAAACGATACTAGTGATATAATTTCTACTAAAAATGCAAAAATTACATATACGAACAACAACATTGATGTCCAAAACAAAAGGATCAAAAATGTTAAAAAAGCTCTGGACGAAAACGATGTTGTCAATAAATTGTTTCTGCAAACGCAAATCGAAAAACTAGAAGTCAAAATATTAAATTTCTTAAAGCAAGGCAATAATCTAATTCAAGAAAATATTCAATTACATATCGAGGAATTACAAAGCGAAATGAAATTACAGATAAAAGCCAATTATAAAATTTAATAAGAAATTTTAAAAATTAAATTATCATTTGAAGAACAAATTGAACAGCTGAAAGAGAAAATTTATAGATTAGAAAATTACATGTTCGTATCAATAACTGAAAGTGCATCAGATTGATCACAACACTCTCCAACAAATCTCTAATACTACTCAATGTCTACAAAAAGAAACTTAGTTAACGAAATCCATAAGCAAGCTCGAAATTGTATCTTTGGCAAGCTTATTTAGTTAAAATGATTACTTGGGTAAACAATATAAAGACTGCAGTCCAACAAATAAGGTTCGAATATAAGATAATAACATTACAATGCAAGTTAAAATTAGCAGCTCTAAAGATTTAATAGACTTTAACAAAGAAAATATATTTGGAAAACTCTTGGGACTTAATACAAAAGTCCTGACTGCAAACCATAACCTTTACTCAGTCAATATATTTAAGGTAAATCTCTTGCGAGTTGAAAGCAGTATCGCTGTTAATACATACATGAACAATTGCAAGGCACATACACTACATGAATTTCCGATTAATGTTCCTCCAGGCTATAAAATAGATGAAACCCCTAGAAATCTAATTTATTTACCAGTCAACTCTCAAGAGGCTAGTTGACTAGCTCTACCTGTGGTTGATCAGCACGGTGACCTAACAAATTTCTGAGGAGAGGAAATAACCATACATATACATTTGAGATCAACTAAATAATGATAAAATATAACACAAACATATCAAAAAATAAAGCTGTATATAATTCTAAAACTATACTAGAATCTAAGCGGCAGCTGAAGAGATCAGTCCAACGAAAAAATCTTACCAATTCAAATCAAAACTTTCTGAAGTCTTTTAATTTAAAATTTAAAACGAAAAAATTAATTCAATAATGGATGTACTAGATTAGCCATTATTAGATGAGAGTATAATCAAAAAGGACTATCACACATACATATGTACCATATCTAAAATCATAAAACAATAATGATGAAATTCGTATTTTTTTTTTTTTTAAGTTTAAGTTTTATTTCAATAGTTTTCATACAATTCTTACTAGAATAATCCGCAAAACTTAAAAGATTGTCTGCAGAAAAATTATTACTAATTTTCATTGTATTGCAATCTTAACTATACATTATTGCTATGTAAATATGTACATTAAATAAGTATAAAATAAAATTAATATTTTATAACTTTAACTTTTTCCTCCTAAAATTCTTTTCCAAATATATATTTAATAAATATTTAATAAACAGAAAACAATGGTAAATAAAAATAAAATAAAAATTAAATAAATAGCAGGTTAATATTGATAATAAAAATATTATTAACAATAGTGTTAATGTAACGAATTTTAATTGAACAAAGGATTGATTATTGAAGATTAATTAAATATTTCTTGATTAGCTGGTTTCGTTCGTTATATTAATAGGGATTTTATTTAGTATTGTGGGCAACATTACAGATAATGTGTTTCTGCCATATTCATTTTTGAAGTGGTTAATTTAAAATCAGCCTTCCGCACGTCTCCTGGTGTTGTAAGTGTGTTCAATTGGCTGCAAAAATCTATTGTCGTTGAAAAATTCTTTTATTATCGTTGTTTAATATATGTTCTTAACATTCAAAATCTTCAAGTTTTTGGCAATATTGTTGGTGTAGTAGTTGGTAACGGTGTTGTTGTTATTGTTGTTGTGAATGTTATTGTTCAAGTTAAAATTGTTGTTGTTCATAACGTTGTTGTTGATATTGTTGACGTTGTTGTTGAAGCTGTTGTTGACATTGTTGTTGAAGCTGTTGTTGAAGTTGTTGTTGACGCTGTAGTTCATATTGTTTGTGTTGACGTTGTTGGTGCTTATGTTATTACTAATGTTGTTTATGTTGATTACTCTTCTGTTGAAGCTGTTGTTGCTGTCGTAGCTGTTATTATTATTGTTGTTATTGTGAATGTTATTATTCAAGTTCAATTTGCTGTTGTTCATAACGTTGTTGTTCATATTATTGTCGTTGTTGTTGATGCTATAGTTCATGTTGTTGGTGTTGATGTTATTGATGGTATTGCTGATGTTGTTGACTCGTCTGTTGAATCTGTTGTAGCTGTTTGTATCCATGTTGTTGGTGTTGTTTGTGTTGACATTGTTGTTGTTGTTTCTTTGTGTTATTGTGTTGGTAATTACGGTCTTTTTCAACAGAATTTTCAATATACGATTTTGTGTTTTTTGTAATGAGCTGCTACTTAAATGGTAAATCATATAAGAAGTTTTTCTGAGTTTTTTTTTGTAAATTTTTAATGTGTATTTTCCACTTAAAATTACTATCTACGTATACACCAAGATATTTGTAACTATCGACTTTCTGTATAATTGTTGAACATAAATCATTATAGCCTATCCTGTTGGTTGCTTTGGCATGCAGACTATCAGTAATATGAAATGTTAAGTTTATTTGTACATTAGGTAGATGACGCGGCTTGATATGCATAATTTTTGTTTTCTGAGCATTGATTTCCGTTGTCGTGACACCACTTTGTTGCTATATCCAGTTTATTTTGCATTTTTGCTGTAGCATTTGAAATATTAGTACGTGCCACAATAATAACAGTATCATCTGCTACGCAAAAGTTTCGCATTCTTTTAGGAACCTCGGCATGTTGTTTGCATATATTATGTTTAAAATTGGCCCCAACTTAGACCCTTGTGGCACTCCACAGTTATAAGTAATTTCGTTGCTGAGTCTGTTGTTTATTTTAACGCAGTATTTTCTACATTCTAAGTAACATTTAAACCAATTCAGGATTCTGCCTCTTATGCCATTTCTTTCTAGCACACGAATAATATTGTTGTCTGAAAGAGTGTCGAATGCTTTACTGAAGTCTATAAAAACAGCGCCAATACGTGCATATGTTTACTTAGGCATTCGTTCACATAATTCGAGAAATTTTCTAATAGCTGGTTAATATTCTTACCTTTTTGGAAGCCGTACTGATTCCTGTGTATTACTTTGTATTTCCGTAGAAAATCGCTGAGCGTTCTAACCAAAATTTCTTCAAGAACTTTTTCAATGACAAGAAGAATAGCAATTGGTCTATAGTTGTTTAAAAATTGGCCTAACTATAGACGTTTTTAACAATTCTGGAACTGTGGCGTTTTCAATGCTTACATTTATGAGTTTTGTCAAAATAGGTGTTAGGTAAGCAGCATTTATTTTAATATCTTTCGGTCTAAGTCTATACCTGGTCCTTTTCTTTCATTGAAAGAATTTAATATGCCGAAAATTTCTTGCTCGTTTGACTGTTCAACGTATATGGTATTTTGTAACGTGCTTTCATTATTTTCAATTGTTGTGATATTACAGTTGTGTAATAGGGTTTTTACACTGCCATTAAAATTTGATGCAAATTTATCTAAAACGGTGCTTAGATCTTCGTTTCTAAAACTTCGCATTATGAAATTAATAATGTTATTTGATTTTTTGCCAATTATTTCATTAATTATTTGCCACGTTTCCCGCATGTTATATCTGTTTTCTATAAATTTATTTCTAAAATACTTATTTTTTTCAAAACTAATTTTTCTATTCAAAAAGTTTTGAATTCATTTTCATATAAACTGTTATTGCGATTTTTTTGCCATTTCTTAAAAAGGAGTTCTCGTTGTACATTCATAGTGAACAGTCGATTTAGCGGAGTTTTTATTTCATACTAAACAAAAAAAAATTGTACGAAAAAATATTCGGAATACATATTGTTATTGTTAGCTTTATTTGCATTGCTAATACTTTTTACATAGTCATAATTAACAAAAACAAAAAAACCGTAATAAAAAAAAAACAAACAAACATACAAACAAAAGTGCCCTTGAGGAATACTCTACATGAGTACCTCAAAAACAAATAACTGTGAAGTGAGTTCTAATGGCAGAAATGCCTATTTTACTGTGAGTTCTGAAGCTCTTAATGAAAATAATAAAAATAAAAAATCTGATATAAGACTTACTGAGAGCTCTGAAGCTCTTAATGATAACAAATTAAATAAGAAATCTGATAGTAGACTTTTTTTAACGGCGAGGCCACTTTTTCGTCAGCGATCAACTTCGCTTTGTCCAATGCCAACTAGTGATTCGTTAACATTACCGTTGCCTAGTACTTCTACATTTAACTCAGCGATATCATCCGCTTCGGGCTCGTGGTCATCACTTAACCAAGTTTTTACTGAAGTTAAGAGTAGCCCAAAACCCAAGGTCCAAGTGGGAATGGACAGATATATTACAGTGGTAAAGCGCGGACGAAGCCCAAAGTCTTCGAAAATTTCATCTGCTCCAAAAATGTCTAGGGATAACAGAGTATCCTCTATTAACCGCCAAAATCGTTTTCAAATATTACAAGTTGACAACAACGAACCCGATGTATCTACGAACAAAACATCCAAGCCGCCTCCAATCTATTTGAGAGAAAAAAATTCAAACGCTCTTATAAAAAATTTAATTTCAGTCATTGGTGAGAATAAATTTCACATCGTTCCAATAAAACGTGGTAACATTGATGAAACCAAAATTCAAATTTATGAAGAAAAAGATTTTCGCAAACTGATTACTGAATTTGAAAAAAGTAAGAAAAGTTTCAACACATATCAGCTTAAAAGTGCTAAAGGCCTGCAGATCGTATTGAAGGGCATCGATTCCTATGTTGCTCCCGAAGAAATAAAAGATGCACTCGTCCTCCAGGGATTTAAGGTAAAAAATGTATCTAACATAATAAATAGGGAGAAGATTCCTCAACCTCTATTTCGCGTCGAACTTGAGCCAAACGATATAAAATTGAAAAAAAACGAGACTCATCCAATTTATAATTTGAAATATCTCTTATATCGAAAAATAACAGTTGAAGAACCACACAAGCGTTCTGGACCCGTACAGTGCCATAATTGTCAAGAATATGGTCACACCAAAACTTACTGCAAGTTGCCTTCAGTTTGTGTTATCTGCGGTGAATTGCACGGTACTGCTGGTTGTACTAAGCCTAAAGATCTAGCAGAAAAAAAATGTAGTAATTGTGGAGGTAATCACACCGCTAACTACAGAGGATGTCCTGTATATTCTTTCGTTAAGCAGACTATGGGGCAAAAACCTAAATTAGCTCCAGCACAAACAGCAAACGCTTACTCCGCCACTTTTACTCAAATGAGCCAACCTGTCACTTCACGTGTATCGTATGCCGATGCAGCTAAGACTAGTCATATTCCCACACAAAATATTCCGCCTCAAAATAATTCAACGAATGCAAACTCAAGCTTTAATTTTAGTCGCCTTGAAGCTACTATTGAGAATCTAGTGCTAACTATAAATAATTTTACAACAAATATGACTAGCATGATGCAAGAAATGCTACGAATGCAGTCTACACTGCTTCAAGCATTAGTTAACAAGCCATGAACACGTTAAAAATATGTTTCTGGAACGCAAACGGCATTCGCCAACATAAAAATGAACTTGAGCACTTCCTCACGGAAAAAAATATTGATATAATGTTGGTTTCTGAGACTCACTTGACTTCAAGAAGCCTATTCAAAATTAATGGCTACATTTTATATGATTCAAAGGACCCAAGAGGAAGAGCTTGCGGGGGATCAACAATTTTAATAAAGTCAAGACTCAAGCATTATATTCTTGACAACATTTGTGAAGAACATCTACAAGCAACAAATATTTGTATCGAAAACTTGTGCACAAATTTTGTCATATCATCAATTTACTCCCCTCCTAGATTCGCAATTACTGAGGATCAATACGAGGATTTCTACAAATCTCTTGGCCCTTGTTTCGTAGCAGCTGGAGACTATAATGCAAAACATACTTTCTGGGGTTCGCGTCTTATCACACCTAGAGGGCGAGCGTTGTTCAACACAATTTCAAAAATGGGCTTGGACGTCATTTCGAGTGGGGAGCCCACTTACTGGCCTACTGACATACATAAAATTCCGGATATTATAGATTTTGGCGTCATGAAAAATATTTCTAGGGAATTAATTCACGTCGAAGCTTCCCTAGATCTATCGTCTGATCACTCTCCCACGATCGTTACAATCTGTAGCCCACTTAGAAGTGCTCTACCTCACCCATATATGAAAATGGTCAGGCGTGTTAATTGGCTGCGATTCAAAAAATATCTTAGTAGTCATTGCACTGAAAACATTAAGCTAAGAACTCATGATGATATTGAACCTAATATTGCTAATCTTAACGAAAATATTAAGCAGGCAGCTGCACATGCCACTTACTCCCATCCGCAGACTGGGTTTAATAGAATATATTCTACAAAAATTGAACATTTCGTATGTGCAAAAAGAAGAGCTAGAAGAGATCACACAGATCACCCCAAAATAAAATTAGATTAAAAGATTGCACTAAAAGACTCCAAGAACTGCTTGCATATGAAAAAACTGCATGTCTTAAAAACTATCTGGAAAATCTCGATGTCACACCAGCATCTAATTATTCTTTGTGGCGCGCTGCGAAAAGAATTAAAACACCCGTTGAGTTTAAACCACCTCTGCGCACTTCTACCGGAGTTTGGGCCAGGAGTGATATTGAAAAAGGTATCTTGTTTGCAAAGCATTTAAAATCCGTATTTACCCCAAACACATGTACTGGTGTTGTTGATTTCCCGAGTGTAGTTGCGCTACCCCCTCGACCCATAAAATTTAAAATGTGTGATGTACAAAATCTAATTGCTGAACTTAAACAGAACAAAGCACCGGGTATTGATGGAATTAGTAACCAAATGCTAATAAAATTGCCTCGTATTGTAATTAGAATCATGTAATTCATTTTTAATGCCATTTTACGACTAGAGTATTATCCCCACAGCTGGAAGCTTGCCAAAGTTAAAATGATTCCAAAGCCGGGCAAAGATCTGACCAAGGCAGAATCATACAGGCCAATAAGCCTGCTATCAACAATGTCAAAACTTTTCGAAAAACTGCTCATGTCAAAATTGTCCCCAATTCTAATTGGTAGTGGGTGCATCCCAGACCATCAGTTTGGTTTTAGAAGTCAACATAGCACCATTGAACAAACGCATAGATTGGTTCAATGTATAAGAAGAACATTTGAAGAAAAGAAGTACTGTTCTGCACTAAATCATATCTACCAATAAATTTGGTGAATTTATTAGAAAGTTACATTACTACCCGGAAGTTCACGGTTGTGGAAGGGGAATTCATGGGTGTGCCCGAATCTATATCATCCGGTGTGCCACAGGGGAGCATACTGGGGCCAGTTTTGTATTTAATTTATACTTGTGATATGCCTTTGAGCAGCAATATCCATACATCTACGTTTGCCGATGATACAGCCTGCCTAAGTATGCACGAAAATCCTCATGAGGCTTCCCGATATCTACAAGAACATATTACACAACTGGAACTATGGTTACAATTATGGAGAATTAAGGTAAACGAGCAAAAGTGTGTTCAGGTAACATTTACCCTGCGAAGAGATACTTGTTCCCCAATTCGAATCAACAATCAAGTTGTTCCTCAGCATTCACATGTAAAATACCTTGGTATACACCTTGATCGACGACTTACATGGAAACACCATATTGACTCAAACCTAATACAAATGAAACTTAAACTAAGTCAGATATATTGGCTGATTGGTAGAAACTCAACACTCAGCCTAGACTGTAAACTTTTATTATACAAGTCGCTCTTGAAACCAATATGGTGCTACGGAATTCAGTTATGGGGCACTGCTTCAGCTTCTAACGTCGAGAGAATCCAACGAAGGCAAAACAAAATTTTACGTTTGATAACATCGGCTCCATGGTACATAAAAAACTCAAATATACATCGTGATTTGAATATGCCACTAGTGATTGAAGAAATAGCAAAATACGCAGGCAAATATTTAACAAAACTCGAGTCACATCCTAATCCGCTTGCTCGTAACATCTTGAATTTTACTGCCCACATTCGCTTGAAAAAGAAGGACACAAGGGCTCTTTTACTCAACACTTCAGATGGGATTGCTTGAAAATATTTTTTTTTTGATTATCACTACTTATGTATTATTTATAACTATCACTAAGTTTATGTTCGACAGTGGTCAGGCCTAATACTTATATTTTAGATTTAATATTTGAATACTTATTGTTAGTTCATAATTGAAGATACAATAAATAAATAAATGTATTAAAAAAAATAAAATAAAAAAAAAAATTTCTTAATAAGTTTATCCCGTATGTCACAATATTTAATAACCTCTTCACTAATCCATGGATTTGCCGATCTTTTTTGGTTTGCTTTAATTTTTTAACTGAATTTTTATATATATAATCGAATCTTTTGTTTATATTATTGTATAAGTTATCTGTGTTTGTTGTTTAGGTAATCATCATATTCCAATTTGTTTCTTGAATTTGTTTATTTATTTTGTGATTGTTTAGTTGCGGCCCCTGTGTGATATTAATGTTTTCCATTCTAAGGTCATTTGTTTTTTCATAAACAGCACAAAAAAGTGAGTAGTGATCAGATTTACTACTTGTTGTAACTGCAGTACATGCATTTTGTTAGTTAACTCGTTTGTTAATTAGATGCTTGTTTTAATCTCAGCACATAAACTGGATTAAAGTGTTAAAGTGTTAAGGTTTATTCAACAACAAACAGTACTTGAACCGAGTTGTTTGAAGAAATAATTTGATGTAGACTCTTTAATGTTCAATAACAAAAAGGTTCTCTTTATTTAAATTTTTCTTTATTTTATACAGAAATATTGATTACTATTAATTTAATATAAAATGTTATTTACTGTTAATTTTACATACTTAGCATTTATGGTATTATGTATCATATTTTAAGTTCATTGGCTGTGTGACTATGAACATGAGGCGAACAAAATACTTAGCATGCAATTTAATGTCTAAAAGGTGATCGTACTACAAAAAACAAACAAATTAACAAAAAATGCATAATAGACAAGAGTGACTTACAAACAGACTATATAATTGTAATAAAATACTTAAGAGTGCAACGAAACTAAAAATGCATAATAAGCAAGAGTTAATTAGAATTATAAGGACAAAAGAATAAAACCAAAATAATAAATTTATAAATAAAAAACTATGTTAATTATAAACATGCTCCCCCCGTTGAGCGCAGCTCAAAATCGGTGTTGAATCGCGGTTTGTTGAAGATGCTGGACTGACATTTCTTATCTTCTTGAGTTGAAGTGCTGGGTAAACATCTTTTGGTCTAAATATGGACTGTGAAATCTGGTGTGGGTTGCAAATTACGAGGAGCTGGAGTTGGTGTGACGTTGGTATTCCTTTTAATGATAAGATAAACAATGATGACACCAGTAATGAATAAGGTGGAGTAACCGATCGTTATGTGGTGGTAGTTTTGGGCTTCAATCTGGTTTGGAAGCTGGAAAATATTTTGGTCTGCTAATGAGGTTTGTAGTTCTGTTAAGTTTTGTATTTGTGAGATGTACTCGCTTTCTTGTAGAAGGGGTATGACAAGTTTTGTATGTGCTTCATTTTGGTTAACTTGCGCTATTGTGTGTTCCATTGTTTTTGCATATTCGGAGTCTACTACTCCAAATAATGTATGCTCAATGTTTCCCACAAGATCGATTGCAGCTCTTTTATGTCTTTTCCCGGAAAGTAATGTGCTGTCCATGAGTAGCCTAGCCTCAGCATGTTCAAAATAATTGACTAGGTTTGTGCATGTTGCCTTTTGTTGCATTTCTTTGCACGAATGACTAAGTGCCTTAGTTCCATTTGAGAATAGCGCTAGTTCAGACCAGAACCCCTCCAAATCATAATAAATTAAAAATTGCCATTCTGTGGGTGAAATAAATGCTTTTCCGATTCCCTCATAATAAATTCCAGGTTGTGTTCCAAATTGTTCATTGTAGATATTTATTCCTAATACCAGTGGTATCAGTATCATAGTCATTATCATCAAGGGAATATTTGAATTGATTGAAGTGCGTCTCCTTTTCGTAGGCATTTCAGATTCATTATCGTTTGCTTCAATTGCTTGGTCTTGTACAGATATTTCGTTATCGTCTTCAGTATTTATTGGTAACGGTGCTTAACGTGTAATAGGCCTTCTGAAGTTGCCTGTTAATGTTTTAACATCAGCTACTCGGACGAGACCGTCATCTCCTTGATGTATCTTTATAATTCTACCCAATGGACATTGTAACGGCGCTGTGTTTCTTCTTTGATTATTACCATATCCCCGGTTTTAATATTGTTTGCTTGAGTTTTCCATTTATGTCGATATTGTAGTTCATTCAAATATTCCCTCGACCATCGTCTCCAAAATTCATTTTTGAGATGAGTTACTAGTTTCCACCTGGTCAATAAGTTGCCTCGTTCTTGGGTGCAATTTACGTCAACTTGAGCATTGAGGGGTTCCCCAATAAGGAAGTGGCCCGGAGTTAATGCTGCTAAGTCATTGGGGTTTTCTGACATTGGGCTTATTGGTCTTGAATTGAGAATTCCTTCAATTTCAATAATTACCGTGTCAAGTTCTTCATACGTGAGCGATGCTGTTGACACACTTCTGACGAGAAGATGTTTTGCTGACTTGACCGCAGCTTCCCACAAGCCACCGAAATGTTGTGCTCTTGGGGGTATAAAATGAAATGTTATCCCTCTTGATGTACATTCTCGGTTAATTATTTCTTGAGCTGAGCCAGAATAGATAGTTTCTGATAGTTCTGTTAATTGATTCTTTGCTCCTACAAAATTGGTAGCGTTGTCACAATAGAGGTTTCGGCATTGACCTCGCCTACTTACAAATCTTTTTAGTGATCCTATACACGATTCGGTGGTAAGATCACTCATTAATTCCAGGTGTACTGCCTTGGTAACAAAACAGCAAAACACTGCGATGTAAACCTTTTGAGGCCTTTTCCCTCTGACTTTATAATGGACATAAAATGGTCCGATAAAATCAACTCCAGCGTTGATGAATGGTCGAGCTGGTGTGACACGCGCCGCTGGTAAGTTGCCCATTATCTGATTGAGCAGCCTTGGCTTGGCCTTGGAGCATCGTTTACAATGTTGTACAGTAGATCTTGCTGCGGATTTTCCCTTGATTGGCCAATATCTTTGTCTTATGTATGACAGGAGTGCTTGTGGACCGCAATGTCTGTTTTGTTCATGCACCATTTGCATGAGTAACTTTGCGATTGGGTCATTGTAGGGAAGCAGCATCGGATGTTTGGCGTCATATGAAAGGGAAGATGTGCTTAATCGTCCTCCCACTCTAATTATACCATTTGAATCCAAGAATGGGGTAAGGTTGCTGAAAGGACTTGCCTTACTAACTACATTACTTCTTTTTAAATGTTTTAAGTCGTCTTCGAAATCTGACTGCATTGCTCGTACTATAACTACAAGGGCTTGTTCGAGTTCCATTACTGTCAAGGCGAGTTCTGGACGTGTGTTTATTTTTCTTGTCTTGTTAATAAATCATAGCATATAGGCTACAATTCTTTGCAATGTTCGAAATGATCCCTTCTGATCAACGTTGTAGATTATTGGTGTTGTATTCTCAATTGCTAACACGGTAGCTGTTTTCTTTCGCTTCATGTTACCTTCCAGTATTTCTGTGGCCTTCGAGTATATTTGTGGCCAAACTGCTTCATGCCCATATAGAAAGATTGGGCCATAGAACCATAAGTTGCATGATGCTAATGCCTTCGGAGACAGTCCTCGCGATATGACGTCAGCAGGATTTTCTTTTGAAGTTACATGTTGCCATTGTTCGGCCATTGTTAACTCCTGAATCGCGGCTATTCGAGTGGCCACAAACGTTTGATGAGATGATGACTGAGAGTTAATCCAGACCAAAACAATCATTGAGTCTGTCCAGAGGAAGGTAGGCTTATCCTCAAGTTTTAAGTCCTCTTTCACTCGAGCCGTTAGTTGAGCACCTAAGCGTGCTGCACAGAGTTCAAGACGGGGAAGGCTTTGTTGTTTTAAAGGTGCTATTCGTGATTTTGAGCATAGTAGCCTTACTATTATTTGGCCATTTTTTATAATTGACCTTATGTATATTGCTGCCCCATATGCTCTCTCTGAAGCGTCTACAAATGTATGAATTTGCATTTCTGATGCAATCTGCCCTTGGAAGATATGTCTCGAAAACTTGAGGTTGTCTATGTGTGTTAAGTCGTTCCGAAAGTTCATCCATTTTGTATGTAGCTCTGCTGGTAGGGCTTTATCCCATTCAAGTTTTAATTGCCACAATTCCTGAATGAACATTTTTGCCGTGACTACAATTGGAGATACAATTCCCAGCGGGTCGAATAATCGAGCCAAATCTGAGACAACTGTTCGTTTAGTAACACGTTTGGTATCACCCAAACATACCTTTATACAAAACTCATCGACTTTTGGTATCCATGTCAATCCCAGGGTTTTGACTGTTTGATGATTTTCGTTGTTAAAATCAATGTTTACTTCTTCGTTTGTTGAGATGTTTTGGAGTAGTTAGTGATGATTTGCACTCCACTTTTGCAAAGTTAGGCCATGCTGTTTTAACATGTGCTTCAATTCTTGCTGAATGGTGATTGTTGTACTCAAACTATCATCTCCTCCCATCCCATCATCGACGTAAAAATTATTGAGTAGAAAGTTGGCTCCAAGAGGGTATCGTGCTATATTCTTTTTTGCGATTTTTTCCAGGCATTTAGTTGCTAAATACGGTGCAGGTCGAGTGCCATAGGTTATTGTGTTCAATTGGTAATGCTTGATTGCTGCAGTTGGACTCTCTCTCCAAATGATGGTTTGAAATTTCCTGTCTTCCGGATGTATAAGCATTTGTCGATGCATTTTTTCCACGTCTGTGGTAAACACAAAGCGTGGTATTCGAAAACGGAGTATAATGGAAAAGAGTTCGCTTTGAACGGATGGCCCAGTGTACATTAAGTCATTTAATGATACACCAGTAGAAGTCTTCGCAGAGGCATCAAAGACTACTCTTAATTTAGTTGTCGAACTTTCAGGCTTGAGAATGCAGTGGTGAGGAATGAAGTAGTTAGGTTTATCTATGGAATTGGTGTCTATTTCGGTCATATGTTCTAATGACTTATACTCTTTCATGAATCGTATGTATTGCATTTTAATTTCTGGTGTCTTTGCAAGTCGACGCTCTAAAGCAAGAAACCTGTTGAATGCTATTCCCTGAGACTCTCCTAGTTCCTCGGGATTACTGCAAAATGGCAGTCTCACAACAAATCTTGCATTTTGATCGACTGTATAAGTATTTGCGAAATGATTTTCACAAAGCCTTTCTGAAGTAGAAAGTGTTTTATCTGCTGCTTCCACCTTTTCTAGCGCCCATAGTTGCGTAATTGTTTCTTCCAGCTTGATTTCCTCCTCAGTACACATTCCACACCCTTCCTGAAATAACCCATCCCAATACCGTATTTTGCAACGTCGGCAGCTCCTTGCCCAATTTTATTTGTCCGATTGAAAATAACTGATGATAAAACTCGCCACCTAGAAGCACATCTATTTTATCAGGACGATTGAATTCCGGGTCTGCAAGTTTGATGGTTTTGGGAATTGGCAAATTGTCAATGTTAATTGTTTGTGACGGTTGTGACGATATTATCTGAGGAAGAACAGCTGCTTCGAGTTGCGTCGTGAAGTTGTTTAGTCTAGAATGTAACGTGATATTGACTCTGTGCCGAACCTTAGTGTTGCTGGCTCCGATTCCATTTATATAGATAAAAGCTGGTTTTGTTGAAAGTCCTAAGCGCTTAACTAGTCGCTCACTGACGAAATTAAGTTGAGATCCGGAGTCAAGAATTGCTCGGCATTGTATTTCTTTTCCGTTTGCCTTGACGATGATTAATGCTGTGCTAAGAAGCACGTAATTGCTTGAACTTGAATTTTTAGCTGTGGTTAATGTGGCAGCTTCTTGTGCATTAAGAGTTAAGCTTCCTTTAGATGTCTGGTTCTTTGAAGCCGTGTTACTTCTGGTTTGTTCTGAGGTTTCTAGGTGAAGAAGTGTGTTGTGTTTTTCGTTACACTTCATGCAGCTTCTAGAAATGCAATTGTTTGCGTTATGGCCTGTTTTTAAGCAATTGAAACAATATTTTTTCTTTTGAACGAATTGAAGCTGAGCTACCGGTGATGATTGAAGGAAAATCTTGCAAGCAAATAAGGGGTGTTTACCGTTTCTGCACATGATACAGGAATCGTCTTGAGTTACCACTGAAGTGCAAACCTTCAAAATTGGGTGTTTCTTTTTGACCCCCATTGCTTCAATGGACTGGAAGTGTTTTTCCAAAAACAGCAAAAATTCTTTAACTGTTAGAACTTCTCGTGGTTCTAATAGAGACTGTTCAAAGCGCAATCGTGTGTTTCGATCTAGCCTTTTTAGTAATAAGTGCAGCAGAAGCTTGTCCCAAGATGATGTATCAATTTGAAGGTTCTGTAGCGCTAAAAGGCACTCTTGAGTCTTGTCATGAAGCTCTTTAAAGTTTATTCTATCATCTGCATCTTCGACCAATTCATGAACTAATCTGCTGACTAGTAATCTCTTGTTGTTGTAGCGGTCTATGACCATCGTCCATGCGGCTTCAAAATTTTCTTCTGTTGCAGCAAAATGTTTTATCAAGTTTGCTGCCTCTCTTTTGGACTCTTGTCATTGGTTGATTGACAACCAGTGATAAAAATAGATCATGAAATTCCTGCCATATCATCTGGTTTCCATCAAATTTGGTTATAGTGATTTTCGGAATAGGTACTGTCAATGTGTCTGGATGCCCAATATTTTGCCCATGATTACTCTGAACTGTGTTGTCTCTAAGTCTTCTGGAGGCAGCTCGGACCTGCCTTTCAAGCTGGATAAACCTCTCCATATTGTATACATTCTGATTTCCTTCATCACACATTTCTGAGATTTTGTAGTGTAGCCCCTCAATGTCTTGCCATAACCTGGTGGCGGCTATGGCATCGTCATGACTAACGTCATCTGTTAATAGTCGATTGACCGATGCCATCATGGCTGCCTGTCTTCGCATAAGTTTTACCAGCTCACCAACTGGTGCCGTGGCTTTCTTAGCGAGTTCTACCTGTATTTTATCATCTGTATTCGTGGCTTCAGGCATAGGTAGTTTCAGCATTGATAGTTCAAACTCCCTCCTGTATTGCTGCACGATATTTCGGATTGATGTGTAGTAATCCTTTTGGAAGTAGTCATGGTCGAGTTGAATCTTCTCCAGCTTGCGAATTTGGCTGTCATTGACTTCAAACGCTGTGCATTCCTCGTCCAGTCTTCTTAATCGCTCTTGGAAGTTGCTTGTTGATGTCTTCCTTGATGCTGCATCCTTTTTATAGTTGCGGATGATGGTTTAGATCCGCTGACCAATCTGCTGCTGAGAAGTAACCAGTTCCGTAAATGAGCTCATGTTGAATTATTTTTTCTTGATGAAAAGATGATATTAACCAATCAATAAACTGACGATCACGTCGGGGTCACCAAAATGTTAATTTTACATACTTAGCATTTATGGTATTATGTATCATATTTTAAGTTCATTGGCTGTATGACCATGAACATGAGGTGAACAAAATACTTAGCATGCAATTTAATGTCTAAAAGGTGATCGTACTACAAAAAACAAACAAATTAACAAAAAATGCATAATAGACAAGAGTAACTTACAAACAGACTATATAATTGTAATAAAATACTTAAGAGTGCAACGAAACTAAAAATGCATAATAAGCAAGAGTTAATCAGAATTATAAGGACAAAAGAATAAAACCAAAATAATAAATTTATAAATAAAAAACTATGTTAATTATAAACACATTTGTTGTTGTTTTTATTGATTTTAAAAAGAGATGATCAATGTATGTTGCCGTATTTCTCTTTAAATCTTTACGGGTATTCTCATTGACCAAACATTGCAGCCCATTACTGCTTAACATATTTAAGTATATTGTTGTTGTTGCATTATTTTTGGAAATATCAATATTTACATCTCCCACAAGTAATATTTCTTGCTTTTTATTTATATTGTTTATCACCGTATCAAGTTTGCTTATAAACATCGGGACGCTTAAGTGAGGGGGACGGTAAACGGATGAAAGAGATTTGTACGTACTGCCTAGAGAACGCTCTTGTTAGTAGCATTTTTATTGCGAAGAGATAATGAAATAAAATAAATTCAGTGAAGTGCGACTTTGACCGCGCACGGAGGGTTCCGTACGGGCATGAGATATGTAATTCAATACGAACAATATAAACATAGTTTTGGCATTTTTTTCGTTTTTGGGTTTTTTCGGTTTTAAACGTTTTTTTATTTTGGGGTTTTTTGAAGTTATTGGCACTTTCTGAGTTTTGGCACTTTTTGTCACCTTTTGGCGATTTTTTTTTTGGTTTTTGAAGTTTTTTTAATTTTAGCAATTTTTATTATTTTGGCGTTTTTTTATTTTGGCGATGTTTTTTCGTTTTGGCGATTTTTTTTAATTTTGGCGATTTTTTTTCATTTTGGCGATTTTTTTCACATAAATAATTATTTTGGTTTTGGCGCATTTTTCGCGTTTTGGCGATTTTTTTCGGTTTTTGGCGTTTTTTTCATATTGGCGATTTATTTTCATTTAAACGATTTTTCGAATTTGGCGATTTATTTTATTGCTAGAATTTTTTTTTTTTAATTTTGTCGATTTTTTTCAGGTTTTTGGCTACTTTTTTCAGTTTTGGTGATTTTATAATTCTCGGATTTTTTAGTTTTACCGTTTTTGAAAATTTCAAGAGTTTACCTCTTGCGGTTTCCAAGATATAGCAAGTTGTCAAAATTACATAGTCAAAATTGCATTAAATGATGGACCACCCTTTAATTTAAATTTTTTAATATTTTAATGTTTATTGTTGTAGTCTATATAAAAATGCACTAATTTTACAAATTTCAATAGTCAATACATACAATTGTATGTATATTACATGAGATTTTAACATTTTCGTCGCTCGTTTTGGAGCACCCTCTAATTTCTAATTCTCATGTATTTGTTGTTGTAGTGGCCAATGTGCTACATACTCTGTCCATATTTCAGGTCCGTAGCTCTTACGGTTCCTGAGAAAATTCCGTGTGACGGACAGCGTAGCGAAAACAATAGGGTTCCTTTTTTCACCTTTGATGTACGGAACCCTAAAAAGAAAAAATATATGTAAATATGCAGAAAAAAGAACAGTTATTAAATCAGGTACTCTAAAGTAGTCATATTAATACATTTAGTTTTTGATAAATGTTCATCAAATATGATTAATGCATCTTCCAATATTTTTTTAACAAACATAATTGCTGCATCTTCCCCAAAGTAATACCTATGTATATTATATTTTTTTAATGCTATACTTAACATAGTAGCTCAAAGCACAAGGAATATGCTTTTGAATTATTTTTTCTTCAACTCTTTCTAAAATTTACTCAAAATCAGCATAAATTTATAATAAAATATCCATCTGTTTCTGGAAGTTTTGCAGCTCTTGAAGGCATCTTCGCGCTCACGAATTTTAACGACTTTCTTTAAACAAATGTTCTGTGATGCTTATACAATTATTAATCATGATTATGAATAAACAGGTATTACAAAAAAATACTTTAGCTGCGTGTGCTGTAATGCTAGATCGTAAAAGGTACAAATTGAAAAATTTATATACCTTGGAAAAAATATACAAAAAAATTAAAATATTTTTGTTTGAGTTAATATTTAATTATAATTTTTCGAACTTACTTTTTTTCTATATTTATAATTTGAACGGGCTAAAGTTCGTATCGCTTTTTAAGCCAAATTACATGTGATAATTATAAATAGACAAATAACACTGAAGTTAGTTGTATATATTCTGACCAACACATAGTTGATTGGAACGTGGGCCTGTTGCAAAAATTAAAGTAATATATTTAATGGTAACAAACCGAAAAAGTTTGTGTTATATAAGCAAAAAATAAGCAAAAATAAGCAAATCAACTAACATCTACATTATTAGTAAAAATAAACGACAGTGGGAAGACTGTTGTAAATAAGAGATTGTAAATTTGAGCTTTCATTACAAAAAGCTTTCAGCAAATTAAAATACGATGAATCAAAACAATTTACATATTCCATTTGCATAAAAGTTACGTATATAAAGCAGAAATCTTCATCAACTGATACCACACATGCCTATTTTACAGTGAGTTCTGAAGCTCTTAATGAAAATAATAAAAATAAAAAATCTGATGATAGACTTACTACTAGTTCTGAAGCTCTTAATGAAAACGAAATAAATAAGAAACCTTATTATAGACTTTTTTAACGGAAAATCCACTTTTTCGTCAGCGATCAACTTCGCTTTTTTTAATGCCAACTAGTCATTCCTTAACATTACCGTTGCCTAGTACTTCTACATTTAAATCAGCGATATCATGCGCTTCTGGTTCGTGGTCATCACTTAACCAAGTTTTCTCTGAAGTTAAGAGCAGCCCAAAACCCAAAGAACAAGTTTGAATGGACAGATATATAACTGTGGGCGAAGCCCAAAGTCTTCGAAAATTTAATCTGCTCCAAAAATATCTAGGGATAAATGCGCATCCTCTTTTAACCGTCAAAGTCGTTTTCAAATATTGCAAGATGACAACAACGAACCCGATGTATCCACGAACAAAACATCCAAGTCGCTCTTATTAGAAAATTAATCTCGGTCATTGGTGAGAATAAATTTCATATCGTTTTAGTAAAACGCTGGCCCAAACTCCGGTGTGATACTAAAAAAAGTAACTTGTGAATTTTTTTTTTTGATTTATGTTGAAAAGGCGATATGGTTGTATGTATATCACAATATTTAAGTAAAGAGAATTGAACTGGATTGAAGCGACAAATAAAGGGAAGGAAGATTTTATTTTTTTTTAATACATATATTTATTTATTGTATCTTCAAATAAGAACTAACAATAAGTGATCAAATCTTAAAGCTAAAATATAATTCTTTAGCCCGTCCAGTGTCGGCCAAAACTTAGTGATAGTTTAAATAATACAAAGTAGTGATAATCAAAAAGGAAAATTAAATGTATTTTCAAGCATTCCCATCTAGAGTGTTGAGTAAAATAGCCCTTGTGTCCCTCTTTTTTAGGCGGATGTGTCCAGTAAAGTTCAAAATATTACGAGCAAGCGGATTAGGATGTGACTCGAGTTTTGTTAAGTATTTGCCTGCGTATCTTGCAATTTCTTCAGTCACTAGTGGCATATTTAAATCACGATGTATTGTTGAATTCTTAATATACCATGGAGCAGATGTTATTAACCTTAAAATTTTGTTTTGTCTTCGTTGAATTCTCTCTACATTGCAAGCTGAAGCAGTGCCCCATAACTGGATACCGTAACACCATATTGGCTTTTAAAGCGACTTGCATATTAAAAGTTTGCAAAGCGACTTGTATATTAAAAGTTTACAGTCCAGACTAAGTGTTGAATTTTTGCCAATCAACCAATGAATTTGAGATAACTTAAGTTTCATCTGAGTTAGCTTAAAGTCAATATGATGTTTCCATGTGGGCCTTCGATCTAGGTGTATACCAAGGTATTTCACTTGGGAATGTTGAGGAATATTTTGATTCTTGATTCGAATGGGGGAACAAGTATCTCTTCTTAGGGTAAACGTTGTATGGACACACTTTTGTGCATTGACTTTAATTCTCCATAAGTTCAACCAGATTTCCAACTGTGTAATATGTTCTTGAAGATATCGGGAAGCCTCGTGCGGGTTTTTGTGCACACTAAGGCAGGCTGTATCATCGGCAAACGAACATGTATTGATATTGCTGCTCAAAAGCATATCACAAGTATAAATCAAATACAAAACTGGCCCCAGTATGCTCGCCTGTGGCACACCGGATGATATAGATTGGGGTAGACTCATGAATTCTCCTTCCATAATCGTAAACTTTCGGGTAGTTATGAAACTTTCTAATAGATTCAGAAAATTTATTGGTAAATATGATTTAAGAAGTTTATTATTCGACATATTGTCATAATTATATTTTAATTTGAAATTTATTTGCTTGTGGTTTAGCTTGGTCTATATACGTATTTCATTAAAATAAAATGTAGGTTAATTGCAGTAAGTTTTTGTATGGCCATATTCTTGGCAATTATGGCACTGTACAGGACCTGAACGTTTACGTGGCTCTTCAACTGTGATTTTTCGGTGTAACAGAAACTTTACGCTATAAATTAGATGGGTTTCATTTTTTTCAATTGTATGTTATTCGGCTCCAGTTCAATGCGAAATAGGGGTTGGGCGACCTTTTCTCTGTTAAATATATTAGTAACATTTTTTACCTTAAATCCTTGGTCTAGAAGGGCACATTTTACTTCTTCGGGCTCAACATATGAATCTATGCCCTTTAGTACTATTTGTAGGCCTTTAGCACTCTTAAGTTGGTATGTGTAAAAGTTTATTTTATTTTTTTCAAATTCATTTACAATTTTTCGGAAATTGTTTTCATCATATATTTGGATTTTAGTTTCATCAATATTACCTCGTTTAATTGGAATGACGTGAAAAGTATTTTCACCAATGGTCGACAGTAGTTTTGTTAGAAGCGCGTTAGAATTTTCTTCCCTCACATATATAGGTGGTGGCTTAAAAGACTTCTGAGATGATGAAGCGGTCTTGTCGTTATCGTCTTGCAATAATGAAAAACGATTTTGGCGATTCGTGGATGATGCGCTGTTATCCCTAGATATCTTTGGAACAGATGAAATTTTAGAAGAATTCGGGTTTCGCCCACGCTTTACCACGGTTATATATCTGTCCATTCCGACTTATACCTTTGGTTTTGATCTACTGTTATCTGAAGTGATAACTTGGTTAGGTGATGAACAGCCCTAAGCGAATGATTTCAATGGCGTAAGTGACGAAGTACTAGGCAACTGTAATGTTAAAGAATCACTAGTAGGCATTGGACAAAGCGAAGTTGATCGCTGTCGAAAAAGTGGATTTGTTGTTAGAAACAGTCTATCATCAGATTTTTAATTTTTATTGTTATCATTATGAGCATCAGAACTCACAGTAGAATAGGCATTTCTGCCGTTATAACTCACTTCACATTTATTTGTTTTTGAGGTACTCATATAGAGTATTCCTCAAGGGCACTTTTGTTTGTTTTTTTTATTACGGTTTTTTTTTGTTATTTATGACTATGTAAAAAATATTAACAAAGCAATTAAAGCTTATTTATCAAAGTTAATAATATGTATTACGAATATTTTTTTTATGATATGCAAGAGATGGCAGATTCCTCTCCAGAAGGCATCTCGCGAGAAAACGGCATTCACAGTCCCTGGTCGGCCATTATACCAGTTTAAGGTAATTCCATTCGGCTTGTGTAACGCCAGCCCGAGACTGTGTCGCTTGATGGACCGAGTGATACCATCCAGATTAAGAGAATTAGTTTTCGTTTACATTGACGATCTGTTGGTTTGCTCACCGGATTTGGACTCGCATCTTAAACATCTTTCAAAAGTGGCGAATGTTCATCAAATGCAGGCTTGGCGATTAATTTAGAAAAGTCAAAATTTTGTCAGAAAGAGGTCACATATCTGGGATTTATTATAGGTTAAAGTGAGCTGCGTACTGACCCAAGGAAGGTACAGTCCATGCTAGACTTTCCGGCTCCAAGTAGCATCAAGCAGCTGAGACGATTTCTGGGAATGTGCGGATGGTACAGGAGGTTTCTTCCAAATTTCGCTACCATTACCGCTCCGATGACAGACTGTTTGAAAAAGGAAAAGGCTTCGCTATGTCGGAAGAGGCGCTACAGGCTTTTGACAAATTGAAACAGGAGTTGACGTCACCTAAGGTGCTATCAAACCCAAATTTTAAAAAGCATTTCTTTCTGCAGTGTTACGCATTTAGGACAGGAATTGGTAGCGTGTTATTCCAGCTTGATGACCAGGGCAATGAAAGCCCAATCGCGTACATGTCGCAGAAGCTTAATTCCGTTAAAAAAAATTATACCGTCACCGAGCTGGAATGTCTTGCAGCCGTGGCCAGTGTGCAAAAGTTTCGTCCATATATTGATGGTGTCCCTTTTACGATAATAACGGGCCATATGAGCCTCAAGTGGCTCATGGGACAGAAAGACCTGGCGGGTCGACTCGCCCGGTGGAGTCTCAAGTTACAGTCGTTTACTTTTGACATTGTTCATAGGAAAGGCACTGCGAATATTGTCCCTGAGGCGCTTAGCCGTGTGTATGTGGAAGAGATTGACAGAATTAGTAAGGGAACTGAACTAGATTTGCACTATCCAGAATTTCAGGAAGCGGAGTATTTGGATTTGATCAATCACATAGCAACTAATAAAGACGTGCTCCCAGATCTGAAAAGTGTAAATGGGCTGGTGTTCAAAAGAACTAAATTTCGGAAAGATGAGCATAGCGAGAACTTATGGAAGATATGGGTTCCGCGAGGTCTTAGAATACATTTGGTACGGGAAAACCATTGTGATAGTTCGGCCGCTCATGGAGGAATGGGCAAAACGCTTGAGAGAGAAGTATTATTGGCCAGGTATTGTCGCTGACGTAAGGTCGTTTAACTCCTCCTGCGAAGTATGTAAATGTACAAAGCCACCAATACGATTTCTCGACCCCCCATGGGGCAGCAAATAATTTCAGAACGCATTTTCCAAAGGCTCTATATTGATTTTTGTGGACCATATCCCCGTACCAGACAGGGAAATAGTTATGTATTTGTTGTTCTAGATCATTATTCCAAATTTGTGTTCTTGAAGCCCATGCGGACTGCCACCGCAAAGGAGGTAGTTAGTTACCTGGAAAACGAAATTTTTCATGTTTTTGGCATTCCCGAAGTAGTTGTTTCGGATAATGGACGCCAGTTTATCTCAGATATTTTCAATGGTCTGCTAAATAAATATGGAGTCAAGCACATGAAGACAGCTGTATATGCGCCTCAATCTAATTCTTCCGAACGGGTTAACCGATCTATGCTCGCAATTATCCGCGCGTATATAAATGCACAAGACCAGAAAACGTGGGATACACATGTCACGAAAGCAGCTTTCGCACTCAGAAGTTCTTTACATGAATCCATCGGAATCTAGCCGTATCGTACGGTGTTCGGCCAATCTATGGTTCAGCATGCAGATACGTACGAATTACTCAGAAAGCTTGCCAGCGTTGACGAACCACAGACCGAGGTGTTACCAAAAGACGCCAAACTACAACTTCTGAAGCAAAAGATTTCCCAAAATTTGAGACAGGCGTATGAAAAAGGCAAAAGAATTGATGATTTAAGAGCTAGAAATGTGAGTTTCAAAGTGGGACAATGTGTATATAGGAGAAACTATAGGTTGAGTGATGCTATAAAATAGTAAAATGCCAAGTTGGCACCGAAATATCTTAAATCTGTTGTGCTGCGGGTAGTAGGAAACTCTTTATATGAATTGGGGGATTGTAGTGGCAGGCCAGTCGGGATATATCATGCAGAAAATATCAGAATTTAAATAAGAAGAGGTCAGTATTACTCGGTAATTAATATAAATACAGGTATTGGTGGAAGATGTATTGGCAATGTAGAGCATGAGACATTCAAAGGCCCCAAGTTTAGCGCGGACCTCAAGTTCAATTTTTGTAAAAGACAACAATTCTCTAATACTACGCTTTTCAAGCCAACCAACCTTCAAGGTCGTTCGATTGACTTGCCCTGTTGCGATAATAATTTTGGCAGGACATGACATCTAGTTAATAATAAGAATTAATTTCAAATACTCAAAAATTATATACATGCATGTGTACATATGTATATAATAAATAAAATTAACAAAAATTAAATGAAAGAAAGGCAGTAATAATGAGATGGAATTAATATTGTATATGTATAAATGAATAATAATGTAAGTGAAAGTATTATCAAATAATGTAATCGCATACATATATGTATTTCTCATAAGTCATAGACACATATTGTACAATCATAAGTATATGCATGTAATGTCAAACAAATTTGAATATCGCGACGAGTTAATAATGTTTGTTTAAATTTTAGAATCCGTTAAAATCCTTTATTGTTATGACAAGTGTAAAATGGGGTCACCTTGTGGGGTTAAAGAAACTGGTTGCAGGCACTTCCACGACACTTTGACATTTTAACTTTGGCTAAAAATAGCGAGTTGAATGCTCGTTACTTGGATTTTGTTCTTTCCGGCAAGAAATAGAAACCACGGGTTAGAAAAAAAAAGAAAGAGAAATAAAAATGGATTAAAAGAAAAGTCCCTGTAACAAATATTTCAATTAAAAGGGTATAAAAACCAAACTAAACATCCCATAAGAATTATCGCATTTACCTAGTGGTAGTTCTGCTGCGACTTGGCTAAGAATTAGGGAAGAAAGCAAACTTAAGAAAGCTGAAATAAGCTCAATAGCAGCCACTATTACACGAGACTCAAATGATCAACGACCGTACATAAAAATTACTATAGAAGGTTTTAAGTTGACGGGTATGCTCGATAGCGGGGCAAGCGTAAGTTGTTTTGGCAACGGGGCTCTGGAGCTGGCGGAAAAACTGGCTCTTAGTATGCAACCGCTAGATAACGAAATTAAAACGGCAGATGGCACTGTACAAGCTATAGTAGGAAAAGTAGTTACAATGGTCACTTGGAGAGGCAAATTTATATTTATTTTTACTTGGTACATAGTCTACTGCAACAACTTTACCTCGGCATAGATTTTTGGTACGAATAGATTTTTGGTACGAATACGGTATCTAGCCTAGAATCGAAGAGATGAGTTTTGTAGGGGAAAGGGAATTTCATCTTAGCACTATGCAACGGGAACAGTTAGAAATGGTGAAGAATTTGTTTCCTTCATATTTGAAGTTAGGTTTAGGCAGAACCCATATTATGGAACATGTTATTGAAGTTTTCGACGAAACCTTGCCGGTGAAACAGAAATATTATCCAATGTCACCCCTAAAGTTAGAAAAGGCATATAAGGAGGTAGATAGGATGATTTCACTGGACGTAATTGAGGAGAACAATAGCGCGTGGAGCTCGCCTATATTCGTTGTAGAAAAGCCGGAAAAATTCCGTTTATGTATGGACCTGAGGAAGTTGAATGAAAAAACGAAGAAGGATGCTTATCCGGCCCCCCATGTGGAAGGAATCTTAAATTGCCTCCTAAACACGTTTTATATTACCAACCTTTATTTAAAAAATGCCTTCTGGCAGATTCCTCTCCAACAGGCATGAAATGATGTGAGTTTAATATTGGATGATTTAATGTTTTGCAAATTATCAAAAGACATATGAATTAATGGAAGGAAAACTGTTAAGTTTAATAGTATATGAATTAACGTTATATGAAGCAAGCTTGCTACGGATAGTAGCAAAGTATTATTATTACTATTAGCAATTTATCACGAGAACTAATCAAAAAGATGTTAAGTAACATCGTTATGGATAGCTAAAAGTGAACGATGTGTGTGTATGTCGACGGATCAAACTGAACAGACGGATAATGGATTGTTGAGCGAAGGAGCACTTAGAAACCAGACGGACGACGGAGTAGGGGCTGTAACTTTATTTCAATGAAGGTTGACACTTACAGCACGGTTGGGAGGGATAGTCAGGGCTGCATATACCATCTAGGCGGCTCACAAAATGTTGAAGTTCTCGGAAAATAGAATTTGTATAGGGGTACCAATTAATTGTGTATTACGGCGGACGCATATAATATAGCCACAAGAATCCACACACTTCCGACGAGCTAGGTCGTGCTTTTATGCAAGCGTACCCGTGTACTAGGATGTATGTTAACAAGAGTTAAGTCCGCGCGTAACAATCTTCTCTAGTTAGCGGTGTGATTACCTGCACAGTAACTACATTTTTTTTTCTGCTGGAACATTAGGTTTCGTACAACCAGCAGTACTGTGCAATTAACAGTAGATAACACTGTAGTATATAACTGAAGGTAAATTGCAGTAAGTTTTAGTGTGGCCGTATTCTTGACAATTATGGCACTGTACGGGTCTAGAACGCTTGTGTGGTTCTTGATCTGTTATTTTTCGGTATAAGAGATATTTTAAATTATAAATTGGATAAGTCTAATTTTTTTTTAAATTTTATATCGTTTGGCTCAAGTTCGACGCAAAATAGAGGTTGAGGAATATTCTCCCTATTTATTATATTAGATAAATTTTTTACCTTAAATCTCTGGAGGACGAGTGCATCTTTTATTTCCTCGGGAACAACATAATCTATGCCCTTCAAAACGATCTGCAAGCCTTTAGCTCTCCTAAGCTGATATGTGTAAAAACTTTTTTACTTTTTTCAAATTCAGTAATCATTTTGCGAAAATCTTTTTCTTCATAAATTTGAATTTTAGTTTCACTGTCACATGACTTAAAGTTTGGGGATTTATATCTCAAAAAATTAAATTTTAATCACAAATAATTCATAGGCAGGCTTAAGTTCAGTAATTTCAATTTTTATTGAATGAAATATTTTTTATTAATTAATGTGAGTTTCTAAAGAAGAGAAGAAAAATTAAACTTAGACTTTAAGCTGGGGAGTAGTTAGTAACTGGCGGTTCAATGGCAATAAAAATTGTCAAATTTGGGTAATTAACGTCAAAAATTTTGTAATTTATGGGAAAATTTTAAAATAATGTCAAAGGTGTGAAGTGACGAGGGTCAGTTCACTTCGAGGGTATGTTGGCGCGCATGCTTTGTTTGTATGTATGTTTAAGATTTTTGTTTTAACCAAAGGTGTGAAGGTGTGAAGGTATTTTCGTTAGCGCGCATGCTTTCTATGTATGTATGTTTAAGATTTTTATTTTAACCAAATGTGTGAAATGACGAGGGTACTCGATGGTTTTTAATAATTTTTTAAAATGTGTGCAACGTCTTTCACGTTTTGTTTTTTTATAGGGAAAGCAATACCACACAACAAGAAATAATTTCAAAAATGACAAACGTTGACACTAGTACACACAGTTCCGATGTTACAAAATATTGGGTAGGGTTGTTGACGTAATATGTAGCCATAGGGATTTGTAGGTGTGTTTGTCTGTAGGAGTTTAAGGCTGGTCGTGATTTGAGGTGGGTGAGGATTTTGTTGAGGTAGATTGATTGTGTGTATGTATGTATGGCTGTGAGAATTTAAGATGATTGTGATTTATTATAGACGATATGTTCTTGTTATATGTAGCCGTGGGAATCTATATGTACATATATATATATATCTGTGGGAGTTTAAGACCATGCATAATTCAGGTAGGTGAGAGTGTTCTGTTGTTGAGATTAATGTTATATATTGTATATGTATGTATGTATGTATGACCATAGGAATTTGTGAATGTATATCTGGGAGGATTTCAGGCTGGTCTTGATTTGTGAGGGCGGAGTGTTGTTAAAATTTTCTTGGATTTTTCTTAGATGAATCCTGCTATGTGTGTGTGTATGCATGTGTATATGAGTTTCTCGTGCTGGTATTTATATGTAGGTAGCAATAAATTGTTTTCAATATCGACATTTGGTACTATAAAATACTATCATATATCTGAACTTCCCTAATCCTAGTATGTTTTTATACTTACGATTGCTTTATATTTTTTATGCTTAAATTTCTCTCGCGTTAAAGTCTGCCTTTGAGAAATTTGTTTATATTACAGATTTTGTTTGTTTAACTACATCCACCTTCTTTGACTGGACGACTTTTCGACACACAGAAAAAAAGACCAACTTAAAATCAGTAAAAACCATGTTGAATTAATAAGAAACATTAGCGAAGATTTAGTCATATTGAAATTTCTTATTTCAATATGGAAAAATATTAATTTACGGTATTCATTTATTAAACTCATTAGTTTTTAGGTATCTCAACATACATTTTCTATTATTGAATTAATATGACGCATTCTTATTTTTACGCAACATAATTTCCTTGAGTGAAACCTAACCGAATTTATGCTTAATATATTTTCATGATGTAGATATGTATGTAAAAGTGATTGTTAAGATCTAATAAATACTTGAGCATTGATAAGAAATTTGATATGTATACATACATATCTACAAATTGATTTTATGTTTGCATGTATGTATGTATGTACATACAAATAAGTGTTTATATCAATCTTTGAATACATATTTTTTCGTCATGTCATGTCTTTTGTTGTTGTTGTTGTTGTTGTTGTTGTTGTTGTTGTTGCTGCTGCTGATGTTGCTGTGTATATATGTGAAATATCTTCAGCTTTTTTATTTGAAATTAAAAAAAACGTTGTTTTAATTTTCATTTGCATTTACTTAAAAGTTTGCGAGGATTTTCTATTTTAAGTAAAGCTGAATTCCTGAAGATACATACTCTAAAGTAATAGTAACTATAAAAGAAATATTTGCTATATTTAATTTAAATTAGCTTAAAGATGATTCAGCCTATATACCTAGTCAACGTTAGAAATTTTTGGAGGGTGTACATTGCAAAACCTTTCAAAAATTTATAAACATTTTTAAATGAAACTGATTCAGCACCTCCAGCTTTGGTGATGACAGTTTTTTTGTTAGCCAGTTTGCTTGGTTTAACTTTTTTTTATTTTTTGATAAACATTTAAAATCAAAGGGGAGTTTTATAATGAAATTGTTATTTTCATAATTGATGAAAACAAACGCTACTTTTTTTCCAATGAAATCAATTGAATTACTTTTGAAACCTTAGTTCTCTATAAAATTTATGTTTATTTTACACATGGCTTAATTTATAAGACTTTAAAAATTTGTCCTTCGGTGGTTATATATTCTATTATACAATTATGAATAAGAATGCAGTAAGCTGGTGTCTTTGCTTACTGTTTCAAATTAAAATTTTATTCAATTGGTCTCCTATTGAATAAAAGGAGCTTTTTTTCTTAAACCCTGATGCAGTTAGAAGCGCTGGAGATTCCTTCATACTTATATGTAACAGCTTTTTTGGAATTTTAGATACATATAATATAGAATTGAATAATATTTCTTTTTGATTTTTATGTTAAGAAGTATAGATATGAATGTACTTTTAAATTAGTTAAACCATAATAAACAAACTAATTTTCTTCTTGAATAGCGATCAACAGAAAATAAAGTCGTTTTCTAAGAATTTAAATCTACTCTCTTGGTGGTTTCTGTAGTATAGAGTAACCGCGTATACTACACGAATTAATTAATTATGGATAATACGATATATATTTATTTTATGAAGGCTGATCGTCGTTAGCTTTTATTTGATGTTCTAGAAGACACGATTTTTCTCATTTTATTAAAGTTCAGCTTATTGTATTCATATTTTTGATATCTTTAATTTAATTGTGCTTTGTGTGTCTGTTAGCAGACTGTACGTATCAGTTAGTCAGTCACTCTTTATTTTTATTTATTTTTCCTTCTAATGTGTCACTAATTTTTGATTTTACTACTTCAAATAGAGAACATGTACATATATAATTTTTAAAAGTATACATATACATACATAAATATATGTATGTATGTATGTTAAAATTAGTTCGTATACAAGGAAATACATGTTTAGTAATCAACTATTCTAGAAAATCGGTCATAAAGAACTCACTTACCTCCACCAGCAAGCAATTTACCATAAGTATTTGCATAAAGTGCCAGAAACATTGGAATATTTATGTTTGGGAGAATTTTACCTCAAGTGTTTCAACATGAGGTTTACTTGCTGACACCTTGAAGTAATTCTTGTTAACTAGACTTGTGCCATTTAGTTCATTTCAGTGACCGGTCAGTATAGTTCATTATTTATAAATGAACTAGTTCGTTCATTTAGTTCAATCGCTCTTTTTAGTTTAATGAACTAGTTAGGTCGTTTTAGTTCAATGATTGTACATCAACAATTCTACCTACATACATGTGTATGTATGTATGTTGTGGTCTTTAACAATATTAAAAGCACGGATTCTGTGATTAAAAAAGTTTACGAAAACTAAAATTAATTAATTAATTAATAAATTTGCTTTATAAAGGGTTTATAATATAAACTTTATATGCAAAACAAATTAAGTTTGAATTTTTTTAGAAATCTCATAAATCCAAAATATTTTGTGTGTTCGTGTGTTTTCTTGTTTATTATTGCATTTGTGGTAGTAGTAGCCAGCAAGAACAAAATGAACATACATACATATATACATACATACATATGGATGAGTATAGAAGCAAAGCACAATAAAAAGGGAAAGCAAAACGTTGAAAACATTTAGTTCAGTTTGTGTTAGTTCATTTTGTGTCTCAGTTCCTAGTTCAAAAATTGAACTAGTTCAAAAATTGAACTATTGAGCGTAAAACAATTGAACTAGTTCACTTAGTTCAAAGTACTGAATCGTTCATTTGAACTAGTTCGTTCATGAACTACACAAGCCTTTCACTTAAAAAAGGTGCTCTCACCATCAATCATACCCTATACAACACATTCATGAGTTGTATTGATCCAGATACAATAGCTGTCGAATTCATTATTAAAAAAGAGTTTTTTATCATCATCTAACAGTTTTATTCATATTTTTTTCTTAGCATGCATGCCTTAGCATGCTTCTATCGATAATGACGCGAGAGTTCGAGATGTAGTGGTGTTTCAAAAATCTATACTATTAGATTTTACGAATTCACTCTTTTGTATTTTTTGCATAGTAGATACATGTATACATATGTAATTCATTTGCAAAAATTTTATGACGTGAGGAACTTTTTTAATTATACATGCCCCGACATGCTTTAATTTTTTCAGTAAATTTATTTGATACTCATACCGATAAAGATATAAAGTAATATCTGTTTAGATTGCATTTTATAATTTATGCATGCTTCAGCATGCTTCTTATTGAAGTCCATATTTATTCACTAAATTTGTTTCATAATCATTTATACACCTCTACATTCTTAAAGAATGGATACCAAAGTACACTTTCTTTAGTTTATTTATTTTTTCTAAAGATCTGATAGATAAAGAAATGAACAAAGTAAAGATCTTTTATAATAGGCCCATATTCGTATTTTAAAATTTTTTGTTTGGAGCTTTCAAAATGGAAAATGTACATCTTTTACTATAAAAACTAATAATAAGATGTGTTGCTGAATATTACACTGTGTTTTACTTCATTTTGAACGCTTAAGTTTTCACAATATTTCATACTTACCAACAAGTTTAGAGAATTACAATACATTAAGTTAATTATCTTTCCTAAGACCTATCATTCTTAATCAATTATTCAAAAACAAGAAAAACTAGAGTTTTCCTTTCTAATTTTATTTTTATATAGAAACATTTTATCATCTTCAAATTACTGTATACTATATTTAGCATTTTTTTCTTGAACTTTTCTATTTTATACATTAAGTAAGTCTTTATATATCAACCCACTTATATGAATGATTAATGATAAATTCTTTTCACATCATTTCTTTTAATAATCCATTAAATCATTGTACTATTGATGTTATATTAAGTAATGTTAAATCCTATATTTGTGAATGAATTTTCCAAAGTGTTTTTTAAAAAATTCTTTACCATCATCTGCTTTTAAGTTTTTTGGTATTCGTACCAGTTCAAAAATATTTTCCATTACCTTGGTTTTTTAGAGTGCAGCCTTTATTTTCAACGATACTGACCATATAAAATTTGAGAACGTGACAATTACAGCCTACAACAATCAATAATTTATATTTTCTGTAGTATAGTCCCCAATTTCAACTAAATCAGCTTACCAAATATCATCCATTTCTTTCATTATATTTCTACAATACACAATCAATTTTAGATATTGCTTATAGAGTTGGTTTACTAAATTTCATTGATATTGAGTGGTTTTCTAGATCTTTTGGAGTGTTGTGGCCTACTTGATACCCTTTCAGCTATTTATACTAATATCTACTTAATTTTCCAATCTATTCATTATCAATTCCATTCAATATGTCTTTCAAAACATGCTTTCATTTCTAGAATGTCTTTTTAAATTTTATAACTCTCTTTTATGCCTAATTTTTTCACGTTGTAGTACATCAATTTGCATTTAAACATTCTAGAATATTAATGCCTTAAGGCATATTATTAAATTGTCATTTAGTTTGTCGATTTCAGTTTCTAGAAACAATTTTCTGATAACATCGTTCTCCGTCAGTGAACGATGACGACTCTGTATGTATACATTAGTAGTAATTAAAATCTTTTTATAGATTTCGAGTTCAAATTTATCATAATATTTTGGTATTTGATGAAAAATTAGAGAAAATACTCCTGGTGCAACTTTCAATATATTTGATAATCGAACGAGTGGTGGAAGTTTCACTCCCATATATGTCAATGATAACGCCAGCAGCAACAACATCAGTGCGAATAATAGCACCAACATTCAATTCACATTGACGAATGTCACAAACAAGAACCAAGAGGAAGCAGTTTATACAGTATCAAATAATGTCGTTTTCAGTCAGCTGCAAAATTCAAATGCAACTACCGACTCTTCGCTGTTCAATCTCTCGCAATTAGATGACCTGGTGCCACTACAAAACTCGGACGAATTAAAAATTTCTAACCTTTCAATATCCACTTAGTTATATACGAGTATGTTTCTGCATATGTACATGTTATGTATGTATGCAGAAATAAAATGTTTTAAATTTACTTTTTAATTAAATCAACACAATTAAAATAAGAATAATGTCAGAGCGTTTTGATCAAAAATTTTTATTGTAGGCTACTTCCGGGTCAATTGTGGTTCCAGTGCGATTTACATACACATGTACACATACATATGGACGTATATAATCTGTCACTGTTGGAAGCTGCAACTTCATAGGCTTGGATGGTTGAGCAGATGTTTCCATGAGACCATTACTGAAATCGGGAAGAGTAAACTATAGGTTATCGAAATTCGGCGTCTTAATGACGGATAATAGGGTCCATTCTGGGTGCAATTGGGGGGAGTATATTACTTTTTTCATGGGCTATAGAATGGGAATCACAATGGACCCAATTGGGTCTCCGAGTGCAGGTGCGGTATTGCACCATCCTTATTAACCTAATTTATCGAAAAATGCAAAAACTTCGCTTTCAAAAAAATAATCAGTTAGGTCCTTTCTAAATTAACGTAACAATATATGTATGTATGTTTAACTACAAATTATGTGCGAAAACTAATAAAATATTTGGAAATAAATATTATATAACTTCAGTAAAAAAACAACATTTTTAGTAAAAACTTCATCGAGTTTGTTGTTGTTGTTTTTTAATGGTCGCGAAAAACTTTGAATACAGTCCTTAATATTTTTCCATGCCCTACACGATTTTACTTTGGGAAGTATCACATTTGCAAAAAGTGCAAAGAGTGATACCACGGTTTGAATTGCTGGATTCAGAATAGCATCAGCACACAAATTTTGATGTACTTCGACTTCTGCTACCAGTATTTACTTGGTATAACAGAAATATAAAAGTTTTTTTTTTTAAATACATTTATTTATTTATTGTATCTTCAATTATGAACTAACAATAAGTATTCAAATCTTAAATCTAAAATATAAGTATTAGGCCTGACCACTGTCGGACATAAACTTAGTGATAGCTATAAATAATACATAAGTATCACTACTTAAAAAAAATATTTTCAAGCAATCCCATCTGGAGTGTTGAGTAAAAGAGCCCTTGTGTCCTTCTTTTTCAAGCGAATGTGGCCAGTAAAATTCAAGATGTTACGAGCAAGCGGATTAGGATGTGACTCGAGTTTTGTTAAATATTTGCCTGCGTATTTTGCTATTTCTTCAATCACTAGTGGCATATTCAAATCACGATGTATATTTGAGTTTTTATGTACCATGGAGCCGATGTTATCAAACGTAAAATTTTGTTTTGTCTTCGTTGGATTCTCTCGACGTTAGAAGCTGAAGCAGTGCCCCATAACTGAATTCCGTAGCACCATATTGGCTTCAAGAGCGACTTGTATAATAAAAGTTTGCAGTCTAGGCTGAGTGTTGAGTTTCTACCAATCAGCTAATATATCTGAGTTAGTTTAAGTTTCATTTGTATTAGCTTTGAGTCAATATGGTGTTTCCATGTAAGTCGTCGATCAAGGTGTATACCAAGGTATTTTACATGTGAATGCTGAGGAACAACTTGATTGTTGATTCGAATTGGGGAACAAGTATCTCTTCGCAGGGTAAATGTTACCTGAACACACTTTTGCTCGTTTACCTTAATTCTCCATAATTGTAACCATAGTTCCAGTTGTGTAATATGTTCTTGTAGATATCGGGAAGCCTCATGAGGATTTTCGTGCATACTTAGGCAGGCTGTATCATCGGCAAACGTAGATGTATGGATATTGCTGCTCAAAGGCATATCACAAGTATAAATTAAATACAAAACTGGCCCCAGTATGCTCCCCTGTGGCACACCGGATGATATAGATTCGGGCACACCCATGAATTCCCCTTCCACAACCGTGAACTTCCGGGTAGTAATGTAACTTTCTAATAAATTCACCAAATTTATTGGTAGATATGATTTTAATTTTAAAATTAGACCTTCATGCCACACTTTATCAAATGCCTGCGAAACGTCAATAAACAGTGCAGAACAGTACTTCTTTTCTTCAAATGTTCTTCTTATACATTGAACCAATCTATGCGTTTGTTCAATGGTGCTATGTTGACTTCTAAAACCAAACTGATGGTCTGGGATGCACCCACTACCAATTAGAATTGGGGACAATTTTGACATGAGCAGTTTTTCGAAAAGTTTTGACATTGTTTATAGCAGGCTTATTGGCCTGTATGATTCTGCCTTGGTCAGATCTTTGCCCGGCTTTGGAATCATTTTAACTTTGGCAAGCTTCCAGCTGTGGGGATAATACTCTAGTCGTAAAATGGCATTAAAAATTAATAACATGATTCTAATTACAATACGAAGCAATTTTATTAGCATTTGGTTACTAATTCCATCAATACCCGGTGCTTTCTTCGGGTTGAGTTCAGCAATTAAATTTTGTACATCACACATTTTAAATTTTATGGGTCGAGGGGGTAGCGCAACTACACTCGGGAAATCAACAACACCAGTACATGTGTTTGGGGTAAATACGGATTTTAAATGATTTGCAAACAAGATACCTTTTTCAATATCACTCCTGGCCCAAACTCCGGTAGAAGTGCGCAGATGTGGTTTAAACTCAACGGGTGTTTTAATTCTTTTCGCAGTGCGCCACAAAGTATAATTATATGCTGGTGTGACATCGAGATTTTCCAGATAGTTTTTAAGAGATGCAGTTTTTTCATATGCAAGCAGTTCTTGGAGTCTTTTAGTGCACTCTTTTAATCTAATTTTATTTTGGGGTGATCTGTGCTGTTGCCATTCTCTTCTAGCTCTTCTTTTTGCACATACGAGAAGTTCAATATCTGTAGAATATATTCTGTTAAACCCAGTCTGCGGATGGGATGAAGTGGCATGTTCAGCTGCCTGCTTAATATTTTCGTTAAGATTAGCAATATTAGATTCAATATCGTCATGAGTTCTTAGCTTAATGTTTTCAGTGCAATGACTACTAAGATATTTTTTGAATCGCAGCCAATTAACACGACTGACCATTTTCACATATGGGTGTGGTAGAGCACTTCTCAGTGGGCTACAGATTGTAACGATCGTGGGAGAGTGATCGGACGATAGATCTAGGGAAGCTTCGACGTGAATTAATTCCCTAGAAATATTTTTCATGACGCCAAAATCTATAATATCCGGAATTTTATGTATGTCAGTAGGCCAGTAAGTGGGCTCCCCACTCGAAATGACGTCCAAGCCCATTTTTGAAATTGTGTTGAACAACGCTCGTCCTCTAGGTGTGATAAGACGCGAACCCCAGAAAGTATGTTTTGCATTATAGTCTCCAGCTGCTACGAAACAAGGGCCAAGAGATTTGTAGAAATCCTCGTATTGATCCTCAGTAATTGCGAATTTAGGAGGGGAGTAAATTGATGATATGACAAAATTTGTGCAAAAATTTTCGATACAAATATTCGTTGCTTGTAGATGTTCTTCACAAATGTTGTCAAGAATATAATGCTTGAGTCTTGACTTTATTAAAATTGCTGATCCCCCGCAAGCTCTTCCTCTTGGGTCCTTTAAATCATATAAAATGTAGCCATTAATTTTGAATAGACTTCTTGAAGTCAAATGAGTCTCAGAAACCAACATTATATCAATATTTTTTTTCGTGAGGAAGTGCTCAAGTTCATTTTTATGTTGGCGAATGCCGTTTGCGTTCCAGAAACTTATCTTTCACGTGTTCATGGCTTGTTAACTAATGCTTGAAGCAGTGTAGACTGCATTCGTAGCATTTCTTGCATCATGCTAGTCATATTTGTTGTAAAATTATTTATAGTTAGCACTAGATTCTCAATAGCAGCTTCAAGGCGACTAAAATTAAAGCTTGAGTTTGCATTCGTTGAATTATTTTGAGGCGAAATATTTTGTGTGGGAATATAACTAGTCTTAGCAGCAAAAGTGGCGGAGTAAGCGTTTGCTGTTTGTGCTGGAGCTAATTTAGGCTTTTGCCCCATAGTCTGTTTAACGAAAGAATAGACAGGACATCCTCTGTAGTTAGCGGTGTGATTACCTCCACAATTACTACATTTTTTTTCTGCTAGATCTTTAGGCTTAGTACAACCAGCAGTACCGTGCAATTCACCGCAGATAACACAAACTGAAGGTAACTTGCAGTAAGTTTTTCTGTGACCATATTCTTGACAATTATGGCACTGTATGGGTCCAGAACGCTTGTGTGGTTCTTCAACTGCTGTTTTTCGATATAAGAGATATTTCAAATTATAAATTGGATGAGTCTCGCTTTTTTTCAATTTTATATCGTTTGGCTCAAGTTCGACGCGAAATAGAGGTTGAGGAATCTTCTCCCTATTTATTATGTTAGATACATTTTTTACCCTAAATCCCTGGAGGACGAGTGCATCTTTTATTTCTTCGGGAGCAACATAGGAATCGATGCCCTTCAATACGATCTGCAGGCCTTTAGCACTTTTAAGCTGATATGTGTAGAAACTTTTCTTACTTTTTTCAAATTCAGTAATCAGTTTGCGAAAATCTTTTTCTTCATAAATTTGAATTTTGGTTTCATCAATGTTACCACGTTTTATTGAAACGATGTGAAATTTGTTCTCACCAATGACGGAAATTAAATTTTTTATAAGAGCGTTTGAATTTTTTTCTCTCAAATAGATTGGAGGCGGCTTGGATGTTTTGTTCGTAGATACATCGGGTTCGTTGTTGTCAACTTGTAATATTTGAAAACGATTTTGGCTGTTAATAGAGGATACGCTGTTATCCCTAGACATTTTTGGAGCAGATGAAATGTTCGAAGACTTTGGACTTCGTCCGCGCTTTACCACTGTAAAATATCTGTCCATTCCCACTTGGACCTTGGGTTTTGGGCTGCTCTTAACTTCAGTAAAAACTTGGTTAAGTGATGACCACGAGCCCGAAGCGGATGATATCGCTGAGTTAAATGTAGAAGTACTAGGCAACGGTAATGTTAACGAATCACTAGTTGGCATTGGACAAAGCGAAGTTAATCGCTGACGAAAAAGTGGCCTCGCCGTTACAAAAAAGTCTACTATCTTATTTAATTTGTTATCATTAAGGGCTTCAGAGCTCTCAGTAAGTCTATCATTAGATTTTTTATTTTTATTATTTTCATTAAGAGCTTCAGAACTCACAGTAAAATAGGCATTTCTGCCATTAGAACTCACTTCACAGTTATTTGTTTTTGAGGTACTCATATAGAGTATTCCTCAAGGGCACTTTTGTTTGTTTGTTTGTTTTTTTTTTGATTACGGTTTTTTTGTTTTTGTTAATTATGACTATGTAAAAAATATTAGCAATGCAAATAAAGCTAACAATAACAATATGTATTCCGAATATTTTTTCGTACAATTTTTTTTTTGTATAGTATGAAATAAAAACTCCGCTAAATCGACTGTTCACTATGAATGTACAACGAGAACAAACAACCAAGTGAATGAACTGGTTGTTGCTGCGTTAACAAATTAGTGCAATGTATGGGTACGAGGGTTGTTCAATTCTGATTCACAACAGGACTTCGATGAAACTTCAAAGAAGAAAAAGTGATAAGCTTAACAATAAAACTTACGTAGTGTGAACGGGGACTAACTATGTGGATCAAGTAATGCAGCAACATAGAAATTTATTACTGGGGGAGCATTTATTCTAGCACGAGAAAAAATGTATCCCTCTGTAAGATCCTCATGGACACATACATACAATATTAAAAATAAGATATATGCACACATACAACTAAACGAAATTATGGATAATTGTACCGCAAAATGTATCTCTTTCTAACACTATATCTATACCTCTCTGATACGAGCACACATAGATCCCACACTAAATATTTACACACACACTACATAACTTTTTGTAGTAGCAGAGCGAGTATGTATCCCAAGTGAAGAACCAACCTCTCTGATACAAGCACACATACGCTACATACATTTTTAGTAAGTGAGTATGTAGCCAATGGCGAACCTCTAAATACCTAATTTCTATGATCACAATATTTATTAATACCAAATACCGATCCTCTAAATCTCAAATTATGGGACCTTCATCTCTCTTAAATACAACAATATATAAAGTTAAACGCCCCCTCTCAATTACATACATACATAATCATATCTGACATCACAAAACATGACTTTACACAACAGACTAAGATAGAAAGAGATAGCTATAGTGTTAGAAAGAGAGTTTTTTCCCCAATTACCTATCTACTGATATTCCCATTTCAGAACTTTTATCTATTGACGAACGGCAAAGTATTAGAATTTTTGGGAAGGAGCTTACGGTGTTGTACTTTACCCTTGATCCTTCCCAAGCTGAAAACTTTGCACTTAACACAAGTTTTAATTCACAATTGGACGATTATAATAACGAAAATAATGTATTGTAACGAATCGAGTATATCTCCCGAAGAAGTTGCAATTTGTTTGGTACCATCTAGTGGTCTGCAATGTAGTACTAAAAAAAATTGATAATTCCTTACGAATGCATTTAATAAGTCGACAATGACAAATAGTGCGAAATAATTTCACATATTTAAGTTAATTTATTCAGTTTGGTATGTACGATGATGAGTAAGAAAACAAACATTGTATTTTTGTTAAAAGTGATCGATAAAGTTTGATACCGAATTGTGAATTGACTTTACGTAACTAACAGGTCAAGTGAACAAAATACATAATTTATAGTACAGATATAAACTTATTTTATATATAATAATATATCTTATTTTAGACTTTTTAACACTCACTTTTATTTTAGATAATATCAAACGAAAACGCATTAAAACGGGTGCTAATCCAATGAATTTATTACGAGAAATACAACAACTTGAAGAAAACCAAATTCAATTTAAGGTTTCAAATTGTAAGTTTTTCCTTTTAAAAAAATTTATTTATTTTTTTATTTTAGTATTTATTTTAGTATTTGTATACATACATAGAGAAACACATAAGTACACATATTCACATCCATTCACATAAAAAGTAAGTAAGCAATTTGAACATTGTTTGCAATAACCTTGTCCTGAGATACGATATAAACGAATGCTTACTTAACCAACAAAATTATTCGCGAATATAAAAAATTGCGAATTTGCGACGATAGCCTAGTGAATGTCTGCTAGTCTGTTAGAGTAGAGGTTCCATGTTCGAATCTGTCTGACTGAACCGTAAGATAAGGAATTAAAAAAAATCACAAACGTTCACTCCGGGAAAAGCCGCAACTTAAAAATAAGAACACGCATTTCAATATAATAGATAACACAGAAAAACAAAATAACACTTTTTTTTGTTGCATAAAGTTTTTCTACTGTTGTTTACTAATTTGGGTGCGCTGATTTCAAATCTACCCTCCGATTTTTTTGCAGCAGCTCTAGTTAGTGAGATACAGGTACCGTCTTAAATTTACATAAATAGTCGATAGTTTCTATCAATAGAGGTGTAACTTAACTAGTTCCTCTATAAATTTCAGTATGTCTTCCTCAAGAAGGACGCGTTTAAATAATCCTGATTGTTTTTGTGTTATTTGTGGAGAATATATGTTCCAAAAATTTCGTTTAAATGTGTCGGACTTTGTGAAAAAGGCATACTTGGACTACTTTGGGTTTCCGTTGCCGTCAAACGCTAAGCCTTGGATGCCAAGTTTGGTATGTAAAACATGTGTTGAATCTTTGCGACTGTGGGCAAACAAAAAAAGACCCACTTTTAAGTACAAAGCTCCTATGATTTAGCGTGAACCATCCAACCATCATGACGACTGTTATTTCTGTGTAACGAAAATCATAGGAATAAACCACAAAAATTGCTCTAAGTGGATATATCCAAACTTAAAATCTGCCATAAGACCAGTCTTGAGTATTAGTGACACATCAGCACCACAGCACCCATGTACATCTTCGCGAAATTCAGACCAGTGCAGCGGACAAACCGAAAACGACGACAGTGGTAGCGACAGTGATTTTGATTGCTACGGTAGTCCCCGACTACTAAATCAAGATAATCTAAATGACTGGATCAGGGACCTTGGACTTTCTAAAACGGCATCAGAAATTTTAGCTTCCCGATTGAAAGAAAGAAATTTGTTGACCAGAATAACGAAGATATCGTACTACCGTAACAGGGAAAAGGATTTACTTCATTTCTTTACTCAAAAAGATAATTTTGTGTTTTGTACTGATATTCCGGGCCTAATTAATGCAATGGGATTAAAAGAGTATAATCCAAATCAGTGGCGGTTGTTCATTGATTCGTCAAAACGAAGTTTGAAATGTGTACTTTTACATAATGGTAACAAACTTGGTTCCTTACCTATTGCTCATTCTACAAAGGTTAAAGAAGAATATCCTACAATATCTTTAGTTCTCGACAAAATCAAGTACAAGGAACATAACTGGGTTCTATGTGTTGATTTGAAAATGGTAAATTTTCTCCTGGGCCAACAAAGTGGCTACACAAAATACCCCTGTTTCCTATGCTTATGGAACAGCCGAGCTAAGGCTGAGCACTGGACAAAAAGAGACTGGCCTTCTAGGGAGGCTTTAATTCCCGGTAAGCAAAATGTAATTAATGTTCCACTAGTATCCAGAGACCGAAATATATTGCCTCCTTTGCATATAAAACTGGGGTTGATAAAACAGTTCGTTAAAGGTCTTAACAAAGATGTCGAATGTTTCAAATACATTGTGAAAGTGTTTACAAAATTGAGTAGTGAGAAAATCAAAGGTGGTATTTTCGTTGGCCCACAAATCAGGAAGTTGATAGATGATAAAATTTTCATCAACCATATGACAGCTGTCGAGAAATGTGCATGGGAAGAGTTTGTTTGGGTAGTGAGGAATTTTTTGGGCAATAGGAAATGTGACGGCTACATTCAGCACGTTGAATAGTTGCTGATACACTTCCAGCAGCTTGGATGCAACATGAGTATTAAGCTTCACTACCTTCACAGCCATCTAAACTATTTTCCTGAAAATCTCGGTGACCTAAGCGAGGAACAAGGAGAGCGCTTTCACCAGGATATTCGTACTATGGAGGAGAGGTATCAGGGGCACTGGAATGAACATATGATGGCTGATTATTGTTGGAGCATTCAAAATAGTACGCATATAACATCTCACTCTAGAAAATCCAAAAAAAGGAAATTTTATTCAGAATAAATATATTTAATAAATTTTTTAAACTTAAACTATGTGCATTTTCAATGAAAAATCCTGTCACATCATAACTCCAAAACTAGAGCTGCTACATGAAAACGGCATATATTTTTGAAATCAGCGTGGAAAAACTATTCAGATTCATGTAAAAAATGTCATGCAACAGACATGCTGTTTTCCAGTGTAATGTATGTTGAGATACTTAAAAATTAATAAATTAATACTGACTTAATATTTTTCCATATTGAAATAAGAAATTTCAACATGACTAGACTTTCGTTAATGTGTCAAATTAATTCAATGTGGTTTTTATTTATTTTAAGCTTTTTTTCTCTGGGTGTACATACATACGTGCAAATAATTTTTTTTTCATATATATATTTATTGTGTCTTCTAAAATGAACTAGCACCAAGTGTCAAGAAGTTTCTTGAAAATGAATATGAAAATTTGAATTTTTTTATGTACCATGAAGCCGATGATATTAATTGTAAAATTTTGTATTGACTGGTTTGTATTTTCTCTACATTTGAAGCAAAGCTGAATTCCATAGCACCATATAGGTTTCAAAAGTGAAAGGTTAAGGGTTGAATTGCTACCAATAAGGCAATGGTTAGATATTATGAATAAAAAAGTATTTGGTTTTTATTTATTTTTTAATTTTTTTTAATGTTTCAAAAGTAACTTGTATATTAAAAGCTTACAATCTAGACTGAGGGTTGAATTTCTACCTATCAGCCAATATATCTGACTTAATTTATCTTTCATTTCTGTCAGCCTTGAGTCATATGTTTCATATTTACTTTTTATACAACCAACGCTAGAAACTTCCCCTAAACCCATTTTTTTACCTTTTTATATTTTTTTGCCCTGCATCTTATATACATACAGTTATATGTATGTTCATAGACATTAGAGTTTTTTCCCGGGATTTCCCGTCCCGGAAATTCGCGGGAATCGCATTTTTAAAATTTCCCGATTTCCCGGGATTTTTTATGCGGGATCCCGGGAAATAGTAAAACAAATAATTGACATCTTTACGTTTAAAAACAGCTGCTTTTACTTTGGACTTTGTGCCAAATAAGAAAAATAATCACTGAAAACTTTACGTTTAGAAAACAGCTGCTATTATCACTTTGGCAAATTTTTCATTTAAAGTTATTTTGTGAAGTAGATTGATGTTTAAAGGTAATTTATTTAAATTATTCTCTATTTTTTATTTTTAATAAAATCAAATGAAATTGTTGTAAATGGAAAACTAAATTTTTTTGTTTTTAATAAATGTGATTATTTATTGTATAATAATAACAATAAGTATTCAAATCTTAAATCTAAAATATAATTTTTTGGCCCGACCACTGTCGGACATAAAATTAGTGATAGTTAAAAATAATACATACATAAGTAGTGATAATCAAAAAAGGAAAAAAAGTATTTTCGAGAAATTCCATTTGTGGTGTCGAGTTTTAGAGTCCTTGTGTCCCTCATTTTTAGGCGGATGTAACCAGCAGACTTCAAAATATTACGAGCAAGCGTATTAGGATCTGACTCGAGTTTTGTTAAATATTTGCAAGCGTATTTTGCAATTTCTTCAATCACTAGTGGCATATTTATATCACGATGTATATTTGAATTCTTGATGTACCATGGAGCCAATGTTATTAACCTTAAAATTTTGTTTTGTCTTCGTTGAATTCTTTCTACATTGGAAGCTGAAGCAGTGCCCCATAAATGGATACCGTAACACCATATTGGCTTCAAAAGCGTCTTTTATATTAAAATTTTGCAGTCCAGGCTAAGTGTTGAATTTCTGCCAATCAACCAATGTATCTGAGATAACTTAAGTTTCATCTGAGTTAACTTAAAGTCAATATGATGTTTCCATGTAAGGCTTCGATTAAGGTCTATACCAAGGTATTTCACTTGGGAATGTTGAGTAATATTTTGATTGTTCATTCGAATGGGGGAACAAGTATCTCTTTTTACGGTAAACGTTATATGGACACACTTTTGTTCATTTACCTTAATTCTCCATAAGTCCATAAGTTCAACCACCTTTCCAATTGTGTAGTATGTTCTTCTAGATATCGGGAAGCCTTGTGAGGGTTGTCGTGCCTACTAAGGCAATCGGTAACATCGGCAAATGTAGAATATGGATATTACTGCTCAAACGCATATCACAAGTATACAATGCCTGATAAACGTCAATAACAGGGCAGAACAATACTTCTTTTCTTCAAATATTCTTCTTATAAATTGAACCAATCTATGAGTTTGTTCAATGGTTCTATGCTGCCTTCAAAAACCAAATCGAGGGTCTGGGATGCACCCACTATCAGCTAAAATTAGAGATAATTTTGTCATGAGTAACTTCACGAAGAGTTTTGACATAGTTGACAGCAAACTTATTGGCCTATATGACTCAGCTTTAGTATGATTTTTACCCGGCCTTGGAATCATTTTGACTTTTGCAAGCTTCAAGTTTTATGGATAATACTCCAGTCGTAATATGGCATTAAAAATAAACAGCAGGATTCTTATTGATATATGCGGCAAGTTCACCAGCATCTTGTTACTAATTCCATCAATACCTGGAGCTTTCTTTGGCTTGATTTCAGCAACTACTTTATGTACATCACGCATCTTAAACTTTATGGCTCGAGGGGGTAGAGCAACAGTATTGCCAAAATGTCACTGGCATTCACCACCATATAACCCCTGAAACCCCGCTAAAAACCGCTAGCTGTATAAAATTAAACGCTAATATAACCGCTGAATTTTTTAAAACCAAAATATGTCGTTTTTATGGTTTATTGGTAAAAAAAAGAATAAGATAAATTTTATAAGATATGTGTACATATGCATAGATGTATGTATGTAATACATACAATATTTGTAAGCAAAACTCAAACTACTCTTTAAGTAGGTATTTTATTTCCTGTAGAGTTTCCATACACAAATATCGAGCCAGGAAAAAGTAGAATCCAATTCCATCTTATAATGTTAATGTTTAAGCTGATTCAGTATATTTTCAATATTTTCTGCGATAGATCCTAATTATTCTACACGTGTGGAATAATATCTTGCCATTTTGCTTGAAGTATTTGTAAAATATTGTTAAAATTTCCTGACTTTCTGACTATCTGAAATTAAAAAAATAGTATTGATAAAATAAACTCCATAGCTCAATTCACATTGCCTTAAAGTTTAATTTCAAAGGAGAGTTTCAATAAAAAGAAGTAATCAAAAACAAATTATTCAGAAAAAGTTATTGTTTTGAGAGATTTTGGTTGTTTTTATGTTTTCCTACTCAGTTTTCGGTTTGTTTAAAGATTTGTTTACTATTTTTTTAATACGAAAAGAATGATTAAATTGGTTTGTAATATAATTTTAATCGAATTAAATTTTATTCACTAATTATGAGATTTATTCACTTTTATACTCGTAAGTATATACATATGTATGTTATTATTTTTAACCTCTTAAATTTTCACATTATATTACACGATTGTAAATTTTTATGTAAATTTTTTATTTGCAAAAAAGTGACGTTATTTTCTTTTCGGTGTACGTGTTTATAACAAAAAAAAACTCAACATAAATACCAGGGTACGTGTCGCCTAGCTGTGTTTCAGAAAAACACTGAAAATCTGTCAACTAAGAAATTCTGCTGTTTTGGAAACACTGTAGAGCAACTACACTAAGCAAATCAGCAACACTAGTACATGTGTTGAGCATATATACGGATTTTAAGTGCTCAGCAATTATTTTACATTTTTCCGTATCGCTTCTTGCCCAATTTTTGGTAGATGTGCGCAAAGTTGGCTTAAACTCAACGTATGTTTTAAGCTTTCTAGCAGCCCGCCACAAAGAGTAATTAGATGCTAGTGTAACATCAAGACCTTCCAAATAATTTTTAAGAGAAGCAAGTCTTGAAGTCGTTTAGTACATTCTTTAAGTCCGAGTTAAGTTGGGGTGATCTGTACTGTTGCCATTCCCTTCTAGCTCTTCTTTTTTCACATACGAGACGTTCAATATCAGCTGAATAAATTTTTTATACACAGCCTGCGAATGGGAGGTAGTGGCATGTTCAGCAGCCTGTTTAATATTTTCGTTAAGATTGGCAATGTTAGTTTCAATATCATTGGGTTTTGTTAGCGAAATATTTTCTGCGCAATGACTACTAAGATATTTTTTGAATCCCAGCCAATTAACACGATTGATCATCTTCACATATGGGTGAGGTAAGTCACTTCTTAGTGGGTTAAATATTGTAACGATAGTGGGGTAATGATCGGAGGAGAGATCTAGAGAAGCTTCAACGTTAATTAAATCCCTATATAAATATTTCTCATGCCGCCAAAATCAATAACATCCAGAATTCTTCATACGTCAGTAGGCGAGTAATCCACACTCCATCAGTAGTAGTTAACTGCCGGTTCTGGCGCTAATTAAAGTGGTTAAATTGTAGCTGAAATTGTTAAATTTGGGTAATTAAAATTTGAAAATTGTTAAATTCTTGGAAATTTGTGAAATTTGATACCTGCGAGGGTGGTTGAATAAGTCCGTCCAAATTTTTGTTTACATAAGGAGTTTTTTGTTTACATTAACTTTGTGGGAACGGGTGTTTTTTTGGGTAATATTAATTGTGATAACGGGTGATTTTTTGTGGGTGTGGTTTAAGGGGTTTTATAAGATTAAGATTTTCACAAGTGTATATGCCGACGGGAAAATCATGAAAATGATTTTTCCTAATACCAATGGTGAAAATAGTGATTATTAATTTTTCCTAATGCCTACGGCAAAACACATTTTTATTTTTTTCAAATGCCGACGGCAAAACATGATTATTATTTTTTCCTAATACCGAAGGGAAAATCATGGAAATGATTTGTCCTTATGCCGACGGGAAAACATGATTATTATTTTTTCCTAATACCGAAAGGAAAATCATGGAAGTGATTTGTCCTTATGCCGACGGGAAAACGTGAAAGTTATTTTTTCTAATGCTAATATAGGTGTTGGTAGACTGTGATTTGGGTGGATGGGTGTTTGTAGGTGTTGTAATATGTAACCGTAGGAGTTTGTGGATGTATCTGTCTGCAGGAATTTAAGCGAGGCTATGATAAGCAGGGGGCGGGGGTGTAGTTGAGGTTGATCGATTACATGCATGCATGTATGCCTGTGAGAATTTAATCCTGATCGTGATTTGAGGTGGGTGGGGTGTGTTGTGGAGGTAGATGGATCGCCTGTATGTGTGTGTGTGTGTTTGTTTGTGTATGTGTGTGTGTGTGTTTGTGTATGTGTATGTAGGTGTATATATTTCTGTAGGAGCTTAAGGCTGATCGCGATTTATTAGGGGCGAGGTATTCTAGTAATATGTAACCGGGGGAATCTGTATGTTTGTATGTATGTAGGAGCTTAAGGCTGATTATGATTTGAATGGGTAGGGTTGTTGACGTAATATGTAGCCATAGGGATTTGTAGGTGTTTTTGTCTGTAGGAGTTTAAGGCTGGTCGTGATTTGAGGTGGGTGAGGATTTTGATGAGGTAGATTGATTGTGTGTATGTATGTATGGCTGTGAGAATTTAAGATGATTGTGATTTATTATAGGCGATATGTTCTTGTTATATGTAGCCGTAGGAATCTATATGTATATATGCCTGTGGGAGTTTAAGACTATCCATAATTCAGGTAGGTGAGAGTGTTCTGTTGTTGAGATTAATTTTATATATTGTATATGTATGTATGACCATAGGAATTTGTGAATGTATATCTGTGAGGATTTTAGGCTGGTCTTAATTTGTGAGCGCGGAGTGTTGTTAAAATTTTCTGTAATTTTTCTTTGATGAATCCTGCTATGTGTGTGTGTGTGTATGCGTGTGTATATGACTTTCTCGTACTAGTATTTATATGTAGGTAGCAATAAATTGTTTTCAATATCGACAGTTGGTACTATAAAATACTATCATATATCTGAACTTCCCTAATCCTAGTATGTTTTTATACTTACGATTGCTTTATATTTTTTCATGCTTAAATTTGTCTCGCGTTAAAGTCTGCCTTTGACAAATTTGTTTATATTACAGATTTTGTTTGTTTAACTACATCCACCTTCTTTGACTGGACGACTTTTCGACACACAGAGAAAAAAAAGACCAACTTAAAATCAGTAAAAACCATGTTGAATTAATAAGAAACATTAGCGAAGGTTTAGTCATATTGAAATTTCTTATTTCAATATGGAAATATATTAATTTACAGTATTCATTTATTAAACTCATTAGTTTTTAGGTAGCTCAACATACATTTTCTATTATTGAATTAATGTGACGCATTCTTATTTTTACGCAGCATAATTTCCTTGAGTGTAGACCAAGCGAAATTATGCTTAATATATTTTCATGATGTAGATATGTAAGTGTGATTGTTAAGATCTAATAAATACTTGAGCATTGATAAGAAATTTGATATGTATACATACATATCTACAAATTGATTTTATGTTTGCATGTATGTATGTATGTACATACAAATAAGTGTTTATATCAATCTTTGAATACATATTTTTTTCGTCATGTCATGTCTTTTGTTGTTGTTGCTGCTGCTGATGTTGCTGTGTATAGATGTGAAATATCTTCAGCTTTTTTACTTGAAATTAAAAAAAACGTTTTAATTTTCATTTGCATTTACTTAAAAGTTTGCGAGGATTTTCTATTTTAAGTAAAGCTGAATTCCTGAAGATACATACTCTAAAGTAATAGTAAGTATAACAGAAATATTTCCTATATTTAATTTAAATTTGCTTAAAGTTGATGCAGCCTATATAGTCAACGTTAGAAATTTTTGGAGGGTGTGCATTGCAAAACCTTTCAAAAATTTATAAACATTTTTAAATGAAACTGATTCAACACCTCCAGCTTTGGTGATGACAGTTTTTTTTTGTTAGCCAGTTTGCTTGGTTTAACTTTTTTTATTTTTTTTGATAAACATTTAAAATCAAAGGGGAGTTTTATAATGAAATTTTTATTTTCATTATTGATGAAAACAAACGCTACTTTTTTCCAATGAAATCAATTGAATTACTTTTGAAACCTTAGTGCTCTATAAAATTTATGTTTATTTTACACATGGCTTAATTTATAAGACTTTAAAAATTTGTCCTTCGGTGGTTATATATTCTATTATACGATTATGAATAAGAATGCAGTAAGCTGTTGTCTTTGCTTACTGTTTCAAATTAGCTTTTTTTTCTTAAACTCTGATGCAGCTGGAGATTCCTTCATACTTATATGTAACAGCTTTTATGTTAAGAAGTATAGATATGAATGTACTTTTAAATTAGTTAAACCATAATAAACAAACTAATTTTCTTCTTGAATAGCGATCAACAGAAAATAAAGTCGTTTTCTAAGAATTTAAATCTACTCTCTTGGCGGTTTCTGTAGTATAGAGTAACCGCGTATACTACACGAATGAATTAATTAATTAGGGATAATACGATATATATTTATTTTATGAAGGCTGATCGTCCTTAGCTTTTATTTGATGTTCTAGAAGACACGATTTTTTCTCATTTTATTAAAGTTCAGATTATTGTATTCATATTTTTGATATCTTTAATTTAATTGTGCTTTGTGTGTCTGTTAGCAGACTGTACGTATAAGTTAGTCAGTCACTCTTTATTTTTATTTATTTTTCCTTGTAATGTGTCACTAATTTTTGATTTTACTACTTCAAATAGAGAACATTTCCATATATAATTTTTAAAAGTATACATATACATACATAAATATATGTATGTATGTATGTAAAAATTAGTTCATATACAAGGAAACACATGTTTAGTAATCAACTATTGTAGAAAATCGATCATAAAGAACTCACTTACCTCCACCAGCAAGCAATTTACCATAAGTATTTGCATAAAGTGTCAGAAACATTGGAATATCTATGTTTGGGAGAATTTTACCTCAAGTGTTTCAACATGTGGTTTACTGGTTGACCCCTTGAAGTAATTCTTGTTAACGTAGGCTTGATTGTATCGCATGCAGATGTAATGATTTTTCACTTAAAAAAGGTGCTCTCAGCATCAATCATAACCTATACAACACATTCATGAGTTGTATTGATCCATATACAATTGCTGTCGAATTCATTATTAAAAAAGAGTTTTTCATCATCATCTAACAGCTTTATTCATATTTTTTTTCTAAGCATGCATGCCTTAGCATGCTTCTATCGATAATGACGCGAGAGTCCGAGATGTAGTGGTGTTTCAAAAATCTATACTATTAGATTTTACGAATTCACTCTTTTGAATTTTTTGCACAGTAGATACATATATACATACATATGTAATTCATTTGCAAAAATTTAATGACGTGAGGAATTTTTTAATTATATGTACATGCCCCGACATGCTTTCATTTTTTCAGTAAATTTATTTGATACTCATACCGATAAATATATAAAGTAATATCTGTTTAGATTGCATTTTATAATTTATGCATGCTTCAGCATGATTCTTATTGAAGTCCATATTTATTTACTAAATTTATTTCATACTCATTTATACACCTCTACATTCTTAAAGAATGGATACCAAAGTCCACTTTCTTTAGTTTATTTACATATGTTTTATAAAGATCTGGTAGCTAAAGAAATGAACAAAGTAAAGATCTTTTATAATAGGCCCATATTCGTATTTTAAAATTTTTTGTTTAGAGCTTTAAAAATGGAAAATGTACATCTTTTACTATAAAAACTAATAATAAGATGTGTTGCTGAATATTACACTGTGTTTTACTTCATTTTGAACGCTTAAGTTTTCACAATATTTCATACTTACCAACAAGTTTAGAGAATTACAATACATTAAGTTAATTATCTTTCCTAAGACCTATCATTCTTAATCAATTATTCAAAAACAAGAAAAACTAGATTTTTCCTTTGTAATTTTATTTTTATATAATTTTATATAGAAACATTTTATCATCTTCAAATTACTGTATACTGTATTTAGCAGTTTTTTCTTGAACTTTTCTATTTTATACACTAAGTAAGTCTTTATATATCAACCCACTTATATGAATGATTAATGATAAATTCTTTTCACATCATTTCTTTTAATAATTTATTAAATCATTGTACTATTGATGTTATATTGAGTAATGTTAAATCCTATATTTGTGAATGAATTTTCCAAAGTGTTTTTGAAAAAATTCTTTACCATCATCTGCTTTTAAGTTTTTTGGTATTCGTACCACTTCAAAAATATTTTCCATTACCTTGGTTTTTTAGAGTGCAACCTTTATTTTCAACGATACTGACCATATAAAATTTGAGAACGTGACAATTACAGCCTACAACAATCAATAATTTATATTTTCTGTAGTATAGTCCCCAATTTCAACTAAATCAGCTTACCAAATATCATCCATTTCTTTAATTATATTTCTATAATACACAATCAATTTTAGAGATTGCTTATAGAGTTGGTTTACTAAATTTCATTGACATTGAGTTGTTTTCCAGATTTTTTGGAGTGTTGTGGCCTACTTGATACCCTTTCAGCTATTTATACTAACATCTAGTTAATTTTCCAATCTATCCATTATCAATTCAATTTAATATGTCTTTCAAAACATGATTTCATTTTTAGAATGTCTTTTTCAATTTTATAACTCACTTGTATGCCTAATTTATTTCACGTTGTAGTACATCAATTTACATTAAAACATTCTAGAATATTAATGCCCTAAGCCATATTATTATATTGTCATTTAGTTTGTCGATTTCAGTTTCTAGAAACAATTTTTTGATAACATTGTTCTCCGTCAGTGAACGATGATGACTCTGTATGTATACATTAGTAATAATTAAAATCTTTTTATAGATTTCGAGTTCAAATTTATCATAATATTTGGTATTTTATGAAACATTAGAGAAAATAGTCCTGGTGTTAGAGCCCATATTTGGCCACCAACTTGTATTTTATCTTCATTCAGTTTGAGGTTACTATCACCAAATTTCCATTCACTATGTAAATCTTTATATGGGCCATAGTTTGTATCTAATTTATTTTTTCCTTCCAAGACTGATACATCAGTATAAGTGTCTTCGGAATTGGAAATCTGTGAGTACAATCATCATCCTCATCATCATTCACAGTATTAGCATCATTTTTAATAAGATGGTATCATCAAATATTGTTCCTTCTGCTAGTTTTTTTTTTGGTGTACTTGTCTCTATCTTGACTGATGAGTTTTCAGACTTTAAACTTGTATTATTTTCAACTTCTGTCTTGATTTTACTTTATTCTTTCATAGACATTCTGTTAATTTTTTTAGAAGTATTTATGAATTCTTTGAGAGGTTCTGTTATAGGTTTAAATGTTAATTGTCTCTTAGTTGTTCTCGTGTATCTATTTCACCAGTTTTTATACTACGAAGCTTTTTCTTCAATACATTTCTTGTCAACACCAACTGCTTTAAAGCTTTCTCATCCATGTTTGATAATTGTAAATAACAGTTATCAGCTATCAGCTTATCAGGAGCTGGTCTGGTTTTCAGATCAGCTTTTCAGGACCTGGTCTGGTTTTCAGATCAGCTTTTCAGGATCTGGTCTGGTTTTCAGATCAGCTTTTCAGGACCTGGTCTGGTTTTCAGATCAGCTTTTTAGGACCTGGTCTGGTTTTCAGATCAGCTTTTTAGGACCTGGTCTGGTTTTCAGATCAGCTTTTCAGGACCTGGTCTGGTTTTCAGATCAGCTTTTTAGGACCTGGTCTGGTTTTCAGATCAGCTTTTTAGGACCTGGTCTGGTTTTCAGATCAGCTTTTCAGTACCTGGTTTGGTTTTTAGATTCCCTTATCACGACCTGATCTGGCTTTCAGATCAAGTTATCAAATACCAGATCAGGCTATAAGGTAGCTGATCTGTAAAACAGATCAGACTATCAGGAGCTATTCAGATTTCTAGATCAAGCTATCTGGTCCAGATTACATTATCAGTATACAAGTGGCTGACCATTTATAACATTTAGATGCATGAAGTTTAGGGCCAGATGAAATACGAAAAGGTAAACTTTTATGTAGTAAAATTGTTTTCTATAACGATCATCGTTTAATCAATATCTTTGCTTATAATCAAAAATCCTTATTTATCCTTTATATTTTTCTCACCTTACCTAACATTACAAATACATTATGACGATCTCGTATCAAATGTTTGAGCATTCTGCTATAAGTTTTACATAAGTATAATGATTCAAGATTCAAGATTATCTCACCCTCTAAAAAATATGCTTCTCACACACAACATCGTTAAATATCATATTAGAATTACTTTTGCCTTTTTTAGTAGAAATAACAGATTCACTATCTATAAATGTCTAATATCCCATTATTTTAATTGAAAAAATTAATTTCTACAGGTATTCATATTTAAGTTGATATAGAGACTTTGAGTATAAATATGTAGATATTTTCAAATTTTAGTCCACAAGGACTTTCTAGCAAGCCAATCATATCATTAGTATTTTTTTCCCCAATTTGACAGACCAACTATTCTTGCATGAAAATAATTTCGTAGGCGGGAACTAGGGTTTATTTTTGAACTAACGTTCGATGATTCATCAAAATTTCATATCAAGCTATTTATATTTATGTTGTTTTGACCATGAGTATGGATCAATATTTATGAAATCCATTTCATAAATATTGGTGCATACTCATAGTCAAAACAAAGTATCCTTTAAGTGTTTAAAACCAGTATAACCATAAAAATTATGATTTTAAACTCTTAAATTAAACTTTGATTTACTAACCACATTTGGTAACTAAGTACATTTCATAAATATTATCTCTTATTTTAGAAACAATAAAAGATATTATTTATGAAATGTACTTAGTTACAAAATGCGGTTAGTAAAACAACATAAATATATGTAGCTTGATATGAAATTTTGATGATTCATCAATATTTCGTACCAACCTATTTTTAGGTTGTTTTGACTATGGGAATGAGTCAATATTTATGAAATGTACTTCATAAATATTATTTCTTATTATAGAAGAAATAAAATAATATAGCTATACGATATCAGAAAATATTTTCTAAAATCGTATAGCTATATTATTTTTTTTCTTCTATAATAAGAGAATAATGCCTCCTACTCATAGTCAAAACAAATTATATTTTAAGAGTTTAAAAACAGTATTGTCATACAAAATACTGATTTTAAACTCTTACAGTCTTAATTATAAAACTTATTAGGGCTTTGTAATGGCTTTTTAAAACAAATTTTCATACAAAAATTTGTTTTAAAAAGCTTTTATAAAGGCCTAATAATTTTATAAATAAGTCTGTTAAAATATACTTTGTTTTACTGACCACATTTTTGTAACTAAATACATTTCATAAATATTGATGCATACTCACAGTCAAAACAAAGGATATTTTTATGCTGTTTTGATTATGAGTATGGATCATTATCTCTTATTATAGAAAAAATAAACTAATGCACCTATACGATTTTAGAAAATATTTTCTGATATCGTATAGCTGTATTATTTTATTTTTTTATAATAAGAGATAATATTTATAAAAGGCATTTAGTTACACAAATGCGGTTAGTAAAACAACCTAAAAAAAGGTTGGTACGAAATTTTGATGAATCATCGAACGTTAGTTCAAAAATAAACCCTAGTTCCCGCCTACGAAATTATTTTCATGCAAGAATAGTTGGTCTGTCAAATTGGGGGGGAAAAAATACTAATGATATGATTGGCTTGCTAGAAAGTCCTTTGGACTAAAATTTTAAAATATCTACATATTTATACTCAAAGTCTCTATATCAACTTAAATATGAATACCTGTAGAAATTAATTTTTTCAATTAAAATAATGGGATATTAGACATTTATAGATAGTGAATCTGTTATTTCTACTAAAAAAGGCAAAAGTAATTCTAATATGATATTTAACGATGTTGTGTGTGAGAAGCATATTTTTTAGAGGGTGAGATAATCTTGAATCTTGAATCATTCTACTTATGTAAAACTTATAGCAGAATGCTCAAACATTTGATACGAGATCGTCATAATGTATTTGTAATGTTAGGTAAGGTGAGAAAAATATAAAGGATAAATAAGGATTTTTGATTATAAGCAAAGATATTGATTAAACGATGATCGTTATAGAAAACAATTTTACTACATAAAAGTTTACCTTTTCGTATTTCATCTGGCCCTAAACTTCATGCATCTAAATGTTATAAATGGTCAGCCACTTGTATACTGATAATGTAATCTGGACCAGATAGCTTGATCTAGAAATCTGAATAGCTCCTGATAGTCTGATCTGTTTTACAGATCAGCTACCTTATAGCCTGATCTGGTATTTGATAACTTGATCTGAAAGCCAGATCAGGTCGTGATAAGGGAATCTAAAAACCAAACCAGGTACTGAAAAGCTGATCTGAAAACCAGACCAGGTCCTAAAAAGCTGATCTGAAAACCAGACCAGGTCCTAAAAAGCTGATCTGAAAACCAGACCAGGTCCTGAAAAGCTGATCTGAAAACCAGACCAGGTCCTAAAAAGCTGATCTGAAAACCAGACCAGGTCCTAAAAAGCTGATCTGAAAACCAGACCAGGTCCTGAAAAGCTGATCTGAAAACCAGACCAGATCCTGAAAAGCTGATCTGAAAACCAGACCAGGTCCTGAAAAGCTGATCTGAAAACCAGACCAGCTCCTGATAAGCTGATAGCTGATAACTGTTATTTACAATTATCAAACATGGATGAGAAAGCTTTAAAGCAGTTGGTGTTGACAAGAAATGTATTGAAGAAAAAGCTTCGTAGTATAAAAACTGGTGAAATAGATACACGAGAACAACTAAGAGACAATTAACATTTAAACCTATAACAGAACCTCTCAAAGAATTCATAAATACTTCTAAAAAAATTAACAGAATGTCTATGAAAGAATAAAGTAAAATCAAGACAGAAGTTGAAAATAATACAAGTTTAAAGTCTGAAAACTCATCAGTCAAGATAGAGACAAATACACCAAAAAAAAAACTAGCAGAAGGAACAATATTTGATGATACCATCTTATTAAAAATGATGCTAATACTGTGAATGATGATGAGGATGATGATTGTACTCACAGATTTCCAATTCCGAAGACACTTATACTGATGTATCAGTCTTGGAAGGAAAAAATAAATTAGATACAAACTATGGCCCATATAAAGATTTACATAGTGAATGGAAATTTGGTGATAGTAACCTCAAACTGAATGAAGATAAAATACAAGTTGGTGGCCAAATATGGGCTCTAACACCAGGACTATTTTCTCTAATGTTTCATAAAATACCAAATATTATGATAAATTTGAACTCGAAATCTATAAAAAGATTTTAATTATTACTAATGTATACATACAGAGTCATCATCGTTCACTGACGGAGAACAATGTTATCAAAAAATTGTTTCTAGAAACTGAAATCGACAAACTAAATGACAATATAATAATATGGCTTAGGGCATTAATATTCTAGAATGTTTTAATGTAAATTGATGTACTACAACGTGAAATAAATTAGGCATAGAAGTGAGTTATAAAATTGAAAAAGACATTCTAAAAATGAAATCATGTTTTGAAAGACATATTAAATTGAATTGATAATGGATAGATTGGAAAATTAACTAGATGTTAGTATAAATAGCTGAAAGGGTATCAAGTAGGCCACAACACTCCAAAAAATCTGGAAAACAACTCAAAGTCAATGAAATTTAGTAAACCAACTCTATAAGCAATCTCTAAAATTGATTGTGTATTATAGAAATATAATTAAAGAAATGGATGATATTTGGTAAGCTGATTTAGTTGAAATTGGGGACTATACTACAGAAAATATAAATTATTGATTGTTGTAGGCTGTAATTGTCACGTTCTCAAATTTTATATGGTCAGTATCGTTGAAAATAAAGGTTGCACTCTAAAAAACCAAGGTAATGGAAAATATTTTTGAAGTGGTACGAATACCAAAAAACTTAAAAGCAGATGATGGTAAAGAATTTTTTCAAAAACACTTTGGAAAATTCATTCACAAATATAGGATTTAACATTACTCAATATAACATCAATAGTACAATGATTTAATAAATTATTAAAAGAAATGATGTGAAAAGAATTTATCATTAATCATTCATATAAGTGGGTTGATATATAAAGACTTACTTAGTGTATAAAATAGAAAAGTTCAAGAAAAAACTGCTAAATACAGTATACAGTAATTTGAAGATGATAAAATGTTTCTATATAAAATTATATAAAAATAAAATTACAAAGGAAAAATCTAGTTTTTCTTGTTTTTGAATAATTGATTAAGAATGATAGGTCTTAGGAAAGATAATTAACTTAATGTATTGTAATTCTCTAAACTTGTTGGTAAGTATGAAATATTGTGAAAACTTAAGCGTTCAAAATGAAGTAAAACACAGTGTAATATTCAGCAACACATCTTATTATTAGTTTTTATAGTAAAAGATGTACATTTTCGATTTTTAAAGCTCTAAACAAAAAATTTTAAAATACGAATATGGGCCTATTATAAAAGATCTTTACTTTGTTCATTTCTTTAGCTACCAGATCTTTATAAAACATATGTAAATAAACTAAAGAAAGTGGACTTTGGTATCCATTCTTTAAGAATGTAGAGGTGTATAAATGAGTATGAAATAAATTTAGTAAATAAATATGGACTTCAATAAGAATCATGCTGAAGCATGCATAAATTATAAAATGCAATCTAAACAGATATTACTTTATATATTTATCGGTATGAGTATCAAATAAATTTACTGAAAAAATGAAAGCATGTCGGGGCATGTACATATAATTAAAAAATTCCTCACGTCATTAAATTTTTGCAAATGAATTACATATGTATGTATATATGTATCTACTGTGCAAAAAATTCAAAAGAGTGAATTCGTAAAATCTAATAGTATAGATTTTTGAAACACCACTACATCTCGGACTCTCGCGTCATTATCGATAGAAGCATGCTAAGGCATGCATGCTTAGAAAAAAAATATGAATAAAGCTGTTAGATGATGATGAAAAACTCTTTTTTAATAATGAATTCGACAGCAATTGTATATGGATCAATACAACTCATGAATGTGTTGTATAGGTTATGATTGATGCTGAGAGCACCTTTTTTAAGTGAAAAATCATTACATCTGCATGCGATACAATCAAGCCTACGTTAACAAGAATTACTTCAAGGGGTCAACCAGTAAACCACATGTTGAAACACTTGAGGTAAAATTCTCCCAAACATAGATATTCCAATGTTTCTGACACTTTATGCAAATACTTATGGTAAATTGCTTGCTGGTGGAGGTAAGTGAGTTCTTTATGATCGATTTTCTACAATAGTTGATTACTAAACATGTGTTTCCTTGTATATGAACTAATTTTTACATACATACATACATATATTTATGTATGTATATGTATACTTTTAAAAATTATATATGGAAATGTTCTCTATTTGAAGTAGTAAAATCAAAAATTAGTGACACATTAGAAGGAAAAATAAATAAAAATAAAGAGTGACTGACTAACTTATACGTACAGTCTGCTAACAGACACACAAAGCACAATTAAATTAAAGATATCAAAAATATGAATACAATAATCTGAACTTTAATAAAATGAGAAAAAATCGTGTCTTCTAGAACATCAAATAAAAGCTAAGGACGATCAGCCTTCATAAAATAAATATATATCGTATTATCCCTAATTAATTAATTAATTCGTGTAGTATACGCGGTTACTCTATACTACAGAAACCGCCAAGAGAGTAGATTTAAATTCTTAGAAAACGACTTTATTTTCTGTTGATCGCTATTCAAGAAGAAAATTAGTTTGTTTATTATGGTTTAACTAATTTAAAAGTACATTCATATCTATACTTCTTAACATAAAAGCTGTTACATATAAGTATGAAGGAATCTCCAGCTGCATCAGAGTTTAAGAAAAAAAAGCTAATTTGAAACAGTAAGCAAAGACACCAGCTTACTGCATTCTTATTCATAATCGTATAATAGAATATATAACCACCGAAGGACAAATTTTTAAAGTCTTATAAATTAAGCCATGTGTAAAATAAACATAAATTTTATAGAGCACTAAGGTTTCAAAAGTAATTCAATTGATTTCATTGGAAAAAAGTAGCGTTTGTTTTCATCAATAATGAAAATAAAAATTTCATTATAAAACTGCCCTTTGATTTTAAATGTTTATCAAAAAAAAAAATAAAAAAAGTTAAACCAAGCAAACTGGCTAACAAAAAAAAACTGTCATCACCAAAGCTGGAGGTGTTGAATCAGTTTCATTTAAAAATGTTTATAAATTTTTGAAAGGTTTTGCAATGCACACCCTCCAAAAATTTCTAACGTTGACTATATAGGCTGCATCAACTTTAAGCAAATTTAAATTAAATATAGGAAATATTTCTGTTATAGTTACTATTACTTTAGAGTATGTATCTTCAGGAATTCAGCTTTACTTAAAATAGAAAATCCTCGCAAACTTTTAAGTAAATGCAAATGAAAATTAAAACAACGTTTTTTTAATTTCAAGTAAAAAAGCTGAAGATATTTCACATCTATACACAGCAACATCAGCAGCAGCAACAACAACAAAAGACATGACATGACGAAAAAAATATGTATTCAAAGATTGATATAAACACTTATTTGTATGTACATACATACATACATGCAAACATAAAATCAATTTGTAGATATGTATGTATACATATCAAATTTCTTATCAATGCTCAAGTATTTATTAGATCTTAACAATCACACTTACATATCTACATCATGAAAATATATTAAGCATAAATTCGCTTGGTCTACACTCAAGGAAATTATGCTGCGTAAAAATAAGAATGCGTCACATTAATTCAATAATAGAAAATGTATGTTGAGCTACCTAAAAACTAATGAGTTTAATAAATGAATACTGTAAATTAATATCTTTCCATATTGAAATAAGAAATTTCAATATGACTAAACCTTCGCTAATGTTTCTTATTAATTCAACATGGTTTTTACTGATTTTAAGTTGGTCTTCTTTTTTCTCTGTGTGTCGAAAAGTCGTCCAGTCAAAGAAGGTGGATGTAGTTAAACAAACAAAATCTGTAATATAAACAAATTTGTCAAAGGCAGACTTTAACGCGAGACAAATTTAAGCATGAAAAAATATAAAGCAATCGTAAGTATAAAAACATACTAGGATTAGGGAAGTTCAGATATATGATAGTATTTTATAGTACCAACTGTCGATATTGAAAACAATTTATTGCTACCTACATATAAATACTAGTACGAGAAACTCATATACACACGCATACACACACACACACATAGCAGGATTCATCAAAGAAAAATTACAGAAAATTTTAACAACACTCCGCCCTCACAAATCAAGACCAGCCTAAAATCCTCACAGATATACATTCACAAATTCCTATGGTCATACATACATATACAATATATAAAATTAATCTCAACAGAACACTCTCACCTACCTGAATTATGGATAGTCTTAAACTCCCACAGACATATATACATATAGATTCCTACGGCTACATATAACAATAACATATCGCCTATAATAAATCACAATCATCTTAAATTCTCACAGCCATACATACATACACACAATCAATCTACCTCATCAAAATCCTCACCCACCTCAAATCACGACCAGCCTTAAACTCCTACAGACAAAAACACCTACAAATCCCTATGGCTACATATTACGTCAACAACCCTACCCACCCAAATCATAATCAGCCTTAAGCTCCTACATACATACAAACATACAGATTCCCCCGGTTACATATTACTAGAATACCTCGCCCCTAATAAATCGCGATCAGCCTTAAGCTCCTACAGAAATATATACACACACACATACACATACACAAACACACACACACACATATACAAACAAACACACACACACACACACATACAGGCGATCCATCTACCTCCACAACACACCCCACCCACCTCAAATCACGATCAGGATTAAATTCTCACAGGCATACATGCATGCATGTAATCGATCAACCTCAACTACACCCCCGCCCCCTGCTTATCAAAGCCTCGCTTAAATTCCTGCAGACAGATACATCCACAAACTCCTACGGTTACATATTACAACACCTACAAACACCCATCCACCCAAATCACAGTCTACCAACACCTATGTTAGCATTAGAAAAAATAACTTTCACGTTTTCCCGTCGGCATAAGGACAAATCATTTCCATGATTTTCCCTTCGGTATCAGGAAAAAATAATAATCATGTTTTGCCGTCGGCATTTGAAAAAAATAAAAATGTGTTTTGCCGTAGGCATTAGGAAAAATTAATAATCACTATTTTCACCATTGGTATTAGGAAAAATCATTTTCATGATTTTCCCGTCAGCATATACACTTGAGAAATCTTAATCTTATAAAACCCCTTAAACCACACCCACAAAAAAAATCACCCGTTCCCACAATTAATACTACCCAAAAAAATCACCCGTTCCAACAAAGTTAATGTAAACAAAAAACTCCTTATGTAAACAAAAATCTGGACGGACTTATTGAACCACCCTCGCAGGTATCAAATTTCACAAATTTCCAAGAATTTAACAATTTTCAAATTTTAATTACCCAAATTTAACAATTTCAGCCACAATTTAACAATTTCAGCCACAATTTAACAATTTTAATCGGCGCCCGAATTGGCAGTTCCCTACTACTGTTTGTATTTGAAATAAGAAAACACTTGTACATTCTTTTATTTTGTTTTCATTTATTGTTTAACATTTTTTTAAATTTTATAATAATACATACATATGTAAATTCATATTTTAAGAAGTAAAAAAGTTCATTTAAAGCAAGACATTTCTTTTGTTAGTAAAATAGCATTTTTTTAATGCGCAAACACCAAAATTGTGATAACTACAATAAAGATATTCTGGATACTTGATTTCCATTTGTTTAAAGTTGATGCAGCCTATATCCTCAACGTTAGAAATTTTTCGGTCTAACATTTTTTCCAACCATAGTCTTTTTTCTTCACCTTTTACATAAATTGTTGAACATCTTGCGTTGGCTTTTAAAAAATTGCAAACGCTTTGAAATGAAACTGATCCAGCAGTCCAGTTTAGGTGATGATAGTTTTTTGTTAGCCACTTTGCTTCTCTTTGCTTTTTTATTGATAACCATTTAAAATCAAATGGGGATTTTATAATGAAATGGTTATATTCATAATTGTTGAAAACCATCGCTACTTCTTTTGCGATGAAATCATTTGAATTACTCTTGAAACCTTGTACGTCTATAAAAATTATGTTGTTATCCATATTACTCAATTTATAAGACTTTTCGAACTTGTCCTTTGATAGGTATATATTCTATTATACGATCATGAATAAGAATGCAGTAAGCTGTTGTCTTTGCTGCAATATTAGTTGCTGTTTCAAATTCTATTTTTATATCGATCGGTCCATTATTGAGTGATTCATTCTGATGACTGACATCTACTACAATAATAGGAGCTTTTGTCTTAAACTCTGGTGCAGTTAGAAGCGGTTGAGATTCTTTCATATAATAACTTTGTTGAAATCTTATATACATATCATATAGAATTGCATATCGTTCATTTTTAAACTTTATGTTAAGATCATCATATGGATATGAGACTGAATTTAAATGTACTTTTAAATTAGTCAAATCACAATGAACAAACTTATTTTCTTGTTGAAAAGCAATCAATACAAAACGTGGGCGTTCTCTATTTGCAGCCAGTTTAACATTCCAAATATGGCTAGTTCCTATATTTAATTGTGGATTAATATGACAATCCCAACTGCGAAATGCCATAGGTATAGAAGCACCATTATTAATAATTTTTATCATATTCAATTTGCTAAAGTCCGATAATTGTACATGTGGGATTCTCCATGAGATGAGTGAAATTGTAAGTTTAGCTTTTTCAGTAGAAACACTCGAGCGCACAAGGTCTTCATCGTTCTTATTGCGCAAGAGTATCAATTCATGTTTTCCATTTAGTATAACTTTGTTGTAGTCTTCAGCGAATCCTAGAAGCATTTTTAGAGGTACATAGAAATTGAAAAATCCATTTACAAGAGTGACATCGTCCATTTTGTTCCATCCAACATTTTGCATCACGTTGCTTTCAGTTGGTGACATAGAAACCAAATTTTTATGGTGCTTGTGGCTCCTAAATATCTTGTATGATCAATTTCAATTCCATTGAGCTCATAGCGAATTTCATCAAACAGATATGCCACAAAGTTGTTTTTTAGTATAAAGTCCTCTGAAGATGACGAAGATTTGGTCTTATTATCATCAGCAACAAACCCCTCCACATAAATGTAGCTCTCACTGGGTAGCACGTACAAATCTTGATTTTGTATTGAAATTCTAATTTCATCGTTATTGTTGTAAGACTGTAAGTATGGTACATATGTATGATATTCCTTTTTGATTATATTTTCATCAGACAAAGGTTTATCTAAGACATCAATTATTGAACTCATTTTGTCTTTAATTTCAAATTCAATGACTTCAGAAAATTTTTATTTGATGTTGTTAGAGATTTTTCTTGAGCTGTTCGCTTTAATGTTGTTGTTGTTTTTGCTGCTATATTTTGCAATGTATTTGTGTTGTATATTAGCATTATTTAGTTGACCTTAAATGTATTCGTACTGTAATTTCCTCTCCTCGGAAATTAATTAAATCACCGTGTTGATCAAGTACGCGTAGAGATAGTGAACTTATCTCTCTGGTGTTCACAGGTAAATAGATGAGATTTCTTGGAACCTCGTCTATTTTATAGCCTGGAGGCACATTTATCGGAAATTCATGAAGTGTATGCGATTTGGAGTTATTCATATATGTGTTAATAGCGATACTACTTTCAATTCGCAAGAGATTCACTTTAAAAATATTAACTGGAAGATCTGAGTAATAATATTTGTTTGGTGTTAGGATTTTGCTATTGAATCCTAAAAGTTTTCCAATTGTGTTGTCCTTATTAAAATATACAGGATCCTTGGAACTATTAACTTTAACTTGCATTGTGTTGTTATTGGCTTCAATAAAAATCTTATTTGCTGGGCAAAGTCGTTTGTATTGCTCTTCTATAAAATCAACTATATCATTTAGTTCGTAAGATCCAATTGGTATTTCAATTTTATGTTCTCCTATATGAAACATATTGTTGTAAGTGTCTACATTTGGAATACTGTTGTATGAATGAAAATCAGTTAGAGCACACTCATATGCACCATGTAATTCAATAGGAGGAAAGTAACTAGCAGATAATTCTGATGAGTTAGAGCTCAGAGTAAGTGTTATTGACATTATAACAGACTCATTACAATTAAATAAAGTTTAGTACACAGTATGGTTTATAAGCATAATTTACATATTTATTTCATTTTCTTATTTTAAAATTAACATTAGTTTCTTAATATTAATGCTATTATTGTTCTTGATATGATGCTGTTGGTGATTTAGTTTTTCTTCCAACTATAATATTTCATCTTTACTTATCCAAGAATTGTGTTGATCTGAAAATCCTAGCCATTTAACATATACTTCCTTCGTTTTAGTTTTGAGAACCTTTTCAACTAGATATGTATTTGGAAATCTAGTTTTTGAAAGTTCATCAGTATAGAATCCACCTTTAATAGGATTACCAAGATAATCTCCTATATGTATGTTGCAGGATTTGTATTTGGAACTTTGGTAATTGTGAATATTTCTATGGTCCAATTTGGAGTATGACCTTTTTCAAAGATATGCTTATATTTGGTTATGCGAACATGATCTCCTACATTAAACTTCGACATTTTATACATCTTTAAATGACTGTGTACTGTATTACGCAGGTTTTGCTCATTTGTTGAGTTGACTTTAATACGAGACATTTTAATTGTGCGATGAAATTTTTTATTGTATGCATTAACTAAATCTTTGTGTATATCAATCCACTTATATGAACCATTATAGCTAAATTCTTTCCACATCATTCCTTTCAATGTTCTATTAAATCGTTCTACAATTGATGCTTTCATACTGCTATATGTTGAGTAGTGATTAATGACGTATTTATGCATTAATTTTTCAAAGTTTTTGTTGAAAAATTCCTTACCATCATATGTTTGTAAGTTTTTTGGTACTCGCCCCAATTCAAAAATATCTGCCATTGCCTTGGTTGTTTTGAGTGCAGTTTTTGTTTTAAGTGGTACTGCCCAGGCAAATTTTGAAAATTTGTCGATTACAGTCAACAAAAATCGATAATTTTTATTTTCTTTAGAATAGTTCCCCATTTCGACTAAATCAGCATGCCAAAGATCATCAATTCCTTTCATTACAACTCTGCGACGCACAAAATGTTTTCGTGTTTGCGTATGGAGTTCGTTTACTAAATTTCTTTTTGAAGACATTAAGTTGTTTTTACAGATTTTTTTGGAGAATGTTGTGATCTACTTGAAGGACTTTCAGCTATTGATACAAACATGTAATTTTCCAATCTATAAATTATCTCATTAAGCTGCTCAATTTGTTCTTCAAAGGATGTTTTCATTTTTTGGATATTTTTTTCAATTTTATAATTTTCTTCTATATCTTATTATATTTCACGTTGTAGCTCTTCGATTTGCATTTGAAGATCTTCTTGAATTGAATTGAATTGAATTGAATTGAATTGTCTGCCTTAAAGTATGCTAATAATTTCTCTTCTAGTTTTTCGATTTGAGTTTGCAGAAACAATTTATTGATAACATCGTTTTCCTCCAGAGCTTTTGCAACATTTTTGATCCTTTTGTTTTGGACATTAATGTTGTTGTTCGTATCCACAAATAACCCCAACAGTTTAGGTGCTTTTTTCAAAGAAATTATGTTGCTAGTATCGTTTAAGTAGTGTCCAAATTTATCAACAGACATGCTTTATATACTTTATTAAAGTTAATTTATTATATTCGCTTCACGTAGCTCTTCAATAATTGATACAATCTCGTTATTGTGATTAGTATGACCTGCACCTTGTGATGCGAGCAGTAGTCGAAGTCGATCTACTAACTCATTTGGATCATCCCAGTATATATAGTTGGGCTTATGAATATTAAATTCCATCATTCCATCACCTAAATAGCTACCTTTTGGCTTAGATCCTGTTGATTGGGGTAAATTCTTGTTGTTTTTCTCGTCAATAAATTTCTTAATAATATGTTTATATTTATATCCTCTAGTACCTTTTATTTGACCATCAGGTGTATAGTCTCTTCTATATGCGTTAGTAGTAATTAAAATCTTTTTATAGATCTCGAGTTCAATTTTATCATCATTTTTTGGTATTTTATGAAACATTAGAGAAAATAACCCTGGTGTTAGAGCCCATATTTGACCACCAACTTGTATTTTATCTTCATTAAGTTTGAGCTTACTATCACCAAATTTCCATTCATTATTGAAATCTTTATATGGACCATAGTTTGTATCTAGTTCATTTCTTCCTTCCAAGACTGATAAGTCAGTATAAGTATCTTCTGTATTGGAAGTCTGTGAGTAAAAATCATCATCATTATCATCGTCATCATCATTTACAGTATTAGCATAATTTAATGAGGTGGTGTTATCAAATATTGTTCCTTCTGCTAGTTTCTTTGGTATACTTTTTTTTTTTTTTTTTTTTTTTTTTTTTTTTTTTTTTTTGCATGTTTTTTATTTATTGTATCTTCATATATGAACTAACAATAAGTATTCAAATCTTAAATCTAACATATAATTAATAGGCCCGACCAATGCCAGACCTAACTAAGTGATAGTTGTAAATAATACATAAGTAGTGATAAGCAAAAAAAAAATAAAAAAATTTCAAGCAACTTCATTCGGAGTGTTTAGTATAAGAGCCCTTGTATCTCTCTTTTTTAAGCGGATGTGTCCAGTAAAGTTTAAAATATTACGAGCAAGCGGATTAGGATGTGACTCGAGTTTGTTTAAGTATTTGCCTGCGTATCTTGCAATTTCTTCAGTCACTAGTGGCATTTTTAAATCACGATGCAAACTTGAATTCTTAATGTACCATGGAGCAGATGTTATTAACCTTAATATTTTGTTTTGTCTTCGTTGAATTCTCTCTACATTGGAAGCAGAAGCAGTGCCCCATAACTGGATACCGTAACACCATATTGGCTTTAAAAGCGACTTGTATATTAAAAGTTTGCAGTCTAGGCTGAGTGTTGAATTTCTGCCAATCAGCCAATGTACCTGAGTTAATTTTAGTTTCATTTGAGTTAACTTATAGTCAATGTGATGTTTCCATGTAAGCCGTCGATCGAGGTGTATACCAAGATATTTCACATGTGAATGTTGAGGAACAACTTGATTATTAATCCGAATGGGGGAACAAGTATCTCTTCGTAAGGTAAATGTTATATGGACACACTTTTGTTCATTTACCTTAATTCTCCATAAGTTCAACCATAGTTCCATCTGGCTAATGTGTTCCTGGAGTTTTCGGGATGCCTCATCAGGGTTTTCGTGCATACTAAGGCAGGCGGTATCGTCGGCAAATGTAGAAGTGTGAATACTACTGCTCACAGGCATATCACAAGTATAAATCAAATATAAAAATGGCCCCAGTATACTCCCCTGTGGCACACCGGATGAGATAGTTTCAGGCATACTCATAAAGTGTCCTTCCACAACTGTAAATTTTCGTGCAACAATGTAACTTTCCAAAAGATTTAGAATGTTTATTGGTAAGTATGTCTTCAATTTCAAAATCAGGCCTTCATGCCACACTTTATCAAATGCCTGAGAAACATCAATAAACACGGCAGAACAATACTTCTTTTCCTCAAATGTTTTTCTGATAAATTGAACCAATCTATGCGTTTGCTCAATGGTGCTATGCTGGCTTCTAAAACCAAATTGATGGTCCGGGATGCACCCATTTTCAGTTAAAATTGAAGACAATTTTGTCATGAGTAGCTTTTCAAAAAGCTTTGACATTGTTGACAGTAAACTTATTGGCCTATATGACTCAGCCTTGGAAAGATCTTTACCCGGCTTTGGAATCATTTTAACCTTGGCAAGCTTCCAGCAGTCTGGATAATACTCCAGTCGTAAAATGGCATTAAAAATGAATAACAGGATTCTAATTGCAGTACGAGGTAACTTAATCAGCATCTGATTACTAATTCCATCCATACCGGGAGCTTTTTTCGGGTTGAGTTCGGCAATTAGTTTTTGTACATCACACATCGTAAATTTTAAGGGTCGAGGTGGTAGAGCAACTACACTCGGCAAATCAGCAACATTGGTACATGTATTTGGTGTAAATACGGATATTAAATGCTCAGCAAATATGTTACCTTTTTCAGTATCGCTTCTTGCCCAACTTCCGGTAGATGTGCGCAGAGGTGGCTTAAACTCAACGGGTGTTTTAAACTTTTTAGCAGCGCGCCACAAAGAGTAATTAGATGCTGGTGTGACATCAAGGCTTTCCAGATAGTTTTTGAAAGATGCAGTTTTTTCAGATGCAAGCAACTCTTGGAGTCGTTTAGTGCACTCTTTAAATCTGATTTTGTGTTGAGGTGATCTGTGCTGTTGCCATTCCCTTCTAGCTCTTCTTTTTTCACGTACGAGATGTTCAACGTCTGTAGAATAAATTTTATTGAACCCAGTATGCGGATGGGAGGTAGTGGCATGTTCAGAAGCTTGTTTAATATTCTCGTTAAGATTTGCAATGTTCGATTCAATATCATTGGGTGTTCTTAGCGTAATATTTTCCGTGCAATGACTACTAAGATATTTTTTGAATCCCAGCCAATTAACACGATTTATCATCTTGACATATGGGTGAGGTAAAGCGCTTCTCAGTGGACTACAGATTGTAACGATCGTGGGAGAGTGATCAGACGACAGATCTAGGGAAGCTTCAACGTGAATTAATTCCCTAGAAATACTTTTTGTGACGCCGAAATCTATAACATCTGGAATTTTTCGTACGTCAGTAGGCCAGTAAGTAGGCTCCCCACTTGAAATAACATCCAAACCCATTTTTGAAATTGTGTTGAACAACGCCCTACCTCTAGGCGTAATAAGACGCGAACCCCAGAACGTATGCTTAGCATTGTAGTCGCCAGCTGCTACGAAACAAGGTCCAAGAGATTTGTAGAACTTCTCGTATTGGTCCTCAGTGATTGAAAATCTGGGAGGTGAGTAAATTGATGATATCACGAAATTAGAACAAAAGTTTTCTACAAAAATATTCGTAGCTTGCATATATTCTTCACTAACATTGTCAAGGATATAGTGCTTGAGTCGTGACTTAATTAAAATTGCTGATCCACCGCATGCTCTCCCTCTAGGGTCCTTTGTATCATACATAGTATAGCCATTTATTTTGAAAAAGCTTCTCGAAGTCAAATGTGTCTCAGAGACCAACATTATATCAATATTTTTTTCCGTAAGGAAGTGCTCAAGTTCATTTTTATGTTGGCGAATGCCGTTTGCGTTCCAGAAACATATTTTTAACGTGTTCATGGTTTGTTAATTAATGCTTGAAGCAGAGTATTCTGCATTCGTAGCATTTCTTGCATCATGGTAGTCATATTTGTTGTAAAATTATTTATAGTTTGCACCAAATTGTCAATAGTAGCTTCAAGGCGACTATAGTTAAAGCTTGAATTTGCATTCGTTGAATTATTTGGCGGTGAAACATTTTGTGAGGGATTAGAACTAGCCTTAGCAGCATCGGCATACGATACACGTGAAGTAACTGGTTGACTTACTTGAGCAAAAGAGGCGGTGTACGCGTTTAATGGTTGAGCTGTAGCTAATTTAGGTTTTTGCACCATAGCCTGCTTGACGAAAGAGTACACAGGACATCCTCTGTAGTTAGCGGTGTGATTACCTCCACAATTACTGCATTTTTTTTCCGCTTGATCTTTTGGTTTGGTACAACTTGCAGTACCGTGCAACTCACCGCAGATAACACACACTGTAGGTAAATTGCAGTAAGCTTTTGTATGGCCATATTCTTGGCAATTATGACACTGCACGGGACCTGCACGCTTATGTGGCTCTTCAACTGTGATTTTTCTGTATAAAAGGTATTTAAGGCTATAAATAGGATGAGTCTCGTTTTTTTTCAACTGTATATCATTTGGCTCCAGTTCAACACGAAATAGGGGTTGGGGTACTTTTTCTTTGTTAAATATGTTTGATACATTCTTTACCTTAAATCCCTGGAGGACAAGTGCATCTTTTATTTCTTCAGGGACAACATAAGAATCTATGCCCTTCAATACTATCTGTAGGCCTTTAGCGCTCTTAAGCTGGTATGTGTAGAAGCTTGTTTTATTTGTTTCAAATTCAGAAACCATTTTGCGGAAATCCTTTTCATCATAAATTTGAATTTTCGTTTCATCGATGTTGCCACGTTTTATTGGGACAATGTGGAATTTATTTTCACCAATGACCGAAATTAATTTTTTAATAAGGCCATTTGAATTTTTCTCTCTCAAGTAGATTGGTGGCGGCTTGGATGTTTTATTCGACGATGCATCGGGTTTGTCGTTTTCATCTTGTAAAATTTTAAAACGGTTTTGGCGATTAATTGAGGATGCGCTGTTATCCCTAGACATTTTTGGAGCGGATGAAAGTTTTGAAGAATTTGGGCTTCGCCCACGCTTTACCACGGTTATATATCTGTCCATACCGACTTGCACCTTGGGTTTTGAAATACTGTTATCTGTAGTGATAACTTTGTTAAGTGACGAATACGAGCCCGAAGGGGATGATATTACTGACTTATATGAAGAAGTACTAGGCAATTGTAATGTTAATGAATCACTACTATTTGGCATTGGACAAAGCGAAGTTGATCGCTGACGAAAAATTGGTTTTGCCGTTAAAAAAACACTTTCATTAGATTTATTATTTCTATTATTTTCATTAAGAGCTTCAGAACTCACAGTAAAATATGCATTTCTGCCGTTAGAACTCACTTCATATTTTTTTGTATTTGAGGCACTCATATAGAGTATTCCTCAAGGGCACGTTTTGTGTTTTTTTGCTTACGGTTTTTTTGTTTTTGTAATTTATGAATGTTTGTCTGTTTTTGAGTTACTCGTATAGAGTATTCCTCAATGTCACTGTTTATATTTTTTTGTTTGCTTTTTTTGTATTTGTTATTTCCACTATGTAAAAAATATTATCAAAGCAATAAAGCTTATTTATTATAGTCACTATGTACCTATTACGAATAATATGTACTACGAATATTTTTTTGTATAATTTTTTGTTAGTTTGGTATGTAAAAAAAAAAAAATTCCGCTAATCGACTGTTCGCTATGAAGGTACCACGAGAAACTTTGGTATACTTGTCTGATGTTTTTTCAGGCTTAAGACTTGTTTTATTTTCAACTTCTGCCTTCATTTTACTTTCTTCTTTCATTGGAATTCTTTTAATTTTTTTAGAACTATTTATGAATTCTTTGAGTGGTTCTGTTATAGGTTTAAATGTATCACTTAGTTGTTCACGTGTATCTATTTCACCAGTTTTTATACTACGAAGCTTTTTCTTCAAGACATTTCTTGTCAACACCAACTGTTTTAAAATTTTCTCATCCATGTTTAATAATAGTAAATAACAGGTATCAGCTATTAGATCAGGTATCAGCCTTTTAGGACCTGGTCTGGTTATCAGATCAGCTTTTCAGGAGCTGGTCTGGTTTTCAGATCAGCTTTTCAGGACCTGGTCTGGTTCTCAGATCAGCTTTTTAGGACCTGGTCTGGTTTTCAGATCAGCTTTTCAAGACCTGGTCTGGTTATCAGATCAGCTTTTTAGGACCTGGTCTGGTTTTCAGATCAGTTTTTTAGGACCTGGTCTGGTTTTCAGATCAGCTTTTTAGGACCTGATCTGGTTTTCAGATCAGCTTTTCATGACCTGGTCTGGTTTTCAGATCAGTTTATCAGGTAGCAGCTCAGCTTATAGCAAATAGATGTATGAAGTTTAAAATTAGATTAATAACTAAAGTGAATGTTTATCAAGAGTAGTTTATATAGTTATGAAATAGTCAAATTGCTTTCTGTAGCGACCATTATTTAATTCATTATCTTTGCTTATCACCAAAATTCATATTTATCCTTCCAACACTCTCGACAAATTTCTTGGAACTTTTCATAACTCATATCGCTGCCAACATGATCCCTATAAACATGCTTCATATTCGTCTCATCTGGCTTAAACATTATAATAACATTTGCATTGTCTCTTATTAAATGCTTGGGAATTCTAGTATAAGTTTGACACAAGTAGAATGAATCAACATCCCTATGTCGCCCCATACAAAAATATGTACGTATATTATTCTGATTTTCACATGCAACATCATCAAATATCACAATTGAATTAGTTTTAGCTTCGTCAGATGGAATAACTGATTCATTATCTGTAAATGTATAATATCCCATTCCTTTAATTGGTGAAATTAGTGTCTTCAGGTATTCATATTTGGGCTGATATAAAGATTTTGAGTATAAATAGATGTTTTCAAACTTGAGTCCATTAGGACTTTCTAGTAAGCCAATCATAACATTAGTCTTTCCACAATTTGATGGCCCCACTATTAGAGCACGAATAGAATTTGGTAAGAGGGGGCTGTGCTTTATTTTTGAAGTAATGTTCGATGATTGATCAATATTACGAACTAAAATATTTTTATGTTGTTTCACTAACTGCATTTTTGTAACTAAATGCATTTCATAATTGTTACCTCTTATTATAGTAGAAATTATATAATATGGTTATACGATATCAGAAAACGTTTAGTCATAAAAACACCTTCGTTGGAGGAGGTATAGTAGATAAAATAATAAACGCTCTACCTGTTGAGCTTCATCTTCCTGGATATCAGTACTGTGGACCTGGAACAAAACTACAAAAACGTTTAAATCGAGGTGACAAAGGAATTAATTTATTGGACTCTGCTTGTAAAAATCACGATATTGCGTATTCAAAAAATAAGGATTTAAGTACTAGACATAAAGCTGATAAAATACTGGAAAATTCAGCTTGGAATCGAGTTTTATCAAAAGGTAGTAGTCTTGCTGAAAAATCATTTGCATATATGGTTACTAACGCAATGAAAGCCAAAACAAAATTTTGTACGGGTGTGGAGAAAAAGAAAAATGTTGGAAAGAACAAGCAAATGATAAAAAACTGTTTAGAACATCAATTAGAGCTGCAACAAAAATACTAAAGAAGAAAAAGCCATTAGATATTAACTCAGCTATTAAAATTGCACGAAAAACTATCAACAAATCATTAAAAGGAAGAAAATCTCAAATTATAGTACCACGTGTAATACGTGTCCCAAAAATTGGTGGATTTTTGCCTCTAATACCCATTTCAACTGCTCTAGGTGCAATTGGTAGTCTAACAACTGGAGGTGCTGCCATAGCTAAAGCTGTAAATGCAACAAAGAATGCCAAAAATCAACTTGATGAAGCAACTAGACATAATAGAGCGATGTAATCTATAGCAGTTGGCAAAGGACTTTACTTAAAACCATATAAAAAAAGTTATGGCTTAGTTCACAAAGAAGAATCAAAAAACAACAGACCACTATCTGATGTGGACCTAAACCGTTTCTCTAAAAATATTCCATATTTTAGAGGAGTTTTCATGTTGAATACTCTACCAAAACGAGGAAAGAAAATTTAATGTGGAATAATCAACTTAGATGTATCAACAGGACCTGGTACACATTGGGTAGCATATTATAAAAACAACAATGAAAAAGAATATTTCGATAGCTTTGGAAACTTACAACCTCCTTCAGAAGTAGTCAAATATCTTGGTACAAATGTAAAATACAACTATAATCAACATCAGAATTTTAATACATTTACCTGTGGTCACTTATGTCTTAAATTTCTTTATGAAATAACTGAAAATATTAAATAAAAACACAAAAATTTATATCTTACAAAACTCTTTAATGTCTTTTTATTTATAATTTAAAATACATAGTTAATATATTTTATTGCCAAATAGGAAATTGAGAATTTTGAATTAGAAATTCACTCAGCTCACTCTCAACGATTAGATTAGATTTTCTTCACCTTCTCTGCTTAAGCAATAAGATCCACTGGATAGATCTTTAATATCGTCATCTGTTAAAATATTATACCGTTTAGTTAGGAACATTATGTGTTTATTCATTTCCACTTTTAGTGTTGGTCCATATTTAGTTGTTACACGTAACACATTTCTAATAGTATATTTCGTTGATGATTCAAGCTCCTTTATGTGGATTAAAGTTTTGCTGTTTAGATCATTAAATTTTGAAATTAGATTTGTTGTGGAGTCCATTTTTTTACTTAGTTCTTCTCACTTTGAATGTTTAACTGGAAATGATCTTAAAAGAAGCGATGATGACTTCAAGAAGACTAATCAAAAATAATTATGGTGAAATAGTGAATAAGTAGTGGATAGTGATAACCAGAAAGAGATAGTTATAGAGAAAAAAGGTATAGAGAGAGATAGAGTGCTAAAAAGAAATATGGAATAGGGTTGATGGTATAGATTTTTTAAAGATTAGGAGACACTACTTTAAAAATTTACTGAGAAAATTAGTCTTTAAGGAACCTTCCAACATTCATCATCATTCATTTATCAGCAAATAAAATGAGCCAAATTAGACGTACTCTAAACCAATTTATGAGAGATTTTGAAAGCTTCAGGCTTTCTGATCATTGGGAGATGATAAAATTTTTCCAAAATATGTTAGATGAGAACGAAGAATATGGAGTTATGGAAGATGAAGACAACACAGAAGGGCACTTCAAAAGCTGTCCTTGGTATGATCCTGAGTGTGAGGAAGGACCCGATACTTGTAGATGTACAATATATTTTTTACGAAAAAGTATATTAGAACATCTAATAATTCGATACTACGAAATGTTTCCATCATTATAAATAAAATAAATAAAAATTAAACTAAATTGTATTATTAAAAGAAACAAAAGAAATAAATATAAAATAAAATTGTATTATTAAAATATTCCTCGTTTTAAATTATTTTTTCTAAAGGAAAATTAGGAATCATCTGTTTGTAAGTTTTTTGGTATTCATCTCAATTGAAAAATATTTTCCATTGTCTTGGTTGTTTCTCTTTATGAAATTTAATGGAATTTAATAATATTGTGAAATTCAATTTCTCTTGTACAGAACTTCTCAAAGAAAACAAGACTGTGCATGCTTAAATGATATGAAAACAAGACTGTGCATGTTTTAGCGATATGAAAACAAGAATTTGCAAATAAGCAAAAACAAAAAATTTTTTGATCCAACGAAGTAAAACCATTAAAGAAATAAACACCAGTCACATATTTCATTCTTTTTTCAATATTTTATTTCAAATTTTTCCTTAAAAATTTATTTACATATGTATAATCATATTTCTTGATAAATAAATTAATAGGATTTTATAATTATAATTATATAATTTTAACAACAATAAATAGGATTTCATATACATCAATTTTTCTTTTAATAAATAGGATTTTATTTACAATAATTTTTCTTTTAATAAATAGGATTTTATTTACAATAATTTTTCTTAATAACAAAGATTTTATATACAATTTAAAAATGTAAAACTAATTAACTAAAAATTCATTAATTTTAACCATTTTCTTGCATTATAGCAATCTCATCTAGCAACATGTCAAGTTGGTATTCAGGGTTAGTTTCCTTAATACGAAAATGATAGCATGCATATGTGTTAATGTTATTTGTCCTAATTTTTCTCTTATCGTCTCCATAACTTAATACTACCTTATTTAATTCACTAGTATATATTTGATGCAGCTTAGATTTAAATGTTAACATATTATCATATACATTGGTCTTATTGAGTAAACAGTTTTTATAAGTAGCTAAACTATATTTATCTAATATGGCTCTCTTTACCCCCTTCGATTTCTTTACATCATTTTGATCTTGAACACTAAATGAATACATTTTAGATCGCAACCCGACAAACTCTTTCATTATTTTTCCACAATTTTCGTCTTTCATCATATCCAGCACCTTTTTATTAACTAGTGGAAAATTATAAATGTTGTCTGTAGGATAGTCCGATGTATCAAATTGTTCTTGTATGTCATTTTTTATGTCAGCATGAAAGTCGTCCGTCTTTATTGAATATATAAAAGAGTCCGTGTCCATATAGTTTAAGGAGAGTTTTGTCTTAAACTTAGGTTCCATGTACCCGTAATGGAAATTATACATTTTCCATTTGGACAGCTCGAGTACACAAAATCCTAAGTAAATTGGTTTATTGTAGCAGGTTTTGACTCTTGTCATTTCAATTGCTACCAGGTCCTCTGAAAATATAGATACACTATGAAAATTTGGTTTTGATATCCAATCTTGGGCACCCAAATGATTACAGTTCATTCTCTCCCAACTATTGACAATTTTAACATCTCTCCTCTTGTCCACATTTTCCATGGTTTTACCATACACTGCATTATTGAGTAGTTTGAACAAATTTTTTTCAAAAGCATTTTTAGCAGTGGCCCTATGTCTGGTATTTAAGTCAATGTAGCCTTTTAATCATGGAGATTGTTTAAATGCTAGAATGCGATGAGTTTTCTTTAAAATTAAGCCATATTCTAAGCACTGTTTTAGAACTCTAAAGTGTATCACATATGATTGCTTTGTAGAGAAATCGGTTATCAACTTGTTGTACTTCGCTTGCATAGGTTTCTTATTTTCAGCGCAAAAAGGAAGATCATTATGCAAGTCGTGTAAATGAGACGGATAATCCAACGTGACCTCATATACATAACCGTCTGTTCCATTATCAGCTATGCTTTTGGATCCAGATTCAGCTCGTCTTGCGATAACCATCTGAACACACCATGAGGAAGATATTCCGACATTGCCCAACCGTAAAGGTTATTTGCGTCTAAGTAGAAAAGAAATTCTGATGGTTTTGATGCATCGAAATCTTCCAAATATTTGTTATTCGCTTTCGAATATCTTTGGCTACAAGTTTAATTAAAAAGCACACTCCTTGTGCATTTAGTTATTATATTAAGTGTCTCCATAACAGTAAGTTAGATAAGTTAAGGGTTTATACTGGGAAAGATGCCTTTAAAAAATTTGTATCATATTTAGTTAAAGATTGTGAGGATATTTACAATAATTATTTAATTAATAATAGGCAAATGGATACTTTATCCCCTTCTGATCTTTATAGTTTTTATAGTGCGGTAAATTGTCATATTTGTCAAAAATTTTTAGGTAAAGATCGCGTTAGAGATCATTGCCACATTAGTGGTAAATATAGAGGTGCAGCCCACAATAAGTGTAATTTAAATTTTCAAATTCCCAAGTTTATACCAGTTTACTTTCATAATTATTCAAACTATGACTCACATCTTTTTATTAAAGAACTAGGTGAAATTTCAATGCAGCTGAAAGTACTCCCTCTCAAAAAGGAGCTTTATATATCCCTCTCCCAATTTTCAGAAATGAGTGATGGTCATAAGCTTGAAATAAGATTTCTTGATACAATACGTTTTATGGCTGAGAGTTTGGAATCATTAGCCTGCAATTTGTCGGATAATGATTTCAGCACTATAAGGTCATTATTTCAGTCAGAAAACGAGTTTCAGCTTATTAAGAAAAAAGGTATTTTCCCCTATGAGTACCTAAATTCATTTCAAAAATTAGATGAGTGTCAGCTCCCTTCACGCAGTGATTTCTTTAATAAGTTGAACAATAAAGAGTGTTCTTTAGAGGAATACTCACATGCTGTAGAGGTATGGAATACTTTTGGTTGCAAAACTATGAAAGACTACATGGAACTTTATTTAAAAACAGATGTCCTCTTACTGACAGATATTTTTGAGAACTTTAGAAAAGTTTGTAAGGGTATTTATGAGCTCGATCCATGCCAATATTATACAGCACCTGGCCTTTCCTGGGATGCAATGCTCAAATATACAAAAATTTAATTAGAATTATTGACAGACATAGACATGTACAATTTTATGAAAAAAGGTATACGTGGGGGGATCGTACAGTGTAGCCAAAGATATTCGAAAGCGAATAACAAATATTTGGAAGATTTCGATGCATCAAAACCATCAGAATTTCTTGTCTACTTAGACGCAAATAACCTTTACGGTTGGGCAATGTCGGAATATCTTCCTCATGGTGGATTCAGATGGTTATCGCAAGACGAGCTGAATCTGGATCCAAACAGCATAGCTGAGAATGGAACAGACGTTTATGTATATGAGGTCACGTTGGATTATCCCTCTCATTTACACGACTTGCATAATGATCTTCCTTTTTGCGCTGGAAATAAGAAACCTATGCAAGCGAAGTACAACAAGTTGATAACCGATTTCTCTACAAAGCAATCATATGTGATACACTTTAGAGTTCTAAAACAGTGCTTAGAATATGGCTTAGTTTTAAAGAAAACTCATCGTATTCTAGCATTTAAACAATCTCCATGGTTAAAAGGCTACATTGACTTAAATACCAGACATAGGGCCACTGCTAAAAATGCTTTTGAAAAAAAAATTTTCAAACTACTCAATAATGCTGTTTATGGTAAATCCATGGAAAATGTGGACAAGAGGAGAGATGTTAAAATTGTCAATAGTTGGGAGAGAATGAACTGTAATCATTTGGGTGCCCAAGATTGGATATCAAAACCAAATTTTCATAGTTTATCTATATTTTCCGAGGACCTGGTAGCAATCGAAATGACAAGAGTCAAAACCTGCTACAATAAACCAATTTACTTAGGATTTTGTGTACTCGAGCTGTCCAAATGGAAAATGTATAATTTCCATTACGGGTACATGGAACCTAAGTTTAAGACAAAACTCTCCTTAAACTATATGGATACGGACTCTTTTATATATTCAATAAAGACGGACGACTTTTATGCTGACATAAAAAATGACATACAAGAACATCGGACTATCCTACAGACAACATTTATAATTTTCCTCTAGTTAATAAAAAGGTGCTGGGTATGATGAAAGACGAAAATTGTGGAAAAATAATGAAAGAGTTTGTCGGGTTGCGATCTAAAATGTATTCATTTAGTGTTCAAGATCAAAATGATGTAAAGAAATCGAAGGGGGTAAAGAGAGCCATATTAGATAAATATAGTTTAGCTACTTATAAAAATTGTCCATTAATGATTACAAAAGTTGCTTATTTGAATCCAAAATTATCTCAGATGAAATGTTTTTGTTTAGGTCTAAAACACATCAACTATATACTCAAAAACTAAATAAAATAGCTCTTAGCTTTTCTGATGATAAAAGAAATATAATGGAATATAAAATAAAAACGCGTGCATGGGGGCATTACATAGACCGAAATAATGAAACAATGGATGTCAAATAGAATGCTTCCTACTAAATTGCATGTAAGATGACAACAAGAATTTAATTTTGTACTAATTATACTTATTTAATTATTTATTAGTTTATTTATTGCTTACTTATTTGTATATTAATTTATTTATGTATTTATTTCTGTATTTATTTATTAATTTATTTATTGGTTATATATATATATTTGTTTATGAATGTATCTATTCATTTTAGTATTCTATTCACACAAAAGCATGTTAAAATTTAATGGTCTTAAACTTTTATCTTTTACCTATACCTAAATTATTTGTAAATAAGAATCAAATATTAGATTAATGATCTTTCTTTTTCTATCATATTTTTTTATTTTATATATACATAGAGCTAAATTTGTAGTAGTACTAAGATTTTTAAGAAAATATTTTAAATAAAATATTGAAAAAAGAATTAAATATGTGAATGGTTTTTATTTCTTTGTTGGCTTTACTTCGTTGGATCATAATTTTTTTGTTTTTCCTTATGTGCAAATTTCTGTTTTTATATTGCATAAACATGCACAATCATGTTTTCTTTGAGAGGTTTTATACAAGAGGAATTGAATTTCACAATATTATGAAATCCATTAAATTTCATCAGATATTTTTTTATCGACACTAACTGCTTTAACACCATCTCATTATTGTTTGCTAAAAGAAAATAACAGAACAGGTATCAGCTCTCAGATCAGCTTTTTCAGCTATCAGATCAGCTTTTCAGGACCTGATCTGGTTTTCAGATCAGCTTTTCAGGACCTGGTCTGGTTTTCAGATCAGCTTTTCAGGACCTGGTCTCGTTTTCAGATCAGCTTTTTAGGACCTGGTCTGGTTTTCAGATCAGCTTTTCAGGACCTGGTCTGGTTATCAGATCAGCTTTTCAGGACCTGGTCTGGTTTTCAGATTAGTTTTTGAGGACCTGGTCTGGTTTTCAGGACCTGGTCTGGTTATCAGATCAGCTTTTTAGCACCTGGTCTGGTTTTCAGATTAGGCTATCTGATTCAGATTGAATTATCAGTTTACAAGTAGCTAGCCATTTATAACATTTATATGAATGAAGTTTAAAGTTAGATGAATCAACTAAAGTCAATCTTTTATTAGCAGTAATTTTTTTATGAAAACATATAAAACCTGAAGAACCTTAAGAAAATATTATATTATTTTTCCTTCCAACACTCTCTACAAACTTCCTAAAACTTTTAAAAATTCATATTACATACAACATGATGCCTATAAACGTGCTTAATTTTTTTTCTCATCTTGCATAAACATTATAATTACATTTGCATTGTCTCTTATTAAATGCTTACAACCATATTCATAAAAATATTAAACAGCATTTCGAATTTTGTTTAAGCAAAATTCACTAAAATTGTATTTATAATAAAAATTTAGCTTAAAAAACATTTTTTAAACCTTATATAAATCACATAATTTTAAAATTGACTGCACTCATATTCAAAATAATTTTCAGTTGACCTTGGTATAATTTTGCTTCATGTTTATTTGTTTATTTAACTTTGCCTGTATGAATGTGCGTATGTATACATGTATGTATTAGGAATAATGCTACAAGTTTCGCACATTCTAATTGTGCCCCCCCCCCATACAAAAATATACACGTACATATATGTATGTATATTATTCTGCTTTTCAGATGCAACATCAGCAAATATCATAATTAAAATGCTTTAAGCTTTATTATAATATCTCATTCTTTTAAAAATGAAATTAACTTCTTCGGATATTCTTATTTGACTTGATATAGATAATTTGAGTATAAATAGAAATATTCGGACTTGATTAGTAGTAGTGAACTGGGATTCGGCGCTGATTAAAATTGTTTACGTTTTACGTCCACATTACGAAAAATCATTTTTATGATTTTCCGCTGGCATTAGGAAAAATATTTTTTTTCACGCTTTTCCCGTCGGCATTGCAAAAATATTTTTTTTCACGTTTTTGCGTCGGCATTTTAAATATTTTTTTTTTCACTTTTTTCCTGGTCCACATTACGAAAAATCATTTTCAGGATTTTCCGTTGGCATTAGGAAATATATTTTTTTTTCACGTTTTAGCCGTCGGCATTTTACTAAATATTTTTTTTTTCACTTTTTTTTTCTGGTCCACATTACGAAAAATCATTTTCAGGATTTTCCGTTGGCATTAGGAAAAATATTTTTTTCCCCGTTTTTCCTGTCAGTATTACAAAATTTTTTTTTTCACTTTTTCCTGGTCCACATTACGAAAAATCATTTTCAGGTTTTTCCATTGGCATTAGGAAAAATAAAAAAAATTTAGACGGACTTATTGAACCACCCTCGCAGGTATCAAATTTCACAAATTTCCAAGAATTTAACAATTTTCAAATTTTAATTACCCAAATTTAACAATTTTAGCCACAATTTAACAATTTCAGCCACAATTTAACAATTTTAATCGGCGCCAGAACCGGTAGTTCACTACTACTAATCAAGTCCGAATATTTCTATTTATACTCAAATTATCTATATCAAGTCAAATATGAATATCCGAAGAAGTTAATTTCATTTTTAAAAGAATGAGATATTATAATAAAGCTTAAAGCATTTTAATTATGATATTTGCTGATGTTGCATCTGAAAAGCAGAATAATATACATACATATATGTACGTGTATATTTTTGTAAGGGGGGCACAAGTAGAATGAGTCATCATTCATTATTCCTAATACATACATGTATACATACGCACATTCATACAGGCAAAGTTAAATATACAAATAAACATGAAGCAAAATTATACCAAGGTCAACTGAAAATTATTTTAAATATGAGTGCAGTCAATTTTAAAATTATGTGATTTATATAAGGTTTAAAAAATGTTTTTTAAGCTAAATTTCTATTATGAATACAATTTTAGTGAATTTTGCTTAAACAAAATTCGAAATGCTGTTTAATATTTTTATGAATATGGTTGTAAGCATTTAATAAGGGACAATGCAAATGTAATTATAATGTTTATGCAAGATGAGAAAAAAAAGTTAAGCACGTTTATAGGCATCATGTTGTATGTAATATGAATTTTTAAAAGTTTTAGGAAGTTTGTAGAGAGTGTTGGAAGGAAAAATAATATAATATTTTCTTAAGGTTCTTCAGGTTTTATATGTTTTCATAAAAAAATTACTGCTAATAAAAGATTGACTTTAGTTGATTCATCTAACTTTAAACTTCATTCATATAAATGTTATAAATGGCTAGCTACTTGTAAACTGATAATTCAATCTGAATCAGATAGCCTGATCTGAAAACCAGACCAGGTGCTAAAAAGCTGATCTGATAACCAGACCAGGTCCTGAAAAGCTGATCTGAAAACCAGACCAGGTCCTGAAAAACTAATCTGAAAACCAGACTAGGTCCTGAAAAGCTGATCTGATAACCAGACCAGGTCCTGAAAAGCTGATCTGAAAACCAGACCAGGTCCTAAAAAGCTGATCTGAAAACCAGACCAGGTCCTGAAAAGCTGATCTGAAAACCAGACCAGGTCCTGAAAAGCTGATCTGAAAACCAGATCAGGTCCTGAAAAGCTGATCTGATAGCTGAAAAAGCTGATCTGATAGCTGATACCTGTTCTGTTATTTTCTTTTAGCAAACAATAATGAGATGGTGTTACAGCAGTTAGTGTCGATAAGAAAATATCTGATGAAATTTAATGGATTTCATAATATTGTGAAATTCAATTCCTCTTGTATAAAACCTCTCAAAGAAAACATGATTGTGCATGTTTATGCAATATAAAAACAGAAATTTGCACATAAGGAAAAACAAAAAAATTATGATCCAACGAAGTAAAGCCAATAAAGAAATAAAAACCATTCACATATTTAATTCTTTTTTCAATATTTTATTTAAAATATTTTCTTAAAAATCTTAGTACTACTACAAATTTAGCTCTATGTATATATAAAATAAAAAAATATGATAGAAAAAGAAAGATCATTAATCTAATATTTGATTCTTATTTACAAATAATTTAGGTATAGGTAAAAGATAAAAGTTTAAGACCATTAAATTTTAACATGCTTTTGTGTGAATAGAATACTAAAATGAATAGATACATTCATAAACAAATATATATATATAACCAATAAATAAATTAATAAATAAATACAGAAATAAATACATAAATAAATTAATATACAAATAAGTAAGCAATAAATAAACTAATAAATAATTAAATAAGTATAATTAGTACAAAATTAAATTCTTGTTGTCATCTTACATGCAATTTAGTAGGAAGCATTCTATTTGACATCCATTGTTTCATTATTTCGGTCTATGTAATGCCCCCATGCACGCGTTTTTATTTTATATTCCATTATATTTCTTTTATCATCAGAAAAGCTAAGAGCTATTTTATTTAGTTTTTGAGTATATAGTTGATGTGTTTTAGACCTAAACAAAAACATTTCATCTGAGATAATTTTGGATTCAAATAAGCAACTTTTGTAATCATTAATGGACAATTTTTATAAGTAGCTAAACTATATTTATCTAATATGGCTCTCTTTACCCCCTTCGATTTCTTTACATCATTTTGATCTTGAACACTAAATGAATACATTTTAGATCGCAACCCGACAAACTCTTTCATTATTTTTCCACAATTTTCGTCTTTCATCATACCCAGCACCTTTTTATTAACTAGAGGAAAATTATAAATGTTGTCTGTAGGATAGTCCGATGTTCTTGTATGTCATTTTTTATGTCAGCATAAAAGTCGTCCGTCTTTATTGAATATATAAAAGAGTCCGTATCCATATAGTTTAAGGAGAGTTTTGTCTTAAACTTAGGTTCCATGTACCCGTAATGGAAATTATACATTTTCCATTTGGACAGCTCGAGTACACAAAATCCTAAGTAAATTGGTTTATTGTAGCAGGTTTTGACTCTTGTCATTTCGATTGCTACCAGGTCCTCGGAAAATATAGATAAACTATGAAAATTTGGTTTTGATATCCAATCTTGGGCACCCAAATGATTACAGTTCATTCTCTCCCAACTATTGACAATTTTAACATCTCTCCTCTTGTCCACATTTTCCATGGATTTACCATAAACAGCATTATTGAGTAGTTTGAAAATTTTTTTTTCAAAAGCATTTTTAGCAGTGGCCCTATGTCTGGTATTTAAGTCAATGTAGCCTTTTAACCATGGAGATTGTTTAAATGCTAGAATACGATGAGTTTTCTTTAAAACTAAGCCATATTCTAAGCACTGTTTTAGAACTCTAAAGTGTATCACATATGATTGCTTTGTAGAGAAATCGGTTATCAAGTTGTTGTACTTCGCTTGCATAGGTTTCTTATTTTCAGCGCAAAAAGGAAGATCATTATGCAAGGCATGTAAATGAGAGGGATAATCCAACGTGACCTCATATACATAACCGTCTGTTCCATTATCAGCTATGCTGTTTGGATCCAGATTCAGGTCGTCTTGCGATAACCATCTGAATCCACCATGAGGAAGATATTCCGACATTGCCCAACCGTAAAGGTTATTTGCGTCTAAGTAGACAAGAAATTCTGATGGGTTTGATGCATCGAAATCTTCCAAATATTTGTTATTCGCTTTCGAATATCTTTGACTACACTGTACGATCCCCCCACGTATACCTTTTTTCATAAAATTGTACATGTCTATGTCTGTCAATAATTCTAATTAAATTTTTGTATATTTGAGCATTGCATCCCAGGAAAGGCCAGGTGCTGTATAATATTGGCATGGATCGAGCTCATAAATACCCTAACAAACTTTTCTAAAGTTCTCAAAAATATCTGTCAGTAAGAGGAAATCTGTTTTTAAGTAAAGTTCCATGTAGTCTTTCATAGTTTTGCAACCAAAAGGATTCCATACCTCTACAGCATGTGAGTATTCCTCTAAAGAACACTCTTTATTGTTCAACTTATTAAAGAAATCACTGCGTGAAGGGAGCTGACACTCATCTAATTTTTGAAATGAATTTAGGTACTCATAGGGGAAAATACCTTTTTTCTTAATAAGCTGAAACTCGTTTTCTGACTGAAATAAGGACCTTATAGTGCTGAAATCATTATCCGACAAATTGCAGGCTAATGATTCCAAACTCTCAGCCATAAAACGTATTGTATCAAGAAATCTTATTTCAAGCTTATGACCATCACTCATTTCTGAAAATTGGGAGAGCGATATATAAAGCTCCTTATTGAGAGGGAGTACTTTCAGCTGCATTGAAATTTCACCTAGTTCTTTAATAAAAAGATGTGAGTCATAGTTTGAATAATTATGAAAGTAAACTGGTATAAACTTGGGAATTTGATAATTTAAATTACACTTATTGTGGGCTGCACCTCTATATTTACCACTAATGTGGCAATGATCTCTAACGCGATCTTTACCTAAAAAATTTTGACAAATATGGCAATTTACCGCACTATAAAAACTATAAACATTAGAAGGGAATAAAGTATCCATTTGCCTATTATTAACTAAATAATTATTGTAAATATCCTCACAATCTTTAACTAAATATGATACAAATTTTTTGGAGGCATCTTTCCCAGTATAAACCCTTAACTTATCTAACTTACTGTTATGGAGACACTTAATATAATAACTAAATGCACAAGAAGTGTGCTTTTTGATTAAACTAGTTTTATTACTTACCTTATCACTAATATCTTCCAGTCAGCGTAAACCACAAAGGGGACATCCATTTTCCTTTGATGTCCCTTAAAGCTGAGAATTGCATCCGGACCTGATGGCATACTTGTCACGATTTTGCCGCATTCAGCCTTATGATTATGCATAACGTTTTCCCTGTGAGTGTACTGGAGACAGGTGTTGCAGAACTGTAGTTTGTGTCCATCCTGCGTTATCTGACTTCGTAAAAGTCTGTGAATAATAAAAAATAGTTAAAAATTTATTAGTAAAATGTATCTATTATAAAATATATAAAACAAGTATATGTATCATTAAATTAAAGTGTAGTATAATTTTTTAACTTACTTTGGTATGTCCTTTATCAAAATATAGTGATGAACTTCACCATTCTCCAAAAGAAGCAAGTTTACATGGGTAATTTTCTCGTCCTTAGTCACATAAAAGGAACCAATGATTTGATTTGCCTCCTCATCATACCCAAATACATTAACGCTTCTTGTAGGATTGTTCACCTCAAACACGTTAATTTTTTTAGAGCTAATGGGAAGCTTAAATTTTTGAAATTTAGCACTTCACCATTTCGCGTAAAAATAATATCTGCAGAAATAACCTGAATACCATAAGAACAGCAACGTTCTTGATTGTATTTGGTTGTATACATGGCAGCAATCAAACACCATTTGAAGCAGTATTCATCATCGTTTTGTATATTGATGCTAGCAAATTTGCTTACTAGTTTTTGAGGTGTGGATATCCAACTTGATTCTTCGACGAGCGACGATTTGTTGATGTTGATTTCTGCTCGGACTATGCGTGATAAAGTCCAACCAGAATCGCGCTCTTCAAATTCGGACATTTTGGTTGAAATCTTCTCAATCTGCTTACGGAATATTTCTTTTATGTTGTCTGCCTTCGTCACCAAACTCATTTTAGCTACATGTGTTATAACACACAACTCCAACTCTTCTTCAACAATTTTTATATACTCCGCCACAATAGTCACATGAAATTTAATAACTGTATGCTTACACAAAGTAATGTGAAGTCTCTCAATAAAAATATTTATGTTTTCCTTCATAAACTCTTCCAGAAGAAGGGTGTCCTTTCTATTTAAAATAGCATATGTGGCGATATGATTTTTGAAGGCTTTCGATATTTTGAAACATCTCACAATCTCTTCTTCTGTCCTAGAATGTGAAGCACTCATTGGAGTTGGCAGAGTTTCTTCTCTTCTTTCTTTTTCTTCTTCTTCTCCATCACTTTCCGGTAAACTTATGTCCATAGCATCGTTGTACAAATTCCCTCCATGGATATCCACACCTTGTTGTTGAGATTGTTGTTGCTGCTGCTCTTGTTGATGATAATTAAGAGGTTGCCATTGCATCAAATTGGAATACTGCTGCATTTGATTATCTGGTGTGATGGCATTATAATTGTAAATTGGGTGCTCATATTGCATTGGCACTCCTAATCCCAAAAACTGATTATTCCATGGCATACCGTATTGATGATAATTCATTGGTACTTGATATTGAGGGTAATGTAGAGAAGGATGTTGCTGATTATGAGACATATTTAGGTGCTGTTGATAATTTTCAAGAGATGTCTGCGGTTGTTCTTGATTTCTGTTCCGGCTTACGACCACTTCATCCTGCACACTATGATTTTTGACATGATCCAAAAAGGACTTTTGGTATTTATATACCTTATGGCATCTTTCACACTGATAACCTGAAGAACTCATTTTTAATTATTTTATTGTTATTATTTCACTTTAACACAATTTCTGATGATGGTTGTAAATACAATAAAGTACTGATGTGATGGTTAGAAAAGTTGGCGTATTTATACAAAAATTAGTAGCAGTATCCTTGCAGCATATTTACTTATTGTTTCTCTGCTGATGACTGTACTTAATTGAAACTTTGCTGCTTTAAAATAATCGTAGACAAAGAAAATGATTACGTTGCAAAATATAAATGTATTCTACAAAATATTTTACGCACAAGCATCCTCAATCATACATACAAATACACAAACATACATACATACATACCAGCGACAAACAAGCTGGATCATCCACACACAAGTATAGGGTGTTCATATACAAGAGAACATTTCATACATAAATAAAATAATTAAATAAGTTAATTGTTTATTAATTTATTTAATTATTTTATTTATAAACAATTTATTAGCGTGAGGAAATCATACACACATTCTCCCGATTCATATGAGAATCGCGTAGTAGTCATCAAATCTATTTTCTCTGATATTACTGATATAGTATTACGATAACAAATTTCTATAATCTGGCAACACTGGCAATTTTCCCTTTGGTACTAAAAAATAATAATCATGTTTTGCCGTCGGCATTTGAAAAAAATAAAAATGTGTTTTGCCGTAGGCATTTGAAAAAAATAATAATCATGTATTTCCGTTGTTGTGTTGAATTTAAAAACGGATTTTTCTTTTGTATATTAAAAGGGATTTATTAATAAAAACTAGTATCTTATTATTTTTACTTTACAAATTTAAACCTGGAGGGTCCCGTGGGAATCGCAGGTATGACTCTAACTTCTTGACTGCAAAAATAGAAGACCCTAATTACAACTAACTAATTACCACTGACTAATTACAACTGCCCTCACTAACTTATTACAACTGTCTTCAACTAACAAACTACAACTGCTCATTTGGTTTCTTAACATGAACTATTTATACCAAACTTAATCATAATCTAATATATTAATATTGTGCTTAATAGTTAATATTATTATGCTTACCTACTTGCTAACGTACTTAAGCTTTTGACCCAATTGCGAAATATCGCTATTGCACAATTTGTCAACGCAAAGAATTTAACAAACAACCAAGTGAATGAACTGGTTGTTGCTGCGTTAACAAATTAGTGCAATGTACGGGTACGAGGGTTGATCAATTCTGATTCACAACACCGTCGGCATTAGGAAAAATTATCATACATTGCCGTAGGCATTAGGAAAAATAATCATGTCTTGCCGTCGGCATTACGAAAAATTATCATGCATTGCCGTAGGCATTAGGAACAATTTTCATGCATTGCCGTAGGCATTAGGAAAAATTAATAATCACTATTTTCACCATTGGTATTAGGAAAAATCATTTTCATGATTTTCCCGTCGGCATATACACTTGTGAAATCTTAATCTTATAAAACCCCTTAAACCACACCCACAAAAAAATCACCCGTTATCACAATTAATATTACCCAAAAAAAATCACCCGTTCCCACAAAGTTAATGTAAACAAAAAACTCCTTATGTAAACAAAAATTTGGACGGACTTATTCAACCACCCTCGCAAGTATCAAATTTCACAAATTTCCAAGAATTTAACAATTTTCAAATTTTAATTATCCAAATTTAACAATTTCAGCCACAATTTAACAATTTCAGCCACAATTTAACAATTTTAATCGGCGCCAGAACCGGCAGTTCACTACTATTTCCATCCACTCGAAATAACATCTAAGCCCATTTTTCAAATTGTATTAAACAAACCTTGACCCCTAGGTGTTACAAGGCGTGAATTCCAGTACGTATGTTTTGCATTGTAGTCTCCAGCTGCCACGAAACAAGACTCAAGCGATTTGTAGAACTTCTCATACTGATCTTCGGTAGCTGAAAATCTGGGAGGTGAGTAAATTGATGATATCACGAATTTAGAACAAAAATATTCGTAGCTTGCATATATTCTTCACTAACGTTGTCAAGGATACAGTGCTTGAATCTTGAATTAATTAAAATTGCAGATCTACCGCATGCTCTCCCTCTTGAGAATTTTGTATCATATATATTGTAGCCAGTAATTTTCAAAAAGCTTCTCTAAGTCAAATATGCCTCAGAAACCAACATTAAATCAATATTTTTTTCCGTAAGGAAGTACTCAAGTTCATTTTTATGTTGGTGAATTCCGTTTGCGTTCCAGAAACTTATTTTTAACGTATTGATGGCTTGTTAATTAATGCTTGAAGCAGTGTATTCTGTATTCGTAGCATTTCTAACATCATGCTAGTCATATTTGTTGTAAAATTATTTATAGTTTGCACTAAATTATCAATGGTAGCTTCAAGGCGATTAAAACTAAAGCTTGAATTTGTTGATAGTGCAGTTGAGGGGATCCTTTGTCTTAATCATGCTATACATTTGGCAGTCATTGACGTTTATTATAAAAAGAAATAATTTGTTCTGACATGGAATCAGAATCGACAAAAGACAATGATTACTATAAAAATGATTTTCAAGATTGTGCAATTAATGTACAGTAGTTTTGATTTAGCTGCCTTTTGCTTAAGTGCACTTTTGACTTAACTGCCTAAAATGGTAAATTTCCGTCACTATTCTTTAAAACCCTATACAAATTCGTTTTTTAAGTGCACTTTCTATACCTGCACATTTAAGATAAGTGCCCTAAAATTTTGGTAATTTTTAAATATTTTCATAAAAAAAATCAATGTTACCTGCACATGGACTTAGCTGCACAAAATATATTTTTTCTGTAATTATTGTTCAAAATCCTTTTTACGTGCACTTTGTATACCTGCGCATTTAACATATTTTTGGGCAGTTTTAAATTACTCTCATATAAAAAATTAAAAAATGTGGCTACATAAATATGCAACCATGTATATTTATAAAAAAGTCAAAAATTGTATACCTGCACATTTAGGCAGGTAAGTGCATTTAAGATAACGGCATTTTTGACTTATCTGCACAAAAAGTCGTGCAAAGTTGATTGTGCAGCTAAGTCAAAATTACTGTAGTTGTAAACAGTAATTACAAAGGGAGAAATTCAATAAAAATGAGCCTTATTGATTTCGAAATGGGCAATCTAAGGATTGAGGTAAATGTAGTTGTATTAAAGTTTTGAAACCCATAAAGATGGCTGTTGAAAGGTTGAGTAGCCGAGATACAAACATTGTAACTCCTGATGTTATAGTTAACACTTTATGTGAAGAAATCCAATCGGTTCCTTCTATTCTTGGAAATAAAATTTTTCATGCTTTGATGAAAGGGAAGAAATTTTACACTTTTGTAGAATATTTAAAAGAATCTGATTTCTTCAACTATAATCCCGAAACTTGTTTGTTTTCCTATACTTCTAAGTACTCATTAATTTAATATGTTTAAAATCTTTTAAATCGTATTTTTGCAAAACCTATCAAAGAAAAGACATTTAAAGAAGTTTTAAATGCAGCTATTAATAATGCTAATGCATGTACTCAATCTCACTCCAAAAAGTAATTTAAAATGTTTAATAAAAAAAGAATTGAAATTTCTGGAAGGAAGTGGTCAAAAGACCAAAAATTTTGAGCGCGTGTTTTCGGTAGCAAGGCAATTTGCTAATAAAATTAGAAATAGACTTTCTGACGAGTCTATAAACGCTTTAAGCGTTTGAAAGAGTTATTTCCTTAGACGAAAAATATGATTTCATTTATTTAAATATTTTCTTGTTTTAAGAATTTAATGTTTTTGTTTTCGATCTCAAGCCTCGAGTACCTTTATATTATTTATTTTATATTTGTTCTTATTAACTGAATTGTTACCTTTATTTTTATGTTCACTTACGTATATTCGTAAGTATAATCAGCATTTTTCGTGTTGGTAAAACCTGTAATGAGTTTAAAAACTTAAAGTGACAAAATAAAGTACCTGTTTTAATACCCAATTTGAATAAGTTAATTTATTTATTACTAAAACATAAGTTATATTTTTTAGTAATGCCTAGTAAATTAAATTTTTATTATTCTATTCGGGATCCCGGGATCCCGAAAAATTTCATAAAGACATCATTACGAGTATCACATTTCGGTATTTCTAAGAGCTCAATAAATTTTAGCCGTTTTCTAACTGTACAATATTGGCATCACTGCTAATGATGCGAAGAAAAAAAAGCAATGTGAGTCCGATCCGAGGGGAGATGTGTAAACATCTATTACTGAAAAAATTTTTAAAGTTGGAAGTATTTATGCTTTTGGTATATTTTTTAAGTTAATGAATTCAAAATATAAATACTAATAATATACTAATAAATAAATTAACGGTCTGTCCCACGATGTCACCAGAAATCGTTCGATCGAATACTTATATTGAAAACGAAAACAAATTTTCTAATTTTATTGTTGTTTGCAATACAAGTTGTCGATCGAACGATTTCTGGTGACATCGTGGGACAGACCGTTAATTTATTTATTAGTAAAACATAAGGTATATTTTTTAGTAATGCCTAGTAAATAAAATTTTTATTATTCTATGCAGCGGGATCCGGGATTTATAAAAAAAATCCAGCTTTCCCGGGAAATGAAAAAGTCTGGGAAAAAACTCTTTTACACATACAGTTATATATATATGTATGTTCATACACATACATATATGAGTGTATAAACTAAAAGACTCTCGTCGCCCAACGAAATTGGCACCGGAATCCAGTAAACCATAAAATGTTTCGTTAATTTTAATTATTATTAAATTTATGATTTATTTGAACGGGCTAAAGTTCGTATCGCTTTTTTAAGCCAAATTACATGTGATAATTATTACTGAACAAATAACATCAAAGTTGGTTGTAAATATCCTGACAACACATAGTTGAACCGAACAGCCAGCCGTTTTCGAAGGCCACTAAACCTTCATCATCAGCGTTCTTTTTTATTGGTCCACTGTGTGTGGTGTCAGTTGATGTAGATTTCTGCCTTATATACGAAACTTTCTTGCAAATCAAATACGTGAATTGTTTGGATTCATCGTATTTGCTGAAAATGTGTTTTTGTAATGAAAGCCCAAATTTACCATCTCTAATTTACAACAGACCTACCATTGTCGTTTATTCTTTACTAATTATGCATATGTTAGTTAATTTGCTTATTTTTTGTTCTACTTAAGACAAACTTTTTTGGTTTGTTGCTATTAAGTATATTTTTTTATTTTTAATACATATATTTCTTTATTGTATCTTCAAATATGAACTAACAATAAGTGATCAAATCTTAAAGCTAAAATATAATTATTTAGCCCGACCAGTGTCGGCCAAAACTTTGTGATAGTTTAAATAATCCAAAGTAGTGATAATCAAATAGGAAAATTAAATGTATTTTCCAGCATTCCCATCTAGAGTGTTGAGTAAAGTAGCCCTTGTGTCCCTCTTTTTTAGGCGGTAGTGTCCAGTAAAGTTCAAAATATTACGAGCAAGCGGATTAGGACGTGACTCGAGTTTTGTTAAGTATTTGCCTGCGTATCTTGCAATTTCTTCAGTCACTAGTGGCATTTTTAAATCACGATGCAAATTTGAATTCTTAATGTACCATGGATCAGATGTTATTACCCTTAAATTTTTTTTGTCTTCCTTGAATTCTGTCTACATTGCAAGCTGAAGCAGTGCCCCATAACTGGATACCGTAACACCATTGTGGCTTCCAAAACGACTTGTATATTAAAAGTTTGCAATCCAGACTGCCAATCAACCAATGAATTTGAGATAACTTAAGTTTCATCTGAGTTAGCTTAAAGTCAATATGATGTTTCAATGTTTTTTTTTTTTTTTTTTTTTTTTTTAATACATATATTTATTTATTGTATCTTCAAATATGAACTAACAATAAGTGATCAAATCTTAAAGATAAAATATAATTATTTAGCCCGACCAGTGTCGGCCAATTTGAATTCTTAATATACCATGGAGCAGATGTTATTAACCTTAAAATTTTGTTTTGTCTTCGTTGAATTCTCTCTACGTTGCAAGCTGAAGCATTGTATATTAAAAGTTTGCAGTCCAGACTAAGTGTTGAATTTCTGCCAATCAACCAATGAATTTGAGATAACTTAAGTTTCATTTGAGTTAGCTTAAAGTCAATATGATGTTTCCATGTAAGTCTTCGATCAAGGTGTATACCAAGGTATTTCACTTGGGAATGTTGAGGAATATTTTGATTGTTGATACGAATGGGGGAACAAGTATTTCTTCTTAGGGTAAACGTTGTATGGACACACTTTTGTTCATTGACTTTAATTCTCCATAAGTTCAACCAGATTTCCAACTGTGTAATATGTTCTTGAAGATATCAGGAAGCCTCGTACGGGTTTCTGTGCATACTAAGGAAGGCTGTATCATCGGCAAACGTAGATGTATGGATATTACTGCTCACAGGCATATCACAAGTATAAATCAAATACAAAACTGGCCCCAGTATGCTCCCCTGTGGCACACCGGATGATATAGATTGGGGCAGACTCATGAATTCTCCTTCCACAATCGTAAACTTTCGGGTAGTTATGTAGCTTTCTAATAAATTCAGAAAATTTATTGGTAAATATGATTTTAATTTTAAAATAAGGCCTTCATGCCACACTTTATCAAAGGCCTGAGAAACGTCAATAAACAGGGCAGAACAATACATTTTTTCTTCAAAAGTTCTTCTTATAAATTGCACCAATCTATGAGTTTGTTCAATGGTGCTATGCTCACTTCTAAAACCAAATTGATGGTCTGGGATGCACCCACTATCAGTTAAAATTGGGGACAATTTTGTCATGAGCAGCTTTTCGAAGAGTTTTGACATTGTTGATAGCAGACTTATTGGCCTGTATGACTCAGCCTTGGTAAGGTCTTTGCCCGGCTTTGGAATCATTTTGACCTTCGCAAGCTTCCAGCTTTGTGGATAATACTCCAGTCGTAAAATGGCGTTAAAAATAAATAACACGATTCTAATTGCAATATGGGGCAAGTTTATCAGCATATTGTTACTTATTCCATCAATACCTGGAGCTTTCTTCGGGTTGAGTTCAGCAATTAGTTTCTGAACATCACGCGTCTTAAATTTTATGGGTCGAGGGGGTAGCGCAACTACACTTGGTAAATCAACAACACCAGTACATGTGTTTGGGGTAAATACGGATTTTAAATGCTCAACAAATATGTTACCTTTTTCAGTATCGCTTCTGGGCCAACCTCCGGTAGAAGTGCGCAGAGGTGGTCTATATTCAACGGGTGTTTTAAGCTTTCTAGCAGCTCGCCACAAGGAGTAATTAGATGCAGGTGTGGCATCAAGATTTTCCAGATAATTGTTAAGACATACAGTTTTTTCATATGCCAGCAGCTCTTGGAGTCGTCTAGTGCACTCTTTAAATCTAATTTTATTTTGGGGTGATCTGTGCTGTTGCCATTCCCTTCTAGCTGTCCTTTTTTAACGTAAAAGACGTTCAATGTCTGTAGAATAAATTCTATTAAACCCAGTCTGCGGATGGGAAGTAGTGGCATGTTCAGCAGCCTGTTTAATATTTTTGTTAAGATTTTCAATGTTAGATTCAATATCACCTGGTGTTCTTAGGTTAATATTTTCCGTACAATGGCTACTGAGGTATTTTTTGAACCCCAGCCAATTAACACGGTTGAACATCTTTACATATGGGACAGGGAAGTCACTTCTTAGTGGGCTACAAATTGTAACAATCGTGGGAGAGTGATCGGAGGAGAGATCTACAGAAGCTTCAACATGAATTAATTCCCTACCGATATTTTTCATGACTCCAAAATCTATAACATCCGGAATTTTTTGTATGTCCGTAGGCCAGTAAGTGGGCTCCCCACTTGAAATGACGTCCAAGCCCATTTTTGAAATTGTGTTGAACAATGCCCGACCTCTAGGTGTAATAATCGTGAACCCCAGAACGTATGTTTTGCATTGTAGTCCCCAGCTGCTACAAAACAGGGGCCAAGAGATTTGTAGAATTCCTCGAATTGATCCTCAGTAATTGCGAACCTGGGAGGGGAGTAAATTGATGATATCACGAAATTTGTAACAAAATTTTCGACGCAAATATTTGTTGCTTGTAGATGTTCTTCACAAATGTTATTAAGGACATAGTGTTTGAGTCTTGACTTAATTAAAATTGCTGACCCACCGCATGCTCTCCCCTTCGGGTCCTTTGAATCATATAGAGTGTAACCATTTATTTTAAATAAGCTCCTTGAAGTCAAATGAGTCTCAGAGACCAACATTATATCAATATTTTTTTTCATGAGGAAGTGCTCAAGTTCATTTTTATGTTGGCGAATGCCGTTTGCGTACAAGAAACATATTTTTAACATGTTCTTGGTTTGTTAACTAATGCTTGAAGCAGTGTATTCTGCATTCGCAGCATTTCTTGCATCATGCTAGTCATATTTGTTGTAAAGTTGTTTATAGTTAGCACCAGATTCTCAATAGTAGCTTCAAGGCGACTAAAGTTAAAGCCTGAGCTTGCATTCGCTGAATTATTTTGCAGTGAAACATTTTGTGAGGGACTAGAACTAGCCTTAGCAGCATCGGCATACGATACACGTGAAGTAACTGGTTGGCTTACTTGAGCAAAAGAGGCGGAGTACGCGTTTAATGGTTGGGCTGGAGCTAACTTCGGTTTTTGACTCATAGTCTGTTTAACAAAAGAATATACAGGGCATCCTCTATAGTTAGCGGTGTGATTACCTCCACAATTACTACATTTTTTTTCTGCTTGTTCTTTTGGCTTAGCTGCACTAAGCAGTACCATGCAATTCACCGCAGATAACACAAACTGTAGGTAAATTGCAGTAAGTTTTTGTATGGCCATATTCTTGGCAATTATGGCACTGTACAGGACCTGAACGCTTACGTGGCTCTTCAACTGTGATTTTTCGGTGTAACAGAAACTTTACGCTATAAATTGGATGGGTTTCATTTTTTTTCAATTGTATGTAATTCGGCTCCAGTTCAATGCGAAATAGGGGTTGGGCGACCTTTTCTCTGTTAATTATATTAGTAACGTTTTTTACCTTAAATCCTTGGTCTAGAAGTGCACATTTTACTTCTTCGGGCTCAACATATGAATCTATGCCCTTTAGTACTATCTGTAGGCCTTTAGCACTCTTAAGTTGGTATGTGTGAAAGTTTGTTTTATTTTTTTCAAAATCATTTACAATTTTTCGAAAATTGTTTTCATCATATATTTGGATTTTAGTTTCATCAATATTACCTCTTTTAATTGGAATTACGTGAAAAGTATTTTCACCAATGGTCGACAGTAGTTTTTTTAGAAGCGCGTTGCAAGCGCGTTCCCTCACATATATTGGTGGTGGCTTAAAAGACTTCTGAGATGATGAAGCGGTCTTCTCGTTATCGTCTTGCAATAATGAAAAACGATTTTGGCGCTGTTATCCCTAGACATCTTTGGAACAGATGAAATTTTAGAAGAATTCGGGCTTCGCCCACGCTTTACCACGGTTATATATCTGTCCATTCCGACTTGTACCTTTGGTTTTGAGCTACTGTTATCTGTAGTGATAACTTGGTTAGGTGATGAACAGCCCGAAGCGAATGATTTCAATGGCTTAACTGACGAAGTACTAGGCAACTGTAATGTTAAAGAATCACTAGTAGGCATTGGACAAAGCGAAGTTGATCGCTGTCGAAAAAGTGGATTTGTTGTTAGAAAAAGTGTATTATCAGATTTTTTATTTTTATTAAGAGCTTCCGAACTCACAGTGAGTCTGTCATCAGGTTTTTTATTTTTATTGTTATCATTATGAGCATCAGAACTCACAGTAAAATAGGCATTTCTGCCGTTATAACTCACTTCACATTTATTTGTTTTTGAGGTACTCATATAGAGTATTCCTCAAGGGTACTTTTGTTTGTTTGTTTTTTTTTTTGATTACGGTTTTTTTGTTTTTGTTATTTATGACTATGCAAAAAAATATTAACAAAGCAATTAAAGCTTATTTATCAAAGTTAATAATATGTATTACGAATATTTTCTTTTATATGATTTTTGTTGTTAAGTATGTATGTAAAAAAAAACTCCGCTATGACGTTAGTTCACTATGAAGGTACAACGAGAACTGATCACCAATCTATGAGTTTGTTCAATTGTGCTATGCTGACTTCTAAAACCAAATTGACGGTCTGGGATGCACCCACTATCAGTTAAAATTGGGGACAATTTTGTCATGAGCAGCTTTTCGAAGAGTTTTGACATTGTTGATAGCAGACTTATTGGCCTGTATGACCCAGCCTTGGTAAGGTCCTTGCACGGCTTTGGAATTAAGTATATTTATTTAATTTTTGCCACAGGCCCTTGGCTCATAATTTAAGTTAATTTTAATTATTATTTTTCGAACTTCATTTGTTTCTTTATTTATGATTTATTTGAACGGGCTAAAGTTCGTATCGCTTTTTCAATCCAAATTACATGTGATAATTATTAATGAACAAATAACATCAAAGTTAGTTGTAAATATTCTGACAACACCTAGTTGAACGAAGCAGCTTAGTTGAACGGAACAACTAGATGTTTTCGAAGGCCACTTAACCTTCAGCATTTCTGTTTGGTCCATTCTGTGTGGTATCAGTTGATGTAGGTTTCTGCTTTATATACGTAACTTTTATGCAAATGGAATATGTGAGTTGTTTTGATTCATCGTATTTCAATTTGCTGAAAGCTTTTTTGTAATGAAAAATTTGCCATTGTCATTTATTTTTTTTTACTAATTATGCACATGTTAGTTAATTTTCTTATTTAGAATGAAAATATTTGTAATGTTTTATTAGTATGAAGTAATTCAAACACATAAATTTTAACTGTACTAACTTTCTCTGTTTTTTTTTTGCCTTCAACCACTCGGAACTTGAAGATTAGAGATTTTTACTTTCAAGCACTTGGAACTTGAACGTAATGTGATCAATAAAAAAAAGCGAGTTTTTTACTACTGATACAAACATAATAATAATAATAACCAAAAAATGGTAAAAGGTATATAGGTTTGTCATTCCGTTTGTAATTTCTTCAATATTAATAAGCGACACATAAAGTATATGGGTCTTATGCAAAAAAAACTTAACAACGCTATCCAAATCAATGTTAAGTAAAGTTGTATTATAAAAAAATTATTGTATCAAATTTCTAAAGTAGATTCCTACGTTTGTTAAGACTACTTTAAGTTGATATTTCCAAAATGTGTATTTTGTACCTCAAATATTTTTGTTAATATAGCACATATTGATTCATGTTAGATCTGAAAATGAAACTAGAAGTGCTAGCTCTTTGCTTAGATTTACTATTTCTATGATGTACTGGAAATCATCATCAAATTATCCAACTGATTCAAAATACGTGGTAAAATCCATAAAAAAATATTAAAATAAATACAATGAAACATTTGTAAATTTTTAATTGAACTTTTAGTGATTTTTAATCAGAAATAATTTTTAGTCAGGCTTAAGTTCAGTAATTTCAATTCTTATTGAATGAAATATTTTTATTAATTAATGTGAGTATCTAAAGAAGAGAATAATAAATAAATACAATTGTACGAAAATATTTTAGTGATGTACATACAATCAAAACAAATCGAAAAAAGCTGGGTATTCAAATACTCATTTCATTCGGATAAAAGAAATTGTGATAAATATTTTTTGTACATCATATATTTTTACGTTGTTCTGCCGTGTTTATTGATGTTTCTCAGGCATTTGATAAAGTGTGGCATGAAGGCCTGATTCTGATATTGAAGACATACTTACCAATAAACATTCTAAATCTTTTGGAAAGTTACATTGTTGCACGAAAATTTACAGTTGTGGAAGGATACTTTATGAGTATGCCTGAAACTATCTCATCCGGTGTGCCACAGCGGAGTATACTGGGGCCATTTTTATATTTGATTTATACTTGTGATATGCCTGTGAGCAGTAGTATCCACACTTCTACATTTGCCGACGATACAGCCTGCCTTAGTGGAGAATTAAGGTAAATGAACAAAAGTGTGTCCATATAACATTTACCTTACGAAGAGATACTTGTTCCCCCATTCGGATTAATAATCAAGTTGTTCCTCAACATTCACATGTGAAATATCTTGGTATACACCTCGATCGACGGCTTACATGGAAACATCACATTGACTATAAGTTAACTCAAATGAAACTAAAATTAACAGGTACATTGGCTGATTGGCAGAAATTCAACACTCAGCCTAGACTGCAAACTTTTAATATACAAGTCGCCTTTAAAGCCAATATGGTGTTACGGTATCCAGTTATGGGGCACTGCTTCTTCTTCCAATATAGAGAGAATCCAACGAAGACAAAACAAAATTTTAAGGTTAATAACATCTGCTCCATGGTACATTAAGAATACAAATATACATCGTGATTTAAATATGCCACTAGTGACTGAAGAAATTGCAAAATACGCAGGCAAATATCTAACTAAACTCGTGTCACATCCTAATCCGCTTGCTCGTAACATTTTGAACTTTACTGGACACATCCGCTTAAAAAAGAGAGATACAAGGGCTCTAATACTAAACACTCCGAATGAAGTTGCTTGAAAAAAAATTTTTTTTTGCTTATCACCACTTATGTATTATTTACAACTATCTTTTAGTTATGTCTGGCATTGGTCGGGCCTATTAATTATATGTTAGATTTAAGATTTGAATACTTATTGTTAGTTCATATATGAAGATACAATAAATAAAAAGAACATACATAAAAAATAAAAAAAAATAAAAAAAATATATATTTTTACGTATACTTCATAGAAATGTTTATCTGTTTTCCTACCATGTCAGAAGCTCATATTGTTTAACTTAGGTTGCTTTATTTCAAGAATATAAAAATTATTTAATAAAATAAAAAAAAATTTGAATACCCGAATGAAATTGTATTCGATTTTGTTGAACACGGTGGTGTTACCAGTATTTATCAAGGTTGGAAACCGAAACAAATATCGGTATCGGTATTGATACCGGTACAACAATTTTTTAAATTTTGGTATCGGTAACGGTATCGGTATTTTTTTTATTTCGGTATCGGTATTACGGGTACATACCGTTACCGAGTTTATAATACCGGTATACCGTTATTACTGCTAAATTTATTAGTTCAGACAGTGGACATAGCAAAAACTCGCTTTTGTTATTGAAAAGGGAGTATTTTTACATTAACATAAAAAGAATTTAAACTTATATGGTTTTATATACGTTTGTATACTTTTATTAAAAACTAATTTATTAAAAAAGTAAAATAAGAAAACTGCAGTTGAAACTTTGCATATATGTATAAAGTATACATTTTGGCTAATTAAACAAAATAATAAAAATTAATACATACAGTGTAGAATTGTATGCACTTATTATTGGCCGATTTTACATATTTCGTGCTCGCGAGATTCAGACGAAACGAATGTTTCAATATTTCAATTCAAATAATAAACAATATTCTTGTAGCCGACTTAAAAACAAACAAAACAAGTATCTTGTACAATTAACATTAAAAATGTTAAAGTAAGTAATTTTCGTGTAAGTTAGTTTGTATAGTAAAAAGGACCTTTAGCCGAAATAAAAAAATCTCATCGTAAGTAATTTTCTTCACCTCAAGAGAGCAATCTTTAACTTCAGATATAAAAAGTTTTGAAAATTGTTCTCCATCATCCCAATCAGCCCATTAACCCTATATTTGATTTAGACCTATTTTTGTTATAAATATCAAATTCCAAACCTGTGATCATGTTTTTAAATATTTCCAAAATTCGTATCTGGGCACGGCGAAAAATAATAAGAATACTGCAAAAATTCTGAAGTCCCATTTTTAGGACTTAATGTAATATTTTTTTTATTTGTTATTACTTTTTGTGTATTGATTGCATCATTTTCTACCTAAGAAAGACTTTTCAGCCGAAAATATTTAGTGGCAAAATTTTTTTATAATAGCGAAATAATTACCCCACTTTTTTAATGTTAAAAATGTTGTCCCTTGTTCATAACAAGTTTCATTTTCTAAATCTAACAACATTTGTCTTCTCCATTAGCAGACAAGTGGACAAAAAAAGCCAACATTTTAAAATTTTTTCTCGAATACTTCCTAAACTGTAAGCGGAAACCCATAAATGTAGCAGATTTTTCTCTAGCTCTTGGATAGAAAAAATCCACTTGCAAAAATCTTTTTTATCCCATCAAAAACATAAGCTTGGCATTTTGGTGCTTTATGGCTCCGCTCCCTTTAAAGATATATAGTCTAAATTGCATTATTGAGCTCTGTGACACTTCTTTAAATACTGTATAAAATTTCATAACAATCGGACAGATAGTTTAAAAACTGCAGAATTATTTCCAATTTTTTACAAATACCATGCTGTGTATCGGGTACTTTAGGCTCCACTAGAAGGCACCGTCGAATCGAGCTAAAAATTGCACTTTCTGGTTGATTCAAAAAACAGCGCTGCATAAGAATGTGTAAAGGCAAACAAAAGAAAGTTAAGTAAAATATATTTTTGAAATTTTATTTTTGGTGGGAATCGGTATACCGGTACATACCGGTATAGACGTAAACGGTATTCTGGATACCGGTATTTTCTAACCGAAATGAACTTCGGTATCGGTATCAATACCGGTATCTAATTATAGCGGTATTTGAATCGGCATCGGTATTTTTACTGTACCGTTTGCCAACCTTGGTATTTATTATTAAATAACAAAATAATTAAAGTTGTGTTTTGCATACAATTTCTTAACAAAGCAATGTTAGCCTTAAAGTGCTTGTCAACTAATATGAACTTTAAGGCTAAAGTAAAATATTTTTTTGCATAAGGGGGTATATATTCAGCAAAATCGGGCAGACGGTTTCAGAGCTGGAAAACTCAAACTCTATTTCCCAATACAAAATAACTACCGAAAACTAGTTTTTATTACTTTTTTATTAAATTATCTTACTTTATGCTTCGGTATATGAATAAAATTGTAATTTATAATTAAAAAAAATTTAAATTTAACAAATTAAAAAGACGTTTGCAGGGTTGGAAAACTTTAATATTTTTAATAATTAAACATATTTCATGTTTTAGGAAGAAGACTATTTTCTTAGGAACGGTAAGAGCTAAGGGTCTGAAATTTGGACAGAGTATGTAGAACTTTGGTCGCTACAACAACAAATGTATAAAAGTTAAAGGGTGTTCCAAAATGAGTGACGAAAACTTTTAAAATCCCATGTAATATACATACAATTGTATGTATGTGTGTACATATGTATATTGACACTTGAAATTTGTAAAATTAGTGTATTTTTATATCGGCTACAACAATTAACACTAAAATTAAAAAAAATTTAAATTAAAGATGGTCCATCAATTAATGCAGTTTTGACTATGTACTTTTGACAAATTGCTATATCTTAAGAGTAAGAGTTAAACTCTTGAAATTTTCAAAATCCTTAAAACCAAGGTTGGCAAACGGTATCTTAAAAATACCGATACCGATTCAAAAACCGCTTTAATTAGATATCGGTACTGATACCGAAATTCATTTCGGTTAGAAAATACGGGTATCGAGGATACCGTTTATGTATATACCGGTATGTACCGGTATACCGATTCCCACCAGAAATAAAAATTCAAAAATATATTTCAATTAACTTTCTTATATAAAAACGTTTTTGTTCGCCTTTACGAAATACTAACAAACTTCGTGAGCTGCTTAATACTTTTAGGAAGAGAGCAAAGCTTTTGTAAGCCACATTTATTTATATGAAATTTAGTATAGTGGCTGTTCCAGATACACAAGGTAATGAGATTATTTAAAGGTTTGAAGAGTGTTTTTGTAATGTATGCACATTAGACTGGTCGCAAAGATTTTTTTCTTTAATATACTACATATGTGCCTTTAATTATGAAAGTGGTCTAAGTCATGTGCATTTTTGCTTCAAAATATCAAAAAAATCTTAAAATATCTTCAATAAATATTTAATAAATGTTAAAATAAATTTATATTAATCGAGACTAGTACAACTCTAAAAAAATGTTGCATGATATAAAAATATTTTTTGATTTTTTCAAATGTAATCTCTACAAAATATATCGACCAAAGAAATATATGACTTAGACCAATTTCATAATTAAGGCCACCTATGTGCACTTTCTAAGATATGAGGTTTGCTGCCATACATGCGGTCTTAATTTTTTACCTCGATCTGATGGTGCCTTTTGGTGGAGCCTAAGTACCCGATACACAATTCGAAATAATTCTGCAGTTGTTAAAATAGCTCAGAGCTTAGGTCTGGAATTTAGACTATATTGCCCGTATATATAATCAAAAAATGGCATGAAGTGAAAAAATTGAATTAATTGACGAATTCCTCTATAAGATTCGACATAAAAAATCGCCACATAATGTAGTTTTGACATACGATTACATACTAGCATAATTTTTATGTAAAATTATTTGGCATTGCACGTTAAGACCATGTTTAATTTTGCCACTTATACTAACTTCATGCCAATTTTTGATTATACATAAGGCCGTATATCTTTAAAGGGGGAACCAAAATGGGTAAACTTGGGTTAATAAAATATTAAAATCGATGCCAAGCTCACGTTTTTGATCAGATAAAAAAGATTTTTGCAAGCAGATTTTTTTTCTATCCAATAGTTACAACAAGTCTGCTACATTTATGGGTTTTCGCTTACAGTTTAGGAAATTTCAAGAAAAAATATAAAAAATTGATTTTTTTACCAACCTTTGTCCACTGTTCTGCTAATGGAGGAGTCAAATGTTGTTATATTAAGAAAATTAAACTTATTATGAATAAAAGACAAAATTTGTAACATTAAAAAAATGGGGTTAATTATTTCGATATTATAAAAAATTTTACAAATAAATATTTTCGGCTAAAGTCTTTCTTAGGTAAAAAATTATGCAATACACAGACAGCAATAACAAATACAATTTGCTTTTCAGTTCCCGGCAATTAAAAAAAATACAAAATCCTAAAACTGGGACTTTTCAGTATGTTTGCATTATTGTTCTTATTTTTCGCAGGATGCAGATAAGATTTTTGGAAATATGAGACATTTTTAGATTTAGTTGAACTGTAGTGAATTTTAACCAGAAATAATTTTTTATTCGGGCGTACCGGTACCAATACCGTTATTTGTTTCGGTTTCCAACCTTGGGTAAAACTAAAAAATCCGAAAATTATAAAATCGCCAAAAATTTAAAAAAATCGCCAAAAATTTAAAAAAATCGCCGACACGAAAAAACTCGCCAAAATGAAAGAAATCGCTAAAATTAAAACAAAAACGCCAAAAACCGAAAAAAGTTGCCGAAACGAGAAAAACGTGTCAAAACTAAAAAAAATCCCACAATGAAAAAACAACAACAAAATCGCCAAAAATTAAAAAAAAATCGCCTAAATGAAAAACAATCGCCAGAATAAAAAATAGCCAAAACGAAAATAAATCGCCAAAATTAAAAAAACGCCAAAAACCGAAAAAAAATCGCCAAAACAACAAAAAATCGCCTATATGAAAAAAATCGCCAAAAATTAAAAACATCGCTAAAATAAAAAAACGACCAAAACAAAAAAATCGCCAAAATTAAAAAACGAAAAAAACCGAAAAAATAGCCAAAACGAGAAAAAAGTGTAAAAACTAAAAAATAGTAACAAAGAAATAAAAACGCAAAAAACCGAAAAAATCGCCAAAACAAAAAAAATTGCCTATATGAAAAAATCGCCAAAAATTAAAAAAATCGCTTAAATGAAAAAAACATCAATATCAAAAAAATCGCCAAATTTAAAAAACGCCAAAAATGGAAAAACAATAGCCAAAACGTGAAAAAAGTGTAAAAACTAAAAAATTGCCACAAAGAAATAAAAACTCCAAAAACCGAAAAAATCGCAAAACCAAAAAAAATTGCATATATAAAAAAAATCGTTAAAATTAAAAAAATCACCAAAATCAAATAAATCACCAAAATTTAAAAAGCGCCAAATTAAAAATAATGCCAAAACCTAAAAAATTGCTAAAACGAGAAAAAAGCACCAAAACTAAAAAAGCACCAAATTAAAAATAATGCCAAAAACCTAAAAACGAGAAAACAAAAGCATCAAAACTAAAACAAGCACCAAATTAAAAAAATTCCAAAAAATCACAAAAACGAAAAAAAGCACTTAATTGGAAAAAAAATCTAGCACTTAAATAAATCACTAAAATCAAAAAGCCAAAATGTCAAAAAACCGTCAAAATAAAAAAAACACCAAAAACTTAAAAATAATCGCTAAAACGAGAACAAGGCACCAAAATTAAAAAAATCATCCAATTAAAAAAATGGCAATAACCAAAAAAAAAAATCTATCAAACGAAAAAAAGCACCAAAACTAAGAAAAGCACCAAATTAAAAAAACGTCAAAAACGGCAAAACTAAAGAAAACCCTATTGAAAAACGCTTAAAACCGAAAAAAACCACAAAAACGAAAGAAATGCCAAAATTATATTTTATATAGGCTAAAGTTCATATAGTATTACTACGGCACCCTTCGTGCGCAAGTCAGAGTCGCACTATACTGAATTTATTTTTAGTAAATGGAGATGGAAATAAAATGTATCGCTAAATTACAGTCCTAACTATAAAGTTAAATAAAGAACATTTTCTGTTTCATTTCCCTGACACCGTTCCTTTGAGCTTAAGAAATTCAAAAAAATTGTTTATGAATAAACGATTACATAATACCACTATATATACCCTTTTCCAATTGGATGCTTAAATTGAGGAAATTAACAATTTTGCAAAATCAAAGATTATTAAATAAAAAAGTTACATAGTTTACTTGGTATGGAGGTAGAATACTAAAGTTCGAAGCTTAAGCGAACATTAGATCGAATCTCGTGTCAGGTGGGATATTAAATATTGTTATCATTTGATAGTTTTGATATAACGGCATTATTTGTTTGTTTAGCTATAAGTGCAACAAACGACTAACTTATTGATCAAGTATCAAGAATTAAAATTACTCTTAATGCACCAAACTCGTATCTCAATAAATGCGCTTGATAATTAAACTTACTACTAATATATATAGATGTAATCAATTCCTTAATATTTGCATATGAACTTTTATCCAAACACCGAAGTGTTTGCTCTCCTAAAAACTTGTATTTTTTTTAAAGTAAGGCATCGATATTTAACTTATTGCTAATATAAAAAAAATATATTTAATCGAAAAATACCGAGAGGTCACTTATTAAAAATTGCACTAGAGCAAAAATTATGAATTTTTTCACAAAATTAATATCTACATACATATCTCTGTGCTTATGTATGTATCTCTATACTACATAAACGCACTTTGGTAAAGGCTATATAAAATTCGGCACAGCCGAATATAGCACTCTTACTTGTTAACAATTAATTGTTGAGTCAAGAAATATGCTTAAAACTAAATTTACGTTAAATTGACCAATCAGATTAAAGTAACAATATTTTCAGTTAATTCAATGTGTAATATGATATCTTTTTATTAACATTTTTTTGTCATCTAATCGAGTGTAAGTAAACAATATTAATAGTATTCACTAACTTTTGTATTATCATTAATAATTATTAAGGGGATTCACGTGGTTTTGAACATTCTTCCCCGCGTTGAACGACTGTTCAAAATAAAAATGGATACTGAAGAAAGTTCGAAGTCATCATGGTCAGGTTAATTTGATTGGTCAGGTTAATTTGATAAAAAAACATTAAATTTCAAAATATATTGGAACATAGTGTTGTTATTGATGTAGTTGGATGTGGGTTTTTTTTGCATTTTTTCTTGATTTGCATGTTGACAGCAAAATGATTAGTGCTATGATGCTTACTACGAGTGCTAGATTTCATGTTGTTCCAGCGACCTTTGTAGAGTTGTTAGGTCCTTATCTTGGCATATACACTCTCTAACTTAGTTGAGGTTGATTCGTTATTGTTTTTGAAGACTGTAGTGTTTTTTGGTAGTGATAAGTCTGAAATTTTGCCAAGACTTGTGTATGATGACCTTACTGTGCTTGATATAGTTCTCAGTCCATTCATGTTGACAAAATCTTGCTGGAGTAAACATTCTGGATCAAGTGTCAGCAAACCGGATCCCTCTAGTGATATAGGAATGATTTCACTGTTGCAAACAGCTGTGACCCTTGAAAATGGTGACGCTACATATATCCATTGATTGCCTTTGCTGAGGGGTACCCATCTGATATCAGTTTTCTCCAGCACACAATTTGGTTTTGTGGAATAAATTTATTTCACATGTACAGACATCTGAAGCATAGTTGTAACGGGTTTGAATGTTGGAACATAGGAAAACGCCTTGTTCAATTGTGTCGCAAGCACTTAACTCAGGATTTGTAAAAGGAATGTATTGTTCCCGCAAAGTATATATAGCCAAGAAAACAGTACATGGTTTAATGGCTTCCACGGTATTGTTCATTATATTGGGTACAGGAATCAGCAGTACAGGAAACAGCTTGAGCATTTCACGTTCAACCAATTGTAAGGTTATTTGAAAACAGCGTGGTGGTGTGTTAGTCTGCCCTTAACCTTCATGAGTCTGAATAATTGTAGCAAGTCAGTTTTTTCTGTCACTGAAAGTTTCACTGATGGTGGTGAATGGAGGATGATCTGATTAATTTCACTTTGTAACTTTTCTGGGTTAAGTAGCCATGGACTGATTTTTCCATGATGAGTATCCATTAGAGTGTCAAGGATTGATGATTGTATCTTTCTTATATTTTTTGCGTTAGAGTTAATTCCAGAACCGCTGAATGAAATAGTGGATTTAGTTGTACTTGTATTAATGCATTGTTGATGTTATTTATATCATCTGAATAGATTTTAATTTCTTTCTCCAATCGTTCAAATCTTGACTTAGCTGTTATTTGATTCTGCCGGATGATATTAATTGTAGAATCAACAGTTGATGTCTGATTCATCAATAATTTTAGCAAATATGATTGTCGTTGACTTGTTTTATTGTTTCTGACATCAGTTCGCCGTATTCAGAGTCCAGTACGCCAAATAATGAATGTGCAACGTTACCAGCGATATTCAGCGCCCCTCTTTTAACTAGTAGCAGTTGGTTATCTACTTGTAATTCACTTTCCATGTGTTGAAAGTGGTCAAAGATACTGAGACAAGATGAATTTGTTTTTAAAATTTTACACAAGGTTTGTAATGACCGATTCCATTCCATTCCATTCCGTAGTTGAAATAGCTGTAGTTCCAATTTGCTCAAAGTGGATTCCTACCTTTGAACCAAACTTTTAATTCTCAACTGGAGTTCCAAGAGCAAGTGGTACCAGCAATAATAACGTGATTAATGCCATGGTTAAATAATTTGTTAGTATTTTGACCTTTTTCCGCCTTTTAGCCTCAGGCCTCACTTGACGTAGATGTGAAATCACTTGTTGCCTTACTATTGTCATCAATAGATACAGTTGCTTTAGAGTCTTTGTCGATAGGTAGTAACGCGATTCGATGTATTGGACGTTTGAACTGCCCATGTGCTGTTTTTACTTCGACGACCCTGACAATACCATCGTCACCGGAATGAGTGTTTACTACTTTCGCCAATGGCCATTTCATGACTGGTAGGTTGTCCCCAATTTTAAGGTTAGGTGTTTGCTTGTTCCACTTATGACGTTGCTGAAGTTGATTTAGATATTCAGAAGACCATCTTTTCCAAAATTCTTGTTTGAGGTGTGCTACAAGTTTCCAATGCTGAAGTCTCGAATTATTGATTGGAAGAGCTCTACTATCTATTTGTGAAATAAGGGGTTTGCCTATGAAAAAGTGGTCAGGCTTCAAGGCTGTTTGGATCATTTGACATAGGAGTTAGTGGGCGTGAATTCAGTGTTGCTTCAATTTCTATTATGACTGTTTCCAATTCTTCTTGTGCCAAAGATGCCGTAGTAGCAGATACTGATTTTACAGCAGCTTCCCAGAGTCCTCCAAAGTGCGGTGCTCTTGGTGGAATAAAATGGAATTTTATTCCTCTTGCGCTGGCGGTGGAGATATCCAATTCTCGTCCCTTGTTAGAGTAAATGGTGTCATCTAGTTCTGATAACTTATTCCTAGCTCCTACGAAATTAGTAGCGTTATATGAATATATATTTTGACACCGACCGCGACGACCTATAAATCACTTTAATGCACCAATAAAAGCTTCGGTTGTTAAATTGGAGACCACTTCGAGATGGATAGCTTTCGTTGCAAAACAACAAAATACCGCTATATATGCCTTTGTCTGATTTTTTTCCCGCGGACCCTGTAATGAATCCAGAATCGTCCACAATAGTCGACTCCGGCATTAACGAATGGACGTGCCGGAGTTATCCGAGTATGAGGTAAATTGCGCATGAGTTGTTGGCACACTTGCGGATGTGCCAAGCACATCTCAAACATTTTTGAACTGTGCATCTTGCCAATATTTTGCCTTTTATTGGCCAAAATCTTTGACATATTATATTTAATAATGCTTGCGGTTCGCAATGGTTATTTTCTTCATGGACCATTAAACAGAAGCTTTGTAAGATGATCATTATATGGAATCAGCATTGGATGCTTAACGTCGTACTGCAACGTAGAGGCCTCCAATCGTCCTTCGACTCTCAGAATACCTGGCTGGTCAAGAAATGGCGTGAAACTAATAATTCAACTTTTCCTTTCAATATTCGTACTTTTCTTAAGTTGTTCAATTTCCGGTAAAAAAATCAGATTTCTGAATGGCCTTTACAATCACACAAGAAATTATGCAGTTCGCTTGGAGTAAGTGCTCTATGTGTTGCTCGTTCTTCGTTTTTCATTCTTGCATGTTGAATGAATCTGAGACCATAACCTATTATCCTCTGTAATCTTCCGAAGGAATTTTTGTGTTGAATTTTATATATGTAATCTTCAGAGGCAACTGTATTTAGTGCCACTGAACGTGTTTTCTTCTTTTCGATGTCGCTGCTGATTTGTAACCTATGAGGTGGCCACATTTCTTCTTTTCCATGTAGAAACAGTGGTCCGTAGAACCAAAACATGGACGAGCGAAGTTTTGGCGCTGGCACGCCCCTGGATAATATGTCAGCTGGATTATCTTTTGAAGACACGTGACGCCATTTATTTGCCAGTGTTAATGACTGAATTGTGGCTACTCGGTTGGCCACAAGCGTTTGATACAAAGTCGACTGTGTATTTATCCAGGACAGCACAATTTCGGAATTAGTCCATAGGAATATTGGTAGGTTCTTAGTCTGCAGATCTGCTTTAATTCTGTCAGCGAGTTGTGCAGCTATAACTGCAGCGCATAGTTCAAGACGGGGCAACTTTTGTTGTTTCAATGGAGCAACCCGACTTTTTGCGCAGAGCAATAGTATTATGATTCGTCCATCTTTTAGCTTCGCACGCACGTATGCGACTGCACCAAATGCTCTCTCGGATGCATCTGCGAATATATGTAATTGATGACCTGTTGGCAATTCACCCTTGAAGATATGTCGTGGAATTTCCATATTATTTAAATCAGAAACCCGGACTCACTTAGACCGTTTTGGTCCATTGTGATACCACGGAGACTCTGCTTCTGCGGAGTCCCCACCGTCGAACCATCCAGAGCTCAGTATAAAGCTGCTAATACGTTGAAGTTTAACACCAGCAACGTCAGAAAGTTCCCTGAATTCCAGAGCGCCCATTGTGGCCATTCTCTTTCCTGCAAGTCCAGGACAGTGACAAATAAAATGTTCTATGCTTTCCTCTTCATCAATATCTTGGCAGCTACGGCAAAAGTCGTTGTGTTCAACCCTTAGCCTTTGTGCATGTCTACCTATGAGACAGTGTCCGGTTAACACGGACACTAGAATCGAGATTTGTTTCCTATTCCTTGAAATTAGGTAATCCGTACCTTCTTTACTTAGGTGAACCCATAACTGCCTTGTGATCACGTAATCATTTCTTGTGACCCACCTTCTATTTGTTTCATCCTCTGTCTTGCGCCTAAGTCTGAGTTTGCAAGAGAGTATGGGTAGGCCTACACATTCCAAATCCGGTGGAACCTGTAAGGTTGTCCTAATTCTAGCAAGCTCGTCAGCCCTAGAGTTCCCCTGTAAGCCTCTATGCCCAGGGATCCAGATGATCCTAATATCAAACTGCTCTGCCATCTCATTTATATCATTCATATCATCAATTTACTCCCCTCCTAGATTCGCAATTACTGAGGATCGATACGAGGATTTCTACAAATCTCTTGGCCCTTGTTTCGTAGCAGCTGGAGACTATAATGCAAAACATACTTTCTGGGGTTCGCGTCTTATCACACCTAGAGGACGATCGTTGTTCAACACAATTTCAAAAATGGGCTTGGACGTCATTTCGAGTGGGGAGCCCACTTACTGGCCTACTGACATACATAAAATTCCGGATATTATAGATTTTGGCGTCATGAAAAATATATCTAGGGAATTAATTCACGTCGAAGCTTCCCTAGATCTATCGTCCGATCACTCTCCCACGATCGTTACAATCTATAGCCCACTGAGAAGTGCTCTACCTCACCCATATGTGAAAATGGTCAGTCGTGTTAATTGGCTGCGATTCAAAAAATATCTTAGTAGTCATTGCACTGAAAACATTAAGCTAAGAACTCATGACGATATTGAATCTAATATTGCTAATCTTAACGAAAATATTAAGCAGGCAGCTGAACATGCCACTTCCTCCCATCCGCAGACTGGGTTTAACAGAATATATTCTACAGATATTGAACATCTCGCATGTGCAAAAAGAAGAGCTAGAAGAGAATGGCAACAGCACCGATCATCCCAAAATAAAATTAGATTAAAAGCGTGCACTAAAAGACTCCAAGAACTGCTTGCATATGAAAAAACTGCATCTCTTAAAAACTATCAGGAAAATCTCGATGTCACACCAGCGTCTAATTACTATTTGTGGCGCGCTGCGAAAAGAATTAAAACACCCGTTGAGTTTAAACGACCTCTGAGCACTTCTACCGGAGTTTGGGCCAGGAGTGATATTGAAAAAGGTAACTTGTTTGCAAAGCATTTAAAATCCGTATTTACCCCAAACACATGTACTGGTGTTGTTGATTTCCCGAGTGTAGTTGCGCTACCCCCTCGACCCATAAAATTTAAAATGTGTGATGTACAAAATCTAATTGCTGAACTTAACCAGAACAAAGCACCGGGTATTGATGGAATTAGTAACCAAATGCTAATAAAATTGCCTCGTATTGCAATTAGAATCATGTTATTCATTTTTAATGCCATTTTACGACTAGAGTATTATCCCCACAGCTGGAAGCTTGCCAAAGTTAAAATGATTCCAAAGCCGGGCAAAGATCTTACCAAGGCAGAATCATACAGGCCAATAAGTCTGCTATCAACAATGTCAAAACTTTTCGAAAAACTGCTCATGTCAAAATTGTCTCCAATTCTAATTGGTAGTGGGTGTATCCCAGACCATCAGTTTGGTTTTAGAAGTCAGCATAGCACTATTGAACAAACGCATAGATTGGTTCAATGTGTAAGAAGAACATTTGAAGAAAAGAAGTACTGTTCTGCACTCTTTATTGACGTTTCGCAGGCATTTGATAAAGTGTGGCATGGAGGCCTAATTTTAAAATTAAAATCATATCTACCAATAAATTTGGTGAATTTATTAGAAAGTTACATTACTTCCCGGAAGTTCACGGTTTTGGAAGGAGAATTCATGAGTGTGCCCGAAACTATATCATCCGGTGTGCCACAGGGGAGCATACTGGGGCCAGTTTTGTATTTAATTTATACTTGTGATATGCCTTTGAGCAGCAATATCCATACATCTACGTTTGCCGATGATACAGCCTGCCTAAGTATGCACGAAAATCCTCATGAGGCTTCCCGATATCTACAAGAACATATAACACAACTGGAACTATGGTTAAAGTTATGGAGAATTAAGGTAAACGAGCAAAAGTGTGTTCAGGTAACATTTACCCTGCGAAGAGATACTTTTTCCCCAATTCGAATCAACAATCAAGTTGTTCCTCAGCATTCACATGTAAAATACCTTGGTATACACCTTGATCTGCGACTTACATGGAAACACCATATTGACTCAAAGCTAGTACAAATGAAACTTAAACTAACTAATATATTGGTTGATTGGTAGAAACTCAACACTCAGCCTAGACTGCAAACTTTTATTATACAAGTCCCACTTGAAGCCAATATGGTGCTACGGAATTCAGTTATGGGGCACTGCTTCAGCTTCTAACGTCGAGAAAATCCAACGAAGGCAAAACAAACTTTTACGTCGGGTCCATGGTACATCAAAAACTCAAATATACATCGTGATTTGAATATGCCACTAGTGATTGAAGAAATTGCAAAATACGCAGGCAAATATTTAACAAAACCCGAGTCACATCCTAATCCGCTTGCTCGTAGCATCTTGAAAAAGATTCACATTCGCTTGAAAAAGAAGGACACAAGGGCTCTTTTACTCAACACTCCAGATGGGATTGCTTGAAAATATTTTTTTTCTCTTTTTTTTTGATTATCACTACTTATGTATTATTTATAACTATCACTAAGTTTATGTCCGACAGTGGTCGGGCTTAATACTTATATTTTAGATTTAAGATTTGAATACTTATTGTTAGTTCATAATTGAAGATACAATAAATAAATAAATGTATTAAAAAAAAAAAATCTCATTTAGAGATGATCGGCAGTCGAGGACTGTTGTTGTTCTTAGAAGCGAGGATTCGAGGGCCATAATAGCTGCTCGACTATCGGTGTAAATGTTAATTAAAGTCGTTGAAGTGAATTCACTTTTAACCATTTCGCAACTTCTCTTATAGAAAGGATCTCTGCCTGAAAGACACTGCAGTGATCCGGAAGTCGCCTTGCAATACGAAGATCAAAGCCTTCGAAAAGACCCCATAGCCCACACCCTCATGTGTTTTGGAGCCGTCCGTATAAAAATCAACACTTTTTCTTCTACCTGGAGTTCCATTCATACACATTTCTGTAGATGGTATCCAGGTTTTATAAAGACGTTTGTGTAGTAGAGCAGGGGAGGTTTGGTCAATCCTCCATCCCCTAACTTTACCATCGAGTATTCTGCAGTGGCCGGTTCCATTTCCGTTCCACAGAGAATCACATCTAAGACGGATTGCCGAGGACGTTGCCTTCTCCTTCCCTACTAGATCTAATGGTAGTAGATGAAGAAGCATCCCCAGTGCATCCGTAGGAGTAGTGCGAATAGCACTCGTTACATACAAGGATGCAAGTCTTTGCACCTTGTGTAAGGTGTATAGATACGTCTTTTTCTCCAGGGATGGCCACCACACGATGATGCCATACATGAGAATTGAACGTACTATTGCAGTATAGATCCAATGAACAATTTTTGGGGTAAGACCCCAATTCTTCCCAATGGATTTTTTGCATAGATATAGTGAAATTGTTGCTTTTTTCACTCTCTCTAGAATATTCGCTTTGAAACTCAGCTTTGAATCAAGAATAACACCAAGATATTTTGCAGTGTTGGACACTTTTATCTCCGTATTATTAAGTGTTATAGGTCGGAAATCAGGTATCTTATACTTCCTGGAGAAAAGGACTAGTTCCGTTTTATTAGGATTAACGGCGAGCCCACGTTTCTCCGCCCATTTCGTTAAATATGAAAGACCATCCTGTAGGATGTCCCTTAATGTTGTGAGAAATTTTCCTCTTACAGCTATTGCCACATCATAAGCATAAGCCACGATTTTGCACCCCCGCGATTCTAGAGATAGCAGCACAGGATTCAGAGCTAAATTCCACAATAGTGGCGAAAGAACTCCTCCCTGTGGTGTACCCCTATTTACAAAGCGGGTCTGCCTAGAAGCTCCTAGAGCCGCAGTTATCCTACGGTGAGTTAATAGATTTTGAACCCACTTACACAATCCCGCGCCAACCCCCAGATTCGACAATGCCTCAATTATCGCATCTGGAGATATATTATTAAAAGCCCCCTCAATATTCACGAAGGCTACAAAGGTATATTCACCTACAGAAAGAGATTTTTCTATCGAGCCAACCAGCTCATGTAGAGCCGATTCTGTTGACTTTCCCGTTTGATATGCATGTTGATGCGGGGAAAATAGTTTACTATTGATGGTTTTGCGGATATAATGATCAACCATCCTTTCTAATGTTTTCAGAAGAAAGGATGATAGACTTATAGGTCTGAAGTCCTTCGGTGTGGTGTAAGAGCTTTTACCAGCCTTCGGTATAAAGACCACTCTCGCTTCCCTCCACTTTTCAGGAACATAACCCAGTCTTAAACAACTGGTGTAAATTCTCAGTAGCCTTGGGGCTACGAGATTCGATACTTTCCATATCTCCGCCGGTATGATACCATCAGGTCCTGGTGACTTGTAGGGCTTGAAACTTCTCAGAGCCCAATTTAATGTCTGCATATTGACAATGTCAGATATATTTTCCGCAGGTATAGGGTAAGGATCAGATGTCTGAATCTCAGACACTGAGTTACCCGGAAAATGAGTGTCCAGCAGGGTTCTTAACGACTCCTCGCTGGATGTAGTCCACGTCCCATTGGGATTCTTCAAATACCCCAGGGTGCAGGGAGTAGCGGACAAAATTTTTCTCATGCGAGAGGCTTCTGAAATATTTTCAATATTTTCACAAAACTTCTTCCATGTTGTATTTTTAGCGATTCTTATCTGCTTTTTATACTCTTTTAATTTACCCTTAAAGCTATCCAGTCCAGTTCATTTCTGGATGATTTAGCCTTATTGAAGAGTTTTCTACATGTACACCTACACAATTGTAACTCTCTATTCCACCAAGGCGGTTTCTTTTTCCCCCTTGGCTTATTCAAAGGGCAAGACGACTCTCTTGCATTTTTGAAGATTGTAGTAATGTTATCAACCTCACAATCCAAATCAGAAGTTTCTAGAAGTGACGAGTCTCCAATCACTCCTAATTGTCTAGAAAAAATGGTCCTATACAGACGCCAGTTTGTCTGCCTAATATTTCGGGAGATTTCTACCACAGGTGCCTGCTCCCTAATACTAAACTCAATAAACCTATGATCAGAAAAGGAATGTTCCTGAAGTACACGCCAATTCATGATCCTATCGGCTACCGAATCAGACGAAAAGGTAACATCCAGGACTTCCTGTCTGTTCCTTGTTATAAAAGTAGGTTCTTGACCTCTATTACAAATGTTAAGGTTAGCACTAACTACAAATTCAAAAAGTTCCTCACCTCTTTCATTAGTGTCCGTACTTCCCCAGATAGTATGATGTGCGTTGGCATCACAGCACAGGATGATATGGTGACCAGCGTTTACCGCCGCATCCACAAAGTTTTTCACCACTACCGACGGTAGAGGACCTTGATCGTCGTAAACGCAGTACACCGACGCCAGCCAGTAGCATGTATCTCCGACTTCCACGCTAACCGCCGTTATGTCTCTGCCGCTGAAGTTAGATAATAAAAATGTATTAAGGTGGTTCCTTGTCAAGATGCAGGTTCTATTGTTACCTTCATTCTTGACGGCTAGCATCTTAAAATCTTTGGTCCTTAGTCCGCAAACCCTGCCACCACTAATCCAGGGTTCTTGGATTAGGACTATGTCCACTTCGCATGTTGTCAAGCGAAGCTGAAGAGCCGCTGAGGCTGCTTTAGAGTGGTGGAGATTTATCTGCAGCAGGTTCAACATCCGCTACGAAATCCATCTCCACGACCGTTTTATCGGACTCGTCGTCAGTCTCAAGAAGAAGGTCACTGTCTTCGCCGTAATCAGCGTCGAACAGGCCTGAGGCGCTTCCGAGAATTTCAGAGTCGGATGTAATATAGCCATCCTTTTCCGAAGATTCTCGCAAGCTGGCCTTCTCCTCTTCAGATTCTTCCACCACAGCGTTTCCACACACTGTCTTGGATTTATCCGTCACTGGAGACTGATCTCCTTTGTACACCTTCAGCGTAACCTGTCCAAAGGCGTACGATAAGATATTATTGGACTTGGCCAAGTGAGGAAGGGCTTCAGCGTTTAGTATAATAATTACACCACGTCTGTCCCCCTCCGCCTCACCGAACCTCCCCATCTTCCAGTTGCCGGTTGGAAGTGAGGGATTACAGTCCTTTAACAACTTTATCGCTGCTTCAGCCGTGTCTGGGAATGCCGGAATCCATGCATGCGCGCGTGGTCGGGATGGAATGTCGCTTTTGTTGACCCGGCCACGGCGCTCCCATCCTGCTAATAGCTGCCTTGTACAGGTCCGCCGATCTTTGGTCTCCAAAGGCCATCAGCTTGACCCTGCCTTGATACCAGCCTTCATCGCGACATACGGGATGTAAGCCTGGATTCTCCGCAAGGACCTGGTAGTACGTGGTTGCAAGCTTAGCTTCCACAGTACTCCACTTGCCCCTGGGGATGGTTCCATCCATATCTCCCCTGTCGACAACGGCCATTATGAGGTTGCCTTTCGCAACCTCACTAAACGGCCTAACACCAATATTGCTATTAGCCTTAGGCCGCTTAGGCAATGGTTTGTCGTCCGGCGAACGCAGTCTTTTACCAGACGGTTTTGACGACGTGCTAGCACCGCTACTACTTAAGGCGGGAGTGTCCATGTTTTCAAGGACACCTTTTGCCCATCCAAGGGATGATTTCTATTCCTCGGACAATTTGGATGGGTCTTGAGTGCCCAGCGTCTTTACAATGCGTAGGCATAACCTTTTTTGGTTATGCCTCATTTTTGATGGTCGGACATGCTTGGTTGAACCCGGCGTGGCCGAGCTCGCACTGCTGCATGTACCGACTATCTGCCCAGTGTTCACGGCAGCCTTCGCCTGAACGAGTTTTCTCGTACCAGACGGTTGCGTGAAACCGGTCCCCTGTCCTTCCGCGCTCGAAAGCACCGTCAGTTCACCGGTCCCGGTCTTGTTTTTTGTTTTTGTTTTGTTTTTGTTGGAATTGTTTGTTAGCATTTTGGTCCCACGAGTGTGGGGGATTTGAAAGCCACCACGTCATAGCCCCCGATAACGTGGTGAGTGCGTCGTCTACTTGCTGAGGTGCCCAGTTATCAGCAAGGCTCCGTTCTAATACAGTCTTTTAACCCTGACTGCAAAAATCCGACGGGCACGGGTCGCATCACACCCCGGTTTAGGGTTGGATAACCTTTTGGTATACCTTTAGTGTCAGTTGTCTTCACCCAGTACCATAGGGGACCATTGAAGGTCAGCTATGGTACTAGGTTGAAGATATAGACCACGGTCTGTAGTTAAGCCACCACACCACGACAAGGTAGTTATCCCGATGGGGCGATATTGTCTAATTTTACCTTGATGCAAAATCCATCAGATTTAGGTAGCCACATTAATCCAAACGTTTTTACTGTATTGGCCTTGTTATTGTTAAAGTCCAAGTCCACCTCTTGACCTCCTACTGGAATATTTTTAACTAGCTGGGGGAATTTGCACACCATTTTTTTTAAAATGAAGCCTTGGGCTCTCAAAAGTGTAATCAATTGCCTTTGTGTCTCAATCGCAATATTTAAATTATCCGAACCACCCAGACCGTCATCGACATACAAATCATGTTTCAACATTTGGGAACCTTCTGGAAAGTCCACCATATTTTCATCAGCAATCCTATGCAAGCATTTTGTTGCCAGGTACGGTGCTGCCCGTGTTCCGTATGTTACAGTGTTGAGCTTGTAATAATTTATGGGTGCCGCCGGGTGATTTTTGCCGATGCATCAAAAACCACTCTAAGCGTAGTTGTAGAACTATCTGGTTTTAATACACTGGGGTATAAAGTATTTAGGCCCACACAAGGAATCGATATCGACTTCTTGCATATGACCTAATTGTTTATATTGTTCCATGAACTGCACATACTGTGTACGAATGGGCTCACTTTTTTGAAGTTTCCGTTCTATCCCCAAAAACCTGTCGTACGTCATCGCGTGTGAATCTCCCAGAGCCTCTGGACTTTCTCTGAACGGAATTGTAACCACAAAACGACCTTCTTGGTTAGTGCGTACATGCTGACCAAAATGTATTTCACATTGCTTGTCTGAAGGTGACAATAGGTTTTTGTTGTCTTGAAATTCGTCCAGTTTCCAAAGTTGCTCTAAAGTTTCTTCCAATGATGTAGCCTTGTCAAATATTGCACATTTTATTGTATGTGGCTTCCTGGCAATCGACCTTTGTTCCACAGGTCCACCAACAATCTATCCAAGTGATGTATTTTGAAGAATTGGAAGATCATTAGACAACTTAATTGTACCTGATTGAGCCAGACTGAAGAAGAACTCCGCTCCGAGTAGTATGTCGATTTTTTCAGGTTTGTAAAAATGGGGATCTGCTAAATGAATATGTTTTGGAATGTTCCAGGATAAAACATCGATATGTTGACTGGGCTGTGCAGGAATTATATCTGGAAAAATATAGACTTCCAAATTAGTCACGAAACTTTGGTCGCGGGACTTCATGATGACATTAATTCGTTGTGATGATCACTTTTGTACTTTGCCCACATCTTCAATACATAGCGATGCTTCTGTTGGTAAAATTACCAAGCAGAAGCGCTGGTTAATTTTTTTTATATATGCAGTACCCTGGTAACCCAAGAAAGAAGGAAGAAAAGGGAAAATATTAATAGGCATAAAATATGTTCATTCTATGATTACGCGACTGGGAATTGCGGATCCCAAAACACGCCACCATATCTCGAGCTAGCCGGCCGCAAACACATACATATGCTGTTTACTTCCACTTCCACGTTGTGATATGTAGTAGTAGTTGAGAATCGCGTAAAATCTTTTGTTCGTTTACTTTAATTCTCCATAAGTTTAACCATAGTTCTAGCTCGGTAATATCGGGATGCCTTATAAGGGTTTTCGTGCATACTAAGAAATGAAAAACACCATTTTTCCAAATGACCGGCTGATTAATCCATCGTGTCGCCCAGTTGCTCCGGCTTGCGATTGACCTGTGTTTGCCGATTTGGGATTGGGATCATGTCTCCCAGTTGCCCCGGCTTGCGTTTGACCTGTAGTTGCAGGTTTGGGATTAGGAAGTTCCTTTTTCCCGGATTCTTTACCTTGATTATCGAGTTCACGTTCCATTAACGCTATGTATTTCGTCGCCATGGCCTCAATTCGAGTATAGTAGTCGGATGTGAAGTATTCATCAGATGTGTCTACGTCCTTCAACTCCCGTAATTCATTATCAGCTGTGTCGAACTCTGTCTAAGCTGTCCTTAGACGAGATAGTCGTTCCTGGTAATAGGTTGCAGTTTTCCGGCTGGCTGAATCCTTGGTGAAATTTCGAATAATGGTTGCAATATGTTCTCCAGTTTCCCCTAGTTGGCGGAGAAGTTTTGTTGAAGTTGTTTCCATGGTGGATTGGTTGTTGTGGAAAGCAGGGAAGTGATGGCACTATAGTTAATTCGAGGATTGCTTGTCCTGTCACGGTCGCCAAAAATGTTAATACCAGACTCGTTTGCCTGGCTTAACTGAGATGTAAGTGGTGGGGCTTATCCAAAAGGTACACAAGGATAAGCAATTTAAAAATGTTGATGTTTTTTACCCAAGTGATACACAAGGATAACTCAAGTTGTGGAGGAATCAATTAGTTATTCAGGTAGTACGCCAGGATAATCTATTTGCCTCAAAGAAGTGAAGTGTATAACGATTTAAGTAGCAATCATAAACTTTATTCAATAATTTTAATATTTATACAAAATGAAAAAAATTGCTTAAAACTAATACAATAACAAAAAGTAGAATAAAAAAAATAAGAATACAAACATAATTTAAAACGGCCAGAAACTGTTCATTATTATCTTGCCAAATTCATTCCCATCGTAAGCGAGGCAAAACAGATATTCAATTTCACTACTGTCTGGCTGGTAATTTGAAACACACGTGGAAAATAAAATGTTTTATTTATTTTGTCAATTATGCTGACATGATGGTTCTCATACCTGGCTTGACAAATGTGTGAGAAATAAATTAATTTTATTTTAATTAAATTGTGGGAAAGAATTTAAGTGTACTTGAGACTTGGCAAAAATATGAACAAACAAAAAACAAAACAAAAAAGTTAAACAAAAACGAAGTAAGCGTTTTGCTTAAAGTTTAATTTAACTAGAGAGTCTTTTTATTTTGATACCAAATAAAAAGAATCAAAAGAATTAACACCTGCTGACAGGCACAGCACAAGTATAAATCAAATACAAAACAGGGCCCAGTATACTCCCCTGTGGCATACCGGAAGAAATAGGTTCGGGAACACTCATGAAATCGCAACAATGGTCTTCCGAGCTAGAATATACCTTTGCAAAAGCTGTAGAATGCAGAGGTGGTTAAATTAAACAGGTCTTTCAAGCTTTCCAGCACCGTGCCGCAAAAAGTAATTAGATGTTGGTGTAACATCGAGACCTTCCATATAGTTTTTAAGATATGCAGTTTTTTCAGATGCACACATCTGTTGTAGTCATTTTGTTTAACCATTGTTTAAACATAGGATTAATGTAATGTAGCTTTAATGCTTTCTTTTAAATAAATCCTATCTTATTTCTAAACATAAGCAATAATGTCGGCAGAATGACGACACAAAAAGTTTGTGTTCAAACTTATTTTAAGGGGTGGCTAGACGTATAATGTTAAAAATCAAAATTTAAGTTATATAAATACAAAGTGTGCTTTTTAAGATTTGATTACTTAAAACTTCTGCCACAGAGCATATATTAGTGCTTCTGCTCGATTTTTTTTTTGTAATAAACTTTCTATTTCTAGTTTCCCGCCATTATTTTATACGAAAAATGTAAATTGGACAGCTTGTGTTCTAACATAACATTTACGGTTTATACAGTCATTTTTTGTATTAGCAACAGATTTTGACAATTGCCAACACAAAAATTTCAAAACTTATTAATTTTTTTTATGCATGTTTTTTATTTATTGTATCTTCATATATTAACTAACAATAAGTATTCATATCTTAAATCTAACATATAATTAATAGGCCCGACCAATGTCAGACATAAATAAGTGATAGTTATAAATAATACATAAGTAGTGATAAGCAAAAAAAAGGTATTTTCAAGCAACTTTATTCGGAGTGTTTAGTATGTATGTCTCTTTTTTAAGCGGATGTGTCCAGTAAAGTTCAAAATATTACGAGCTAGCGTATTAGGATGTGACTCGAGTCTTGTTAGATATTTGCCTGCGTATTTTGCAATTTCTTAAGTCACTAGTGGCATATTTAAATCGCGATGTATATTTGCATTCTTAATGTACCATGGAGCAGATGTTATTAACCTTAACATTTTGTTTTGTCTTCGTTGAATTCTCTCTACATTGGAAGCAAAAGCAGTGCCCCATAACTGGATACCGTAACACCATATTGGCTTTAAAAGCGACTTGTATATTAAAAGTTTGTCATCTAGGCTGAGTGTTGAATTTCTGCTAATCAGCCAATGTACCTGAGTTAATTTTAGTTTCATTTGAGTCAATGTGATGTTTCCATGTAAGCCGTCGATCGAGGTGCATACGAAGATATTTCACATGTGAATGTTGAGGAACAACTTGATTATTAATCCGAATGGGGGAACAAGTATCTCTTCGTAAGGTAAATGTTACTTGACCACACTTTTGTTCATTTACGTTAATTCTCCATAAGTTTATCCATAGTTCCATCTGGCGAATGTGTTCCTGGAGTTTTTGGGATGCCTCATCAGGGTTTTCGTTCATACTAAGGTAGGCTGTATCGTCGGCAAATGTGGAAGTGTGGATACTACTGCTCACAGGCATATCACAAGTATAAATCAAATATAAAAATGGCCCCAGTATACTCCCCTGTCGCACACCGGATGAGAAATTTTCAGGCATACTCATAAGGTGTCCTTCCACAACTGTAAATTTTCGTGCAAGAATGGAACTTTCCAAAGATTTAGAATGTTTATTGGTAAGTATGTCTTCAATTTCAAAATCAGGCCTTCATCAAATGCCTGAGAAACATCAATAAACAGGGCAGAACAAAACTTCTTTTCCTCAAATGTTTTTCTGATAAATTGAACCAATCTATGCGTTTGCTCAATGGTGCTATGTTGGCTTCTAAAACCAAATTGATGGTCCGGGATGCACCCAGTATCAGTTAAAATTGAAGACAATTTTATCATGAGTAGCTTTTCAAAAAGCTTTACCATTGTTGACAGTAAACTTATTGGCCTATATGACTCAGGCTTGGTAAGATCTTTACCTGGCTTTGGAATCATTTTGACCTTCGCAAGCTTCCAGCTTTGTGGATAATAGTCCAGTTGTAAAATGGCATTAAAAATGAATAACAGGATTATAATTGCAGTACGAGGTAACTTAATCAGCATCTGGTTACTAATTCCATCCATACCGGGAACTTTTTTTGGGTTGTGTTCGGCAATTAGTTTTTGTACATCACACATCGTAAAGTTTAAGGGTCGAGGGGGTGGAGCAACTACACTCGGCAAATCAGCAACACCGGTACATGTATTTGGTGTAAATACGGATTTCAGTATCGCTTCTTGCCCAACCTCCGGTAGATATGCGCAGAGGTGGCTTAAACTCAACAGGTGTTTTAAGCTTTTTAGCAGCGCGCCACAAAGAGTAATTAGATGCTGGTGTGATATCAAGACTTTCCAGATAATTTTTAAAATATGCAGTTTTTTCATATGCAAGCAACTCTTGGAGTCGTTTAGTGCACTCTTTAAATCTGATTTCGTGTTGAGGTGATATGTGCTGTTTCCATTCCCTTCTAGCTCTTATTTTTTCACGTACGAGATGTTCAACGTCTGTAGAATAAATTTTATAGAACCCAGTATGCTGATAGGAGGTAGTGGCATGTTCAGAAGCTTGTTTAATATTATTTATTGATACATATTATACAAAGTAAAGTTGCAAATATTGTGTTGCACAAATATGGATGGAGTAACTAGACAATATGTCCAAGATGTTATTAACCGTATTTTAAAAAAGTTTTGTAACTGACTGCAAAGGCCTTACTGCCTTCACATAGGAAGTAGCAAGAAATAACCGCAAGATTATACGATAACCCGTAGCAGATCAGTCAACCAGTGCAAGCGAGACGAAAAACTTCCGAAGGCCAAACAACACACACAATCCTGGCCGCACTTAAGAAATAATTACGATGACGCGAGAGATGTTGCGTAATATGGTGTTGCACTAATATTCGTGGAGTAACTATACCATATGCCCAAGATGTTATCAACAGTATTTTAAAAAGTTTAGTGACTGACTGTACACGACCTATGCCTTCACATGGGAAGTAGCAACGTCGTTGTTAAAGAAATTCCACAAAATGCCGCGAGATTGTACGGTAATCCCTGGCAGATCAGTCGACCAGTGCCAGTGAGACGAAAATTTCTCGAAGGCCAAACAAGAAACGCAAGCCTGACCGCATTTAAGAAATAATAATGATGACGCGAGAGATGTTCCTCAACCCAGAGCTGCTTAACGATTGTTTCAAAACTTGTTTCGTATAATCTCACTACGCTGATTTACACGGGCATATTTATGCTGGCATAACAAATCAGTTTGTTGGCAAATTCGGTGAAGAGAATGGTTTTGTGGTTGGCATAATTTTTCAACCAGCTACAAAAACGCATTGGCAGCACAAAACCAATACACACACAACTTAACAACACAGTAAATGTTAAATGAATACGAAAAACACTAAGATACAAGCTGTCTATATGTAAGAGTACATTTTATGTCAGATGAATTAATCTCGTGTAATTTGGAAAAGAACAAAAATTGTGCGGCTTAAAAATTGTTCCGGTGTAAACTACGTATTGAATTATGAAACTATGAAAGTAGTTATGAAATTTTTATTTCGATGTGTAAACATCTATACGCAAGTGCGTAAAAATCTTTCTCACAATACAATCACAAATTTTGAGTAAGATCACACCGCGTTATTTAATCGGTGTGAGCTATGTATGTATTGGTTACTATTGTGCTACTCTAACAAAATGCACCCAAATTTGATACTTTTTCTAATTTGAGCCTCTTTTTGATACTTTTTACTGAATGAAGATGTACTTTTTCCTACTATCGGTTTTATTAAAATATATTATGCATTTGAATTTTTCTCTCTCTCTTGGATGTTTTATTCGAAGATACATCTGGTTTGTCGTTCTCATCTTGCAAAATTTTAAAGCGGTTTTGACGATTAACTAATCGTCAACTGAGCATGCGCTGTTATCCCTAGACATTTTTGGAGCGGATGAAATTTTTGAAGAATTCGTGCTAAGCCCACGATTTACCATGGTTATGTATCTGTCCATTCCGACTTCTACCTTGGGTTTTGAGCTACTGTGATAACTTTATTAAGTGATGAACACGACCCTGAAGGCGATGATATTACTGACTTTTATGAAGAATTACTAGGCAACTGTAATGTTAATGAATCACTAATATTTGACATTGGACAAAGCGAAGTTGGTCGCTGAGGAAAAATTGGTTTTGCCGTAAAAAAAAGAGTTTCATTAGATTTATTATTACTATTCTTTTCATTAAGAGCTTCAGAGCTCACAGTATAATAGGCATTTCTGCCGTTAGAACTCGCTTCACAATTTTTTTTGAGGTAATCATATAGAGTATTACTCAAGGGCACTTTATTTGTTTTTTTTTTGTTTTTGTTATTTCTACTATGTAATATATAAGTATTAACAAAACAAATAAAGCTTATTTATTAAAGTCAGTATTACGAATAATATGTACTACGAATATTTTATTGTATAATGTAATGAATGAATGTAAGAAAAATTCCGCTAATCGACTATTCACTATGAAGCTACAACGAGAACAGGAAAACTCAGTTGTATGGTTTTTTTAAGAAAAAATCGTCTGAAATTGCGATTTGTTCCTTATGTGCTAATAATCATGTAAAAGACGAATTACCAGCGGATTATTGCGTCAGTTGAAATCTTTACACAAGATAGCTTGGGAGAAAGAACTAAGAGAATGCGAACATCAGCAACAACTTCCTCTTAAAATAAGATAAATTCAGCTTACATTAGATTCGTTTCAAAATACAAATTATTTGTGTACTACTGCTGCAAAATTAGCATCAATAGATATTTTCTCCATAAGATCGATTACTAGAAGTGAGTACACACGTAAATGCATGGAACGTGATAGGTTTAATCTGCCAAAGCTGATTGGGGAGTGCAACAGTTGATAGTAAAACAATTCCTAGATTAAATTATTATAAATTTAATATTAACTGAGGGTGGTAGATTTTCGTTGACAATGAATGAATGGACTAGTCTAAAAAAATAAGAGATACCTTAACATTTGTTTGTTAGGTAATAAACAAAAATTTTTCAACTTAGGTATGGTCAATATACCCGGTAAGTGTGGAGCGGCCGATATAAAAACCTTAATGGAAACTTGTTTAATAGAATACAATATACAATTTGAAAGTCATATAGTCTCCACCATTACAGATGGACCTAATGTGATGAAAAAGTTTGTTAAAGATAGCGCATTTGATGGGATCTTTTGTCTTAATCATGCTATACATTTGGCAGTCATTGACGTTTATTATAAAAAGAAATAATTTGTTCTGACATGGAATCAGAATCGACAAAAGACAATGATGACTATGAAAATGATTTTCAAGATTCTGCAATTAATGTACAGTAGTTTTGATTTAGCTGCCTTTTGCTTAAGTGCACTTTTGACTTAACAGCCTAAAATGGTAAATTTCCGTCACTATTCTTTAAAACCCTATACAAATTCGTTTTTTAAGCGCACTTTCTATACATGCACATATTTTCATACAAAAAATCTATGTAAGCGGCACATGGACTTAGCTGCACAAAATATATTTTTTCTGTAATTATATAATTATAATTATATATAATATAATTTTATATAATATAATATATAATTATAATATACCTGCGCATTTAACATATTTTTAGGCAGTTTTAAATTACTCTCATATAAAAAATTAAAAAATTTGGCTACATAAATATGCAACCATGTATGTTTATAAAAAAGTCAAAAATTGTATACCTGCACATTTAGGCAGGTAAGTGCATTTAAGATAACAGCATTTTTGACTTATCTGCACAAAAAGTCGTGCAAAGTTGATTGTGCAGCTAAGTCAAAATTACTGAAGTTGTAAACAGTAATTACAAAGAGAGAAATTCAATAAAAAAGAGCCTTATTGATTTCGAAATGGGCAATCTAAGGATTGAGGAAAATGTAGTTGTATTAAAGTTTTGAAACCCATAAAGATGGCTGTCGAAAGGTTGTGTAGCCGAGATACAAACATTGTAAGTCCTGATGTTATAATTAACACTTTATGTGAAGAAATCCAATCGGATCCTTCTATTCTTGGAAAACAAATGTTTCATGCTTTGATGAAAAGGATAACAAGAAATTTTACACTTTTGTAGAATATTTAAAAGAACCTGATTTATTCAACCATAATAGCGAAAATTGTTTTTTTGCTATACTTCTAAGTACTCAGTAATTTAATATGCTAAAAATCTTTTAAATAGTATTTTTGCAAAACCTATTGGTATTGAAGAAAGTAATGGTGATTTTGAAGAATGTGGAGCTGTCAAAGAAAAGACATTTGATGAAGTTTTAAGTGCAGCTATTAATAGTGCTAATGCATGTACTCAACCTCACTCCAAAAAGTAATTTAAAATGTTTAATAAAAAAAGAATTTTAATTTTTGGAAGGAAGTGGTCAAAAGACCAAAAATTTTGATTTTTGTATAGCACCCTTCTAACCGTTCGTGAAACTTCGGTGGAAAGTGAGCGCATGTTTTCGGTAGCAGGGCAATTTGCTAATAGAATTAGAAAAAGACTTTCTGACGAGTCTATAAACGCTTTAAGGGTTTTAAAGATTTATTTCCTTAGACGAAAAATATGATTTGATTTACTTATATATGTTCTTGTTTTTAGAATTTATTGTTTTTGTTTTCGATCAGAAGCCTCGAGTACCTTTATATTATTTATTTTATATTTGTTTTTGTTAACTGAATTGTTACGTTTATGTTTATGTTCACTTACGTATATTCGTAAGTATAATCAGCATTTTTCGTGTTGGTAAAACCTGTAATGAGTTTAAAAACTTAAAGTGACAAAATAAAGTACCTGTTTTAATACCCAATTTGAATAAGTTAATTTATTTATTACTAAAACATAAGTTATATTTTTTAGTAATGCCTAGTAAATTAAATTTTTATTATTCTATTCGGGATCCCGGGATCCCGAAAAATTTCATAAAGACACCATTACGAGTATCACATTTCGGTATTTTTAAGAGTTCAATAAATTTTAGCCGTTTTCTAACTGTACGATATTGGCATCACTGCTAATGATGCGAAGAAAAAAAAACAATGTGAGTCCGATCCGAGGGGAGATGTGTAAACATCTATTACTGAAAATTTTTTTTAAAGTTGGAAGTATTTATGCTTTTGGTATATTTTTTAAGTTAATGAATTCAAAATATAAATACTTTCAATATTGTAAATACATAGAAATTTCCTGGTTTTTGTTTGTTTTATTTAACTTATTTAGTTAGTATATGGGCACACTGCAGTATATATGTACTGCAATAAATATTGCAGTAAGCAGTAAATTTACATTTTCAGTAAATTTTTACTGATAATGAAATTTAATTTGCATTATCAGTAAAATCGTAGGGCCGTATTCATAATAAAATTGAAGCAAGTGGTAAAGTTTTTTTAATTCAAATTTTGAAATTTTTGTATGAAAAAAAATTAGCCACTTGGTAGAATTTCATTATGAATACAAGCATTACTGATTACTAAAAATTCAAAGCACCTAATCACATAATAAATCATTTAGGCACTTTATAAATATTGCAGAAAATTATTTATTAATCAGTAAAAATTTACTGATTAACAAAGATGTCTATGTATAACAGCGCATCCTCAACTAATCGTAAAAACCGCTTTAAAATTTTCCAAAATGAGAACGACAAACCCGATGTATCCTCGAATATAACATCCAAGCCCCCACAAATCTTTTTGAGAGACAAAAATTCAAATGCCCTGATTAAAAAATTAATTTCGGTCATTAGTGAGAATAAATTTCACTTTGTCCCAATAAAACGTTGCAACATCGATGAAAAAAATATTCAAATTTAGGACGAAAAAGGTTTCCGCAAAATGGTTTCTGAACTTGAAACAAATAAAACAAGCTTGTAGACATACCAGCTTAAGATCGCTAAAGGACTGCAGATCGTATTGAAGGGCATAGATTCAAGAAGAAATAAAAGATGCACTTTTCCTCCAGGGATTTAAGGTTAAGAATATATTTAACATAATAAACTGAGAAAAGTTAACCCAACCCCTATTTCGTGTTCAATTGGAGCTGAATGATATACATTTAAAAAAAGGAGACTCATCCTATTTATAGCGGTAAATACCTTTTATACAGAAAAATCATAGTTGAACAGCCACATAAGCGTTGAGGTCCCGTGCAGTGTCATAATTGCTAAGAATATGGCCATACAAAAGCTTACTGCAATTTATTTACAGTGTGTGTTATCTGCGGTGAATTGCACGGTACTGCTAGTTGCACTAAACCAAAAGATCAAGCGGAAAAAGATGCAGTAATTGTGGAGGTAATCACACCACTAACTACAGAGGTTGTCCTGTATACTCTTTCGTCAACCAAGTCCAGTTCAAACAACAAACGCTTCCTCAGCCACTTTTGCGCAAACGCAAACTTCCCATGTATCGTATGCCGATGCTGCCAAGACAAATTCTATTCCCGCGCAGAAAGTGTCCCCACCATATAATTCAAGAAATGCTAACACAAGCTTTAATTTCAGTCGCCTTAAAGCCACTATTGAAAATCTTGTGCAAACTATCAACAACTTTACAACAAATATGTCAAGAATGATGCAAGAAATGCTATGAATGCAGAAAACACTGCTTCAAGCATTAATTAACAGGCCACGTATACGTTAAATATATGTTTTTGGAACGCACACGGCATTCGCCAACATAAAAATGAACTTGAGCATTTCCTTCCGAAAAAAAATATTGATATAATGTTGGTCTCTGAAACTCATTTGACTTCGAGAAGCATCTTTAAAATGAATGGCTACACTTTATATGATACAAAGCACCCTAGAGGAAGAGCTTGCGGTGGATCAGCAATTCTAATAAAGTCAAGACTCAAACACTATATTCTTGACAACATTTGTGAAGAAAATCTACAAGCAACTAATATATTAATCAGTTTGCGAATAATCTCAAATAGATTGGTGGCGGCTTGGATGTTTTGTTGGTACATCGGGTTCGTTGTTGTCATCTTACAATATTTGAAAACGATTTTGACGGTTAATAGAGGATGCGATGTTATCCCTAGATATTTTTGGAGTAGTTGAAATTTTCGAAGACTTTGGTTTGATTTTTTTTTGTTTAGTATGAAATAAAAACTCCGCTAAATCGACTGTTCACTATAAATTTACAACGAGATCTGATGTATGTAAGTATGTATAAATAAATAAAATAACATCTACACCCAGTGAAAAAAAATGGAAGTCATTCTAGCGGAAGTACATTTTTCATTGCTTCCAAAAAATCGATATTTTTAATTTGCCAAGAGTGAGCAAAAAACCATGTAGAAGCTTATTTTAATCACAAAAAACCTTCTAACTCCTCCATAGTATTAGAAAATACTCACCAGAATTTAAAAAAAAAATTATTTTTTTAAAGAAATTTATGAACTATTTTTAGTCTAAAATTTAAAAGTTATTTGTTTAAATTTACATGAAAACACTGTTTCGGGCTTAAATTCGTATAAAAATAAACGAATTGTTAAAAAAGGCAACTGTTTACCATTTTTCCTAGATGAAAATATTATCATAGAACACAAAAAAAGGAATTTTTCTTAATATCGCTTTCAATTAAATGACCACGCATCGAAAAAGAGAACTTCTTGCAATGACAACCATATGTAAAAATCATTAGATCGGATCGAAATTTGCACTACTTCCGCATCGTAAACTCTACATTTTCCTGACTTTTTTGGAGTCTCTTTTTTTACTGGGCATATATTACATATATACATAACTAATGAAAATTCGTAAGCAAATCACAAAGAATAAAGACATAATTTTATTTATGAGGTCGCCTCATAAAATTAAGAAGAAAAATAAAAAACCACAAGATTTCTTTTTGATTTTTTCAAAAAGTATTTCTCTATGAAATTAATAAGATTTCCTTATTAAAAAAAACCATAGAGATTTTTTATTAATTTTGTTATATTTTATGAAGTATTTAGTAGGCACTATTTTCAACAGAGAGTAAAAAGTTAAATGCAAACAACACAAACAGTTGCTTTGCTTATTTCCTCGCATAGTCATGTACGTGAATAAAACAATTTAAGTAAATATACGTCTGTAAATATGTGCCTACATATATATATTTCGTATTTTTTAGCCTTTTACCAACTTTAAGTTTCACCTAATAAAGAAAATATTTCGCATTGCAATAAAATATTTTGCAAGAAACACAATAAACAAGCTAAACAACATGCCTGTTTTACCTCTTTTCTAAGAATTTGCATGGAAACATATGTATGCACATATCAAACACAAACTTGAATACGTACATATGTATGTAGTTACGCATGTATGTAAATACATAAATATACTTTTCGTAGTGCATCACAAATAAAAACTGTTTTTAAAGACTGTGGAATTGTTGTATATATTTTTCTCTTCAGTACTAGAAAACTACATACATAGTTTCTTTTGCAAATGGAGTTTGAAACTTTCTTCAAAAAAACGTATTAACTTTTAAATTTTGATATATTAATTAGTAAAAGATTTCATAATAAAAGCTATTTAATATAACATTTCAAGTTAACTTACATGCGTCGAATAATTTTTTTTTGCCGCCGATAATAACTTAGCTTATGCTTCCCTCGGCTTCTGAGGCCAAACTATGCAAATATGAACATAAATAAAAATATAAAATGTCAGCATTAAATGTTTTAATAGACCTAGCAGACGAAATTCAAAATAAAGACAAGTGAATTAAATATTTTAAAAGTGTTATAGCAGTATTAGTATAGTTTTTTTCATAGTGTTTAATGGTTTTCCATCCTTTTTCTCTAATGAATTGTGTGTGTAAAATAACTTTGCACATGAAAAGGTTTGGACACTTCTTTACACTTTTTCATAAAACGAGAATCAGTGATGTGTAACTGTGAAAATGTTTTATTTCATTCCACTTTTTTTCATATTTTGTTTTAATTTTTTTACTGAACTAGAATCAGAAACAGTATGAAAAGATGAAAAAAGTTTTCATTTTACATTAGCACAGAACCAGAATCGACCCCCAGTAGACTTCTTAAAGGGAAAAATACTCTGCCGAATTGGACAGTAGAGCAGGGCAACCAAATAGCTCTCTCGCTACAAGAGGGAAACTCATCTCCCAACTCAAACATGAATTCTGGAGACGTTGGTCATCCGAGTATCTACACCAATTGCAGGAAAGACAGAAGTAGAAATCATCATCTGAAAACGTGAAATGACAGATGGTTATTATAAAAGAAAGAGAGAGAATTCTGCTGTTTATTTTTAATGCAATATTACGACTGAAGTATTATCCACAATACTGGAAGCTTGCCAAAGCTAAATAAATTCCAAAGCCGGGCAAAGATCTTACCAAAGCTGAGTCATATAGGCCAATAAGTTTGCTGTCAACTTTGTCAAACCTCTTCGAAAAGCTTCTCATGACAAAGTTGTCCCCTATTATAACCGATAATATGTGCATACCGGACCATCAATTTGGTTCTAGAAGCCAGCATAGCACCATTGAACATTGGTTCAATTTATAAGAGAAACATTTGAAGAAAAGAAGTATTGTTCTGCCTTGTTTATTGATGTTTCTCAGACATTTGATAAAGTTTGACATTATGGCCTAATTTTAAAATTGAGGAAATATCTAACAAATAATATTCTAAAACATTCATTCATTAATATAACTTCTTGCCAATCAATTAACATTGAGAGCAATGATTGGCTGCATATGTAACACATGTGTAATTTATCCTGTTTGAGCACAGTTTTCAACACTTGCGCTTGAAAAAATAAATGCATGTATCTTCTTCCTTTTCTATCCCATAAAATATTTTGCATTGCAGATATGGTACAACTATAGTTTCACCATCCATCATAAAGACGAATAAGGAAGAATCACAGACTTATAAAATTCTTATGTGTTTCCCCGTTTTTTGTTACAAACTATATGCTGCAGAAAGAATATTTAGCAATTTTAATACAGATTTAAGAAATAAGCTGTCATCTGATACGATTTCATCGATTATATTTGCTAAAGAAGGACTACATAAAAATGGTGGACCACATTTTGAACCTACTCAAATATGATTAGCAAAAAATGTAACCTTCAAATACCTGAAAAATCCAAAATATTTGATCTCAAAATAAATGTGATGTGTGTCTCTTTGCTTAATTTGAAGCTATAAATTACTACACAAAGTAGTATGAATTTTTGTTTTGTTTTTGACTGTTATTTTTATGAAATAAAAAAAGATTCATCTTTAATTAAAAAATAACTAACTATAAATCGCTATTTTAACACAAAAAAGGCTTATATTATTAAATTCAAAACAAAATAAATACGTTATTTTGTAAAAAAAAGTAAAGCATGTGTAATTCGTAATTTCATGTGTAATTTTAGCATGATTAATGTGTAATTTAACATTTCGTTGGTGGCAACACTGCAAATGGAGCAGTGACAAAATACAAAGTCCTCTTCGAAATTAAGTTGCCACTGATCGATCAACAGTTCCTACAACTCCTGAAGATAACCCCGGCCCAACAATAAGAAATAATGCTTTAATATCCATCAAATCCAATGTACCTTTTCTAGCAGTGAAACCACACAGATATGAACTTATTTCATTTACAACCGACGATTTGTCAAGCTTTTTCAATGTTTTCACCGTAAATGGTTCCGGTAATTATTTCTTCATTACATGGTGGGGCACTTTTTCTTATTTCTCAAGACATATGGCATTGTTGGTTTTTTTAAATATTAGAAAATATCCGTGGTGAACATATTTTTATGTTTTCACCACAGATAGCGTTTGATATTGTCATAAATGTTAGGGGTGAATTAATTTCGCTGTGGTTGTTTTTTAGCTCAGACGCAAGTGCTAATAAGAGTATTCAGGCATAACCTTTTGCATTTTGAGCGTAAAGGCAGCTGTTTCTTGTTTGATTTTGTATGAAATATTAAACAATATCAGTTGTCAACAGAAGCAGAGGATAGATAATTTTTTCTCAGATATAAGCGTATTTTCTGTATATTAAACGTTACTGCGAGACATTCTTCTCATTATTGTAACAAGTGTACTTTACATAATTTCAAAATTAAAATTTGTTTAAACGCTAGAAGTAAATAAATACATAAAAATAAGTATAAAATGAACACATTAAGCAGCAGCCCAATTTTAATATCATTGAACGGCTCACAAATGTCGCTAGATGAGTTTGCGAGGTTGTTCTCCGGCAATCGGGAAGAGATGAGCGTTGTCAGCCGGGAAGAGGTATCCGTAAGCCCTCTGTCAATAGAGTTTTCGGACGACGATTTGCCTCCTAATGTATCCATTAGAGACATTTTTGAGAACGAGGTAGATGAATATCATGAAATTCAAAACAACCAAATGGCATACTTCAAGAATGGAGATTTTCAAAAGGAAGAGTTTATGCTGGATGAAGAGGACGATGCTTTCTTGGTAGCGTTTGATTATATGCCAAAAGATGAGGATAAAGATGACATAACCGAAATTTTCATGCAAGACGAAGAGGCGGATGCGTTGTTGGCGGACTTAAATTTAATATTTTGAAAACAAATGATATGTATAATTAAATTTTTTAAGCATAAATTTAAATGAATATTTTAAAATGTAAAAAATGTGTAAATAAATTTTTGAATCATCAAATTAAATAAGTATTTTAAAACTTCTAATGGTCCTCTAGTTGCAAGTGTTTATGTTAGCGTCCTTTATTGAAAACTTTTTCCTAATGTGATCATTTTCAAAAGCAACAAGTAAGTTACATACTCGTACATTGTGTGTGTGAGACTATGTATATCTGTTTAACTAGGAAGCATACACACGTACACATCCCAGCCGTGAATATTTCATTACATGCGTTGCAATACTGATTAAAAAATATTTTGGAATGCGTTGCAATACTGATAAAAAATATTTTGGAATGCGTGTGCCTTATTGATTATAAATTATTATGGAGTATAGTTTTTAAAGTAAAGTATGTACATACATATGTATGTATAGTTAGAATGTCAACAAAGCCATAATATGCATACTTTATGGTTAAGTATTTTAGAAGAATATGACTACTAAAGTGAAAATGTGCGTTTTTTTTCGTTAAAAATTTAATTGAGTGTGTATAAGCTTGATAAGAAAAGTAAGAAACGTTTTAGGAATTGTACTAATGAACTTGTCATGGGAAAATTAATAATGTTTAAAAAATTCTAGTCTTGCAGTTGTCAACAGAAGTAGAGGATAGAAATTGTTTTCTCAGAGATAAGCGTATGATATGTAACTGGCATTATCCGTTGAATATTAATAGCATGATTTTGTCTTAGCGTCCACGGTATTAATCATGAAGCTCGTTTGCATCCCCTGGACGCAAGTGTAAATGTTAGCACCCTTTATTGAGAATATTTTCCTATAAATAATGTTACTTCAATTCAAATATTATTCAGTTTAAAGTCTCTTTTCAAAACAAACGTATAGTTTATTGAAAATACTGTTTAAAAGAAGTGTTCGTGAAAAAATTAAGTTGGTGCTTAAAACTAGTGTTCCTGACAAACAAAAAATTGAAGTTATTTAAGACAATTATTTAGTTCCTGTGCCGAAGGCAATAAATATATACATATAATGTCATCAACAACAAATATGCAATGCCCAAACTGTGGAAAAGTTTTCAAAACATCAAAAGGTTTTGAAAACCACAAAAAATTGCATGAGGACTCGATGCATTGTGACAGATGCAAGATTGAAGTGCCAAGACTTGATTAGGGCCACCATTTGCGCACAAGAATGCATAAAAGCAGTGCTATTACAAGGAGGTTCAGCGAAAACATACATATAAGCTCTAGTGATTTTATGGAAAGAATTGAAGTATACACTTATACTAATCCTAATGTCAAAAACTTATATGTGGAAGAGTTTTTCAAAACTGCTGAGGACGAAGTAATAAAAGTTTTGGAAGTGGCCTTGGAAAAACAAATAAATTTTAAATGTAATTTTGAGCTGCAATGTGCTTACATCAAGCACTGTGAACACTCTCTAATAGAAGAGTCAATTTCACATATTACGAAAATGGTATCGGTAAATCGATCCCATATTTTGAGAAATTTTTATTTGGAAAGGGCAGACGACATAAAAAATAAAATGCGAGAATTTCAAGAAAGGGACAGTGGATGGGCATTACATCAAATAAACCTATTGAATGTTAATATAAACAAACACAACATCATAAGAGGCTCTAGTTATATTCCCATGCCCTATAAGTTAGAAAAACTGCAAGCCTGCATCAACTTACAAAATGATGATGTATATTGTTTCAAATGTTCAATTATTGCTGCTTTAAGGAGCCCACGCAATACTAAAGATGCGGTGAAATGTGCAGCATATGAAATTGATAATATTTCTAACAACATCATAAAGTTGGGCAGTATGGAATTAAATTTTTCACACATGCGGTGTCCAGTTGATTTAAAAGAAATCAACATATTCGAGGCACAAAATCCAAATATAAGTGTCAACGTATTTGGATTTGATACAAAAGGAAACCAAATAGTTGGACCCTATCGTGTATGTGAAGAGTTTCGAAATATTCATATATGTTTAATGTTGTTGGAGGACGATGCTTGCACTAAAAGACATTACGTGCTTATTAAAGACCTTTCAAGGTAAGTTACAGCTTTTAAAAGTACTTATTTTTAAACCTTATTATGTTATTATAACTATTATTATTGTTATAATTATTGTAACTTATTTATTACTTTTGATTTTGTTGGCAGATTTTTAAGGACGTCATTGACGAAGGACAATGAAGCATTACATTTTTGCATGACATATCTGGGGTATTCTCAGGATCCTGAAATAGCTCTTCACCATAAAGACGGTTGTTCGAAGCTATTAACAAATATGCCTGCATATTATGAAAGGTACTTAGAATTTAAGAATTATTCAAATTATTTTGATGTTCCATTCGTTGTCTACGCAGACTTCGAATATTTATTAGAAAAAGTTAACATAAGAATTAGTGATAAGGTAGTTAATGAGCAAAAACATATTCCTTGCTCATGTAGTTACTATATAAAATGTGCCTATAATGACGACTACTCAAAACTTGTTACATTTTCCTTTTTGATTATCACTACTTTGTATTATTTAAATTATCACTAAGTTTTGGCCGACACTGCTCGGGCTAAATAATTATATTTTAGCTTTAAGATTTGATCACTTATTGTTAGTTCATTTTTGAAGATACAATAAATAAATATATGTATTAAAAAAAAAATATAGTGGACTAGATAGCCCCCAAGTGTTTGTTAGGGAACTGTTACAGGACTGCGAAAATATTTTTACTCAATATCTAGATAGAATTGTTCCACTGACTGCAATGAATGACGAAGAAAAAGATTTCCTTAATGCGGAAAACTGCAAAGTTTGCGGAAGAGTTTTAGGTACTGACAGAGTTCAAGATCATTGTCATTTGACGGGTCGTTATCGAGCTGCTTTACATGGACATTGCAACTTAAATTACCAAATAAATAAATTCATTCCGGTATTCTTTCACAATTTATCGTCATACGATAGTCATTTGTTTATTAGAGAGCTTGGAAAGGTTGAGGGTCATATTGACATTATTCCAACAAATAAGGAAAAATAAATTTCTATTACCAAAAATGTTCATGTTGGAAATAATAGTTTTAAAGTAAGATTTGTAGATTCATTTAGGTTTATGGCGGCGAGTTTAGAGACACTATCTTCTAACCTTCAACCAGAAATGTTTGAAATAATTAAAAAGTACTATCCTGATGACGAGCAATGTAAACTAGTTAGAAGGAAGGGAGTATTTCCATACTCTTATATGGACTCTTATTCAAGGCTTACTGAAAAAAACCTCCCGGCTCGAGAAGATTTCAAAAATATTTGAACAAATGCGGAGTGTAGTATTGAAGACTATAAACATGCACAAAATGTTTGGCAAACATTTAACTGCAACAACCTTCTTGACTATACAGAGCTCTATGTTAAAAGTGACACTCTAATGTTGGCAGACATGTTTGAAAACTTTAGAAAAATCTGTAAAAGCATATATGAATTAGACCCATGCCACTATTACACTGCTCCAGGTTTGTCATGGGATGCTATGCTCAAAACAACGCAAATTCGTTTAGAGCTAATAACGGATATTGATATGTATAACATGATCAAAAAAAGCATGAGATGGGCTGGTCCAATGTTCATTGAGGCACACTAAGGCTAATAATAAATATATGTCTGATTATGATAGCTCAAAACCATCAGATTATCTTATATACTTAGATGCAAATAATCTTTATGGATGGGCAATGTCACAATATCTACCATTCTCAGACTTCTCGTGGCTTAGCAATGATGAAATTAGTTCATTAAATATCAATTCTATTGATGATGAGTCTAGTGAAGGTTATATTTTAGAAGTGGATTTAGATTATCCAGACTATTTGCATGATCTGCACAATGATTTACCCTTTTGTTTAGAAAACAAAGCTATTATGAAAAAAGAAAAGTTAATCGCAGATTTATCAAACAAAAGGAAGTATTCGATTCATTACCGAGTACTGAAGCAATGTATTGCCAATGGCTTAGTTTTAAAAAAGATACATAGGGTAATAAAGTTTCAGCAAGCCCAATGGCTGAAAACTTACATAGACTTAAACACTTTTCATCAAACAAAGGCAACTAATGATTTTGAAAAAGATTTTTTCAAACTATTAAATAATGCCGTATACGGAAAGACAATGGAAAATGTGGAATTAAGGAAAGATGTTTGTATTGTGACAAAGTGGGAATCAGATAGAAGAAATCATCAGGAAGGTCAAGCTCTAATTGCTCAACTTAATTTCCATAGCTTGTTCCGTTTTTGGTGATGATATGAATGCAGCTGAATTACAGAGACTGAAAATAAAGTGCAATAAGCCGATGTACTTAGGTTTTTGTGTGCTGGAACTATCCAAGTGGAAGATGTATGATTTCCACTATGTTTATATGAAGCCTAAGTTCAAAACTGACTTACATCTAAATTATACGGACACTGATTCCTTCATGTACACTATTAGAACGAATGACTTTTATAAAGAATGTGCCAAGGACCTCCAAGAAAGATTTGATACGTCAGGTTATTCACCTAATAACATATATGGCTTACCTTTGGTAAACAAAAAAATATTAGGAATGATGAAGGATGAAAATAATGGGGTTATAATGAAGGAGTTTGTTGGACTAAGAGCTAAGATGTATGCCTTTAGAAATGAAGCAAACACTGAAATAAAAAAGTCAAAAGGTGTGAAAAGAACGGCCTTAGAAAGAGTCACTTTGTCGGACTATAGAAACTGTTTACACGTGTAGCAATTGCAAAATACAAAAAAAAGGGAAAAAATGGACGAACAAAAAATCAGCGAATTCAAAAGTTAACTTACATATTCACAATGAATGCAAAGATGGGAATGCTAGATTGCTAAGAGATTTTTCCTTTTTTTAAAGGAGTGAAACTCGTTTGAAAAGAAACTGTTTGTATTTAAGAAACGTTTATTCCGACAGCATGTATATTTTCCGAGCATACAAACATCAAATTTTTACCCAAAATGTAAATAAAATTGTTTGGAGCCACAATGATGACAAGAGGTACATTAGGTACGACGGGTTACAGACATATGCTTGGGGACATTATAAATTAAAACGGGAAGACATAGATTTACATGACATTGCTGAATATATGATTGAAGATGATTGTGATATCAGCACAGGCTTGACAAACTCTGACGATGATGTTAATGAGAGAATGCTTGTCGAACTGGAAGATAAAGATTTACATGACATTGCTAAATATATGACTGATTATGATGACTTGACAAACTCTCACGACATAGTACATTTGTCTGGGTATAACATAGAAAATGCAATGGAAACTGAAGAATGAATAAAAAAAATAAATTCAAAAGTAGATTTTAACAAAATAAAAATAAAAAATATGTAAATATTCTGTATAAAAAATTTTGTTTTATGATAGTAATGATCATTAGTTTATGGATTTGGAATCTCCCATTAATATAATTTTAAAATTAATAGAAAACCATTGATAATTGTTCGATGTAAGTGTAATTAAGTTATTTGATATTAAATTAAATCTTTTTTCGTTTTGATGTTTGAATGGAAAAAATATGCATACAAATTGTAAACGTTTAGAAAAGAAATGTTTTAAAAAAATATATATCTTTCACATGTATTTATGTACATACTTATAATTAAATTTTTTAATGTATATATATATATTTGTTTTTGTAATTTATATACATATGTATTTAGAGATAAGACTTGTTATTTTGGAAAATCAAATAAAAAATTATTATCATATATACATACGGAAAAGTTCTTTGTTTTTATTAAGGTCGCCCTCTCATGAAAAAAAAATACAAAATAAAAATCATTATTTATGTTTTTAATCATTTATTTATTATCCATCCTTAAATATAATCTATGAATTTTTACATCAGTTAGAATCTTATGTTGCATTTTTTCTCCAATCTCATAACAAAGTCGTGTTAATTCAATCTTTACATCTCTTTCGTGTATTCCTTGTATTTCATTTAATTGAAGTTTTGTTTTGTTTAAAGCGGAATCAATTTTTATTTTAGAGTTTCCTTGTTTGATAACTAAAAAACAAAGACCCCTTTTATATTGAAACTTATATTCAATATCCCTCTCACTTTCATTATCAATTATATTTATTGAATTTAAAAAATCTCGACGATTAAGCATATCATGAATATACTCCTTATAACACATTAGATGTAACCACTCTTCCCGATCCAGTCCAATGAATTGCTTATTTTTATAATTCAACCATATCATTGGCTTAAAGCCAAAAGCTGTTGAAAATCCACATGAAGTCTTCAATTTCCAATTGAGCAAGTATTCAAACTCAAAAACCAAATCATGTATTTGAGGTTTTCGTTCTTGATTGTGGTGAAATATATTCTTTAAAGTACATTTATCCATCCTCAATGAATATAATACTTAAACTAATAGTTTTTCGCTCTATTAATCTATATATATATATATATGTTTATTAAAAAAACAATAAAAAACTAAATAAAACCCATACACACACATATATATTATATATTTGTTCATTATTTATTTTTGACAAATTTTTATAAGTTTCAATAATCTTAAAAATAATTTTTTTCCTTATGTGGAACATGGTGCATCGACATGTGTCCGGCCCTTCCTCGCATCCTTCGCTATACCAGGGGCAGCTGGCAAAATGCCCACTATCAGAGTCCTCTTGTTCTATAATTCCATACTCCTCATTTTCAGTGAGCATGGAGACGAAAAAATTGATGGTTTCTTTATGCTCATAGAGCAATAATTCCTCAAAGGAATTAAGAAACTCAAATAACCGTTCACGTACTTTTATTTTCTTTTTATTAAAGAATGCTTTTTTCTTGAATGCTATTTTTATACTAGTTTTTTTTTTTAAAGTTTTACATTCTTATTTATAGTAAAATATTCTTGTAAAATTAAAATTTTACAAATACTTTTGAGTGCTTTTTGAAATATTTTGTTCCAGCTACACTTTAGAACATCAATATAACTATCTCTCCGATCTTTGTTTTGCCATTTTTTGTTTCAGTTACGCTTAAGAACGTCAATATAACTACTATCTCTTTCACTACAATTCTATAAGTAACAAAAAATATTTTACATCAAAAATAATTACAATATGAGAAAAACAGATAGCTACGATACTGATCTTTCTTTTAAGAATTTTTTTTACCTATTTAAAGATTGGTAGAAATATTTAATACGTCAGTTTACAAAAGCAGATTGAACTATCTGTGAAAGAAGAAAAAATATATATTTAAAAATTAAATTTAATTAATTATTATTCTGATAATGAGTCCTCCCGATTTAATCACAAAATTCAACACATTAAATAAAAAAAATTTATGCTCCAGGACTCAACTAAGTATGCAGGACTCAACTAAGTATGCAGTTAAAAACGCTAAGCGTTTGACTAGTAAATATGGCACTAAAATTCAAATTGAACTGGAAAACAACATAATGTTTCTACCAAATCGGTACAACACGCTATCGGATGATGATATAGTAGAACTGGCATCCGGGGTATATTGTATATGTAAGCAAGGAGACAGTGGCTTAAAGTTGGATACTGCTGCTGAAATAAATATCTTTTTAACAAATGCTCAATACCCACAGTGGGAATAATATGTAGAAAGTATATTTTATAAACTTTTTTTATTAATAAAACAAAACAAAATTTAAAAATTGTTTGTGTGTTATTTATTTATCCTTTTCACTTATTTTGTAAAGAAATTGAAGACATAAATGTCCACATTTAAATGAATCGTAATCTTGATATTGATTGTAATTATATTTTATATTTTTACCTAGATATTTAACTAATTCTAATGGTAGTTGTAAATTTCCAAAACTGCCGAAATATTCCTTATGTTCATTGTTTTTATAATATGCTACCCAATGGGTTGTGACACGACCTAGTGTTTAATATACTCATTTTTAAAATAGACATACACTTGAACAACTTCAACTCTCTGAAAAAATTAATTTTTATAATCAACCAAGCAATGTTTTTTATGATAATAAAATTTTTAAAAAATTTTCTTTGAAGAGGAGAATAAAGAATATTAAAGAATTATAAATATATAAATATGAAATAAAGTCATAGCTATATAAAAATAAAAATTTTTAAACAAGAATAATAAATAAATATAAAGAAACTTAATTTTTTTTGATACATCTACATTTGTGTTATCTGTTGCTGGAAAAGAAAAAAAATTATTGCTGAAACAAGAAGGAATTTGAAGCAAAAACTACATTACGCAAGTTGTGCACTTTTGATCTGTTTTCTCAAAAAGTGTGATTCTATTATTATAAAGAAATCCAATTTTAACTGTAACTTTCTTAAAGCAAGTTTCTATAAAACGATTCTGGAGACGAGATCACGACCAATTTTCAAGTTTTTTTTTCCTCACAACTTTTGCCTTAAAGATTTCAACAAATTAAAGAAACAACCATCCAACATAAAGTTCAGTTTAGGTAAAGGTAGAGTTTTGATTGGGCTGACAATAGACTAAATTAATTATGTCAGCAAGGTGGGTGGGTCAGAATATGTGTAACAATCTACAGCACAAGTTACGCATCAGTCATCAACATTATTTATTATTATTTTTTTTTTTCTATAGTCACTTTGTTTATTAGCTACCTAAATTTTTTAAAATCTCATTAGTACGACTGAATTTTGATTTAATTATCTCTATTGGGAGCACAACTAACCCCCCCAGCGACGAGCACGGCCGATGTTAATAGGTAGCCCCGTTCCCTTTATTCAACATCTTCAATAGCAATCGTTACAGAGATTTTTGGCGCCCAACGTGGGGCCTCAGCATTCGTATTTCTTTTTAAATTTTTATAGTGCAATCACATCTAGATGCTGTGGGCCTTAGAATCTGCTGTGGTTAGTGATTTTTACGGATATTTTTTTTCTTTACTTATAATTTTATTAGTATTGACTTCTTTCAATACTACTTGTTTTCTTGGACATAGTTGCGTATTACTGACATGATATGCAATTCCTTGATAAGCATTTCTCTGTTTGGTGTGGAACTCGATATATCATACTGGTTTATTTGTATCGGTATAATATTCGTTTCAACCTTACTATATATTAGTTTCATTTATTTTCTTTTTACTGTTTTATTTGGAATGATTTTTTTCTGCTTGGATGTAAAGTATTATGGTTTCAAATCGTTTACTTTCCTGCAGTTAATTATCGATAATAATTGGAATATGTGGTTCAATTTCGTTTTGGATTTTTCATTTTGGCTTTATATCGAAGTGTTACCAGCAATAATGGAGTTTCATATTTTTTTGTTCTATCTCTTTAGTTTATTTTCATGTGTTGATGATTCGTCTATTAATTTCTTTTGTGTTTGATTTATAAATTTTCTTTTTATTAATTTTTTTTGTTTTGCTTTTATTGTAATTTTTTTTGTGGTTTATTTTACTACCGATCTATACCGATGTTCATTTGTATATATACTTCACCGAGTAGCAATAAATATAATTTCTATAACTGTTAGACAAAATATACATACATTACTTACTGTAATTATTATTATAGTTTTTTTTATTATTTTTGTGTTAACACGCTTTATTTCAACTTCGCTACGTGTATTAGACTTTTAACTTGATTTAAAAGTTTTAACTCTTAATTAAGTTTTATTTTATCATATTTTTGGATTTGATAGATTTGTTTTTGCTAGGTTAAATTAGGTTTAATTAACTTCTTCACGCACATATATAAATATATATATTTCTTTTTTTTTTAATAAAAAAATGCCTTTGGTTCGAAGCCTTGAAAATATACCAGCACAAATTGAGCAGGAATCTGCTAATATGACAGATTTGCTTGAACAAGGTGCGTGTGGTGGTTTAGAATTTCCAACAAATTCAGTTGGAAGACCATGAACACGTTTGCAAACGCGCAAAGAACAGGATAATGAAGAAGACAATAGAATCCGTCGTATAGTAAATGATTCAATATCAGGTATTAGACAGGAGTTGAGTAACATGATTGCAGAAAGTTTTAGGGAAATGCATTTGACTAATCAAGAACCAATTATACCGATACGTTCTGATAATTCCTTAAATCGAACTATGGAACCTCGTACTGGAAATTGGGAACAGGTTGCCCCAAATGTAGCTAGAGGCAATGATGGTGGCCGAAACAAAGATGGAAATGTTGATGCAAATTCGGAAAAAGTTTTTAATTTGATTAGGAATTGGAGAATTCGCTTTACGGACGGGTGACATTACGGAGACAACAGTAGATGAATTTATTTATAGAGTTAATTCTCTCACGAGCTCAAATCTACGTGGTGACTTTGGTCTGCTGTGTGAACACGCACATATCTTGTTCGAAGGCAAAGCCTTAAAATGGTTTTGGCGATACCATCGCAGTTGCGATTATGTAGTCTGGGAGGAATTGTGTGGTGCTTTAAAACGCCAATTTAAGGACTACCAACAGACTTCGATATAAAAGATGATATTTTACGCAGAAAACAACGGGTAAACGAAAACTTTGACGAGTACTGTGATGCAATTATGACTCTTTGTGACAGATTACGGATACCTTTGTCAGGCACCGAATTGTGCGAGACTATCCAACGAAATTTAAGACCTGAGTTGAGACACGAGCTTCTTCATCTAGAAGTTACTGATATTGATCAACTTAGACGCGCGGTGAGAAGACATGAAAAATTTGTCAAAGATGTGGCTATGACTAGCTTTAATAAACGCCCATTTCAGAAGGGACAGGTATCACAAATTAATAATGATATCGGTTTTTCTAGTTTGGAGGATGATTCAGTAGAAGAGGAAGCAGATGTTTGCTTATTGCAAAGATCGGGTCAGTGTTGGAATTGTGATATGCCTGGCACAGTTTCTTCGATTGTATAGAGCCGCGGTCAATATTTTGTTATGGTTGTGGACAAAAAAAATATATATAAACCAAAATGTCCGAAATGTTCATATAAGCAAGGAAACGTATTGAGGGATGTTCGTCCAAAGAAAGACGGACATCCGATGCAAAATTAGAGCATAGCGTAATGACTAACCCAATTAATAAAATCCTGCTTACAAGACCTGTAATATCTATTCATACAAAATTACCTGACAAAATTAAGCTGACTAAACACCCATTACAAAGACCTTACCATGTTCGTCTTAGAGAATGTGATGAAGCAAGAACTAGAATTTTTAATGACAACACCATTAAACTTAAGCCTAACAGATCATCTAGCAGAATTAGAGAATACTTTAAACGAGGAAAGCAATTCAGTAAATATATTATTTCATCCGTAGTTAATAGAGAATTTGACAACAGGCCTTACATTTTATTGTCTATAGAAAATAATAAGCACTTTGCGTTGCTAGATATCGGCGCAAATATCAATGTTATAGGAGGTAAACTCTGCTCAGAAATTGTGGGGTCTAAAGTATATGAAAGTGGTTCGGGAATGGTCAAAACAGCAGATGGACAACGACAAAAGGTTTTAGGAACTGTGATTTTGGGGATCGAATATAATAGTCAAATTAAGCCCACTGAGTTTTTGTTAATACCATCAATCACTCAGGATGTTATATGCGGCATGAGTTTTTGGAAGGATTTTGATATACAAATAGTAGTCAACCAAGTTGATGAAATTGTTTCGCAAGATGATACGGGAGGAATTTCTATGACATTGTTGCAAAGGCAACAGTTACATAAAATAGTCGAATGTTTTCCGAATTCAGAAAAAGACGGTTTGGGTTGTACAGGACTTTTGGAACACAATATTGATACAGGTATAGCATCCCCTATTAAACAAAGATACTACCCTATTTCACCAGCAAGGGAGAAACTTTTGTGTGGTGAGATTGACCGCATGTTAAAGTTAGGCGTTATTGAGGAGTGCCCAACATCTCCATGGTCTTCCCCTGGTGTTTTAATTGTTAAACCTGGAAAAGTTAGATTTTGTTTAGACAGCCGTAAATTAAATTCCGTTACGACAAAAGACGCATACCCAATTCCAAACATTGAAGGACTTATTTCGAGACTTCCTCCCATTTACTATATTTCTAAAGTAGATCTGAAAGATGCCTTTTGGCAGATTAAATTGGATGAAAGTTCTAGACCTAAGACTGCGTTTACCGTCCCTAATCGGCCATTGTATCAATTTACGAGAATGCCGTTTGGATTGTGTAACGCCCCGCAGACAATGTGCAGACTGATGGACCGAGTCATTCCGTATTACTTAAAGTCCAATGTTTTCGTGTATCTTGATGACCTACTTATTATTTCGAAAGACTTTGACGAACACATAAAACATCTTCAGGAAGTATCTACTCAACTCAGGAAAGCGAATTTGACCATCAATGTAAAGAAAAGTAGTTTTTGTATTAAGCAAGTGCAATATTTGGGTTATATTGTCATCGAAGGTATGTTGAAAGTTGATCCTGAGAAGGTGAAAGCTATATCTCAATTTCCCGTACCGAAGTCCGTACGTCAACTTCGCCTGTTTCTCGGGATGGCAGGTTGGTATCGTCGATTTATCGATGACTATGCTACGATAACTTTTAATATGACTGAATTATTAACTAAAAGAAAAACGTTTACATGGACAAAGGAAGCTCAAGAATCATTTGAAATTTTGAAACAGAAATTAATTTCTGCGCCCATATTGGTTCACGCTAATTTTGAGAACACATTTATACTCCAATGCGACGCTAGTACGTTTGGAGTAGGAGCAGTTTTGGCTCAGCTACACGAAGAAGGATTTGAGAAACCGATAGCTTACATGTCTCAAAAATTAAATAAAGCTCAGAGAAACTATTCAATTACTGAGTTAGAATGCTTAGCGGTTATTTTGGCTGTAAAAATTTCAGAGCTTACATAGAGGGACACGCATTTAAAGTCATCACCGACCACGCAAGCCTTAAGTGGCTTATGCGGCAAAAAGATTTATCTGGACGACTAGCTAGATGGGCACTTAAGCTACAAGGCTTTGATTTTACAATCGAACATCGAAAGGGAAAAGATAATGTTGTACCTGATGCTTTGTCCCGGGGTTTTGAAACCGAAACATCATTGGCTGAACTAGATTTGGAAATTATCCCATCTATTGACCTTAATTCTAACGCCTTTGACAGTGTTGAATACACGCGGTTGAGAATTGAGTTTGCTAAATTCCAGTTACCTGATTTTAAAGTACTAGATAAATTTATTTATAAACGAACCAGCTTTACAAACGGAAGAGATGATGAATCTGAGTCGTGGAAACTATTCGTTCCAGTAGAACTGAGACAGAACGTTATTTATGCTGCGCATGATGTGCCTAATGCTGCACATGGTGGAATAGCCAAAACAGTTTATGCAATACGGAAATATTTCTTTTGGCCCAAGTTAGTATCCGATGTAAAGAACTATGTAACTGGATGCGTTTCTTGTAAAACTTCTAAAGTTCCAACTTTCTCTCTCAGACCACCTATGGGACAAATGGTCAACACAGAAAGGCCGTTTCAGCATCTATATTTAGATTTTATTGGCCCTTTTCCACGGACCAGAAATGGAAACATAGGAATATTCATCATTCTCGACCACTTCACCAAATTTACTTTTTTAAGACCTCTAAGGAAATTATTAACTAAACCTGTTATTGACTATCTAAAGAATGACATTTTTACGTGCTATGGGGTACCAGAGACTATTGTATCTGACAATGGTAGCCAATTTAAATCAAAGGAGTTTAGGAAATTAATTGAGGAATTTGGCATTGTCCATCAATTTACTGCAGTCCACAGTCCTCAGTCAAACGCAAGTGAAAGGGTCAATAGATCTATTAATGAAGCCCTCCGAACATTCGTATCCAACGATCAACGTCAGTGGGACGTATATTTAGCGAGCATTAATTGTGCGTTGCGTAGCAGTGTTCACCAAACCACTGGACGCACACCTTACGAACTTGTATTCGGACAGTCCATGATTACACATGGGAAAGACTATGCAATTTTGAGAAATTTAGAAATTTTGGCTGAAACGAATACGAAAATTGAAAGGCAAGATAAATTCACACTTTTACGCGATTCAATACAGGAGAAGATAAAAGAGGCATACGCTCGGAATTTAAAATAATATAACTTACGAACAAGGCATCGAGAGTACAATGTTGGTCAAACAGTGATACGACGAAACTGCTCAAAGTTCACAAACAAATAATTTTAACGCAAAACTTGCACCTACTGGAGTGAAAGCAGTGGTGAAAAGAAAATTAGGAAAAGTAAATTATGAGCTTGAAGATGTTACTAGAAAACATGTTGGTGTATACCACATCAAAGATATATGGGATTAATGATCATTATTACTGATAATCATATTCGGTTTTTCAGTTTAAGAGCTGCAGCAGTCTTATCTCTTAAACTGCTTTGTGACACGACCTAGTGTTTAATATACTCATTTTTAAAATAGACATACACTTGAACAACTTCAACTCTCTAAAAAAAATAATTTTTATAATCAACTAAGCAATGTTTTTTATGATAATAAAATTTTTAAAAAATTTTCTTTGAAGAGGAGAATAAAGAATATTAAAGAATTATAAATATATAAATATGAAATAAAGTCATAGCTATATAAAAATAAAAATTTTTAAACAAGAATAATAAATAAATATAAAGAAACTTAATTTTTTTTGATACATCTACATTTGTGTTATCTGTTGCTGGAAAAGAAAAAAAAATTATTGCTGAAACAAGAAGGAATTTGAAGCAAAAACTACATTACGCAAGTTGTGCACTTTTGATCTGTTTTCTCAAAAAGTGTGATTCTATTATTATAAAGAAATCCAATTTTAACTGTATGGGCAACCGATTGGGAATCCAAATGAGAATCCTTTCTTAAAGCAAGTTTCTATAAAACGATTCTGGAGACGAGATCACAATCAATTTTCAAGTTTTTTTTCATCACAACTTTTGCCTTAAAGATTTCAACAAATTAAAGAAACAACCATCCAACATAAAGTTCAGTTCTCGAATTTGGAGTTCCGATATGGAAAATATTAACGTGCGAAAGACTAGTAAACTGACCATTACCTGAATTTTGTTTTTATGTAATTTTACTGGTTCTAACTAGTTTTTGTTTTATAATTAGAAATATATTTTTTTTATCTCCATATAATATTCTTTTGCAAACTGAAAAAAAATATTAACCTTTCATAAATTAACAGTGGTCATTTAAATATTGTCTTATAAACTTTTCTTTATATCAATTCTTAATTTAACTGCAGTTAGTGTTATTTCAAAGCACGATTCGGGCACAAATTTAAATATCTATTTTAGACACTCTCTTCGTCTTCCGGCGCCTGTTGACTACGAGGGACAAATAAATAGTAAGTTTTTATTTACATTTTTTTAAATACATTGCGAATCTATACATCCGTTGCATTGATAAATATCAAGTTTAACATAATTGAAATTAAAAAAAATAAACTAAAATATAAATATACTCATATTATTTAGAAAGTCAGTTAAACTTTGAATAAGTTACTTTTCAATTTATAAAAAGAAATTTAAACATATTAATTTATTCAAGTGACCATTCTCAAATATATGATTTAATTTTTTTTTGGATTTTGCAACATTTATACACATGTTTTTTAAATAGTTTTAACTATTTATTATAAAAAATATTACATTTTTTTATTTAAACAATATATTAATTCATTAAATTTTTTTACTGTTAATTTCTAAAATTAAAATAATAAATGTGATTCATTTTAATTCTTAATTTTAAAATTGAAAATGGGTTATTAATTTGACATTTAGTTATTGTGAAAGGTGAAGTTGTACGTATGGACAAAGTTTAGGTAAAGGTAGAGTTTGGATTGGGCTGACAATAGACTAAATTAATTATGTCAGCAAGGTGGGTGGGTCAGAATATGTGTAACAATCTACAGCACAAGTTACGCATCAGTCATCAACATTATTTATTATTATTTTTTTTTTCTATAGTCACTTTGTTTATTAGCTACCTAAATTTTTTAAAATCTCATTAGTACGACTGAATTTTGATTTAATTATCTCTATTGGGAGCACAACCCCCCCAGCGACGAGCACGGCCGATGTTAATAGGTAGCCCCGTTCCCTTTATTCAACATCTTCAATAGCAATCGTTACAGAGATTTTTGGCGCCCAACGTGGGGCCTCAGCATTCGTATTTCTTTTTAAATTTTTATAGTGCAATCACATCTAGATGCTGTGGGCCTTAGAATCTGCTGTGGTTAGTGATTTTTACGGATATTTTTTTTCTTTACTTATAATTTTATTAGTATTGACTTCTTTCAATACTACTTGTTTTCTTGGACATAGTTGCGTATTACTGACATGATATGCAATTCCTTGATAAGCATTTCTCTGTTTGGTGTGGAACTCGATATATCATACTGGTTTATTTGTATCGGTATAATATTCGTTTCAACCTTACTATATATTAGTTTCATTTATTTTCTTTTTACTGTTTTATTTGGAATGATTTTTTTCTGCTTGGATGTAAAGTATTATGGTTTCAAATCGTTTACTTTCCTGCAGTTAATTATCGATAATAATTGGAATATGTGGTTCAATTTCGTTTTGGATTTTTCATTTTGGCTTTATATCGAAGTGTTACCAGCAATAATGGAGTTTCATATTTTTTTGTTCTATCTCTTTAGTTTATTTTCATGTGTTGATGATTCGTCTATTAATTTCTTTTGTGTTTGATTTATAAATTTTCTTTTTATTAATTTTTTTTGTTTTGCTTTTATTGTAATTTTTTTTGTGGTTTATTTTACTACCGATCTATACCGATGTTCATTTGTATATATACTTCACCGAGTAGCAATAAAAATAATTTCTATAACTGTTAGACAAAATATACATACATTACTTACTGTAATTATTATTATAGTTTTTTTTATTATTTTTGTGTTAACACGCTTTATTTCAACTTCGCTACGTGTATTAGACTTTTAACTTGATTTAAAAGTTTTAACTCTTAATTAAGTTTTATTTTATCATATTTTTGGATTTGATAGATTTGTTTTTGCTAGGTTAAATTAGGTTTAATTAACTTCTTCACGCACATATATAAATATATATATTTCTTTTTTTTTAATAAAAAAATGCCTTTGGTTCGAAGCCTTGAAAATATACCAGCACAAATTGAGCAGGAATCTGCTAATATGACAGATTTGCTTGAACAAGGTGCGTGTGGTGGTTTAGAATTTCCAACAAATTCAGTTGGAAGACCAAGAACACGTTTGCAAACGCGCAAAGAACAGGATAATGAAGAAGACAATAGAATCCGTCGTATAGTAAATGATTCAATATCAGGTATTAGACAGGAGTTGAGTAACATGATTGCAGAAAGTTTTAGGGAAATGCATTTGACTAATCAAGAACCAATTATACCGATACGTTCTGATAATTCCTTAAATCGAACTATGGAACCTCGTACTGGAAATTGGGAACAGGTTGCCCCAAATGTAGCTAGAGGCAATGATGGTGGCCGAAACAAAGATGGAAATGTTGATGCAAATTCGGAAAAAGTTTTTAATTTGATTAGGAATTGGAGAATTCGCTTTACGGACGGGTGACATTACGGAGACAACAGTAGATGAATTTATTTATAGAGTTAATTCTCTCACGAGCTCAAATCTACGTGGTGACTTTGGTCTGCTGTGTGAACACGCACATATCTTGTTCGAAGGCAAAGCCTTAAAATGGTTTTGGCGATACCATCGCAGTTGCGATTATGTAGTCTGGGAGGAATTGTGTGGTGCTTTAAAACGCCAATTTAAGGACTACCATACAGACTTCGATATAAAAGATGATATTTTACGCAGAAAACAACGGGTAAACGAAAACTTTGACGAGTACTGTGATGCAATTATGACTCTTTGTGACAGATTACGGATACCTTTGTCAGGCACCGAATTGTGCGAGACTATCCAACGAAATTTAAGACCTGAGTTGAGACACGAGCTTCTTCATCTAGAAGTTACTGGTATTGATCAACTTAGACGCGCGGTGAGAAGACATGAAAAATTTGTCAAAGATGTGGCTATGACTAGCTTTAATAAACGCCCATTTCAGAAGGGACAGGTATCACAAATTAATAATGATATCGGTTTTTCTAGTTTGGAGGATGATTCAGTAGAAGAGGAAGCAGATGTTTGCTTATTGCAAAGATCGGGTCAGTGTTGGAATTGTGATATGCCTGGCACAGTTTCTTCGATTGTATAGAGCCGCGGTCAATATTTTGTTATGGTTGTGGACAAAAAAAATATATATAAACCAAAATGTCCGAAATGTTCATATAAGCAGGGAAACGTATTGAGGGATGTTCGTCCAAAGAAAGACGGACATCCGATGCAAAATTAGAGCATAGCGTAATGACTAACCCAATTAATAAAATCCTGCTTACAAGACCTGTAATATCTATTCATACAAAATTACCTGACAAAATTAAGCTGACTAAACACCCATTACAAAGACCTTACCATGTTCGTCTTAGAGAATGTGATGAAGCAAGAACTAGAATTTTTAATGACAACACCATTAAACTTAAGCCTAACAGATCATCTAGCAGAATTAGAGAATACTTTAAACGAGGAAAGCAATTCAGTAAATATATTATTTCATCCGTAGTTAATAGAGAATTTGACAACAGGCCTTACATTTTATTGTCTATAGAAAATAATAAGCACTTTGCGTTGCTAGATAGCGGCGCAAATATCAATGTTATAGGAGGTAAACTCTGCTCAGAAATTGTGGGGTCTAAAGTATATGAAAGTGGTTCGGGAATGGTCAAAACAGCAGATGGACAACGACAAAAGGTTTTAGGAACTGTGATTTTGGGGATCGAATATAATAGTCAAATTAAGCCCACTGAGTTTTTGTTAATACCATCAATCACTCAGGATGTTATATGCGGCATGAGTTTTTGGAAGGATTTTGATATACAAATAGTAGTCAACCAAGTTGATGAAATTGTTTCGCAAGATGATACGGGAGGAATTTCTATGACATTGTTGCAAAGGCAACAGTTACATAAAATAGTCGAATGTTTTCCGAATTCAGAAAAAGACGGTTTGGGTTGTACAGGACTTTTGGAACACAATATTGATACAGGTATAGCATCCCCTATTAAACAAAGATACTACCCTATTTCACCAGCAAGGGAGAAACTTATGTGTGGTGAGATTGACCGCATGTTAAAGTTAGGCGTTATTGAGGAGTGCCCAACATCTCCATGGTCTTCCCCTGGTGTTTTAATTGTTAAACCTGGAAAAGTTAGATTTTGTTTAGACAGCCGTAAATTAAATTCCGTTACGACAAAAGACGCATACCCAATTCCAAACATTGAAGGACTTATTTCGAGACTTCCTCCCATTTACTATATTTCTAAAGTAGATCTGAAAGATGCCTTTTGGCAGATTAAATTGGATGAAAGTTCTAGACCTAAGACTGCGTTTACCGTCCCTAATCGGCCATTGTATCAATTTACGAGAATGCCGTTTGGATTGTGTAACGCCCCGCAGACTATGTGCAGACTGATGGACCGAGTCATTCCGTATTACTTAAAGTCCAATGTTTTCGTGTATCTTGATGACCTACTTATTATTTCGAAAGACTTTGACGAACACATAAAACATCTTCAGGAAGTATCTACTCAACTCAGGAAAGCGAATTTGACCATCAATGTAAAGAAAAGTAGTTTTTGTATTAAGCAAGTGCAATATTTGGGTTATATTGTCATCGAAGGTATGTTGAAAGTTGATCCTGAGAAGGTGAAAGCTATATCTCAATTTCCCGTACCGAAGTCCGTACGTCAACTTCGCCTGTTTCTCGGGATGGCAGGTTGGTATCGTCGATTTATCGATGACTATGCTACGATAACTTTTAATATGACTGAATTATTAACTAAAAGAAAAACGTTTACATGGACAAAGGAAGCTCAAGAATCATTTGAAATTTTGAAACAGAAATTAATTTCTGCGCCCATATTGGTTCACGCTAATTTTGAGAACACATTTATACTCCAATGCGACGCTAGTACGTTTGGAGTAGGAGCAGTTTTGGCTCAGCTAGACGAAGAAGGATTTGAGAAACCGATAGCTTACATGTCTCAAAAATTAAATAAAGCTCAGAGAAACTATTCAATTACTGAATTAGAATGCTTAGCGGTTATTTTGGCTGTAAAACTTTCAGAGCTTACATAGAGGGACACGCATTTAAAGTCATCACCGACCACGCAAGCCTTAAGTGGCTTATGCGGCAAAAAGATTTATCTGGACGACTAGCTAGATGGGCACTTAAGCTACAAGGCTTTGATTTTACAATCGAACATCGAAAGGGAAAAGATAATGTTGTACCTGATGCTTTGTCCCGGGGTTTTGAAACCGAAACATCATTGGCTGAACTAGATTTGGAAATTATCCCATCTATTGACCTTAATTCTAACGCCTTTGACAGTGTTGAATACACGCGGTTGAGAATTGAGTTTGCTAAATTCCAGTTACCTGATTTTAAAGTACTAGATAAATTTATTTATAAACGAACCAGCTTTACAAACGGAAGAGATGATGAATCTGAGTCGTGGAAACTATTCGTTCCAGTAGAACTGAGACAGAACGTTATTTATGCTGCGCATGATGTGCCTAATGCTGCACATGGTGGAATAGCCAAAACAGTTTATGCAATACGGAAATATTTCTTTTGGCCCAAGTTAGTATCCGATGTAAAGAACTATGTAACTGGATGCGTTTCTTGTAAAACTTCTAAAGTTCCAACTTTCTCTCTCAGACCACCTATGGGACAAATGGTCAACACAGAAAGGCCGTTTCAGCATCTATATTTAGATTTTATTGGCCCTTTTCCACGGACCAGAAATGGAAACATAGGAATATTCATCATTCTCGACCACTTCACCAAATTTACTTTTTTAAGACCTCTAAGGAAATTATTAACTAAACCTGTTATTGACTATCTAAAGAATGACATTTTTACGTGCTATGGGGTACCAGAGACTATTGTATCTGACAATGGTAGCCAATTTAAATCAAAGGAGTTTAGGAAATTAATTGAGGAATTTGGCATTGTCCATCAATTTACTGCAGTCCACAGTCCTCAGTCAAACGCAAGTGAAAGGGTCAATAGATCTATTAATGAAGCCCTCCGAACATTCGTATACAACGATCAACGTCAGTGGGACGTATATTTAGCGAGCATTAATTGTGCGTTGCGTAGCAGTGTTCACCAAACCACTGGACGCACACCTTACGAACTTGTATTCGGACAGTCCATGATTACACATGGGAAAGACTATGCAATTTTGAGAAATTTAGAAATTTTGGCTGAAACGAATACGAAAATTGAAAGGCAAGATAAATTCACACTTTTACGCGATTCAATACAGGAGAACATAAAAGAGGCATACGCTCGGAATTTAAAATCATATAACTTACGAACAAGGCATCGAGAGTACAATGTTGGTCAAACAGTGATACGACGAAACTGCTCAAAGTTCACAAACAAATAATTTTAACGCAAAACTTGCACCTACTGGAGTGAAAGCAGTGGTGAAAAGAAAATTAGGAAAAGTAAATTATGAGCTTGAAGATGTTACTAGAAAACATGTTGGTGTATACCACATCAAAGATATATGGGATTAATGATCATTATTACTGATAATCATATTCGGTTTTTCAGTTTAAGAGCTGCAGCAGTCTTATCTCTTAAACTGCTTTGTGACACGACCTAGTGTTTAATATACTCATTTTTAAAATAGACATACACTTGAACAACTTCAACTCTCTAAAAAAAATAATTTTTATAATCAACTAAGCAATGTTTTTTATGATAATAAAATTTTTAAAAAATTTTCTTTGAAGAGGAGAATAAAGAATATTAAAGAATTATAAATATATAAATATGAAATAAAGTCATAGCTATATAAAAATAAAAATTTTTAAACAAGAATAATAAATAAATATAAAGAAACTTAATTTTTTTTGATACATCTACATTTGTGTTATCTGTTGCTGGAAAAGAAAAAAAAATTATTGCTGAAACAAGAAGGAATTTGAAGCAAAAACTACATTACGCAAGTTGTGCACTTTTGATCTGTTTTCTCAAAAAGTGTGATTCTATTATTATAAAGAAATCCAATTTTAACTGTATGGGCAACCGATTGGGAATCCAAATGAGAATCCTTTCTTAAAGCAAGTTTCTATAAAACGATTCTGGAGACGAGATCACAATCAGTTTTCAAGTTTTTTTTCATCACAACTTTTGCCTTAAAGATTTCAACAAATTAAAGAAACAACCATCCAACATAAAGTTCAGTTCTCGAATTTGGAGTTCCGATATGGAAAATATTAACGTGCGAAAGACTAGTAAACTGACCATTACCTGAATTTTGTCTTTATGTAATTTTACTGGTTCTAACTAGTTTTTGTTTTATAATTAGAAATATATTTTTTTTTATCTCCATATAATATTCTTTTGCAAACTGAAAAAAAATATTAACCTTTCATAAATTAACAGTGGTCATTTAAATATTGTCTTATAAACTTTTCTTTATATCAATTCTTAATTTAACTGCAGTTAGTGTTATTTCAAAGCACGATTCGGGCACAAATTTAAATATCTATTTTAGACACTCTCTTCGTCTTCCGGCGCCTGTTGACTACGAGGGACAAATAAATAGTAATTTTTTATTTACATTTTTTTAAATACATTGCGAATCTATACATCCGTTGCATTGATAAATATCAAGTTTAACATAATTGAAATTAAAAAAAATAAACTAAAATATAAATATACTCATATTATTTAGAAAGTCAGTTAAACTTTGAATAAGTTACTTTTCAATTTATAAAAAGAAATTTAAACATATTAATTTATTCAAGTGACCATTCTCAAATATATGATTTAATTTTTTTTTGGATTTTGCAACATTTATACACATGTTTTTTAAATAGTTTTAACTATTTATTATAAAAAATATTACATTTTTTTATTTAAACAATATATTAATTCATTAAATTTTTTTACTGTTAATTTCTAAAATTAAAATAATAAATGTGATTCATTTTAATTATTAATTTTAAAATTGAAAATGGGTTATTAATTTGACATTTAGTTATTGTGAAAGGTGAAGTTGTACGTATGGACAAAGTTTAGGTAAAGGTAGAGTTTGGATTGGGCTGACAATAGACTAAATTAATTATGTCAGCAAGGTGGGTGGGTCAGAATATGTGTAACAATCTACAGCACAAGTTACGCATCAGTCATCAACATTATTTATTATTATTTTTTTTTCTATAGTCACTTTGTTTATTAGCTACCTAAATTTTTTAAAATCTCATTAGTACGACTGAATTTTGATTTAACTATCTCTATTGGGAGCACAACTAACCCCCCCAGCGACGAGCACGGCCGATGTTAATAGGTAGCCCCGTTCCCTTTATTCAACATCTTCAATAGCAATCGTTACAGGGTTCCAGGTCCTCTTGATAAAGCCAAATTAATGATTCCGCATTCTCTTATTCTCGATCGTTTTGGTATAGTACTTAACATGAAAACTCCTCTAAAGTATGGAATGTTTGTTGAAAAGTTTTCCAAAACAACATCAGATAGGGGTTTATTGGGCAGCTTTATGAAAAATTTGGTTTTTCTTGACAAACCAATCCATATCCTTTCTTATATGGTTTAAGTTAAAAACTTTTCCCCATTGCTACTGCTTCCATTGTTTTATTATGTCTAGTTGCTTCATCAAGTTGTTGTTTGGCATTCTTTGCAGCATTTATTGCTTTTGCTATAGCTGCTCCGCCAGTAGAAATACTACCAATTGCACTCAGAGCAGTAAGAATAGGAACCAAAGGTAAGAAGCCACCAATCTTTGAAACATTAATTACGCGTGGTATTACAACTTGCGATTTCTTCCCCCTTAACGACTTGTTGATAATCTTACGTGCAATCCTAATGGCATAGTTAATGTGTTGAGGTTTTTTCCTTTTTCAATATTTTTGTTGGAGTTTTAATTGATGTACTGAACAGCTTTTTTTCCATTTTGTTCACTTTTTTTTGCAACCTTCTTCTTCAATCCCATACCAAATTTTCTTTTGAATTTCATTGCGTTAGTAACCATGTATGCAAACGATTTTTCTGCAAGACTGCTATCTTTTGCAATAACTCGTTCCCAAGCTTTATTTTCAAGAATTTTATCAGCTTGATGTCTACTATTTAAGTCATTTGTTTTGGAATAAGCAATATCGTGATTTTTACATGCAGCGTCTAATAAATTAATTCCGCTGTCACCGCGATCTAAACGTTTTTGTAATTTTGTTCCGGGTCCACAAAACTGATATCCAGGAAGGTGTAATTCAACAGGCAGAGAGTTAATTACTCTATTCACTAAACCTTTTCCAACGCCTGGTTTTTTATAACTAAACGTTTTGTTATAATATATAAGCATCTTATTTTATTTTTTCTTCTATAATAAAAGTAACATTTATGAAATGCAATTAGTAAAACAACATAAAAATATTGTGATTCGCAATATTGATGCTTGAACGAAAATCAGATCTAAATCAAAACATAGCTCTCTCTTACCAAATTCTTTTCGTGCTCTAATAGTTGGACCATCAAATTGTGGAAACACTAATGTTATGATTAGCTTGCTAGAAAGTCCTAATGAACTCAAGTTTGAAAACATCTATTTATACTCAAAATCCCTTTATCAACCAAAATATGAATACTTAATGCGATTAATTTCGCCAATTAAAGGGATGGGATACTACACATTTACAGATAATGAAAAAGTTATTCCTCCTGAGGAAGCGAAAACTAATTCTATTATGATCTTTGATGATGTTGCATGCGAGAAGCAAATTAATATACGAGCATATTTTTGCATGGGACGGCATAAGGATGTTGATTCATTCTACTTGTGCCAAAATTATACGAGAATCCCCAAGCACTTAATAAGAGACAATGCAAATGTGATTATAATGTTTAAACAAGATGAGACAAACATGAAGCACGTTTATAGTGATCATGTTGACAGCGATATGAGTTATGAAAAGTTTCATGAAATTTGTCGAGAGTGTTGGAAGGATAAATATGGATTTTTGATGATAAGCAAAGATAATGACTTAAACAGTGGTCGCAATAGAAAACAATTCGACTATTTTATAACGATATAAATTACTCTACATAAAAGTAAAACATTAGTACTTAATTTGGCATTGCGCATAGTACATTTACTTATTTCCTAAAGTATTTACCATACCTGATCTGAAAGCTGATCTCTTACCTGATCTAATAGCTGATACCTGATCTGATACCCGATCTGATAAGTGATACCTGATCTGATAGCTGACACCTGATCTGGTGCCTAATAGTTGATAATGGATGAAAAAGTTTTAAAAGAGCTAATAAAGACAAGAAATGTTTTAAAGAAAAAATTTCGGAGTATAAAAGTTGATGAAGCAGATACACATGAGCAATTCAAAGATACATTTAAACCAATAATAGAACCATTGACACAATTTGTGAACAATTCTAAAAATAATAAAAGAAGTATTAAGGCAGAAAGAGATGAACTTAAAACTAAAGTTTATAAAAATTAAAATTTTCCATTCAACGAACAATCAGTTAAGTTAGACACAAGTACTCCAAAGAAACTTGTTGAAGAAACGTTATGCAATAAAAATATCTCACTTAGTAATCGAAACGCAAACAAGGTTGATAATGTTGATACTGATGATGATGATGATGACAACGATGATTTTTACTCTCAATCGGAAACTCTAGACAATTCAGATAATAATAAGAGTTATACTGACCTAGCACTCTTGGAAAGCAGAAATGAATTAGACACTCTATACGGTCCACATAAAGGTTTTAATAATGAATGGAAGTTTGGCAATAGTAGTATTAAACTTACTGAAGATAAAATAGTGATTGGAAATCAAATATGGGCAAAAGCACCAGGTTTTTTTTCTTTACTGTTTCACAAAAAACCAAAATATTATGATAAACATTTTTTTTTAATAAACATAAACATAAATTAATATATATATGTAAACATGAATTAATATATATATGTATATATAAGAAAATTTTAGTGAGCACAAATGCATACAAATGCATACAAACGAGAGTGTGGACGGGAGAAGCTGCCCAAGTTCTTTGTAACCAAATTGTAGATTATAAACACGAGTATAAGGATTTTAGAATACAATTATTATTTATTGCCTTGTACTTCAATGTTAAAATTCCTAGAATATAATTCACAACTATTATAAAGAAAACTTATATACTATGAATGTGGATACTGACTTTTCATGTATGGATACTCGGAGCGAAACTTCTCGATCTTATCAATTCGGATGATTAGGTTATAAGAATTAAATATGATTTTTTCGTAAAAAAAATATGGCTCGCTATTTTAACCGCGTGGAATGATAAAAGAAAAATTGCATTTGACAGTTTAATCGAAATAATAAATAGCGATAAAAATGATGCACTTGCAGCGATTTCTCAGTGGCGGTAACACTCCCCCACAGTATGGCGAGCTTGCCGATGACTTACTCCCTCAGCTTTTCTTCCGCTACGTCTAGAATCGCTAGTTTTGCAGCTGGTCTTTCTAAGATGCCACAAACTGTCAGAACCTTCGCCCTCCGTACTTGGCCATCCTCCGATGTCTTAACTTCTATGACCCTTCCCTTTGGCCTTACGTTTCGTGGATTATTCGGGTCGACCAGCACCACCAAACTACAGATATTGGTTTGGCCTTCTCAAACCATTTTGTTCTACAAGTTAAAGTAGGCAAGTACTCCGTCACCCACCTCTACCAAAAGAGCTCCGCATATTGTTGTGAACGCAACCAACTTTCCCTCAGCACAACACCGTCGTTATCAAAAGAGGCTAATGGTTTTAAGCCGCTTGAGTTGCCTAGTAGAAAATGATTTGGTCTGCATTCTCGTTTTCTACTGGAATATACGTAAGGGGACGGAAATTGATAATATTTTCGACCTCCGCCATCATGCTCTGTAATATTTCATCGCTCGGTGACCTCTGGATTTTAATATTGCCGAGTACAGTCTTTACCGATCGGACTAGTCTTTCCCACGCCCCTCCCATGTGAGGCGCAGTAGCCGGGTTAAAGTTAAATTTTGTGAAGGATGTTGTAAAGCTTCGCACCAGTTCGCTCTTGTCTACTTCCCACAATGCCTCACGTAGCTCTCTATCAGCGCCAATAAAGTTGGTCGCGTTGTCGCTAAAAAAATTCCCGTGGTTGTCCTCGTCGCGCGATAAATTTGCGTATTGCCATAATCCAAGATCTCGTGTTGAGCGAATAAACAATTTCGACATGGATGGCGCGTATTGTCAAACATGTGAATAACGCACCATATCTTTTTTCTGTATGCCGATTCACAGTGACAATCATAGGGCCAAAAAAATCGAGGCCTGTGTATGTGAATAGTGAAAGATATGAACCCAGTCTAGCGTGTGGCAGTTTTGCCATTTGCGGAAACGCTGGCAACGCAGTTTTAATTTTGCATAGCTGACACTGTTTAATGACGGACTTACAAACCGTTCGCAACTTCGGAATGCAAAACCGTTGTCGTAGTTTATTAACTACGACAACGGTTTCATGGCTACTATGACGATATAAGTTATGGTAATGCCATATTAAGAGTGTTGCTAGCCGGCATTGTTTCGGCAAAACAGCCGGATGCTTTAGTTCCTCAGGGACGTTGGCATAATCAAGTCGTCCACCTACTCTCAAAACTCCCTCATCGTCCAAGTAGGGTGACAATTTATACAAGAAATTTTTTTTGCTTAATTTATTATTTCGTAATAAACAATTAATTTCATGTTGGAAGTATATACTCTGAGTATCTTTAATTATAGTTGTTTCTGCTTTACGTAACTCAGTTTGGGTGAGTTCTTCCTCACTAAAAGATTTGGTTTTATTTCTAATGCCATAACAAAATCGGATAACAAATGCTGTTGATCTCAATGCTCTGCACAATCGAGAAAATCTTTGGAGGTTTATAAGTGGTTCTATACTCTTTGCAACAAAATTGCACTCTTTTAATTCGAGCTTTGACTCCTGAAAATTTTCATCCATGATTGGCCATTCATTCTCTGGCAGTCTTAAAAATTGTGGGCCATTAAACCAGCGCCCTGTTTGGGATAAATCAGGTTTAGTTAAGCATTTCGTTGCTTCATCAGCCACATTTGATTTTCCTGGTATCCAGAACCACTCGTTCATCTCTGAACTATCTAAAATTTCACTCACACGAACAGCGACGAACTGCTGATATTTTCTGTGGTCTGAACGAATCCAACTTATAACTGTTCGTGAATCCGACCAGAACATTTTGCGGCTAATTTTCACGGTATGATTATCTGCAATATAGTTAGCGTATCAAGCCCCAATAACGGCAGCCATCAGCTCTAGTCCTCGTCTAGAGGACTAGAGCTAAGACTGATACAACCTTTAGTGGTGCTACTCTGGTTTTGGATCCCAGTAAAGAAATGGTAACTTCCTCTCCACAGCGAGTTCTGAAATATGACACAGCAGCATAATTTTTTAAATTTTTTAAATAGCATCGAGGTATATTTACCTCACTTAAATTTGGTAGAAAAGTTAACCAGTTTTTCCACTTTACTTGCTGTTTTTCCAAAATAGTCTGGTCCCAGTCGACACCGCTGCGCCAAATTTCTTGCAGAACTATCTTTAGGTACATAAGAAAATTTCCTACGAGCCCTAAAGGGTCATATATGCTCATTAGAATTTTTAAAATTTTCCGCTTGGTCGGAGTTTTTCCGCCTAAGAGGAGTTCGGTGTCTAAGACAGACTTTGACAGTTTAAATGTTATATTGTCTTGTGCTGGATTCCAAAATATACCAAGTACCTTTTCCGTTTCTACGCCTGCACTAACATTAAGGCAAATATTGTTCGAAGGGTTGGAAAAACTCAATTCTTTCAAAACGTAATCGCTATTCGAACACCAGTTCCTAATTTTGAAGCCACCTTGACTATGAACAAACCGCACACTTTTGGCAAGCTCAGTGGCTTGTTGAGGTGTGTCTGTTGAAGCGAGAAAATCATCAACGTAGTGGCTATCTCTTATAGCAGCTGCGGCTAGAGGGTATTTACTTTCAAACTTTGTCGCGTTAAGATTTTTCACAAATTGCGATATGCAGGGGGCACAGGAGGCACCGAATATCATTACCCTCATAACATATATATCGGGTGCCCTGCTATCGTCACAGCTACGCCATAAAAACCTTTGAAAATGGCAATCTTCATCCCGTATATAGATCTGGTGGAACATTTGTTCTATATCACCACAAATCGCGATTTTTCTTTGACGAAAAAAGAATGGTCGCAAGAGATGACAGCAAATCTGGCCCCTTAAGCAGCATAGAGTTGAGTGATATGCCATTCAGCTTCGCTGCCGCATCCCAGACTATGCGGGTCTTATTTGGCTTATTTTACTTAAATACTGGAAACATCGGCAAATACCACACGTTGTGTTTATTAATTTGATTATCGTCAATTTTAGCTATGTAATTTTTCTGTAAATATTCTGATATGGTTTTCTCAAAATGATCAAGTAAGCTTTTATTGTTTCTTAATAATTTTTCAAGACAAATCAGTCTCCTTTTCGCTATTTCGTAGCTTGGTGGCATTGTAATGTCGTCGTACCGCCACAATAAAGCTGCCTCGTAATGGCCATCATGTTTTTGTTTCGTGTATTTTTCTAATAATTTTACAGCCCTCTGATCATTTGTGCCCAGAGCTGGGGTGTAATTACTTATCCCAGTTGATTCAATTGTATAAAACTGTTTGACTAACCGGGTAAGAATTTGGTAATTTTCTCGTTGACATTCACACAAATTTTTTTTTTTTTAATACATTTATTTATTTTTGTATCTTCAATTATGAACTAACAATAAGTATTCAAATCTTAAATCTAAAATATAAGTATTAGGCCCGACCACTGTCGGACATAAACTTAGTGATAGTTATAAATAATACATAAGTAGTAATAATCAAAAAAAAAGAGAAAAAAAATATTTTCAAGCAATCCCATCTGGAGTGTTGAGTAAAAGAACCCTTGTGTCCTTCTTTTTCAAGCGAATGTGGCCAGTAAAATTCAAGATGCTACGAGCAAGCGGATTAGGATGTGACTCGAGTTTTGTTAAATATATGCCTGCGTTTTTTGCTATTTCTTCAATCACTAGTGGCATATTCAAATCACGATGTATATTTGAGTTTTTAATGTACCATGGAGCCGATGTTATCAAACGTAAAATTTTGTTTTGCCTTCGTTGGATTCTCTCAACGTTAGAAGCTGAAGCAGTGCCCCATAACTGAATTCCATAGCACCATATTGGCTTCAAAAGCGACTTGTATAATAAAAGTTTGCAGTCTAGGCTGAGTGTTAAATTTCTACCAATCAGCCAATATATCTTAGTTAGTTTAAGTTTCATTTGTATTAGGTTTGAGTCAATATGGTGTTTCCATGTAAGTCGTCGATCAAGGTGTATACCAAGGTATTTTACACGTGAATGCTGAGGAACAACTTGATTGTTGATTCGAATTGGGGAACAAGTATCTCTTCGCAGGGTAAATGTTACCTGAACACACTTTTGCTCGTTTACCTTAATTCTCCATAATTTTAGCCATAGTTCCAGTTGTGTAATATGTTCTTGTAGATATCGCGAAGCCTCATGAGGATTTTCGTGCATACGTAAGCAGGCTGTATCATCGGCAAACGTAGATGTATGGATATTACTGCTCAAATGCATATCACAAGTATAAATAAAATACAAAACTGGCCCCAGTATGCTCCCCTGTGGCGCACCGGATGATATAGATTCGGGCACACTCATGAATTCTCCTTCCACAACCGTGAACTTCCGGGTAGTAATGTAACTTTCTAATAAATTCACCAAATTTATTGGTAGATATGATTTTAATTTTAAAATTAGACCTTCATGCCACACTTTATCAAATGCCTGCGAAACGTCAATAAACAGTGCAGAACAGTACTTCGTTTCTTCTTCTGTTCTTCTTATACATTGAACTAATCTATGCGTTTGTTCAATGGTGCTATGCTGACTTCTAAAACCAAACTGATGGTCTGGGAATTAGAATTGGGGACAATTTTGACATCAGTTCTCGTGGTACCTTCATAGCGAACAGTCGATTAGCGGAGTTTTTTCTTACATACAAACAAACAAAAAATTATACAAAAAATTATTCGTAGTACATATTATTCGTAATAGGTACATACTGACTTTAATAAATAAGCTTTATTGCTTTGATAATATTTTTTACATAGTGGAAATAACAACTACAAAAAAAAACGCAAACAAAAAAAATATAAACAGTGACATTGAGGAATACTCTATACGAGTACCTCAAAAACAGACAAACAATCATAAATTACAAAAACAAAAAAAACCGTAAGCAAATAAACACAAAAAGTGCCCTTGAGGAATACTCTATATGAGTGCCTCAAATACAAAAAATTATGAAGTGAGTTCTAACGGCAGAAACGCCTATTTTACTGTGAGTTCTGAAGCTCTTAATGAAAAAAATAAAAATAATAAATCGAATGAAAGTGTTTTTTTAACGGCAAAGCCAATTTCTCGTCAGCGATCAACTTTGCTTTGTCCATTGCCAAATAGTAGTGATTCATTAACATTACAATTGCCTAGTGCTTCTTCATATAAGTCAGTAATATCATCCCCTTCAGGCTCGTATTCGTCACTTAACAAAGTTATCACTACAGATAACAGTATTTCAAAACCCAAGGTGCAAGTCGGTATGGACAGATATATAACCGTGGTAAAGCGTGGGCGAAGCCCAAATTCTTCAAAAATTTCATCCGCTCCAAAGATGTCTAGAGATAACAGCGCATGCTCAATTAATCGCCAAAACCGTTTTAAAATTTTGCAAGATGTGAACGACAAACCCGATGTATCCTCGAATAAAACATCCAAGCCGCCACCAATCTACTTGAGAGAGAAAAATTCAAATGCCCTTATTAAAAAATTAATTTCGGTCGTTGGTGAAAATAAATTCCACATTGTCCCAATAAAACGTGGCAACATCGATGAAACGAAAATTCAAATTTATGATGAAAAGGATTTCCGCAAAATGGTTTCTGAATTTGAAACAAATAAAACAAGCTTCTACACATACCAGCTTAAGAGCGCTAAAGGCCTGCAGATCGTATTGAAGGGCATAGATTCTTATGTTGTCCCTGAAGAAATAAAAGATGCACTTGTCCTCCAGGGATTTAAGGTAAAGAATGTATCAAACATATTTAACAAAGAAAAAGTACCCCAACCCCTATTTCGTGTTGAACTGGAGCCAAATGATATACAGTTGAAAAAAAACGAGACTCATCCTATTTATAGCCTTAAATACCTTTTATACAGAAAAATCACAGTTGAAGAGCCACATAAGCGTGCAGGTCCCGTGCAGTGTCATAATTGCCAAGAATATGGCCATACAAAAGCTTACTGCAATTTACCTACAGTGTGTGTTATCTGCGGTGAATTGCACGGTACTGCAAGTTGTACCAAACCAAAAGATCAAGCGGAAAAAAATGCAGTAATTGTGGAGGCAATCACACCGCTAACTACAGAGGATGTCCTGTGTACTCTTTCGTCAAGCAGGCTATGGTGCAAAAACCTAAATTAGCTCCAGCTCAACCATTAAACGCGTACTCCGCCACTATTGCTCAAGTGAGCCAACCAGTTACTTCACGTGTATCGTATGCCGATGCTGCTAAGGCTAGTTCTATTCCCACACCAAATGTTTCACCGCCAAATAATTCAACGAATGCAAATTCAAGCTTTAACTTTAGTCGCATTGAAGCTACTATTGAGAATCTGGTGCTAACTATAAACAACTTTACAACAAATATGACTACCATGATGCAAGAAATGCTGAGAATGCAGAATGCTTCAAGCATTAATTAACAAGCCATGAACGCGTTAAAAATATGTTTCTGGAACGCAAACGGCATTCGCCAACATAAAAATGAACTTGAGCACTTCCTTACGGAAAAAAATATTGATATAATGTTGGTCTCTGAGACTCATTTGACTTCTAGAAGCCTCTTTAAAATTAATGGCTACACTTTATATGACACAAAGGACCCTAGAGGGAGAGCATGCGGTGGATCAGCAATTCTAATAAAGTCAAGACTCAAGCACTATATTCTTGACAACATTTGTGAAGAACATCTACAAGCAACAAATATCTGCATTGAAAATTTTTGTACAAATTTCGTGATATCTTCAATTTACTCTCCTCCCAGATTTTCAATCACTGAGGACCAATACGAGAAGTTCTACAAATCTCTTGGACCTTGTTTCGTTGCAGCTGGCGACTACAATGCTAAGCATACGTTCTGGGGTTCGCGTCTTATTACGCCTAGAGGTAGGGCGTTGTTCAACACAATTTCAAAAATGGGTTTGGATGTTATTTCAAGTGGAGAGCCTACTTACTGGCCTACTGACGTACGAAAAATTCCGGATGTTATAGATTTCGGCGTCATAAAAAGTATTTCTAGGGAATTAATTCACGTTGAAGCTTCCCTAGATCTGTCGTCTGATCACTCTCCCACGATCGTTACAATCTGTAGTCCACTGAGAAGCGCTTTACCTCACCCATATGTCAAGATGATAAATCGTGTTAATTGGCTGGGATTCAAAAAATATCTTAGTAGTCATTGCACGGAAAATATTACGTTAAGAACACCCAATGATATTGAATCGAACATTGCAAATCTTAACGAGAATATTAAACAAGCTTCTGAACATGCCACTACCTCCCATCCGTATACTGGGTTCAATAAAATTTATTCTACAGACGTTGAACATCTCGTACGTGAAAAAAGAAGAGCTAGAAGGGAATGGCAACAGCACAGATCACCTCAACACAAAATCAGATTTAAAGAGTGCACTAAACGACTCCAAGAGTTGCTTGCATCTGAAAAAACTGCATCTTTCAAAAATTATCTGGAAGGCCTTGATGTCACACCAGCATCTAATTACTCTTTGTGGCGCGCTGCTAAAAAGCTTAAAACACCCGTTGAGTTTAAGCCACCTCTGCGCACATCTACCGGAGGTTGGGCAAGAAGCGATACTGAAAAAGGTAACATATTTGCTGAGCATTTAAAATCCGTATTTACACCAAATACATGTACCGGTGTTGCTGATTTGCCGACTGTAGTTGCTCTACCCCCCCAACCCTTAAAATTTACGATGTGCGATGTACAAAAACTAATTGCCGAACTCAACCCGAAAAAAGCTCCCGGTATGGATGGAATTAGTAACCAGATGCTGATTAAGTTACCTAGTACTGCAATTAGAATCCTGTTATTCATTTTTAATGCCATTTTACGACTGGAGTATTATCCAGACTGCTGGAAGCTTGCCAAGGTTAAAATGATTCCAAAGCCAGGTAAAGATCTTTCCAAGGCTGAGTCATATAGGCCAATAAGTTTACTGTCAACAATGTCAAAGCTTTTTGAAAAGCTACTCATGACAAAATTGTCTGCAATTTTATCTGATAATGGGTGCATTCCGGACCATCAATTTGGCTTTAGAAGCCAGCATAGCACCATTGAGCAAACGCATAGATTGGTTCAATTTATCAGAAAAACATTTGAGGAAAAGAAGTATTGTTCTGTCGTGTTTATTGATTTTTCTCAGGCATTTGATAAAGTGTGGCATGAAGGCCTGATTTTGAAATTGAAGACATATTTACCAATAAACATTCTAAATCTTTTGGAAAGTTACATTCTTGCACGAAAATTTACAGTTGTGGAAGGACACTTTATGAGTATGCCTGAAACTATCTCATCCGGTGTGCCACAGGGGAGTATACTGGGGCCATTTTTATATTTGATTTATACTTGTGATATGCCTGTGAGCAGTAGTATCCACACTTCTACATTTGCCGACGATACCGCCTGCCTTAGTATGCACGAAAACCCTGATGAGGCATCCCGAAAACTCCAGGAACACATTAGCCAGATGGAACTATGGTTAAACTTATGGAGAATTAAGGTAAATGAACAAAAGTGTGTCCATATAACATTTACCTTACGAAGAGATACTTGTTCCCCCATTCGGATTAATAATCAAGTTGTTCCTCAACATTCACATGTGAAATATCTTGGTATACACCTCGATCGACGGCTTACATGGAAACATCACATTGACTATAAGTTAACTCAAATGAAACTAAAATTAACTCAGGTACATTGGCTGATTGGCAGAAATTCAACACTCAGCCTAGACTGCAAACTTTTAATATACAAGTGGCTCTTAAAGCCAATATGGTGTTACGGTATCCAGTTATGGGGCACTGCTTCTGCTTCCAATGTAGAGAGAATTCAACGAAGACAAAACAAAATTTTAAGGTTAATAACATCTGCTCCATGGTACATTAAGAATTCAAAAATTTTGACATGAGCAGTTTTTCGAAAAGTTTTGACATTGTTGATAGCAGGCTTATTGGCCTGTATGATTCTGCCTTGGTCAGATCTTTGCCCGGCTTTGGAATCATTTTAACTTTGGCAAGCTTCCAGCTGTGGGGATAATACTCTAGTCGTAAAATGGAATTAAAAATTAATAACATGATTCTAAATGCAATAGAAGGCAATTTTATTAGCATTTGGTTACTAATTCCATCAATACCCGGTGCTTTGTTCTGTTTAAGTTCAGCAATTAGATTTTGTACATCACACATTTTAAATTTTATGGGTCGAGGGGGTAGCGCAACTACACTCGGGAAATCAACAACACCAGTACATGTGTTTGGGGTAAATACGGATTTTAAATGCTTTGCAAACAAGATACCTTTTTCAATATCACTCCTGGCCCAAACTCCGGTAGAAGTGCGCAGAGGTGGTTTAAACTCAACGGGTGTTTTAATTCTTTTCGCAGCGCGCCACAAAGAATAATTAGATGCTGGTGTGACATCGAGATTTTCCAGATAGTTTTTAAGACATGCAGTTTTTTCATATGCAAGCAGTTCTTGGAGTCTTTTAGTGCAATCTTTTAATCTAATTTTATTTTGGGGTGATCTGTGTGATCTCTTCTAGCTCTTCTTTTTGCACATACGAGAAGTTCAATATCTGTAGAATATATTCTGTTAAACCCAGTCTGCGGGTGGGAGGAAGTGGCATGTTCAGCTGCCTGCTTAATATTTTCGTTAAGATTAGCAATATTAGATTCAATATCGTCATGAGTTCTTAGCTTAATGTTTTCAGTGCAATGACTACTAAGATATTTTTTGAATCGCAGCCAATTAACACGACTGACCATTTTCACATATGGGTGAGGTAGAGCACTTCTCAGTGGGCTACATATTGTAACGATCGTAGGAGAGTGATCAGACGATAGATCTAGGGAAGCTTCGACGTGAATTAATTCCCTAGAAATATTTTTCATGACGCCAAAATCTATAATATCCGGAATTTTATGTATGTCAGTAGGCCAGTAAGTGGGCTCCCCACTCGAAATGACGTCCAAGAAAGTATGTTTTGCATTATAGTTTCCTGCTGCTACGAAACAAGAGCCAAGAGATTTGTAGAAATCCTCGTATTGATCCTCAGTAATTGCAAATCTAGGAGGGGAGTAAATTGATGATATGACAAAATTTTTGCAAAAATTTTGGATACAAATATTCGTTGCTTGTAGATGTTCTTCACAAATGTTGTCAAGAATATAATGCTTAAGTCTTGACTTTATTAAAACTGCTGATCCCCCGCAAGATCTTCCTCTTGGGTCCTTTGAATCATATAAAATGTAGCCATTAATTTTGAATAGGCTTCTTGAAGTCAAATGAGTCTCAGAAACCAACATTATATCAATATTTTTTTCCGTGAGGAAGTGCTCAAGTTAATTTTTATGTTGGCGAATGCTGTTTGCGTTCCAGAAACTTATCTTTAACGTGTTCATGGCTTGTTAACTAATGCTTGAAGCAGTGTAGACTGCATGCGTAGCATTTCTTGCATCATGCTAATCATACTTGTTGTAAAATAATTTATAATTAGCACTAGATTCTTAATAGTAGCTTCAAGGCGACTAAAATTAAAGCTTGAGTTTGCATTCGTTGAATTATTTTGAGGCGGAATACTTTGTGTGGGAATATAACTAGTCTTAGCTGCATCGGCATACGATACACGTGAAGTGACAGGTTGGCTCATTTGAGCAAAAGTGGCGGAGTAAGCGTTTGCTGTTTGTGCTGGAGCTAATTTAGGTTTTTGCCCCATAGTCTGTTTAACGAAAGAATAGACAGGACATCCTCTGTAGTTAGCGGTGTGATTACCTCCACAATTACTAAATTTTTTTTCTGCTAGATCTTTAGGCTTAGTACAACCAGCAGTACCGTGCAATTCACCGCAGATAACACAAACTGAAGGTAACTTGCAGTAAGTTCTTGTGTGACCATATTCTTGACAATTATGGTAATGTACGGTTCTAGAACGCTTGTGAGGTTCTTCAACTGTTGTTTTTCGGTATAAGAGATATTTTAAATTGTAAATTGAATGAGTCTCGCTTTTTTTTTCAATTTTATATCGTTTGGCTCAAGTTCGACGCGAAATAGAGGTTGAGGAATCTTCTCCCTATTTATTATGTTAGATACATTTTTTACCTTAAATCCCTGGAGGACGAGTGCATCTTTTATTTCATCGGGAGCAACATAGGAATCGATGCTCTTCAATACGATCTGCAGGCCTTTAGCACTTTTAAGCTTTTATGTGTAGAAACTTTTTTTACTTTTTTCAAATTCAGTAATCAGTTTGCGAAAATCTTTTTCTTCATAAATTTGAATTTTGGTTTCATCAATGTTACCACGTTTTATTGGAACGATGTGAAATTTATTCTCACCAATGACTGAAATTAAATTTTTTATAAGAGCGTTTGAATTTTTTTCTCTCAAATAGATTGGAGGCGGCTTGGATGTTTTGTTCGGAGATATATCGGATTCGTTGTTGTCAACTTGTAATATTTGAAAACGATTTTTATGGTTAATAGAGGATGCGCTGTTATCCCTAGACATTTTTGGAGCAGATGAAATTTTCGAAGACTTTGGGCTTCGTCAGCGCTTTACCACTGTTATATATCTGTCCATTCCCACTTGGACCTTGGGTTTTGGGCTGCTCTTAACTTCAGTAAAAACTTGGTTAAGTGATGACCACGAGCCCGAAGCGGATGATATCGCTGAGTTAAATGTAGAAGTACTAGGCAACGGTAATGTTAACGAATCACTAGTTGGCATTGGACAAAGCGAAGTTGATCGCTGACGAAAAAGTGGCCTCGCCGTTAAAAAAAAGTCTACTATCTTATTTAATTTGTTATCATTAAGAGCTTCAGAGCTCTCAGTAAGTCTATCATCAAATTTTTTATTTTTATTATTTTCATTAAGAGCTTCAGAACTCACAGTAAAATAGGCATTTCTGCCATTAGAACTCACTTCACAGTTATTTGTTTTTGAGGTACTCATATAGAGTATTCCTCAAGGGCACTTTTGTTTGTTTGTTTGTTTTTTTTTATTACGGTTTTTTTGTTTTTGTTAATTATGACTATGTAAAAAAAATATTAGCAATGCAAATAAAGCTAACAATAACAATATGTATTCCGAATATTTTTTCGTACAATTTTTTTTGTTTAGTATGAAATAAAAACTCCGCTAAATCGCCTGTTCACTATGAATGTACAACGAGAACTGATTTCACAAATGAAAATTATATTGGGCTTGAGCTCTTTTCCCAACACATATAAGCCAGCCGAGGCGGGTTCGTATAGCAACGTTTTTTTCACCCTCTTTAATACTAGTTGAAATACATATCTTTAAGTTATTTAGACCAAGCAGTACATCCGGTACAGCGTTCTTAAAATCATTGATAGGTAGCCCTTTAAGATGCGGAAACTTTGCGCTTAAATGTTTGTAATTGAGGCTTTGGCTCGGAAGCGATAGTTGCTTAACCGTGAGGACAGATATTTTAAATTTTGTAATATTTGTACCAGAAACTTGCATCGAGATTTTTTTTGAGTCTTCTTCTTGACGACTTATTTCCCCCGTCCATTTAAGACATAAAGGTTGTAATTCACCAGTTAAATCTAATTTATTAACAATTTGTTCATTTATTAAACTTACCGACGAACCTTCATCTATAAATGCGAAGGTTTTTAAAATTTTATCATTATTTCCATATAATGTAATGGGTATAATTTTAAACAACATTTGATTGCTTTCATTCCCATTGTGCGCTGCATGTAGATTTTCTGTTTTGGTTTTATCTTTGTTTTCATTTGTTAAGTTTTTTTTCTCTTTCATCAGCTGTTGGCTTATGTAGCAATGTATTATGTTTTATTTGAAAATCTTTTTCTCTGCAAACGACTCTGCTATTACAAATTCCATTATGACGTCGAAGACACAATTTGCATAAATTATATTTTCGCAGCAAATTCCATCTTTCGCTTATTGTTGCAGTCAAGAATTTAGTACGTTTCTCAACACTATCGCAGTTGCCAAAACATACTACGCATGTTCTTCTGCTTCTTTCATCGTGCGCGTTGATATAGGCATCTTTTGTTTTACGTGAATGTTGCTCTGCTGCTTTTGATATGTTGTTGTCAGTTTCTAGGTTTATGCTGCTTGCTGAAATGACGACTTCGTAAATCCAATTTGAGAAATCTGACAGATTTACCCTTTTGTTTTGCTAGTCTTATTTTGTGCTCACCCCAGTTAAGCTGAAAATTAGATGGCATTTTTATTAACTCGTGTAATAAAGAGGAATTATTCAACTCATCTACTAAACCGCAGGCTTTAATCGTAGTTTCCAAGCCTTTAACTTCAACAGCAAAAGAGGTAATTGTTTGTAATTTATTTGCATTAAGAGCTGGTAATGTTTTTATTTTCTTTTTAAGCGAGTTCAGTATTTTCTCTGGTTGGCCGAAAAGCAGCTTCAGTGTTGATAAAGCACACGGTACACCAGATGGATGTATCAAAATATGCTTTACGGAGCGTAATGCTTCGCCTTTTAGAGCCTTTTGAAGCCTGACAAGATTTTCAGACTGCTGTTGACCAGTCGTATGTGGCGCTAAACAATGGCCATTCTTCAGGTATGCCGGTAAAAATGGGTAATTCTTTGGGCACTGACTGACGCGAACTTATTTGTTGCTGTGAAAGTCTTTGAGAAGGTACGATGACCGATGGAAGGTTTGACGGATGCATGGAGAACGTTGAATCCATATAGCCAAATTGGATTGGTGTTTCTAATCCGTGATTATCAACATTTGTGTCATTTAAATTGTTATTTAAGTTTGCAGCTGCTGAGTGCTGACAAATTTTTTTTTAATACATATATTTATTTATTGTATCTTCAAATATGAACTAACAATAAGTGATCAAATCTTAAATCTAAAATTTAATTATTTAGCCCGACCAGTGTCGGCCAAAACTTAGTGATAATTTAAATAATACAAAGTAGTGATACTCAAAAAGGAAAATTAAATGTATTTTCAAGCATTCCCATCTAGAGTGTTGAGTATAAGAGCCCTTGTGTCCCTCTTTTTTAGGCGGATGTGACCATTAAAATTCAAAATATTACGAGCAAGCGGATTAGGATGTGACTCGAGTTTTGTTAAGTATTTGCCTGCGTATCTTGCAATTTCTTCAGTCACTAGTGGCATTTTTAAATCACGATGCAAATTTGAATTCTTAATATACCATGGAGCAGATGTTATTAACCTTAAAATTTTGTTTTGTCTTCGTTGAATTCTCTCTACATTGCAAGCTGAAGCAGTGCCCCATAACTGGATACCGTAACACCATATTGGCTTCAAAAGCGACTTGTATATTAAAAGTTTGCAGTCCAGACTAAGTGTTGAATTTCTGCCAATCAACCAATGAATTTGAGATAACTTAAGTTTCATCTGAGTTAGCTTAAAGTCAATATGATGTTTCCATGTAAGTCTTCGATCAAGGTGTATACTAAGGTATTTCACTTGGGAATGTTGAGGAATATTTTGATTGTTGATTCGAATGGGGGAACAAGTATCTCTTCTTAGGGTAAACGTTGTATGGGCACACTTTTGTTCATTGACTTTAATTCTCCATAATTTCAACCAGATTTCCAACTGTGTAATATGTTCTTGAAGATATCGGGAAGCCTCGTGCGGGTTTTTGTGCATACTAAGGCAGGCTGTATCATCGGCAAACGTAGATGTATGGATATTGCTCACAGGCATATCACTAGTAGAAATCAAATACAAACCTGGCCCCAGTATGCTCCCCTGTGGCACACCGGATGATATAGATTGGGGCAGACTCATGAATTCTCCTTCCACAATCGTAAACTTTCGGGTAGTTATGTAGCTTTCTAATAAATTCAGAAAATTTATTGGTAAATATGATTTTAATTTTAAAATAAGGCCTTCATGCCACACTTTATCAAAGGCCTGAGAAACGTCAATAAACAGGGCAGAACAATACATTTTTTCTTCAAAAGTTCTTCTTATAAATTGCACCAATCTATGAGTTTGTTCAATGGTGCTATGCTCACTTCTAAAACCAAATTGATGGTCTGGGATGCACCCACTATCAGTTAAAATTGGGGACAATTTTGTCATGAGCAGCTTTTCGAAGAGTTTTGACATTGTTGATAGCAGACTTATTGGCCTGTATGACTCAGCCTTGGTAAGGTCTTTGCCCGGCTTTGGAATCATTTTGACCTTCGCAAGCTTCCAGCTTTGTGGATAATACTCCAGTCGTAAAATGGCGTTAAAAATAAATAACACGATTCTAATTGCAATATGGGGCAAGTTTATCAGCATATTGTTACTTATTCCATCAATACCTGGAGCTTTCTTCGGGTTGAGTTCAGCAATTAGTTTCTGAACATCACGCGTCTTAAATTTTATGGGTCGAGGGGGTAGCGCAACTACACTTGGTAAATCAACAACACCAGTACATGTGTTTGGGGTAAATACGGATTTTAAATGCTCAACAAATATGTTACCTTTTTCAGTATCGCTTCTGGGCCAACCTCCGGTAGAAGTGCGCAGAGGTGGTCTATATTCAACGGGTGTTTTAAGCTTTCTAGCAGCTCGCCACAAGGAGTAATTAGATGCAGGTGTGGCATCAAGATTTTCCAGATAATTGTTAAGACATACAGTTTTTTCATATGCCAGCAGCTCTTGGAGTCGTCTAGTGCACTCTTTAAATCTAATTTTATTTTGGGGTGATCTGTGCTGTTGCCATTCCCTTCTAGCTGTCCTTTTTTAACGTAAAAGACGTTCAATGTCTGTAGAATAAATTCTATTAAACCCAGTCTGCGGATGGGAAGTAGTGGCATGTTCAGCAGCCTGTTTAATATTTTTGTTAAGATTTTCAATGTTAGATTCAATATCACCTGGTGTTCTTAGGTTAATATTTTCCGTACAATGGCTACTGAGGTATTTTTTGAACCCCAGCCAATTAACACGGTTGAACATCTTTACATATGGGACAGGGAAGTCACTTCTTAGTGGGCTACAAATTGTAACAATCGTGGGAGAGTGATCGGAGGAGAGATTTACAGAAGCTTCAACATGAATTAATTCCCTACCGATATTTTTCATTACTCCAAAATCTATAACATCCGGAATTTTTTGTATGTCCGTAGGCCAGTAAGTGGGCTCCCCACTTGAAATGACGTCCAAGCCCATTTTTGAAATTGTGTTGAACAATGCCCGACCTCTAGGTGTAATAAGACGCGAACCCCAGAACGTGTTTTGCATTGTAGTCCCCAGCTGCTACAAAACAAGGGCCAAGAGATTTGTAGAATTCCTCGAATTGATCCTCAGTAATTGCGAATCTGGGAGGGGAGTAAATTGATGATATCACGGGACTATAACTAGCCTTAGCAGCATCGGCATACGATACAGGTGAAGTAACTGGTTGGCTTACTTGAGCAAAAGAGGCGGAGTACGCGTTTAATGGTTGGGCTGGAGCTAACTTAGGTTTTTGACTCATAGTCTGTTTAACAAAAGAATATACAGGGCATCCTCTATAGTTAGCGGTGTGATTACCTCCACAATTACTACATTTTTTTTTTTGCTTGTTCTTTTGGCTTAGTGCAGCTAGCAGTACCATGCAATTCACCGCAGATAACACAAACTGTAGGTATATTGCAGTAAGTTTTTGTATGGCCATATTCTTGGCAATTATGGCACTGTACAGGACCTGAACGCTTACGTGGCTCTTCAACTGTGATTTTTCGGTGTAACAGAAACTTTACGCTATAAATTGGATGGGTTTCATTTTTTTTCAATTGTATGTAATTCGGCTCCAGTTCAATGCGAAATAGGGGTTGGGCGACCTTTTCTCTGTTAATTATATTAGTAACGTTTTTTACCTTAAATCCTTGGTCTAGAAGTGCACATTTTACTTCTTCGGGCTCAACATATGAATCTATGCCCTTTAGTACTATCTGTAGGCCTTTAGCACTCTTAAGTTGGTATGTGTGAAAGTTTGTTTTATTTTTTTCAAAATCATTTACAATTTTTCGAAAATTGTTTTCATCGTATATTTGGATTTTAGTTTCATCAATATTACCTCTTTTAATTGGAATTACGTGAAAAGTATTTTCACCAATGGTCGACAGTAGTTTTTTTTAGAAGCGCGTTAGAATTTTTTCCCTCACATATATTGCTGGTGGCTTAAAAGACTTCTGAGATGATGAAGCGGTCTTCTCGTTATCGTCTTGCAATAATGAAAAACGATTTTGGCGATTCATGGATGATGCGCTGTTATCCCTAGACATCTTTGGAACAGATGAAATTTTAGAAGAATACGGGCTTCGCCCACGCTTTACCACGGTTATATAGCTGTCCATTCCGACTTGTACCTTTGGTTTTGAGCTACTGTTATCTGTAGTGATAACGTGGTTAGGTGATGAACAGCCCGAAGCGAATGATTTCAATGGCTTAACTGACGAAGTACTAGGCAACTGTAATGTTAAAGAATCACTAGTAGGCATTGGACAAAGCGAAGTTGATCGCTGTCGAAAAAGTGGATTTGTTGTTAGAAAAAGTGTATTATCAGATTTTATATTTTTATTAAGAGCTTCCGAACTCACAGTAAGTCTGTCATCAGGTTTTTTATTTTTATTGTTATCATTATGAGCATCAGAACTCACAGTAAAATAGGCATTTCTGCCGTTATAACTCACTTCACATTTATTTGTTTTTGAGGTACTCATATAGAGTATTCCTCAAGGGCACTTTTGTTTGTTTGTTTGTTTTTTTTTGATTACGGTTTTTTTTTGTTTTTGTTATTTATGACTATGCAAAAAAATATTAACAAAGCAATTAAAGCTTATTTATCAAAATTAATAATATGTATTACGAATATTTTCTTTTATATGATTTTTTTTGTTAAGTATGTATGTAAAAAAAAAAACTCCGCTATGACGTTACTTCACTATGAAGGTACAACGAGAACTGTGCTGACAAATTGTTGTTGGATTATTAATAAATGAAGACATATTATGCGCAAATGACGTTGTTGTACATGTAGGTGGCGCTATTGTTGTTGTTGTATAAATTAAATTGTTACTTACATTTTGCCCATATGTGGCTGTTGAGCTAGATGTTTGTTGTATTGTCACTGCGTGTGGTGCAAATACATGACGGGACGATTCATGTTGGGATACTTTGGGCGCTGTGCTGAGTCTAACTGACTTAGGCACTTGTATACCGGCAGCTTGCCTATCTAACCATTCGTGCACTGATCTGTTAGATGGTTGTTTATGCGCTGATTGCGTGTCATTGAAATCGTCTATTTCTTGTTCAAGAATCTGGTATTTCTTTTTTATAAAGTCCCTTTCTAGTTGCATTTCCTCATGCAAGCTTTGCAGCTCCAGAGCTTGTCGGCGAGCGGCGACCGATGAGGGACTATGAATGGAGGAGACTGAGTCGATAGCTATTTGTTGTTGCAACGAACAGTTTTGGTAATGCCAAGTTGGTGATTTTTGGTTGCAATCAAGGTTGGCACACGCTAAATGGAAATTAAAGCGGCATTTGTGACATCTAGTAGAATTTACGCTGTCTGCAGATTTGCTGCCCAAGCTCTTTGTAACCAAATTGTAGATTATAAACACGAGTATAAGGATTTTAGAATACAATTATTATTTATTGCCTTGTACTTCAATGTTAAAATTCCTAGAATATAATTCACAACTATTATAAAGAAAACTTATATACTATGAATGTGGATACTGACTTTTCATGTATGGCTACTCGGAGCGAAACTTCTCGATCTTATCAATTCGGATGATTAGGTTATAAGAATTAAATATGATTTTTTCGTAAAAAAATATGGCTCGCTATTTTAACCGCGTGGAATGATAAAAGAAAAATTGCATTTGACAGTTTAATCGATAATAATAAATAGCGATAAAAATGATGCACTTGCAGCGATTTCTCAGTGGCTGTAACAGAGAGCATATAAATATAAGCATATTATCAGTAAATTGTTTAAAAAGAAAGTGAAAAAACTCATCAACTTCGTCATCACTACATGCAATAAAAAGTCCTTACAAGGGTAAGGGTTTGATGAAACTAAACCCATACAAATCTAACTATATATACTGGGATGATCCTAATGAGTTAGTAGATCGCCTTAGGCTATTGCTAGCATCACAAGCTGCAGGTCATACTAATCACAATAACGAAATTGTCTCAATTATCGAAGAATTATATGAAGCAAAAGTTATAGAATAATATTTATCTACATAAATCATGTCCATCGATAAGTTTGGGCACTATCTTAATGATACAAGTGGCACAGGTTTTGTGAAAAATTTTCCTAAGCTGCTGGGCTTCGTTATGGATACAACTAATAACATTGACGTTCAAAACAAAAGAATCAAAAATGTGACAAAAGCTTTGGAGGAAAACGACGTTGTTAATAAATTGTTTCTGCAAAGTCAAATTGAAGAGGTACGAGATGAAATCAATATAATTTTAAGTCAGAAGTTAAATAAAAATAAGGAAACAATTTCAAGTATGAAATTATTCTTTAAAAAAGAAATTAGAAAGATAAATGAGTTAATCTATGGGTATAAAAGAAATATGATGTTCAACAGTACTTAAATGAACTCGCACTGAACTCAACTTATCCCGTCAAATTCTAAATACGTTAAATAATGACTTCAAAAAGAAATTTAATAAATGAACTACATAAGCAAGCACGAAAACATTTTCCACGTCGAAGAGTTGTTATGAAAGGAATAGATGATCTTTGGCAAGCTGATTTAGTTGAAATGGGGAACTATTCTACAGACAATAGGGATTATCGATTTTTGCTGACTGTAATTGATACATTTTCAAAATTTGCTTGGGCAGTACCCTTAAAAAGAAAGACTGCATTGGAAACAAGCCAGGCTATGCAGAATATTTTTCAACTGGGACGAATACCAAAAAACTTGCAAACAGACGATGGTAATGAGTTTTTCAATAAACACTTTGGAAAATTGATGAATAAATACAACATTAATCACTACTCAACATATAGCAGAATGAAAGCATCAATAGTAGAACGATTTAACAGAACATTAAAAAGAATGATGAGGAAAGAGTTTAGCTTTAACGCGTCTTATAACTGGCTCGACATTTACAAAGACTTGATTAATACATATAATAAAAAAATTCATGGCACCATCAAAATGCCACCGATTCAAGTTAACTATAAAAATGAGAAAAAATTATTAAACACTGTATATAACCGCTTAAAACTATTCAAATTATCAAAATTCAATGTGGGAGATCATGTGCGCATAAGTAAATATAAACATGTTTTTGAAAAAGGATATACACCAAATTGGACCACAGAAATTTTTACGATTAAAAGAGTTCAAAATACACATCCAGCTACATACATATTAGAAGACTATCGTAGTAACCCTATTAAAGATGGATTCTATGGCGAAGAACTTTCAAAAACCAGATATCCAAATACATATCTAGCTGAAAAAGTTCTTAAAACTAAAGGCGAGAAGGCATATCTTAAATGGTTAGGATTTACCAATCAACATAATTCTTGGATCAATAAAAATGAAATATTGTAGTTAAGTGTATATATAAGTCTATATTTTGTATCTAATATATTTAAATAAAATATAAACTTCCTTTTTATACAAAGTAATGTGTTTAATTTCACTTACTTGTAATAAGACAATCATAATTTCAATAACATCTGCTAATTACTATAATATCTGCTAATTACTTTCCTCCTATTCGTTTGGATGGTGAATATGAATGTGCTCTAACTGATTTTCATTCATATAATAGCATTCCCAATGTAGATGATTTTAACAATATATTTCATATTGGTGAACATGTAATTAAAATACCAATAGGATCTTATGAATTGAATGATATAGTTGATTATATTAAACATAACTATAAGCAGTATTGTTCGGAAAATAAAATTGATATAGAAGTTAATAACAATACAATGCAAGTTAGAGTTAAAAGCTCCAAGGATCCCATATACTTTAATAAATATAACGCAATTGGAAAACTTTTTGAATTCAATAAGAAAATTCTAGCTCCTAACCAAGACCATTACTCAGATCTACCAGTCAATATTTTCATCGTGAATATCTTGCGTGTTGAATGCAGTATAGTGGTTAACACATATACGAATAACTCACAAGCACACACATTACATGAATTTGCGATCAATGTCCCCCCAAGGTATAAAATTGTTGAGAATCCTCGAAATCTTATCTATTTGCCAGTTAACTGCCGAGAGATAAGTTCCCTTACTCTACGCATAGTTGATCAGAACGGTGATTTAATTAATTTTCGAGGAGAGGAAATTACAACACGAATACATTTGAGATTTAGCAAATAATGATAATATGCAACGTCAAGCAATCTAAGGATAAAATTGGATACACTCATAAAACACTATTGCAAACCACCCCACAATTAAAACGATCATTACACAAAAAACATTTGACGCAAGAAAATAAAAAAATTTTGAAGTCCCTCAACTTAAAGTTGACAAAGAAATGAATTACATACTAGATGTTCTAGAAAAACCTCAATCAGACGAGAGTATAATTAAAAAGGACTATCACACATATACACCATACCTACAATCCTTCAACAATAACGACGAGATTCGAATTTCAATACAAAATCAAGACTTATATGTGCTACCCAGCGAAAGCTACATATATGTTGAGGGAAGTATTGTAGATGATAATGACAGCAAAATATCTTCGTTTTTAAATCTAAAATTAAAAAATAACTTTGTGGCACATCTCTTTGACGAAATTCGATATGAACTTAATGGCATAGAAATTTATCATACAAGACATTTAGCGATTACAAGCAGCCTAAACAATTTTGTTTCCTTATCACCAACAGAAAGTGTTGAGTTGTACAATGCAGGATGGAACAAACTCGATGATTTGGATATTTCAAATGGACAGTTCAATTTCTATGTACCACTGAAACTATTTTTAGGTTTCGCTGAAGACTATATTATAATAAAATTATACTCAGCGGTAAACATGAATTGGTTCTCTTACGTAGTAAGAACGATGAAAAACTCGTATACTCAACTGTTGCTACTGACAAACCAAAAATTAGTATCTCAAACATCTCATGGAGAATTCCGCATGTACAATTATCCGATCTGAGCAAATTGAATATGATTAAAATTATTAACTGTGGTGCTTCTATACCAATGGCATTTCGCAGTTGGGATTGTCACATTAATCCTCAACTAAATACAGGAACTAGCTATATATGGAATGTTAAATTGGCTGCAAATAGAAAACGACCCCGTTTTGTGTTGATTGCTTTTCAACAAGAAAATAAGTTTGTTCATTGTAATTTAAACAATTTAAAAGTAAATTCTATATGATATGTATCTACGGTTTCAACAAAGCTACTACATGAGAGAATCACAACCGATTCTAACTGCTTAAGAATTTAAAAATAGTGTGCCGATAGTGGTAGTAGATGTCAGTCACCAAAACGAAACCCTCTCTAACGGTCCTGTTGATATAAAAATTGAAATTGAAACAGACTCCAATATACCTACGGATACATCAGCTTTCTGCATACTCATCCACGACCGCATAATAGAATACATACCCTTAAAAGGTCAAGTTCGTAAGATAATGTGAATAAAAAATAATAAAATAAGATGTTTGGGGCTAAAGTTTTCATCGACATGCAAGGATTTAAATCTAATTCAAACATCTTCATTGCAAAAGAAGTAGCAATTGTTTTTAGCAATAAGGAGCACATAAATTTTATTATTAAACCTCCGTTTAACTTCAAAAGATTATCAATAGCAAAACAAAGAGAAGCGAATTGGCTAACAAGAAACTTTCATCATCTGAATTGGAATGACGGATCAGTATCATTTAAGAGTGTTGTAAAATTTTTAAAATCCAATTTAAAACATTATTCAATCTAAGTTAATGGGGTGGAAAAGAAGAAATGGTTTGAAACACTACTTCGAATTAGAGTTTTCAACATCGAGGATTTTGGCTGCATCAACTTTAAGCAAATACAACTTAAATATCCGGAATATTTTTACTGCAGCTATCACAATTATGGAGTTTGTGCCTTAAGAAATGCATATTTACTTTATCCAGAAAATAACTAAAAAATATATTTTATTTTTCTATTCTTACATTGTCACAACATATATTTACGATATGTTTTTAAATAAATATGTAGATTAAGATTATAAAAAAATTTTGTTCAATCATTTATTTATATGTATATGGTATGTACAAAAACACAGAGAGAAACTTAACTAAGCGACAAAATCATGCTATTAATATTCAACGGATAATGCCAGTTACATGTCATACGCTTATCTCTGAGAAAACAATTTCTATCCTCTACTTCTGTTGACAACTGCAAGACTACAATTTTTTAAACATTATTGATTTTCATTTAAGAAATTTATTATTCGACATATTGTCATAATTATATTTTAATTTGAAATTTATTTGCTGGTGGTTTAGCTTGGTCTATATACGTATTTCATTGGCGCTTGAACCAAATCATCAGTAGACTTCAACCACAAATTTTGAACAGTTACAAACCTCTTACTTTATGCACAGACTTTCAAAAACTATATGAGAATTCATAATATAATAATATTTTTGAAAATCACAAAGACAAAATAAGCTTAGTAGGCTTTGTAACTCATACAAAACCCAGCAAATAATTTATATTCGATATGAATCTATTTTATTTTTCTTAACCTTTATACAATTAGAAATCCATTGGATAACAATAAAAGTAATTACAAGGCAAAATGAAAAATAAAATCTAAAATTTAACATTTAAGAAATTTATTATTCGACATATTGTCATAATTATATTTTAATTTGAAATTTATTTGCTGGTGGTTTAGCATGTCTATATACGTATTGCATTGGCGCTTGAACCAAATCATCAGTAGACTTCAACCAAAAATTTTGAACAGTCACAAACCTCTTACTTTATGCACAGACTTTCAAAAAATCACAAAGAGAAAATAAGATTAGTATGCTTTGAAACTGATACAAAACCCAGTAAATAATTTATATTCAGGTGAACTCATTTTATTTTTCTACTTCCTTATACAATTAGAAATCCATCGGATAACAATAAAAGTATTTGCAAGGCTAAATGAAAAATAAAACATTAATTGAACTTTAAGTAAATTTATTTGACATATTGTCAGAAGTGTGAATACTGCAATAATTGAAATTTATTATTTATTATTATTATTATTTATATATTTTATTTATTTAAAACCAACCATTTTTATTGAACGATTTTATATACTGTGCCTCTATTTCATAAATCAAATAATCAAAAAGATAATTCAGTCATTCAGCCTTCTTCCAATTGTCGTCATCGACGTCACCTTAGCACAACACCAAAACATTGAGGCTTGTTTACTCGCTCTAGATTAAAATTTTGCGCAACTGAGAATCTATTTCCGTTCCCTAACGTCTAGAAAATAGCATAAACCTGCCAACAGGAGTCAGTTGTTTTCGACAACGGATATACGAGCACCAATTTTTTGGTGTTGTGTTAAGGTGACGTTGATGGCGACAATTGGAAGAAGGCTGAACGACTGAATTATCTTTTTGATTATTTGATTTATGAAATAGAGGCATAGTATATAAGATCGTTCAATAATAATGGTTGGTTTTATGATTTCAAGATTTTTTCTTTTGTAAACGTTGTGGCTATAAGCCCAGCTAAGAAAATTATGTATGTTCCATATATTTTTAATATGTGAATGTATATAAATATATATGAATTCATTTGTGGAAATGTATAGGATTATACATACGAAAAGTATTATATATGAATTAATATATGGCCGAATATATAAAATATATTATAATATATGAGCTCATATATGGAAATTTAATTAAGAAGATTTCATATATAGAAATAAGATATAATATATGGATCCAAATAAGTATATCAGAATCTATGAATACGTTATATTTCACATAAAATCGTTTGAAATAAAAAAACTTGTATATTATTAGCTCTTTTATTACTGGTGAATTGGAAATATATTAGAAAATACATACGAAGTGCGTTCGAGAACTCAAAAAATTTTACAAATTTGTACTATTGCGTTCGCGTACACAAAATATAGTAAATGAGAGTGCGAATTGAAAGGGAAAAATGACAGTTCATTTACTGAGTTTTTTTTTAATACATATATTTATTTATTGTACCTTCAAATATGAACTAACAATAAGTGATCAAATCTTAAAGCTAAAATATAATTATGTAGCATGACCAGTGTCGGCCAAAACATAGTGATAGTTTAAATAATACAAACCCAGTGAAAAAAATGGAAGTCATTCTAGCGGAAGTACATTTTCATTGCTTCCAAAAAAGCGATATTTTTAATTTGCCGATAGTGAGCAAAAACCCATGTACAAGCTTATTTTAGTCACACAAAACCTTGTAACTCCTCCATAGTGTTAGAAAATACTCACCAGAATTTAAAAAAAAAATTATTTTTGTAAAGAAATTTATGAATTATTTTTAGTCTAAAACTTAAAAGTTATTTGCTTAAATTTACATGAAAACACTGTTTCGGACTTAAATTCGTAAAAAAGGAACGAATTGTTAAAAAAGGCAACTATTTACCCTTTTTCCTAGATGAAAATATTATCATAGAACACAAAAAAGGGAATTTTTCTTAATATCGCTTCCAATTCAGTGACCAGGCATCGAAAAAGAGAACTTCTTGCAATGACAACCCTATGTGAAAATCATTAGATCGGATCGAAATTTGCACTACTTCCGCATCGTAAACTCTACATTTTCATGATTTTTTTGGAGTCTCTTTTTTTACTGGGAAGTAGTGATAATCAAAAAGGAAAATTAAATGTATTTTCAAGCATTCCCATCTAGAGTGTTGAGTAATAAAGCCCTTGTGTCCCTCTTTTTTAGGCGGATGTGTCCAGTAAAGTTCAAAATATTACGCGCAAGTGGATTAGGATGTGACTCGAGTTTTGTTAAGTATTTGCCTGCGTATCTTGCAATTTCTTCAGTCACTAGTGGCATTTTTAAATCACGATGCAAATTTGAATTCTTAATGTACCATGGAGCAGATGTTATTAACCTTAAAATTTGGTTATGTCTTCCTTGAATTCTCTCTACATTGGAAGCTGAAGCAGTGCCCCATAACTGGATACCGTAACACCATATTGGCTTCAAAAGCGACTTGTATATTAAAAGTTTGCAGTCCAGACTAAGTGTTGAATTACTGCCAATTAACCAATGAATTTGAGATAACTTAAGTTTCATCTGAGTTAGCTTAAAGTCAATATGATGTTTCCATGTAAGCCTTCGATCAAGGTGTATACCAATGGGAATGTTGAGGAATTATTTGATTGTTGATTCGAATGGGGGAACAAGTATCTCTTCTTAGGGTAAACGTTGTATGGACACACTTTTGTTCATTGACTTTAATTCTCCATAAGTTCAAGCAGATTTCCAACTGTATAATATGTTCTTGAAGATATCAGGAAGCCTCGTGCGGATTTTTGTGCATACTAAATCAGGTTGTATCATCGGGAAACGTAGATGTATGGATATTGCTGCTCAAAGGCATATCACTAGTATAAATCAAATACAAAACTGGCCCCAGTATGCTCCCCTGTGGCACACCGGATGATATAGATTGGGGCAGACTCATGAATTCTCCTTCCACAATCGTAAACTTTCGGGTAGTTATGTAGCTTTTTAATAAATTTAGAACATTTATTGGTAAATATGATTTTAATTTTAAAATAAGGCCTTCATGCCACACTTTATCAAATGCCTGAGAAACCTCAATAAACAGGGCAGAACAATACATTTTTTCTTTAAAAGTTCTTCTTATAAATTGCACCAATCTATGAGTTTGTTCAATGGTGCTATGCTGACTTCTAAAACCAAATTGATGGTCTGGGATGCACCCACTATCAGTTAAAATTGGGGACAATTTTGTCATGAGCAGCTTTTCGAAGAGTTTTGACATTGTTGATAGCAGACTTATTGGCCTGTATGACTCAGCCTTGGTAAGGTCTTTGCCCGGCTGTGGAATCATTTTGACCTTCGCAAGATTCCAGCTTTGTGGATAATACTCCAGTCGTAAAATGGCGTTAAAAATAAATAACAGGATTCTAATTGCAATATGGGGCAAGTTTATCAGCATATTGTTACTTATTCCATCAATAATGTAGCTTCTATATTTTCTTGTTTATTTTAAAACACAAAAATCAATGAAGTTTATTTTATAACAAATTTTATATAATAAAAAAGTTTTTAATAATACAGAAAAATGATTAAAATTATATGTTTACTTATTTATATTTTTTATTTAATAAAACAAGTGTTTAGCTAAAATACGTCACTACAATACCCCCTCTTTTAAAAGAATTTCATTCAAAATGAAAGATACCGACTTCTTTTTCTTTTCTGTAATTAACGATTTTTCTTCAATAAATGCTGGTTTGAGTCTGTCTATTGCAACATTCTTAACCAGAGAATTCATTCTAAGCTTAAAAAATTTTGAACTTTTTTTAATACTTCGAAGGGTCCCTCGTATGGATAAGTAAAACCGAACTTGTCGGAATCATTCCTAACAAAAACGTATTTACAACTTTCAAGAACTTTAGGAACATATGTTTTCATTGTGTTCCCGTGATGAGATATAGCACAACGAACATTAGAAAATATTTTCTAATTTTGTTTAGAAAATTAGAATTATTAAATTCTTGTCCAGAATCCACCACTAATTCGCCAGGCAATCGCAAGCACTGCCCATATACCATCTCGGCTGCAGATGCTTCAATATCTTCTTTAATTACTGACCGTAAACCTAACAAAATCAAAGGTAGCTCTTCTGACCAATTAACTGGGTTTCCTCGAGCTAAAATTGATGCTTTCAGTTGTCGATGGAAACGTTCCACCATACCATTTGACTGGGGATGATAAGCTGTAGTAACAATTTTCTGAATACCCAAAGCTTTCGTAACCTCATTAAATATACAAGAGGTAAATTGTGTACCTTGATCAGTTGTAATTCGCTTAGGAACTCCAAACCTTGATACGTATTCTTTTAAAAAATTATGCGCTACATTTCTAGCTGTAATATTTCTCAAGGGATATGCTTCTGGCCACCGAGTAGTTCTATCAATTATAGTTAATATATATCGAAAACCATTCGATAATGGAAGTGGTCCAACAATATCAATATGAATGTGAGTAAATCTTCCTTCAGGTATATTGATCAATTCAGTTTTTGTCTTAATATGTCTATGAACCTTAGCTTTCTGACACTGTAAGCAATTGGAAACCAATTGATTTATGTTCGTGTTCATTGACGGCCAAAAATAACGTGATGTTATAAGTTTTCTAGAAGCTCTTGAACCAGGATGTGAAATGTTATGTAACTTATTAAACACAGTCTTCCTTAAACTCTCTGGAATATATGGTCTCATTTTATCTCTAGATTGTTCGCACCAAATAAAAACATTTTGTGTTGGCATATATACTCTCTTAAATTTATATATGTTATCATCACTACTAGTCAGTTTTTGCAAAACCAAATCGTGTTCCTGTTCTTTTGATAACTGAACTATGTTAAATTGGTCGTTTTCAATTGAATCTATTTCAGGAATTCTGGAAAGAGCGTCCGCTACTATATTGTCACCTCCCTTTATATAACGTATATCACTTGTAAATTGAGCAATGTATTCTAAATGACGTGTTTGTCGTGGGCTACGTTCAACCTGCGAATTGATAATTTATGTTAATGGTTTATGATCCGTGTATACCGAAAAAGATCTTCCCTCCAATATGTGCTTAAAGTGTTTTATATTTAAATAAATTGCTAATAATTCTCTATCAAACGAACTGTATTTTATTTCAGGTGCTGAAAGTTTTTTTGAGAAGAATGCTAGTGGTTCTACTATATTACCGATTTCTTGTTGTAAAACTCCTCCTATTGCCGTATTTGAAGCATCCGCTACCAATGACAGGCTTGCATTTTTATTAAAATGATTGAGCATTACTTTCCTTGAAAAACTTTTTTTAATATTCTGAAAAGATATTTCTGCTTCTTTAAACCAACTCAACGTTTTAATTTTATTTCTTGTAGCCTCATTCAGCATTTTGTGAATTGGACTTAACATTTCGGCAACTTTAGGTATGTACCTGTGGTAAAAGTTAATCATTCCTACAAATTTCTGTAACTGTTTTACAGATTTTGGTTTATCGTATTCCTGAATTGCCTTGATCTTTATACTGGATGGTTTAATTCCATCAACAGAGATATTGTATCCCAAAAAATCTATGTCTGTTGTCCCAAATACGCATTTGGAAATCTTTATATTTAAACCATATTTAGATAACCTCTCAAAAACTAAATTTAAATGTTCGCAGTGTTGATCATCATCCCTGCTCGCTATAAGCACGTCATCTAAATACACGAAAACAAAGTCTAGACCGGACAAAACTTCATTTATAAACCGTTGAAATGTTTGTGCTGCATTTCGAAGACCAACTGGCATTCTTACAAATTCAAATAGTCCAAACGGTGTTGTTATAGCAGTCTTTGGTGTATCAGATTTTGCAACTGGAATCTGATGATACGCTCGGACCAAATCTAGTTTGGAAAAGATATGTTTATCACTTAAATCTATATGTATGTCCTGAATGTGTGGTAAAGGATACCTATCGGGAATAGTTATGTTATTTAGTCTACGATAATCTCCACAAGGACGCCAATCATTTGGTTCTTTTTTGGCTACAAGATGTAATGGAGAAGCTACGTTTGAACTAGATGGTCGGCAAATTCCAGATTTAACTAAAACTTCAAACTCATCTTTTGCAATCTTGTATTTAACATTATCAAGACGTCTAGGTTTCGAAAATGGGAGTGGACCACTAGTATCAATTTTGTGTACAGTAGAATGTTTAACTATTTTATTATAATCTGGAGTAGTTGTAATAGATGGGTATTTCTTTAAAATTAAAGTATATTTGTTGTCTACTAGAAAAAGCTTCGGAAGAGATATTTTGGTATAACGCTCAATTGCATCTACTGATATATTTGAAAGCGGGTCAATTAATTTCTTGTTTTTAAGATCAATCAAAAGACCAAATTTTGTCAAAAAATCTGCTCCTATTATAGGTCTAGTAATATTGGCAATAGTAAATACAAATGTAAAATCTCTTCTTAGACCCAAATTTAATTTCAAAATTTTTGTTCCAAATGTCTTGATGCAACTACCATTTGCCGCAGTCAAAACAATATTTGAGGTACGACAAAATTCTTTGAATTTTGATGTTGGTATTACTGAAATCTCGGCCCCACTATCAATTAAAAATTGTAATTTGTTTTCAATATCGAACACAAAAAGACGACGTGTTGAATTATTGGTCCTATCATCAGTCGTCGAAATAATAGGATTACTTAGTTTTCCTGACATGGTGCTGTATAAGAACATGGTTGAACGCACTTCCTTGCTTTACTTCCAAATCGATAGTGAAAATGGCAAAGCCAACCTTGAGTTGGGTACCGAGTTCTGGATCTACTTCTTTTACGTTCAGGATACATTGAGCGACTAGTTCCAATATATTGTTTAACTTCTGAAATTTCTAATGATAATTTATTGAATTGTTCACACATTGCAGAAGTTACTTTTGTTAAATTATTAACAATTGTACTAAAATCTGATTGACTTGGAGTTACATGACTAGACTCTACGTTATATATCTCACAATTATTTGATACTTCCCATATATTATCTGCTAATTTTAATAAGTCATCGATATTTATTACGTTGCAACCAACTAGAGCAATGTTGAGTGCCTTAGGAAGTTTTCTGAGCCAAAAATTTTTGAGAAAATCAGAGTCAATATTTTTGCCAGCCAATTGTAAGAGATACCTATAAAATTCGGAAGGTTTTCGGTCTTCTATAACTGAATCAGAAAGAAGTTTATCTAGTTTTCTGTGTTCACTAAGAGAGTGACGTTCTAGAAGTTTATTTTTTAGGAGCGTATAGCGATTTTCTGTTGGTGGATTCTGTACAACATCAATAACTGACATTATAACTTCTTGCGGAAGTGATACAATTACATGTTCATACATTGTGTTATTGTTGTGAATACGTTTACTTTTAAACATTGTTTCTACATGAATAAACCATGCTTCTGGATATTCATTCCAGAAGGATGGTAATTTAACTGAAGTAGTGCAAATTTCTGGTTCTAAATTTTCTATTCCGACAGCGTTATCTGCACTAATAATATCGCTAGCATTGTTAGAGTTATTCTGCGTATGCGTGGGTGATCTTAACATGTTTAGTTTTTGAAGTGACGTTTACAATAATTTAATAAATTAATGATACAATTGAAAATTTGAATTAAAAAAAAAATAATAATAAATAAACTAAACTTATCTGAATGTTAATTAATTCTCCAATAACAAAATCCTTGAATTGACAACGTTTCCAGATAATTCGATGTAACGATCCTAAATTTTATTTGAATTTCTTCGCTTGATGCCTTTATTTGGATAATGTAAAGTTGATTTCAATTAGTGTTTTAAATCTCGTCTCGTCGTGAAAAGTATTTCAATATAGCCCTTCAATCAATGATGTAAAAATTATCCGTAACAACAATTAATTTTTGCGATGTTATATATTTAATAAGTTCAAATGTTGCAAAATTTTATTAAAATATTATTGAGGATGCAGTTTTTCATTTTTTTATTGTTTCTTCTTTGAAAAATGCAGCAAATTTGAAAATTGATTTAAATTTGATTTGGCAGGATCGCCAATGTAGCTTCTATATTTTCTTGTTTATTTTAAAACACAAAAATCAATGAAGTTTATTTTATAACAAATTTTATATAATAAAAAAGTTTTTAATAATACAGAAAAATGATTAAAATTATATGTTTACTTATTTATATTTTTTATTTAATAAAACAAGTGTTTAGCTAAAATACGTCACTACAATACCTGGAGCTTTCTTCGGGTTGAGTTCAGCAATTAGTTTCTGAACAACACGCGTCTTAAATTTTATGGGTCGAGGGGGTAGCGCAACTACACTTGGTAAATCAACAACACCAGTACATGTGTTTGGGGTAAATACGGATTTTAAATGCTCAACAAATATGTTACCTTTTCCAGTATCGCTTCTGGCCTAACCTCCGGTAGAAGTGCGCAGAGGTGGTCTATATTCAACGGGTGTTTCAAGCTTTCTAGCAGCTCGCCACAAGGAATAATTAGATGCAGGTGTGGCATCAAGATTTTCCAGATAATTTTTAAGACATACAGTTTTTTCATACGCCAGCAGCTCTTGGAGTCGTCTAGTGCACTCTTTAAATCTAATTTTATTTTGGGGTGATCTGTGCTGTTGCCATTCCCTTCTAGCTGTCCTTTTTTCACGTAAAAGACGTTCAATGTCTGTAGAATAAATTCTATTAAACCCAGTCTGCGGATGGGAAGTAGATGCATGTTCAGCAGCCTGTTTAATATTAATTAATTCCCTAGTGATATTTTTCATGACTCCAAAATCTATAACATCCGGAATTTTTTGTATGTTTTGCATTGTAGTCCCCACCTGCTACAAAACAAGGGCCAAGAGATTTGTAGAATTCCTCGAATTGATCCTCAGTAATTGCGAATCTGGGAGGGGAGTAAATTGATGATATCACGAAATTTGTAACAAAATTTTCGACACAAATATTTGTTGCTTGTAGATGTTCTTCACAAATGTTATCAAGGACATAGTGTTTGAGTCTTGACTTAATTAGAATTGCTGACCCACCGCATGCTCTCCCCCTCGGGTCCTTTGAATCATATATTTTAAATAAGCTCCTTGAAGTCAAATGAGTCTCAGAGACCAACATTATATCTATATTTTTTTCCATGAGGAAGTGCTCAAGTTCATTTTTATGCTGGCGAATGCCGTTTGCGTTCCAGAAACATATTTTTAACATGTCCATGGTTTGTTAACTAATGCTTGAAGCAGTGTATTCTGCATTCGCAGCATTTCTTTCATCATGCTAGTCATATTTGTTGTAAAGTTGTTTATAGTTAGCACCAGATTATCAATAGTAGCTTCAAGGCGACTTAAGTTAAAGCTTGAGTTTGCATTCGCTGAATTATTTTGCGGTGAAACATTTTGTGAGGGACTAGAACTACCCTTAGCAGCATCGGCATACGATACACGTGAAGTGACTGGTTGACTCACTTGAGCAAAAGAAGCGGAGTACGCGTTTAATGGTTGGGCTGGAGCTAACTTAGGTTTTTGACTCATAGTCTGTTTAACAAAAGAATATACAGGGCATCCTCTATAGTTAGCGGTGTGATTACCTCCACAATTACTAAATTTTTTTCTGCTTGTTCTTTTGGCTTAGTGCAGCTAGCAGTACCAGGCAATTCACCGCAGATAACACAAACTGTAGGTAAATTGCAGTAAGTTTTTGTATGGCCATATTCTTGGCAATTATGGCACTGTACAGGACCTGAACGCTTACGTGGCTCTTCAACTGTGATTTTTCGGTGTAACAGAAACTTTACGCTATAAATTGGATGGGTTTCATTTTTTTTCAATTGTATGTCATTCAGCTCCAGTTCAACGCGAAATAGGGCTTGGGCGACCTTTTCTCTGTTAATTATATTAGTAAAATTTTTTACCTTAAATCCTTGGTCTAGAAGTGCACATTTTACTTCTTCGGGCTGAACATATGAATCTATGCCCTTTAGTACTATCTGTAGGCCTTTAGCACTCTTAAGTTGGTATGTGTAAAAGTTTGTTTTATTTTTTTCAAAATCATTTACAATTTTTCGGAAATTGTTTTCATCGTATATTTGGATTTTAGTTTCATCAATATTACCTCATTTAATTGGAATTACGTGAAAAGTATTTTCACCAATGGTCGACAGTAGTTTTTTTAGAAGCGCGTTAGAATTTTTTTCCCTCACATATATATGTGGTGGCTTAAAAGACTTCTGAGATGATGAAACGGTCTTGTCGTTATCGTCTTGCAATAATGAAAAACGATTTTGGCGATTCGTGGATGATGCGCTGTTATCCCTAGACATATTTGGAACAGATGAAATTTTAGAAGAATTCGGGCTTCACCCACGCTTTACCACGGTTATATATCTGTCCATTCCGACTTGTACCTTTTGTTTTGAGCTACTGTTATCTGAAGTGATAACTTGGTTAGGTGATGAACAGCCCGAAGCGAATGATTTCAATGGCTTAACTGACGAAGTACTAGGCAACCGTAATGTTAAATAATTACTACTAGGCATTGGACAAAGCGACGTTGATCGCTGTCGAAAAAGTGGATTTGTTGTTAGAAAAAGTGTATTATCAGATTTTTTATTTTTATTAAAAGCTTCCGAACTCACAGTAAGTCTATCATCAGGTTTTTTATTTTTATTGTTATCATTATGAGCATCAGAATTCAGTGTAAAATAGGAATTTCTGCCGTTATAACTCACTTCACATTTATTTGTTTTTGAGGTACTCATGTAGAGTATTCCTCAAGGGCACTTTTGTTTGTTTGTTTGTTTTTTTATTACGGTTTTTTTTTGCTTTTGTTATTTATGACTATGCAAAAAAAATATTAACAAAGCAATTAAAGCTTATTTATCAAAGTTAATAATATGTATTACGAATATTTTCTTTTATATGATTTTTTTTGTTTAGCATGCATGTAAAAAAAACTCCGCTATGACGTTAGTTCACTATGAAGGTACAACGAGAACTCATTTACTGAGTAAATGTAAATTTTTACTGGAAAAATTTGTTGCCAGTAAAGTCCAGTAAAATGAAACCGTTGTACCTTCATAGTGAATAGTCGATTAGCGGAATTTTTCTTACATTCTCATTAAACAAACAAAAAATTATACAAAAAAATATTCGTAGTGCATATTATTCGTAATAGGTACATACTGACTTTAATAAATAAGCTTTATTGCTTTGATAATATTTTTACATAGTGGAAATAACAAAAACAAAAAAAACCGAAAACAAAAAAAAAACACAAACAGTGACATTGAGGAATACTCTATATACGAGTAACTCAAAAACAAATAAACAATCATAAATTACAAAAACAAAAAAAAACAGTAAGCAAAAAAAAAAACACAAAAAGTACCCTTGAGGAATACTCTATATGAGTACCTCAAAAACAAAAAATTATGAAGTGAGTTCTAACGGCAGAAATGCTTATTTTACTGTGAGTTCTGAAGCTCTCAATGAAAATAATACAAATAATAAATCTAATGAAAGTATTTTTTTAACGACAAATCCAATTTTTCGTCAGCGATCAACTTCGCTTTGTCCAATGCCAAATAGTGATTCATTAACATTACAGTTGCCTAGTACTTCTTCATATAAGTCAGTAATATCATCTCCTTCAGGCTCGTGTTCATCACTTAATAAAGTTATCACTACAGATAAAAGTAGCTCAAAACCCAAGGTACAAGTCGGAATGGACAGATACATAACAGTGGTAAAGCGTGGGCGAAGCCCAAATTCTTCAAAAATTTCATCTGCTGCAAAGATGTCTCGGGATAATAGCGCTTCATCTACCAATCGTCAAAATCGTTTTTCATTATTGCAAGTCACCGACGACAAGCCCGCTGCATCGTCGCAAAAGGCTTTTAAGCCACCACCTATATATTTGAGAGAGAAAAATTCTAACGCCCTAATTAAAAAATTAGTCTCGGCCATTGGTGAAAACGCATTTCATGTTATTCCAATAAAGCGTGGTAATATTGACGAAACTAAAATTCAAATATACGAAGAAAAAATTTCCGTAAAATAGTTATGTTACGTTAATGTTAATCCCGAAGAAGTAAAAGATGAACTCATGATACAAGGATTTAAGGTAAAAAATGTTACCAACATAATCAATAGGGAGAAGATCCCCCAGCCTCTATTTCGTGTTGAATTGGAGCCGAATGATATACAGCTGAAAAAAAAAACGAGACACACCCAATTTATAGCCTAAAATACCTCTTATACCGAAAAATCACAGTTGAAGAGCCACATAAGCGATCAGGTCCCGTACAGTGCCATAACTGCCAGGAATATGGCCATACAAAAACATACTGTAAATTACCCACTGTTTGTGTTGTGTGCGGCGAATTACACGGCACTGCTAGTTGCAATAAGCCAAAAGATCAAATTGATAAAAAATGCAGTAATTGTGGAGGTAATGTGTGATTACCTCCACAATTGATTGCTAACTACAGAGGTTGTCCTGTGTACTCTTTTGTCAAACAGACTATGGTGCAAAAACCCAAATCAGCCCAAATCCGCCACTTTTGTGCAAATGAGCCAACCAGTTACTTCCCGTGTATCGTATGCCGATGCTGCTAAAACAAATTCTATTCCCCCACAAACTGTTCCACCTGCAAATAATTCAACGAATGCAAACTCAAGCTATAACTTTAGTCGCCTTGAAGCTACTATTGACAATTTGGTGCAAACTATAAACAATTTTACAACAAATATGGCTAACATGATGCAAGAAATGCTGACAATGCAGAATACTCTGCTTCAAGCATTAATTAACAAGCCATGAACACGTTAAAAATATGTTTCTGAAACGCAAACGGCATTCGCCAACATAACAATGAACTTGAGCACTTCCTTACGGAAAAAATATCTATATAATGTTGGTCTCTGATACACATTTGACTTCGAGAAGCTTTTTCAAAATAAATGGCTACACTATGTATGATACAAAGGACCCTAGAGGGAGAGCATGCGGTGGATGTGCAATTCTAATTAAGTCAAGACTCAAGCACTATATTCTTGACAATGCTAGTGAAGAATATATGCAAGCTACGAATATTTTTGTAGAAAATTTTTGTTCTAATTTCGTAATATCATCAATTTACTCACCTCCCAGATTTTCAGTTACCGAAGATCAGTATGAGAAGTTCTACAAATCGCTTGGATCTTGTTTCGTGGCAGCTGGAGACTACAATGCAAAGCATACGTACTGGGGGTCGCGCCGTGTAACACCTAGAGGTCGAGCTTTGTTTAATACAATTTCAAAAATGGGCTTAGATGTTATTTCGAGTGGGGAGCCCACTTATTGGCGTACTGACGTACGAAAAATTCCAGATGTTATTGATCTTGGCGTAATGAAAAATATTTCTAGGGATTTAATTAGTGTTGAAACTTCTCTAGATCTCTCCTCCGATCACTCCCCCACTATCGTTACAATTTGTAACCCACTAAGAAGTGACTTACCTCACCCATATATGAAGATGACCAATCGTGTTAATTGGCTGGGATTCAAAAAATATCTTAGTAGTCATTGCACGGAAAATATTGCGTTAAGAACACCCAATGACATTGAAACTAACATTGCCAATCTTAACGAAATTATTAAACAGGCTGCTGAACATGCCACTACCTCCCATCCGCAGTCTGGGTTTAATAAAATTTATTCCCGGGATATTGAACATCTCGTATGTGAAAAAAGAAGAGCTATAAGGAAATGGCAACAGCACAGATCACCCCAACATAAACTCAGACTTAAAGAATGTTCTAAACGACTTCAAGAGTTGCTTGCATCTGAAAAAACTGCATCTCTTAAAAATTATTTGGAAGGTCTTGATGTCACACCGACATCTAATTACTCTTTGTGGCACGCTGCTAGAAAGCTTAAAACACCCGTTGAGTTTAAGCCACCTCTGCGCACATTATAAAATCCGTATTTACCCCAAATACATGCACTGGTGTTGCTGATTTGGCGAGTGTAGTTGCTCTACCCCCTCGAGCCTTAAAGTTTAAGATGCGTGATGTACATAAAGTAATTGCTGAACTCAAGCCAAAGAAAGCTCCAGGTATTGATGGAATTAGTAACAAGATGCTGATGAACTTGCGGCATATTGCAATAAGAATCTTGCTGTTTATTTCTAATGCTATATTACGTCTGGAGTATTATCCACAACTCTGGAAGCTTGCAAAAATCAAAATGATTCCAAAGCCGGGCAAAGATCTTACTAAAGCTGAGTCATATAGGCCAATAAGTTTGCTGTCAACTATGTCAAAACTCTTCGAAAAGCTGCTCATGACAAAATTGTCCCCAACTTTAACTGATAGTGGGTGCATCCCAGACCATCAATTTGGTTTTAGAAGTCAGCATAGCACCATTGAACAAACTCATAGATTGGTTCAATTTATAAGAAAAACATTTGAGGAAAATAAGTATTGTTCTGCCTTGTTTATTTGATAAAGTGATAAAGTGTGGCATGATGGTCTAATTCTAAAATTAAAATCATATCTACCAATAAATTTAGTGAATTTTTTAGAAAGTTACATTACTACCCGGAAGTTCACGGTTGTGGAAAGAGAACTCATGAGTGTGCCCGAATCTATATCATCCGGTGTGCCACAGGGGAGCATACTGGGGCCAGTTTTGTATTTGATCTATACTTGTGATATGCCTTTGAGCAGCAATATCCATACATCTACGTTTGCCGATGATACAGCCTGCCTTAGTATGCATGAAAACCCTCACGAGGCTTCCCGATATTTACAAGAACATATTACACAATTGGAAATGTGGTTGAACTTATGGAGAATTAAGGTAAATGAACAAAAGTGTGTCCATATAACGTTTACCCTAAGAAGAGATACTTGTTCCCCAATTCGAATCAATAATCAAAATATTCCTCAACATTCCCAAGTGAAATACCTTGGTATACACCTTGATCGAATGCTAACATGGAAACATCATTATTGACTTTAAGCTAACACAGATGAAACTTAAGTTATCTCAAATACACTGGTTGATTGGCAGAAATTTAACACTTAGCCTGGACTGTAAACTCCAAGTCGCTTTTGAAGCCAATATGGTGTTACGGTATCCAGTTATGGGGCACTGCTTCAGCTTCCAATGTAGAGAGAATCCAACGAAGGCAAAACAAAATTTTACGGTTAATAACATCGGCACCATGGTACATCAAAAATTCTAATATACATCGCGATTTAAATATGCCACTAGTGATTGAAGAAATTGCAAAATACGCAGACAAATATTTAACAAAACTCGAGTCACATCCTAATCCACTTGCTCGTAATATTTTGAACTTTACTGGACACATCCGCTTAAAAAAGAGGGACACAAGGGCTCTATTACTCAACACGCCAGATGGGATTTCTTGAAAATACTTTTTTTTTATACTTTTTTATAAATTTTTTTCTTTTTTGATTATCACTACTTATGTATTATTTATAACTATTAACAAGTTTATGTCCGACAGTGGTCGGTCCTAATAATTATATTTTTAGATTTAAGATTTGAATACTTATTGTTAGTTCATATTTGAAGATACAATAAATAAATACATGTATTAAAAAAAAAACAAAATCAAAGGGAAACAATTTCTTTTGGTTTTTGATGAAATTTTCAAAATAACAAAAAATAAGTTGTAAACAATATTAGATTTATTTGAGTTCGATGCCAAAAAAATATTAAGACGTGTTATGTATTCCACGGGAAATTAAAACATGTGGAATTTTTTATAGAATTGTTGGAAATATTTATTTATTTCCAAACTATGTAATTTCACGGGGAATGCAGAACATATCAGATTGTTAATATATTATAAGTAGACTTCAATCACAAATACATATATGGACATGCTAAACCACCAGCAAATAAATTTCAATTATTTGAGTATTTACACTTCTGACAATATGTCAAATTAATTAATTAATGTTTTATTTTTCATTTAGCCTTGCAAATACTTTTAATGTTATCCGATGGATTTCTAATTGTATAAGGATGTAGAAAAATGTCTGTAGAAAGTCTGTGCATAAAGTAGGAGGTTTGTGACTATTCAAAATTTGTGGTTGAAGTCTACTGATAATTTGGTTCAAGCGCCAATGAAATACGTATATAGACATGCTAAACCACCACCAAATAAATTTAAATTATAGTAGTATTTACACTTCTGACAATATGTCAAATATATAAATTTCGTTAATATCTTATTATAGTTCAATTTTTGTTAGTTATTGATCGATTATATATGATTAATGCTTACTTTTCTTAAATTTGTTTCCAATTTTTCGATTATCTCTTTGAATATCTTTCTCCTTTTACATATAAATGCACTCATTTGACTTACTTGAAATGAAGTGAACAATATTGTTGTCATGATTGGCATATGCGACAACACTGCTTTTTGTCTTATTCTGTAAATCCTAATAACTCTTCACGTCGAGGGTGAAAAGCTTAAAAACTTTAGCGGCCTGACCCGCGATGTTGACAAGAAAGTTTCTATCGTTTACATATATTGAAAATAAAATAAGAAAGTTTTTTTGTTTTCAATAAAAGTAAGGTATATAAAATTTTTTGTGTGTATTACAAGTGCAAAAAAATCTTCATCGATTTTCTTGAAAACACATATTTGTTCCATACGGCTGGCCGTACCCAGCAAAAATTACTGCTTTCCAGAAGCGTTTTTGTGAGGAGACAATGTTACAGAATTACATGCTGTTGCGCATGAATAAGGAATTATTTTTTTTGTTTGCCAGCTTCCAAAAATCCATGCATTTTTTGCCTTCCTAAAGTAAAAATATATTTATACATATCGTCACTAAACGCAAACGGACGTAATAATTTTACATTTTTTACAGGAGAAACAAAAAATTTTTCTAAATCAATAATAATAAAATGTTCTTGAACATTTTCTTAGAAATTTTCTTTTAGTATGGATACTTATATGTTTTCAAATATTTATTTCCTTTTTATATATATTTAGGATCCTATGTTAGTTAAGTTCCGTGCAATAATAGAATAGATGCATTCGTGATTACGTCTGTTTGAATTTCTTTAATAAAGTCTTCATTTTTGATCGCAGCGGTCTAGGTAATTGCGTGAACATGAAGTTTGATAAAATGAACCACAAACAATCAAAAACTTGATTTTGAATTTTTGTGTAGTTATGTCCGTTTGTATTTAAGGTGACGATATGGTTAAATTTTGTTTTAATACATGTATTTATTTACTGTATCTTAACAATAAGTATTCAAATCTTAAAGCTAAAACATAATTATTACGCCCGACCACTGTCGGACATAAACTTAGTGAAAGTTATAAGTACATAGTATAAGTATACATAAGTAGTGATAATCAAAAAGGAAAAATAAATGTATTTTTAAGCAGTCCCATCTGGAGTGTTGCGTAAAAGAGCCCTTGTGTCCTTCTTTTTTAGGCGGATGTTACCAGTAAAATTCAAGATGTTACGAGCAAGCGGATTAGGATGTGACTCTAGTTTTGTTAAATATTTGCCTGCGTATTTTGCAATTTCTTCAATCACTAGTGGCATATGCAAATCATGATGTATATTTGAGTTTTTGATGTACCATGGAGCCGATGTTATTAACCTTAAAATATTGTTTTGTCTTCGTTAAATTCTCTCTACATTGGAAGCTGAAGCAGTGCCCCATAGCTGAATTCCCTAGCACCATATTGGCTTTAAAAGCGACTTGTATATTAAAAGTTTGCAGTCTAGGCTGAGCTATTATTTCCAATCAGCAAATATAGCTGAGGTAATTTTAGTTTCATTTGAGTTAACTTAGAGTCAATGTGATGTTTCCATATAAGCCGTCGATCAAGGTGTATACCACGATATTTCACATGTGAATGTTGAGGGCAACTTGATTATTAATCCGAATGGGGGAACAAGTATCTCTTCGTAAGGTAAATGTTACTTAAACACACTTTTGTTCATTTACCTTAATTCTCCATAAGTTTAACCATAACACCATATTGGTTCAAAAGCGACGTGTATATTAAAAGTTTGCAGTCCAAGCTGTATTGAATTTCTACCAATCAACCAATGTATTTGGGATAACTTAAGTTTTATCTGAGTTAGCTTAGAGTCAATATGGTGTTTCCATGTAAGCCGACGATTAAGGTGTATTCCCCGATATTTCACATATTAATGTTGTGGAACAATGTGACTACTGATTCTAATGGGGGGACAAATATCTTTTCGTAACGTAAATGTTATCTGTACACACTTATGTTCGTTTACTTTTATTCTCCATAAGTTTAACCATAGCTCAAGATAATATCTTGATACCTCATGAGGGTTTTCATGCATACTAAGTCAGGCTGTATCATCGGGAAATGTAGAAGAGTGTATATTACTGCTCACAGGCATATCACAAGTATAAATCAAATATAAAACTGGCACCAGTATACGCCCTTGTGGTACACCGGATAAGATAGTTTCGGGCGTATTTATAAACTCTCCTTCCATAAGAGAGAACTTCTGGCCTAAAATATAAACTTTGTGATAGTTATAAATAATACATAAGTAGTGACTCTAGTTTTGTTAAATATTTGCCTGCGTATTTTGCAATTTCTTCAATCACTAGTGGCATATGCAAATCATGATGTATATTTGAGTTTTTGTTGTACTATGGAGCCGATGTTATCAAACGTAAAATTTTGTTTTGCCTTGAACAACTTGATTGTTGATTCGAATTGGGTAACAAGTATATCTTCGCAGGGTAGATGTTACCTGAACACACTTTTGCTCGTTTACCTTAATTCTCCATAATTTTACCATAGGTCCAATTGTATAGTATGTTCGTATAAATATCGGGAAGCCTCGTGAGAGTTTTCGTGAATAATTGGGCAGGCTGTATCATCGGCAAATGTAGATGTATGGATATTACTGTTCAAAGGCAAATCACAAGTATAAATCAAATTCAAAACTGGCCCCAGTATGCTCCCCTGTTGCACACCGGATGATATAGATTCGGGCTCACTCATGAATTCTCCTTTCACAACCGTGAACTTCCGGGTAGTAATGTAACTTTCTAGTAAAATAAGAAAATTTATTGGTAGGTATGATTTCAGTTTTAAAATTAGGCAAAGTGTGGCATCTTTATCAAAAACCTGCGAAACGTTAATAAACAGTGCAGAACAGTACTTCTTTTCTTCAAATGTTTTTCTTATTCTTACCCTCTTTAATTCAGTCGTCGATGAGACAGCGACGAATGCACATTAGGCGGATGCTTACATATTTTTTTATATTTTTTCAAAGAATAGTTATCCAGCAAACATACGTGTATCATATAAAATTGATAATATGGGAAAAATATTTTATTATAAATAACGCATTTGGTAACATACAATGCCTTTATGTTATCAAGATTTAAGAAAAAAAAGGGAATGTGTCATTAAAAGACAATGTGATGCGTTTCATAGCGATATTCCTAAGTTAAATGGCAAGAGACAAATTTTAAATAAAAATAAAAACACATATTTGGGAATAATAAGAAATTGTTTTTTACAATTGACTGTTTGCTGATAAAATCTTTTATTTTCAATTAATATTTTAACTGTGTGCTTTTTGTTTGGTGGGTAGTTCTCAACCTCACCCCATTGACAGTTAACGAATACATTCACAGCGCCCACCAGTGTTGTAAATGCTCTTTAAAGAGTAATTACTTTAGGCTGTGTGTTTCAATAGTCAGCATCCCAGCTAGCATTTGGCTGATAATTTTTGCAAAAATCTCTTATATGATTCTCCTCAGATCACTTTTGGTGATTAAAAACTGATTTATCACTTGGGTGATTGAAAAAAGATTCACTTGTGCATCTGTATGATAAAATAATGATTTCTTGAAAATAGAGGAACAAAATGGAAGCCGTAAAAATCGTATCATAAATGATTCTCTGGAGTGATTTATTTGTAGAGTACAATATTTTCACAACAGGAGTATCATTTATGATCGCAAAATTAGCTCTCATATGCGGTTATTTTTCCCGTCAAGCTGATTCAGAAAATATTCCATTAAGATACAAAATGCTAGCTGGGATATACTCAGTACTAGCAATACGAAATATTCATACACACATACAGCACTCAGCAGTATGCTTTGCTGATAAACATTGACGACAGTGCACATCATTGTAGATTTTGTTTTTGTTTAACGTTTGTAGGGTTCCGTACACCAAAGGTGAAAAAAGGAACCCCTATTGTTTTCGCTACGCTGTGCGTCTGTCCGTCACACGCTCTTTCCTCAGGAACCGTAAAATCTACGAACCTGAAATTTGGACAGAGTATGTAGAAACTTGGCCGCTACAACAACAAATACAGAAAATTTAAAATGAAAGGGTGTTCCAAAACAAGCAACGAAAAATGCTAAAAACCCATGTAATATACATACAATTGTATGTACATATGTATATTGACACTTGAAATTTTTAAAATTAGTGTATTTTTATATAGGCTACAAGAATTAACGCAAAAATTTTAAAAAATTTAAATTAAAGGGTGGTACATCATTCAATGCAATTTTGACTATGTAATTTTGACAACTTGCTATTTTTTGAAAACCGTAAGAGGTAAACTCTTGAAATTTTCAAAAACGGTAAAACTAAAATATCTGAAAATTATAAAATCGCCAAACCAAAAAAAATCGCCATAAATTAAAAAAAAACACTAAAATAAGTCGCAAAATTCGAAAAAATCGTCCAAATAAAAAAATCGCTTAAATGAAAAAAAGCGCCAAAAACCGAAAAAAATCGCCAAAAACCGAAAAAAATCGCCAAACGCGAAAAAGGCTCCAGTAACAAAAAAATTGTTAACAAAAAAAGCGCCAAAACGAAAAATTGCCAAAACGAGAAAAAAATGTCATAACTAAAAAATTGCTGAAATGGAAATAAAATCCAAAAACCGAAAAAATAGCCAAAACCAAAAAAAAAATCGCCAAAAATTAAAAAAAATCGCAAGAATAAAAAATATCGCCAAAATTAAAAAAATACGTCAAAAACGAAAAAAAATGCCAAACTATATTTTATATAGACTAAAGTTCTTATTGAATTTCATATAATCAATAAACAGTGTAGAACAGTACTTCTTTTCTTCAAATGATTTTCTTATAAATTAAACCAATCTTTGCGTTTGTTCACTTCTAAAACCAAATTGATAGTCTGGGGTGCACCCACTGCCAATTATAATTCGGAACAATTTTGACATGAGTTTTTCGAAAAGTTTTGACATTGCTGATAGCAGACTTGTTGGCCTGTATGATTCTGCCTTGATAAAATCTTTGCCCGGCTTTGGAATCATTTTAACTTTGGCAAGCTTCCAGTTGTGGAGATAATACTCTAGTCGTAATAGCATTCAAAATGAATAAGATGATTTTAATTCCAATACGAGGCAATTTTATTAGCATCTGGTTAGTAATTACATCATAAACCCGGTGCTTTCTTCGGGTTGAGTTCAGCAATTAGGTTTTGAACATCACACATCATAACTTTTTAGGTCGAGGCAGTAGCGAAACTACAATCGGAAAATCAACAACACCAGCACATGAGTTTGGGTTAAGTACGGATTTAAATGCTTTACAAGCAATTTACCTATTTTCAGTATCAATCCTGGCCCAAACTCCGGTAGTAGTGCGCAGAGATGGTTTAAACTAAACAGGTGTTTTAATTCTTTTCATAAAGCGCCACGAAGAGTATTTAGATGCTGGTGTCACATCAAGATTTTCCAGATAGTTTTTAAGAGATGCAGTTGCAAGCAGCTCTTAGAGTCTTTTAGTGCACTCTTTAAATGTAATTTTATTTTGGGGTGATCTGTGCTGTTGTCATTCTCTTCTACCTATTCTTTTTCACATACGCGATGTTCAATATCTGTAGAATATATTCTATTAAACACAGTCTGCGGATGGGAGGAAGGATTACTAAGATATTTTTTGAATCGCAGCCAATTAACACGCCTGGCCATTTTCACATATGTGTGATTTAGAGCACTTCTCAGTGGGCTACAGTATGTAACGATTGTGGGAGAGTGATAAGACGATAGATCTAGGGAAGCTTCAACGTGAATTAATTCCCTAGAAAAATATTTTATGACGCCAAAATCTATAACATCCGGAGTTTTATGTGTGTCCGTAGACCATTAAGTGGGCTCCCCAATCGAAATGACGTCCAAGCCCATTTTTGAAATTGTGTTGAACAACGCTCGGCCTCTAGGTGTGATAAGACGCGAACCCCAGAAAGTATGTTTTGCATTATAGTCGCCAGCTGCTACGAAACAAGGGCCAAGAGGTTTGTAGAAATCCTCGTACTGATCCTCAGTAATTACGAATCCAAGAAGGGAGTAAATTGATGATATGACAAAATTTGAGCAAACATTTTAGACTTGTAGATTCTTCACAAATGTGGTCAATAATATAATAATATGTAATGCTTGAGTCTTGACTTTATTAAAATTGCTCATCCCCCGCAAGCTCTTCCGCTTGGGTTCTTTGAAGCATATAAAATGTAACCATTAATTTTGAATAGACTTCTTAAAGTCAAATGAGTCTAGGAAACCAACATTATATCAATATTTTTTTCCGTGAGTAAGTACTCAAGTTCGTTTTTATGTTGGCGAATGCCGTTTGCGTTCCAGAAACATATTTTTAACGTGTGCACCATGGTAGTCATATTTGATGTAAAATTATTTGTAGTCAGCAAAGATTCTCAATAGTAGCTTCAAGGCGACTAAAGTTAAAGCTTGAGTTTGCATTCGTTGAATTATTGTGAGGCGGAATATTTTGTGTATTAGCAACGCAAATATAATAACAATCAATAACAATATGTATACCGAATATTTTTTCGTATGATTTTTTTTGTTTAGTATGCAATAAAAAACCCTGCTAAATCGACTGTTCACTATGAATGTACAACGAGAACTTGAAAATATATGTATGTATTTACATACATGTGTACATACATATGTAAGTATGCAAGTTTGTGGGTGTTGTTACATTTATATGTGCCTAAAAAAATAGGTAAAACAGCTTGATTGTCCTATTTTTGAAATCCTCGTTCATGCTGATATTTCACACTTTTATCCACCTGCCTGCATACACACTAGGATCATAAATAGAACCACTTGATTGAACAAAAACATTTTAAATTAAAAACTCATGAATTGTCCTTCCATAACCGTGAACTTCCGGGTAGTAATGTAACTTTCTAATAAATTTACTAAATTTATTGGTAGATATAATTTTAATGCTAAAATATGGCATTCATGCCACACTTTATCAAGTGCCGGAGAAATTTCAACAGCAGAACAATACTTCCTTTCCTCAAATGTTTTTCTGACAGCAAACTTATTGGCCTATATGACTAAGCTTTAGTAAGATCCAGGCAAAGATTTGGAATTATTTTGACTTTTGCAAGCTTCCAGTGTTGTGGATAAAACTTCATTCGTAATATGGCATTAAAAATAAACAGCAGGATTCTTATTGCAATTCCATTAATACCTGAAGCTTTTTTTGGCTTGAGTTCAGCAATTACTTCACGCGTCGCAAACGTTAAGGCTCGAGGGGGTAGGGCAACTACACTTGGCAAATCAGCAACACCGGTACATGTATTCGGGGTAAATACGGATTTTAAATGCTCAGCAAATATTTTACATTTTGCCGTAGCACTTCTTGCCTAACCTCCGGTAGATGTGCGCAGAGGTGGCTTAAACTCAACGGGTGTTTTAAGCTTTCTAGCAACGCGCCAGAAATAGTAATTAGATGTTGGTGTGACATCAAGACCTTCCAAATAATTTTTAAGAGATAAATTTTTTCAGATGCAAGCAACTCTTGGAGTCGTTTAGTACATTCCTTAAGTCTAAGTTTATGCTGCGGTGATCTGTGCTGTTGCCATTCCTTTCTAGCTCTTCTTTTTTCACAAACGAGATGTTCAATATCCCTGGAATAAATTTTATTAAACCCAGACTGCGGATGGGAGGTAATGGCATGTTCAGCAGCCTGTTTAATATTTTCGTTAAGATTGGCAATGATAGTTTCAATATCATTGGGTGTTCTTAGCGTAGTATTTTCCGTGCAATGACTACTAATATATTTTTTGAATCCCAGCCAATTAACACGATTGATCATCTTCATATGTGGGTGAGGTAAGTCACTTCTTAGTGGGTTACAGATTGTAACGCTAGTGGGGGAGTGATCGGAGGAGAGATCTAGAGAAGTTTCAACACTAATTAAATCCCTAGAGATATTTTTCATGACGACAAAATCAATAACATCCGTAATTATTCGTACGTCAGTTATCCAGTAAGTGGGCTCCCCACTCGAAATAACATCTAAGCCTATTTTTAAAATTGTATTAAACAAAGCTCGACCTCTACGTGTTACACGGCGCGACCCCCAGTACGTATGCTTTGCATTGTAGTCTCCAGCTGCCACGAAACAAGATCCAAGCGATTTGTAGAACTTCTCATACTGATCTTCGTTAACTGAAAATCTGGGAGGTGAGTAAATTGATGATATCACGAAATGAGAACAAAAATTTTATACAAAAATATTCGTAGCTTGCATATATTCTTCAATAACGTTGTCAAGGATATAGTGCTTGAGCCTTGACTTAATTAGAATTGCAGATCCACCGCATGCTCTTCTTCTAGGCTCCTTTGTATCATACATAGTGTAGCCATTTATTTTAAAAAAAGCTTCTCGAAGTCAAATGTGTCTCAGAGACGAACATTATATCAATATTTTTTTTCCATGAGGAAGTGCTCAAGTTCATTTTTATGTTGGCGAATGCCGTTTGCGTTCCAGAAACATATTTTTAACGTGTTCGTGGCTTGTGCTTGAAGCAGTGTGTTCTGCATTCATATTTGTCATATTTGTTTTAAAATTATTTATAGGTTGCGCTAAATTATCAATGGTAGCTAAAGTTTGATTTTGTATTTGTAGAAATGTTTAAGCAGCATCGGCGTACGATACACGGGAAGTAACTGGTTGGTTAATTTTCGCAAAAGTGGCGGAGTAAGCGTTTGCTGATTGAGATGGAGCTAATTTAGGTTTTTGCACCATAGTCTGTTTGGCAAAAGAGTACTCAGGACAACCTTTGTAGTTAGCGGTATGATTACCTCCACAATTCATGCATTTTTTATCACTTTGATCTTTTGGCTTATTGCAACTAGCAGTGCCGTGTAATTCGCCGCACACAACACAAACAGTGGGTAATTTACAGTATGTTTTTGTGTGGCCATATTCTTGGCAATTATGGCACTGTACGGGACCTGATAGCTTATGTGGCTCTTCACCTGTGATTTTTCGGTATAAGAGGTATTTTAGGCTATAAATTGGGTGTGCGAGACTAATTTTTTAATAAGGGCGTTAGAATTTGTATCTCTCAAATATATAGGTGGTGGCTTAAAAAACTTTTGCGATGATGCAGCGGGCTAGTCGTCGGTGATTTGCAATAATGAAAAACGATTGACGATTGGTTGATGATGCGCTATTATCCCTAGACATCTTTGGAGCAGATGAAATTTTTGAAAAATTTGGGCTTTGCCCACGCTTTACCACTGTTATGTATCTGTCCATTCCGACTTGTACCTTGGGTTTTGAGCTACTTTTATCTGTAGTGATAACTTTATTAAGTGATGAACACGAGCCTGAAGGAGATGATATTACTGACTTATATGAAGAAGTACTAGGCAACTGTAATGTTAATGAATCACTATTTGGCATTGGACAAAGCGAAGTTGATCGCTGACGAAAAATTGGATTTGTCGTTAAAAAAATACTTTCATTAGATTTATTATTTGTATTATTTTCATTGAGAGCTTCAGAACTCACAGTAAAATAAGCATTTCTGCCGTTAGAACTCACTTCATAATTTTTTGTTTTTGAGGTACTCATATAGAGTATTCCTCAAGGGTACTTTTTGTGTTTTTTTTTGCTTACTGTTTTTTTTTTTGTGTTTGTAATTTATGATTGATTATTTGTTTTTGAGGTACTCGTATAGAGTATTCCTCAATGTCACTGTTTATATTTTTTTGTTTGCGGTTTTTTTTGTTTTTGTTATTTCCACTATGTAAAAATATTAGGAGAGCACATAAAGCTTATTTATTAAAGTCAGTATGTACCTATTACGAATAATATGCACGACGAATTTTTTTATATAATTTTTGTTTGTTTAATAAGAATGTAAGAAAAATTCCGCTAATCGCCTATTCACTATGAAGGTACAACCATTGTACATCGCACACAATTTTAGATTATATTTCTTGCCATTGATTTACCCTTGATGATCCAGTATTGGTGTCTGGACATACCCAATAATGATTGTGGTCCATAGTGATAGTTTTTTTCATGAAAGATTGTGAGTACAAGTTTTGAAATCAAGTCGTTATAGGATAAAAGTATCGGATGTTTTGCGAATCATTCAGTTCTTTAGGACTCAGCGAAATGTGTTTTGGTCGAAATTAATTTTGCGTTTTTGTATTATTTATGAATCTAAGTACGTCACCCAAAACCTTCTGTAATGTTTGTAGAAGTGAGTATAGTATGTGTGTGTGTTTGTTGAAGTGCGTATAGTACTGCTCACAGGCATGTCACAAGTATATATCACATACAAAACTGGTCCCGGTGTTCTCCCCTGTGGCACGCAGGATGAGATAGTTACAGGCATACTCATAAAGTCTTCTTCCACAACAGTTAACTTCCGGGCAATAATGTAACTTTTCAAAAGATTTAAAATGTTTATTAAGTCTGCAATTTTAAAATTAGACCTTCATGCCACACTTTATCAAATGCCTGAGAAACGTTAATAAACAGTGCAGAGTAATACTTCTTTTCTTCAAAAGTTCTTCTTATAAATTGAACCAATCTATGAGTTTGTTCAATGGTGCTATGATGACTTCTAAAACTAAATTGATATTCCGGGATGCACCCATTACTACCACCCAACAATTTTATCATGAGTTATTTTTCAAAGAGCTTTGACATTTTTGACAGTAAACTTATTGGCCTTTATGACGCAGACTTGGTAAGGTCCTTGCCAAATTTCCAGCTATGTGGATAATACTCCAGTCGTAAAATAGCATTAAAAATTAATAACAGGATTCTTATTATATGAGGCAAGTTCATCAGCATTTTGTTAATAATGCCATCAATACCTGGTGCTTTCCTTGGGTCGAGTTCAGCAATTATTTTTTGTACTTCACGCATCTTAAACATCAGGGGTTAGAGAAACTACATTCGGTAAATCAGCAGCACCCGTACATGATTTGGGATAGAATACAGATTTTAAATGCCCAGCAAATAATTTACCTTTCTCACTTTTGCTTCTTGCCCAGCCGGTCAAAGTGCGTAGCGGTGATTTATGATCAACTGTTCTTTTAAAATGTCTATTAGCGCGCCATAAAGGGTAATTAGATGCTGACGTGACATCGTGACTTTCTAAATATTTTTCCAGTAATGCAGTTTTTTCCGGTAGCAGCTATTTGAATCGTTTAGTACATTCTTTAAGTCTGATTTTATTTAGCAGTGACCTGTGGTGTTTCCATTCACTTCTGGCTCTTCTTTTTTCACAAACGAGACATGCAATATCACTTGAATAAGTTCTATTAAACCCTATCTGCGAATGGGAGGTGGAAGCATGTTTAGCAGCCTGTTTAATATATTCATTAAGGTTGGCAATGTTAGATTCAGTATCATTGGGTGTTCTTAGGGTAATATTTTCCGTGCAATGACTACTCAGATATTTTTTGAATCCCAGCCAATTAGCACAATTTATCATCTTCACACATGGGGAAAGTAAAACGCTTCTAACTGGGCTACAAATTGTAACGATCGTGGCAGAGTGATCGGACCAGCGATCTAGAGAAGCTTCAACTTGAACTAAATCCTTAGAGATATTTTTAATTTTTTGTATGTCAGTAGGCCAATAAGTGGGTTCCCCACCCGAAATGACGTCCAGGTCCATTTTTGCAATTGTGCGAACCCCAGAACATATGTTCTGCATTGTAGTCGCCAGGTACCACAAATCAAGGTCCAAGGGATTTTTAGAATTTCTGGTATTGATCCTCAGTGATTAAAAATCTGAAAGGGGAGTAAATTGATGGTATAACGAAACTTTTACAAAAATTTTCAATGCCAATATTTGTTGCTTGTGGATATTCTTCGCATATGTTGTCAAGAATATAGTGCTTGAGTCTTGACCGCAAGCTCTTCCCCTAGGGTCCTTTGTATAATTTATAGTGTAGCCATACATTTTAATGAATTCAGTAAAGTGCGATTTGACCCGCGCACGAAGGGTTCCGTACGGACACGAAATATGTAATTCAATACGATCTTTAGTCTATATAAAATATAGTTTTGGCATTTTTTTCGTTTTTGACGTTTTTTTAATATTGGCGATTTTTATAATTTTGGCGATTTTTTTTTGGTTTTTTGCGATTTTTTTGGTCTTTGGAGTTTTTTTTCCATTTTAGCAATTTATTGAGTTTTGACATTCTTTTCTCGTTTTGCGTTTTGGCGATTTTTCCGTTTTTTGGCGTTTTTTTATTTTTTTGGCGATTTTTTCGTTTTGGCGATTTTTTTCGGTTTTTGGCGTTTCTTCATTTTGGCGACTTTTTTCATTTACGGTAAAACTTAAAAATCCTAAAATTATAAAATCGCCAAGATTAAAAAAAATCGCCAAAATGAAAACAATCGTTAAAATTAAAACAAAAACCGAAAAAAATCGCCAAAACGAGAAAAACGTGTCAAAACTAAAAAAAAATCCCACAGTGAAAAACAACGCCAAAAATCTCCAACACAAAAAATTGCTTATATGAACAAAAATCGCCAAAAATTAAAAAAAATCGCCAAAATCAAAAAAAAAATCGCCAAAACGAAAATAAATCGCCAAAATTAAAAAAACGCCCAAAACCGACAAAATCGCAAAAAACACAATTGCCTATATGAAAAAAATCGCCAAAAATTAAAAAAAATTGCTAAAACAAAAAAATCGCCCAAATTACAGAAAGCCAAAAACCGAAAAAATCGCCAAAAACAAAAAAAAATTGCCCATATGAAAAAAAACCAAGAAATAAAAAAATTGCGGAAATGAAAAAAAAATCGTAAAAATCAAACAAATCGCCAGAACGAAAACAAATCTTCAAAATTAAAAAAACGCCAAGAACCGAAAAAAATCTCCAACACGAAAAAAAGTGTCAAAACTAAAAAGATTGCCACAAAGACATAAAAACGCCAAAAACCGAAAAAAATCGCCAAACCAAAATATATGAAATAAATCGCCAAAATTAAAAAAAATCACCAAATTAAAAATAATGCCAAAAACCTAAAAACGAGAAAACAAAAGCATCAAAACTAAAACAAGCACCAAATTAAAAATGATGCCAAAATCCTAAGAACAGAAAACAAAAGCATCAAAACTAAAACAAGCACCAAATTAAAAAAATGCCAAAAAATCACAAAAACGAAAAAAAGCACTAAATTGAAAAAAAAATCTAGCACTTAAATAAATCACTAAAATGAAAAAGCCAAAGTGTCAAAAAACCGTCAAAATAAAAAAAAACACCTAAAACTTAAAAATAATCGCTAAAACGAGAAAAAAGCACCAAAACTAAAAAAAATTGCGTAATTAACAAAAAAAAGGCAAAAACCAAAAAAAATTTATAAAACGAAAAAAAAGCACCAAAACTAAGAAAAGCACCAAATTAAAAAAACGTCAAAAACGGCAAAACTAAAGAAAACCCTATTGAAAAACGCTTAAAACCGAAAAAAAACCCAAAAACGAAAGAAATGCCAAAATTATATTTTATATAGGCTAAAATTCATATAGTATTACTACGGCACCCTTCGTGCGCAAGTCAGAGTCGCACTATACTGAATTTATTTTTAGTAAATGGAGATGGAAATAAAATGTATCGCTAAATTACAGTCCTAACTATAAAGTTAAATAAAGAACATTTTCTGTTTCATTTCCCTGACACCGTTCCTTTGAGCTTAAGAAATTCAAAAAAAATGTTTATGAATAAACGATTACATAATACCACTATATATACCCTTTTCCAATTGGATGCTTAAATTGAGGAAATTAACAATTTTGCAAAATCAAAGATTATTAAATAAAAAAGTTACATAGTTTACTTGGTATGGAGGTAGAATACTAAAGTTCGAAGCTTAAGCGAACATTAGATCGAATCTCGTGTCAAGTGGGATATTAAATATTGTTATCATTTGATAGTTTTGATATAACGGCATTATTTGTTTGTTTAGCTATAAGTGCAACAAACGAGTAACTTATTGATCAAGTATCAAGAATTAAAATTACTCTTAATGCACCAATCTCGTATCTCAATAAATACGCTTGATAATTAAACTTACTACTAATATATATAGATGTAATCAATTCCTTAATAATTTTATATGAACTTTTATTCAAACACCGAAGTATAAAGAGATGAACAGTTTCTTTTTTGCTCTCCTAAAAACTTGTATTTTTTTTAAAGTAAGGCATCGATATTCAACTTATTGCTAATATAAAAAAAATATATTTAATCGAAAAATACCGAGAGGTCACTTATTAAAAATTGCACTAGAGCAAAAATTATGAATTTTTTCACAAAATTAATATCTACATACATATCTCTGTGCTTATGTATGTATCTCTATACTACATAAACGCACTTTGGTAAAGGGTATATAAGATTCGGCACAGCCGAATATAGCACTCTTACTTGTTAACAATTAAAAAAACGTCAAAGACGCAAAAAACGGCAAAACTAGAGAAAACCCTATTGAAAAACGCTTAAAACCGAAAAAAACCACAAAAACGAAAGAAATGCCAAAATTATATTTTATATAGTCTAAAGTTCATATAGTATTACTACGGCACCCTTCGTGCGCAAGTCAGAGTCGCACTATACTGAATTAATTTTTAGTAAATGGAGATGGAAATAAAATGTATCGCTAAATTACAGTCCTAACTATAAAGTTAAATACAGAACATGTTCTGTTTCATTTCCCTGAAACCGTTCCTTTGAGCTCAAGAAATTCAAAAAAATTGTTTATGAATAAACGTTTACATAATACCACTATATATACCTTTTCCAATTGGATGTTTAAATTGAGGAAATTAACAATTTTGCAAAATCAAAGATTATTAAATAAAAAAGTTACAAGAATTAAAATTACTCTTAATGCACCAAACTCGTATCTCAATAAATGCGCTTCATAATTAAACTTACTACTAATATACATATGTATATAGATGTAATCAATTCCTTAATAATTGCATATGAACTTTTATCCAAACACCGAAGTATAAAGAGATGAACAGTTTTTTTTTTACTATCATGAAAACTTGTATTTTTTTTTAAATTAGGCATCGATATTCAACTTATTTCTAATATAAAAAAAGTACATATATTTAATCGAAAAATACCGAGAGGTCACTTATTAAAAATTGCACTAGAGCAAAAATTATGAATTTTTTCACAAAATTGATATCTACATACATATGTCTGTGCTTGTGTATGTATCTCTATACTACATAAACGCACTTTTGTTACGAACCAATCTGCTGAAGTCCTAACCTTCAAGGAGCTTTGCTACCTTTTAATACCGGCCGTGCTCATGGAAATTGGGGTGGTTCTTGCCCCTGTCGGTTAGTTTATTCTTCGCCACAAAATATTTCAAAAGTAGGTAGCTATTATGCCAAATCGATCTTATTCAAATCAAACAAACTAATAAAACAACCAAATCGAAACAAAAGAAAAAAATAATAAAACTTTGTAGATGAGGTATAGATGGAAAATCCCCTTTTCTATGTCTCTACCCTCCCAACCATGCTATTTTGTATAAAATCTAAATAGCCCAATTTAACTTATCTATAAATGATCCTTAACCTTTCATGAATTTAAAAAAAAAATTAAACAAAACTTAACATATCATATTATTTTTAAGAAAAATTATTTTGTTATCCTCCATGATGGCAATTAAGTTTAATTTTAATTAATAATAAAAAAAATAGAAAATTAATCTAAGACCATTAATATAAGAAAAAAAACAAAGTATTGTAATATGCTAAATATTAATGAATAGTAAAAAAAAATTAGTTTTAATTAAGAAACATTTTAATAAAAAAAATAATTAATTTTTATATAGTATTATAATAAAACATTTTTGAAACAAGATATTTGCAAAATATGGAAATTTAATTTAAAACATCAAGTGTTAATTTTCTATGTATTTTAAGGACTGTTTTTACGTTATCATTATATAAAAAAAATTAATAGTTTCAAACAAAAATTAAAAAGAAAATTGTTTATATTGTGATGTACCAAGAATTTTTCTGTGTTATATGAGTGAATAATATAATTAATTGTAAACTATTATTATGTTATTATATTATTTTAAATGAAAATGTATGTATATTATTTTAAATGAAAATGTTATTTGACTCACCACAATATTCCTTCTTGAACTCCGGGCCCGAATCAATTTGGATCTGGTGTTTTCTATTGCCTAGTATTATTTATAATTTTTCACTCAGTTGATGTGTTTTTTTTCTTTTAATAAATTATATCGATAGATGTATATGTATGTGTGTAAATATTATTTTTAGTACATATGTAAGTTAATCAAGGAAACTTATGGAACACTAAAATAAAAAAACTATGGATATGACGAGTAAAAAAAAACAGCAAAACTTTTAGAAGTAAGATACATCCGGGAAAAGTCATAACATATGAATGTATAAGGATATTAGATAAATATGTATGGAAATAAACAATTAATCATAGGTTAATTGTTATTTATGTCCATACGGAAATTAAAGCACACATCAAGAACTGATTTACCCAAGTTAACAATCCTAGGATTGCTAAGCCTGGTATAACGGAGGTTAACTTCAATACCAATTAAATTATTTGCGTAAGTCAATGTGATAAAATTGTCCCAAGATTCGACAAAAGCTTAGCAAGACGAATGAGCCGTTTTGTCACAGAACTACGTGCTCAACATTCACCAAGAAACCTATATGCAAAATATGAAATTTGAAAAAAAAAAAACAAAACTACACAAAAAAATAACATTTTCTTACCTGGGAATAACTTCAATAATTATTTCCTAAATTTAGTAATTTGGGCACTAAAAATTCCTTCCTTTAAACGTTCCGATGCAGTTTAAATAATTTTTCTTAATTATCTTTTTCTTTAAAACAAACTCACAAGCTAATAAAATTTTCAAGTGAAATGAAAAAGAAATATTTTTCTTCTATAATATTTTGAAAGTAAATCCATGCCAACCTGATGAAATCAAATACAAAAACATGTTTGAAACTTACAGTACTCCGAAACAAGTAAAACTATGTAGCCTCACACTTTGGCAAAGGGTATATAAGATTCGACACAGTCGAATATAGCACTCTCACTTGTTTTTTATTAACTCTTTTATCACTGGTGATTCGGAAATATATTAGAAACTACATACAGTACTCAAAGTTTATATGTATATGTACGTATAGCCTCAATGTTCAAAAGCTTGTATTCAAAAAGCTATTCTTATTGTACGATTTTATACACAATGTCCCTGTTTAGTAAATCAAATAATCAAAAGGATGATTTAGTTATTAATTTGATAGAAAACAAAAGAATCCGGTGGTTATTTTTAAGAAACAAAGCTCATATAACTGCAAACAATTATGTAATTATATTGAAAACTAGTGTTAGTATAAAAACGGATTGTATTTTGTTTTCTAATTGCATTAGTTTTTAATCTAATTTCTTAAATTAAATTTTATGTTTTGTGTTTTTTAAATAATCGATTTACCTTTTGTCTTAAAATGATGAACAAAATGTATTTTAGTTCTTTTTTAATTATTTTGTCCAAACAAATGTCTCATCTCAACCTCCCTTTCCAAACTTAAAAAAATTTAATTTTAGTAATTTAACTTATTGCTGGGAAATTAAATGATTGCACAGCAGTGCACTTCTTTTTATAAGCTGTATAAATATGAACTTTCCATATCTACTGTACAAAAAATCTCAACACAACATCAAATGTGTGAAAATTTATGAATATATTTTATAAACATTTGTATGTATATGTACATATATAAACATATTTATGTCCATATACCCTCATTTTTTGGAGCTTAACCATATATGAGATATCATATATGCTCCATACATATTTTTTTAGCTTTTTAAATATGAATAAAACGAGTTTTTTTGCATTACTAACTCCAAACACATTTTTTGAGATAAATACATGCTACACTAAGAGAGGTACATGTATATTACATATATAGGCAAATTCAGTACCTTAAGTAATAGTAAACTAGCAATTATATTTATTTATTAATTTTTAATCTTTTTAAGCAACAAATATGTACCGTCCTTCGATGTGGAACATACAACAGTCAACGCAATCTCCATCGCCAAACGGTTCAACTGTTCCCGAAGTAAAAATAGAGCCTTGTAAGTAGATATAACATAACTTGTTACCACTATACAGGCCAATAACTTATTTTTCTTAAAGTAATTTCCCCGGTTTATTATGGTAGCTCCTACAGAAATACCTATCTCACATCCCCGTCACCACAGCCAACATCTCCAGTGATGAGTAGATATATTACCACTCCATCACTCGATTTAATGAGAAACTTCAGTGCCGAAAGCCAAAGTCGAATGTCAAATCCTTACAATCAAGGTCAAATAAACCACGAACAGTATCAAATTTTGGCAAACGATTTCAATTTATCGACAACTATTACTCAAGGTGCTACAGTATCCAACATGTACAACCACAACAACATATTCCGCACAACAAATGACTTTTTCGAAAATAACAGCAGCAGTTTTAATATCACAAATTCAGAACCACAACAAACACAATTTGCAACTTTCAATATATTTGATAATCGAACGAGTGGTGGAAGTTTCACTCCCATATATGTCAATGATAACGCCAGCAGCAACAACATCAGTGCGAATAATAGCACCAACATTCAATTCACATTGACGAATGTCACAAACAAGAACCAAGAGGAAGCAGTTTATACAGTATCAAATAATGTCGTTTTCAGTCAGCTGCAAAATTCAAATGCAACTACCGACTCTTCGCTGTTCAATCTCTCGCAATTAGATGACCTGGTGCCACTACAAAACTCGGACGAATTAAAAATTTCTAACCTTTCAATATCCACTTAGTTATATACGAGTATGTTTCTGCATATGTACATGTTATGTATGTATGCAGAAATAAAATGTTTTAAATTTACTTTTTAATTAAATCAACACAATTAAAATAAGAATAATGTCAGAGCGTTTTGATCAAAAATTTTTATTGTAGGCTACTTCCGGGTCAATTGTGGTTCCAGTGCGATTTACATACACATGTACACATACATATGGACGTATATAATCTGTCACTGTTGGAAGCTGCAACTTCATAGGCTTGGATGGTTGAGCAGATGTTTCCATGAGACCATTACTGAAATCGGGAAGAGTAAACTATAGGTTATCGAAATTCGGCGTCTTAATGACGGATAATAGGGTCCATTCTGGGTGCAATTGGGGGGTAAATATTACTTTTTTCATGGGCTATAGAATGGGAATCACAATGGACCCAATTGGGTCTCCGAGTGCAGGTGCGGTATTGCACCATCCTTATTAACCTAATTTATCGAAAAATGCAAAAACTTCGCTTTCAAAAAAATAATCAGTTAGGTCCTTTCTAAATTAACGTAACAATATATGTATGTATGTTTAACTACAAATTATGTGCGAAAACTAATAAAATATTTGGAAATAAATATTATATAACTTCAGTAAAAAAACAAAATTTTTAGTAAAAACTTCATCGAGTTTGTTGTGTGAACTTTTTTAATGGACGCGAAAAACTTTGAATACAGTCCTTAATATTTTTCCATGCCCTACACGATTTTACTTTGGGAAGTATCACATTTGCAAAAAGTGCAAAGAGTGATATCACGGTTTGAATTGCTGGATTCAAAATAGCATCAGCACACAAATTTTGATGTACTTCGACTTCTGCTACCAGTATTTACTTGGTATAACAGAAATATAAAAGTTTTTTTTTTAAATACATTTATTTATTTATTGTATCTTCAATTATGAACTAACAATAAGTATTCAAATCTTAAATCTAAAATATAAGTATTAGGCCTGACCACTGTCGGACATAAACTTAGTGATAGCTATAAATAATACATAAGTATTGATAATCAAAAAAAGAGCAAAAAAATATTTTCAAGCAATCCCATCTGGAGTGTTGAGGATAAGAGCCGTTGTGTCCTTCTTTTGCAAGCGGATGTGGCCAGTAAAATCCAAGAAGTTACGAGCAAGCGGATTAGGATGTGACTCGAGTTTTGTTAAATATTTGCCTGCGTGTGTTGTGTTTCTATGTAAGTCGTCGATCAAGATGTATACCAAGGTATTTTACATGTGAATGCTGAGGAACAACTTAATTGTTGATTCGAATTCGGGAACAAGTATCTCTTCGCAGGGTAAATGTTACCTGAACACACTTTTGCTCGTTTACCTTAATTCTCCATAATTTTAACCATAGTTCCAGTTGTGTAATATGTTCTTGTAGATATCGAGAAGCCTCATGAGGATTTTCGTGCATACTCAGGCAGGCTGTATCATCGGCAAACGTAGATGTATGGATATTACTGCTTAAAGGCATATCACAAGTATAAAAAAATACAAAACTGGCCCCAGTATGCTCCCCTGTGGCACACCGGATGATACAGATTCGGGCACACTCATGAATTTTCCTTCCACAACCGTGAACTTCCGGGTAGTAATGTAACTTTCTAATAAATTCACCAAATTTATTGGTAGATATGATTTTAATTTTTAAATTTTGCCTACATGCCACACTTTATCAAATGCCTGCGAAACGTCAATAAACAGTGCAGAACAGTACTTCTTTTCTTCAAATGTTCTTATACATTGAACCAATCTATGCGTTTGTTCAATGTTGTTATGCTGACTTCTAAAACCAAACTGATAGTCTGGGATGCACCCATTACCAATTACAATTGGGCACAATTTTGACATGAGCAGTTTTTCGAAAAGTTTTGACATTGTTGATAGCAGATTTATTGGCCTGTATGATTCTGCCTTGGTAAGATCTTTGTCCGGCTTTGGAATCATTTTAACTTTGGCAAGCTTCCAGCTGTGGGGATAATACTCTAGACGTAAAATGGCATTAAAAATTAATAACATGATTCTAAATGCAATACGAGGCAATTTTATAAGCATTTGGTTACTAATTCCATCAATACCCGGTGCTTTCTTCGGGTTGAGTTCAGCAATTAGACTTTGTACATCACACATTTTAAATTTTATGGGTCGAGGGGGTAGCGCAACTACACTCGGGAAATCAACAACACCAGTACATTTGTTTGGGGTAAATACGGATTTTAAATGCTTTGCAAACAAGTTACCTTTTTCAATATCACTCCTGGCCCAAGCTCCGGTAGAAGTGCTCAGAGGTCGTTTAAACTCAACGGGTGTTTTAATTCTTTTCGCAGCGCGCCACAAATAGTAATTAGACGCTGGTGTGACATCGAGATTTTCCAGATAGTTTTTAAGAGATGCAGTTTTTTCATATGCAAGCAGTTCTTGGAGTCTTTTAGTGCACGCTTTTAATCTAATTTTATTTTGGGGTGATCGGTGCTGTTGCCGTTCTCTTCTAGCTCTTCTTTTTGCACATGCGAGATGTTGAATATCTGTAGAATATATTCTGTTAAACCCAGCTGCCTGCTTAATATTTTCGTTAAGATTAGCACTGTTAGATTCAATGTCATCATGAGTTCTTAGCTTAATGTTTTCAGTGCAATGACTACTAAGATATTTTTTGAATCGCAGCCAATTAACACGACTGACCATTTTCACATATGGGTGAGGTAGAGCACTTCTCAGTGGGCCACAGAGTGTAACTATCGTGGGAGAGTGATCGGATGATAGATCTAGGGAAGCTTCAACATGAATTAATTCCCTAGAAATATTTTTCATGACTCTAAAATCTATAATATCCGGAATTTTATGTATGTCAGTAGGCCAGTAAGTAGGCTCCCCACTCGAAATGACGTCCAAACCCATTTTTTAAATTGTGTTGAACAACGCTCGTCCTCTAGGTGTGATAAGACGCGAACCCCAGAAAGTATGGTTTGCATTATAGTCTCCAGCTGCTACGAAATAAGGGCCAAGCGATTTGTAGAAATCCTCGTATCGATCCTCAGTAATTGCGAATCTAGGAGGGGAGTAAATTGATGATATGACAAAATTTGTGCAAAAATATTCGATACAAATATTCGTTGCTTGTAGATGTTCTTCACAAATGTTATCAAGAATATAATGCTTGAGTCTTGACTTTATTAAAACTGCTGATCCCCTTGGGTCCTTAGGAATATGATTTATGTGTTTTTTAAATATTTGATTCACCTTTTGATGAATGAAATAACTTTTAGTTCGTTTTGAATTATTTGTCGAAACAAATGTGTCATTAAATACAACTCTCTCAAGTCTAAAAAAAATTAATTTTAGTAATTTAATTTATTGCACAGCAGTGCGCTTTTGTGAATCAAGAGTGTATGAATATGAACTTTGCATACTGTGGAGGGAATTTACACATACATGTATGAAAATGTATGAATATATATAATCATATATGCCCATATACCCTCATTTTTCGAATCCGAACCATATATGGGATATCATATATGCTCCATACATATTTTTTTAGCTGGGTGCATACATTCTTATATGGCTCCATATATAAAATGTTATATTTATATATGGATCCACATAGAAGAGCTTCATAATTAAATTTTCATATATGAGCTCATATGTTATAATAAATTTCATATATTAGTCCATATATTAGTTCATATATAATAGTTTTGCCATGTATAATCCCATATATTTTCATACATGAATTCATACATATTCATATATAGTTATATACATTCATATATTAAAAATATATGGACCATATATAATTTTTTTAGCTGGGTTTTTTCCTGCTAGATCTTAGGGTTTAGTACAACCAGCAGTACCGTGCAATTCACCGCAGATAACACAAACTGAAGGTAACTTGCAGTAAGTTCTTGTGTGACCATATTCTTGACAATTATGGTAATGTACGGTTCTAGAACGCTTGTGAGGTTCTTCAACTGTTGTTTTTCGGTATAAGAGATATTTTAAATTGTAAATTGGATGAGTCTCGCTTTTTTTCAATTTTATATCGTTTGGCTCAAGTTCGACGCGAAATAGAGGTTGAGGAATCTTCTCCCTATTTATTATGTTAGATACATTTTTTACCTTAAATCCCTGGAGGACGAGTGCATCTTTTATTTCATCGGGAGCAACATAGGAATCGATGCTCTTCAATACGATCTGCAGGCCTTTAGCACTTTTAAGCTTTTATGTGTAGAAACTTTTTTTACTTTTTTCAAATTCAGTAATCAGTTTGCGAAAATCTTTTTCTTCATAAATTTGAATTTTGGTTTCATCAATGTTACCACGTTTTATTGGAACGATGTGAAATTTATTCTCACCAATGACTGAAATTAAATTTTTTATAAGAGCGTTTGAATTTTTTTCTCTCAAATAGATTGGTGGCGGCTTGGATGTTTTGTTCGTAGATACATCGGGTTCGTCGTTGTCATCTTGTAATATTTGAAAACGATTTTGACGGTTAATAGAGGATGCGCTGTTATCCCTAGACATTTTTGGAGCAGATGAAATTTTCACAGACTTTGGGCTTCGTCCACGCTTTACCACTGTTATAAGTATATCTGTCCATTCCCACTTGGACCTTGGGTTTTGGGCTGCTCTTAACTTCAGTAAAAACTTGGTTAAGAGATGACCGCGAGCCCGAAGCAGATGATATCGCTGAGTTAAATTTAGAAGTCCTAGGCACGGTAATGTTAACGAACTACTAGTTGGCATTGGACAAAGCGAAGTTGATCGCTGACGAAAAAGTGGCTTCGCCGTTAAAAAAAGTCTACTATCAGATTTCTTATTTATTTTGTTATCTTTAAGAGCTTCAGAGCTCTCAGTAAGTCTATCATCAGATATTTTACGTTTATTATTTCCATTAAGAGCTTCAGAGCTCACAGTAAAATAGGCATTTCTGCCATTAGAACTCACTTCACAGTTATTTGTTTTTGAGGTACTCATATAGAGTATTCCTCAAAGGCACTTTTTGTTTGTTTTTTTTATTACGGTTTTTTTGTTTTTGTTAATTATGACTATGTAAAAAATATTAGCAATGCAAATAAAGCTTATTTGTCAATAACAATATGTATTCCGAATATTTTTTCGTACGATTTTTTTTTTGTTTAGTATGAAATAAAAACTCCGCTAAATCGACTGTTCACTATGAATGTACAACGACAACTCAATATAAAAGTTGATACAATTTTACATTTTCGAGCCTTAATTGAAAGTCAAAAGTACTACAGCACCCAAGTGCCAAATTTAGCACTATTGAATTTTTTTCCTATTATCCTCTATATAAATAAAATATAAATGTTGTCCGTTGCTAAGCGCACGACTTCACCAATTTCGTTATTTTTTTTAAATACGTGTCATGGTCATAAAAAGGCTTTTACGGAAAGAAAAATTGGAAAGTTTGCTTGAAAAGTTGAAAAATTTCGGTTTTTCTATGGGATTTTACATTTCTATTTATTTTTTCACAGATTCCCCACAAACTTAGTACGTTCGGAAGTTTGGTAAATATGCATGTACAGGTTTAATTTACCATGCCTTTTTTGGAGCTCACTTCTTTCGATATACCTAATATAGCTTTTTTTTGTTGTTTGGCAATCGTGAAGAAAATTTTATTCAGGCAATTTGCAATTTTTAATACACAATTTTTTTTATTTTATTATTTTTATTTTATTCGTTTTATAATTAAAATAAAAAAATAAATCAAATGAAAATAACTAATTTGTTTTTAACTTTTGTGTTGCTCGCAATCTGTTTAACACTATAGGTAGAATAGGACCACTAAAAAGGGGCACACCCCATACAAAGTAATTAATAATAATCAAAAACTTTAAAAGCAATAAAGCAAGAGTCCTCAAATTTACTATAAACTTTTTTGAGAATTGGAAAATATTGATAGAATAGAATGGAACAAAGCAATTCTTGCTAATAATAGCAAGAGTCCTCAAATTTACTATAAACTTCTTTGAGAATTGGAAAATATTGATAGAATAGAATGGAACAAAGCAATTCATAATAATATAATGGAAAGCTATAATAGCAAGAGTCTTAAAACATGGTATGTACTAGAGAACAGCAGTAGTAGTGAAAAAGTGAATAGAGTTAAATCATGGCTTATAATTTCTTGTACGCATGGCGCACTTATATTTATAGCAATGTTGTCGATGAAACGAATCACTCGAAAGTTTGAAGTGAGCATCGAACTCAAACATTGCAACATTTATGACGTTGTTGATTTCTTTCGACTCTCCTTAACTCAATGCCTATAGACGATGCAAAATAAATAAGTATTACTCACAATTCAAACTTCGAACATTACGAACATTACAGTTCTCATTAAGAGGTTGTTTGTTTGTTTCTCTGTTGCTTGTTTTTGTTTTTTTCTGGAATTGAAAAACAACCCTATATACTACTATTGTATACTACTTGCAAACTGTTTAATGACTAAATAAATATACTTAAATATATGATATATTTATTTATATATAAGCATTAATAATGTAAAAGTTTATATCATTATCTAAAATACAAAAAATACATACAAAAGAATATAACCGATTTTAAATTTTGTGTCAGTTAAGGCCTTTTGAATTATAGGTGACGATATGTATGTATATACATTCTATATTCATACGTATTACAAAAATTCAAGAAAGTAAATCTTTAAGTTGGAAATAATATTTTAAGTTTAGAATAATAAAACGTTAGAAGTACATTTTATTATTAGCTGGTTACAATTATGACCGCCAGACTAACGTAAGTGACAAACAATTTTTGTAGATGGTCGAAAACATGACAAATTAACGATAATACAAATCTAAAATAAGCATTAGAATTTTTATAGGCTATTATAAAAATTTCGCCAAAAAAATTCAAGTGAATCGGGACAAAAAACTTCCTCTGTAAAATTTGTTTTTTGATGGTTACGTTATTTTGGTGGTTATGGCACGATATTTTACTGGATTGTAAAATTTTCCCGTTCGAGTAATTTTATATGCAAATTTTTTTATTGAGAGTAATTTCTTTAAAATACTCAGTATTTACTCAGTTACTGGATTTTACTGGAAAAGTACTCAAACGCACCTACAATATGCAAAATTTATATATGCTCGTATAGCCTCAATGTTGAAAAACAAAGACTTGTATTTAAAAAAATATTATTATTGTACGATTTTATATATTGTGGCCCTGCTTAGTAAATCAACTAAGCTGATAACATGATTAAGCTATTAATGTGATAGAAAATACGGAATCCTCAAGATAATTTTGAGAAACAAACTTCATATTACTTAAAAAAATTATATTTCAATAGTGTTAGTATAAAAACGAATTATCAGCCATGTCACAGAGCTCAATTCCGTTCGGAAACTGAATTCAATCCGTATTTTGGTGCTTTGAAAACCGAAAAACGAAAATAAATTCGGAATGAAATCACTTTTAATTTCATGGACGGAATTAACATTTTCTGCGTGTTAAAGTAAAAATAAATATTTTAAAAAATTTAATGAAATTTATTTGACATATTGTCAGAAGTGTAAATACTACAATAATTGAAATTTATTTGCTGGTGGTTTAGCATGTCTATATACGTATTTCATTGGCGCTTGAACCAAATCATCAGTAGACTTCAACCACAAATTTTGAACAGTCACAAACCTCTTACTGTATGCACAGACTGTAAAAAACTATATGAGAATTCATAAAATAATAATATTTTTGAAAATCACATAGACAAATAAGCTGAATATAAATTATTTGCTGGGTTTTGTATCAGTTTCAAAGCCTACTAAGCTTATATATAAAATATTCCTCAACATTCCCAAGTGAATAACCTTGGCCGAAGGCTTACATGGAAACATCATATTGACTTTAAGCTAACTCAGATGAAACTTAAGTTATCTCAAATACACTGGTTGATTGGCAGAAATTCAACACTTTTATTATACAAGTCGCTTTTGAAGCCAATATGGTGTTACGGTATTCAGTTATGGGGCACTGCTTCAGCTTTCAATGTAGAGAGAATCCAACGAAGGCAAAACAAAATTTTACGGTTAATAACATCGGCGCCATGGTACATGAAAAATTCTAATATACATCGTGATTTAAATATGTCACTAGTGATTGAAGAAATTGCAAAATACGCACGCAAATATTTAACAAAACTCGAGTCACATCCTAATCCGCTTGCTCGTAATATTTTGAACTTTACTGGTCACATCAGCTTAAAAGAGAGAGACACAAGGGCTCTATTACTCAACACTCCAGATGAGATTTCTTGAAAATACTTTTTTATACTTTTTTATAATTTTTATTTTCTTTTTTGATTATTACTACTTATGTATTAATTATAACTATTAACAAGTTTATGTTTATGTTTTCATATTATTGAAAACAATTATGTATATTCAATATACTAGTGTGAATATAAAAACGTATTATATTTTGTTTTCTTCTTGCATTAATTTCTAATCTAGTTTTTTAAAATAATGAACAAAATCTCTTAGTTCCTTTTTAATTATTTTTTGCAAACAAATGTTTTGTTAAATTCAACCTCCATGTTTCAAACTTAAAAAAATTAGTTGTAGTAATTTAATTTATTGCACAGCAGTGCGCTTTTTTGAATAAAGTGAGTACGAATATGAACTTGCCATACCGTATAGGGAATATTTACACATACATGTATCAAAATATATTATCATATATGGTCATATACCCTAATTTTTTGGATCTGAACCATGTATGGTATATCATATATGCTCCATATATTTTTTTTTTAGCTGGGCATACATATTTTTATTAGCTGGGTCGGTAGTTTTTAATCTAATTTTTTATATTTGCCTTTTTTTATTAAAACAATGAATGAAATGTCTTTTAGTTCGTTTTCAATTATTTTGTTCGGAGAAATGATTTATGAAATTTTACAAAAAATAAAAATAAGAATTGAAATTACTGAACTTGAGCCTAACAATGAATTATTTCTGATTAAAATTCACTACAGTTCAATTAAAATATCTAAAAAATTTTCTCACTTAATACATCATGGGCACGTGACAAAAATATGTTCACTTGGCAATCACTGTTCACTTGGTTATCACAGTTTCAGAATGCTGGAAATCCAAGTAAAAAAAAAACTGTAGAATGCAACAACAAGTAACATAGACCACTACAATAATACTTACATGCATGTACCGATGGTACATCGAATAAGTAAAAATAATTAATGTGATGATCGTAAAAAGATAAGCAAGAATAGTTAAACATACTGAGGTAGAGTAAAATAATTTCGTGCTAACCTAAATAGAAATGAAAAATTGGAAAAAACAGAAAATTAATAGTGATACTTATAAATGTGTTTACCAAAGGTAAATCAATTGTATACACAACAATCGTTTCTCATATTCCGTTTCATGGTACATTTAAGTTAAATAGCTGATGTTAATAAGAATCTCTACCCAAGTAGATAGACTAGGGTGCTGATGAAGTGCGTGGCTGCACAGAAAAGTATCGGTATTTCCCCCAGCTTAAAGTCTAAGTTTAATTTTTCTTCTCTTCTTTAGAAACTCACATTAATTAATAAAAATATTTCATTCAATAAGAATTGAAATTACTGAACTTGAGCCTAACTATGAATTATTTCTGATTAAAATTCACTACAGTTCAATTAAAATATCTAAAAAATTTTCTCATTTTACAAAAAAGTAATTTTAGTAACCCAGCAAAAAAAATTATGTATGGTCCATATATATATTTTTAATATATGAATGAATATAAATATATATGAATATGGATGAATTCATGTATGGAAATGTATAGGATTATACATGCGAAAAGTGTTATATATGAATTGATATATGGACGAATATATGAAATGTACTATAATATATGAGCTCATATATGTATGTATAATCATGAAGCTCTGCATATGTGGGTTCATATAAAGAAATAAGATGTAATATATGGAGCCATATAAGTATATCAGAATATTCATACTTCTCACATGAAATCGTTTTGCAGTAATAAAATCTTGTATTTTGTTAACTCTTTTATTATTGGTGAATTGGAAATATATTTGAAAATACATACAGTATTCGAAATTTATATGTATATGTACGTATAGCCTCAATGTTCAAAAACTTAAAAAGCTATTATATATATATATATATATATATTATATATATATATATTATTATTGTACGATTTTATAAACAATGTCCCTGTTTAGTAAATCAAATAATCAAAAGGATGATCCAGTTATTAATTTGATAGAAAACAAAAGAATCCGGTGGTTATTTTTAAGAAACAAAGTTCATATAACTGCAAACAATTATGTAAGCATAGTGAAAACCACAGGTTAGGCAGATTGGACACGGTAAATTCGGCCACATAATTTTTCCGAAAAATTGACGAATGGCATCCCAAAATGGCAATATCATTTAACACGATTTGCATTAAAAGAAAAAATCATGTTGTTTTGAATATGCCTGTTTTTGTCATTTCAACAGGTTAAACGTCAATTGAAATTATTTTATTTTCAATTGATGTTTTTGCCAGACAAATTATGAAAAAGCGCAAATTTATGGAAAAAATTCATAAATTGGCGCCTTTTTACAAATGCAATCCTGCATTCCATAGCAAATTTTATGGCAGCAGCCGTTGTTGTGCCATTCTGTTGCAGTTTTTCAAAAAGGTAAGAGTAGAGTGGTAATGGTGGCGATAGTCCTGTTTTGGGAATTAAAAACCGGGAAAACAGGACTATCACCATCATTACTACAAAATGGGGGGATTTTGGGGATTTTCATGCCGAGATTTTATGTCTGTGTGTGGTTGTGTGTATGTGTGTGTGGTTGCGCGTGTATGGTTGTGTGTGTGTGCATATGTGTGTGTTAATGTTATTATACCCCTGTAGGAAATATAGATTTTGAAAAATGTATTGACTCGCTTTCGACTTGTCACCAGTACTACTCTAGAGTTATCACCCATACAATACTTTGTGATATAGACATCTAGCATGTGCCATTGAAACCCTACAAATAACACTGAAACAATTAAGTAGGTATTGATTACGAAGTTCTTATGGGATGTACCAAACAGTTAGTTCCAGTAATTTGTATACATACAAATGCATATATATTGACAAGTTGTTGACATTTCCACCAAAAATATACCATATTTGTTTTCTATCTTTCTTTTATAATGACGGATAAAACAAACTTATTATTCTACACTTGTCTCTAGAATTTTAGTGTTGCTACAAAGACACTTGTTTCTCAGTCTGACTGTAGGGTAGTGACAAGGGATCTGTGTAATTGTGTGTATGTAGTGATTGTTATTTGATAGGTTTTGGTTAGCTGTTGTGAGTTCTCGTTGCTATGCGTATGGATGGTTATTATTTTATGTATACATTAATTTTTATTTTTTATTTGTATCTCTGGGGAAATAATCTAATAGGTGCAGAGTGTGGCAACTCTGTTGTAAATGGCAGTGGATAGGGAATGTATTTGGTAATGTATGTTTACTTTGTTGGATTTGAAGAATATCATTGCTTGTTTGAATTATATCATCTCTTTTTCATACATATTTACAAATGAATGTAAATATGTTTTCAAGGCTATTGACGTTGCTATTCTTATTTAGGTAGAAAATATTGTGTTGATATAGGATTTATATGTGGAAGGGAATTTCAGATGTTAAATGCTTTGAATGCTTTGGTTGATACAAAGAGCTTTTGAATAGGGGTAATGTTATTTTTTTTTCTTTTCAATATATTTTATTTTAATGAAACAATTATATAAAATAGCTTTTAGAGCAATACAGTAAAAACTGTTCATACCTTTGTATTACAAACTGATGCTAGCGATTTTGTTCTGGGCGTTGCTGTGTATATGAATTTCATCATATATCGTAATACCAACAGAGAATTGTGGAAATGTGTGTGTGTGTGTGTGTGTATGAATTTCATCATATACCGTAATAAATTAAATTTGATGACTACTTCAAATATAAAGTATATAAGTAGAAGAAATAATGTAGATTGCTATCAGTCTGCTCTGATATCTCAACAAGGGACAACCTATTTTCCCAACGAAAATTTCTAAAGTGTTTAAAATCCAAAAACTATAAAAGTGCTAGAACTAACTACTGTTTGATAAACCAGGTTATAGTGTATAAAAAATAATTAAATAAATTGTTTATAGCCGAAATAAATTGTTTATAAATAAAATAATTAAATAAAATAATTAAATTAACTAATAAAACAAATAAATAATTAAATAAAATGAATACTGCAAGTTGTACCATCTGCAATAAAGTCTTTATGACTCAAACAAAACTAAATCAGCATATGGAAACGCACTCATATGCTAACCAATCAAAGGCTCTCCTTGGAACTAATAAGCTAAATCTTCAAAACAAATATTGTGAGGATTGTGATGAGATGATCCCATCAAATGGTTATATGGCTCATGTCAGAACCACAAAACATAAAAATAGTTGTCACCAAGAACGGATTGGTGATTTTCTCACTAAAAGAGTGAGCAACTTCAATGGAAGGATCGAGACATATATCCTCCTCAACAAAAATGTGGCTATCTTGTTTCCAGAGGAGTTTCTGAAATCTGCCAAGAGTTCCATAGTACAACAACTCAATGAATGTAGTAGGATACATACTACATTTAAATTTAATATGGAGCTCACATGTGATTATATGAAGATGGTGAATGATGAGATGAATGTTTCCCAACTTGTACATATTTCGAAAATGATGTTGGTGACTTTGTCTGATGACATAGAAGCCATGTACAAGAAACAGACGGAGGAGCTAAGAGCCAAAATGGAAGAATTTCAAGAGAGGGATAGCGGATGGACTTTGACTTCAATAAATTTCCTTGAAGTTAATATAAACAAGGCATCGATAATAAGAGGATCGAGCTTTATCCCTCTCCCAAAAAATATTGCAGCAAAACATGCATGCATAAATGTTGAGAATAATGACATTTATTGCTTTAAATGGTCTCTCATTGCTACTTTGAATGGAAATAGTGGCCTGAGTCCTTAACAACGGAAAAACTGTAGAAATTACAATATTTCAAATATTTCTGATGAGAATATTAATATAGGAGCAATTGCATTAAATTTTGAAGGCCTAGAGTTTCCACTCCCATTGAAGCAGATAAAACAATTCGACAATCAAAATGATATGAGCATAAATGTATTTGGTTACAATGGAATATCGCTTATAGGGCCATACTACATAACAAAAGGAAAAAAACACATTCATATTAATCTCTTATTGCTCCAGTCTAATGAGAACTTCCACTATGTGCGCATCAAAGATATATCAAAGTAAGTTTCATTAGTGCATTTACACAAAATGTGTTCCCTATTTAAAAAGTTATTTCTTATTGTCATATTAATTTATATATTATTTTATTTTTCTCTCTTCTTCTTTAGACTTCTTCGTTCCAGCATTACAATGCATGACCACAAGATTTATATCTGCAACACCTGCCTGTATCATTCACATGATGATTATCAACATAAACATCTTTGTGGTAAAAAAGTCATCAGGATGCCCGAAGATGGATGTATTATTAAGTACAAAAACTACTACAAACAGCTATATGCACCATTTGTCATCTACGCAGACTTCGAGTATATTTTAGAAAAACTCCATGATCCTGTAAGTAAAAGCACTACAAATGTACAGAAAAACCATGCGTGTGCATTCGGCTATTTTATTAATTGTAGTTTTAAGAAGGAAAATAACTTATATAGACATTATTTTGGTGAAGATTCGGCAAATGTCTTTATCAAAAAAATAGTTGAAGATTGTACAGACATCTATTTAAATTATTTACTAAAAGTTAAGAAAATGTTCATGACCCCAATAGAAATAGCTCAACATAATAATGCAAAAAATTGTCATATATGTAAGAAAATATTAAATAACGATAAAGTTAGAGATCATTGTCATCTAACTGGCAATTATCGTGGGGCAGCTCATAGCGAATGTAATTTAAATTATAAAACACCTCAGTTTATTCCGGTTATTTTTCATAATCTTTCTGCATATGATATGCACCTATTTTTCAAAGAACTTTCTACTATAAAAAATGGCACAATAAAAGTGATTCCCCAGAACACAGAACGTTATATTTCTCTTTCAATTTTTATCAGATTATATGAAAAACATGGATTCGAAATAAGATTTATAGACTCGTTTAGATTTATGGCTTCGAGTTTAGATACGTTAGCAAAAAATCTTGATAGCAATGATTTTAATACTATTCGACCATGTTTTGTTGATGAAGCTCATTTCAACCTGATTAGAAGAAAGGGTGTATTTCCGTACTCTTATATGGATTCCATGACTAAGTTTAAGGAAATTAAACTCCCTAGTAGAGAAGAGTTCTTCAATATTCTAACGAATGAAGAATGTGATGTTGTCGAGTATGAACATGCTCAAAAAATATGGAGAGAGTTTAACTGTAAAACCCTCCTTGACTATACTGAACTCTACTTAAAGACAGATGTTCTTCTTCTAACTGACGTGTTTGAAAATTTTAGGAAAATTTGTAGAGGTATATACGATTTGGACCCCTGTCATTATTATACAGCACCAGGCTTATCCCGGGATGCAATGTTAAAAACCACAGAAGTTTCACTGGAACAGTTCACTGATTCCGAAATGTATATGTTTATGCAAAACGGAATTAGAGGTGGACTAGTTCAATGCTCACAAAGATATTCGAAAGCGAATAACAAATATTTGGAAGATTTTGATGCATCAATACCATCAGAATTTCTTGTCTATTTAGACGCTAACAATTTGTATGGTTGGGCGATGTCGGAATATCTTCCTTACGGTGAATTTGAGTGGGTATGTAATACTGATTTTGATGTTATGAAAATTTCTGATACTGCAGAGTATGGGTACATTTTGGAAGTGGATATAGATTATCCCGATTCAGTGCATGATCTACATAATGATTTGCCATTTTGTCCCCAAAATAAGAGAGTGGGGGTATCCAAAATCAAAAAATTAGTTGCAGACTTACACGCAAAAACAAATTACACCATGCACTATAGAGTTTTAAAACAAGCCATTTCAAATGGCCTCATCTTAAAACAAATCCATAGAATACTAAGATTTAAGCAATCCCCTTGGCTTAAAAAATATATTGACTTAAACACATTACATAGGATAAATGCTAAAAATAATTTTGAAAAAGATTTCTTCAAACTTTTGAACAAGGCTGTTTATGGGAAGACAATGGAAAACATTGAAGAACGTAGGCACATTAGAATTGCTTCATCATGGGAAACAACAAACAGGAATCATTTAGGCCTCAGAGCATTAATTTCGAAACCAAATTTTATGCAGTTGACAAAATTTTCTGATGATATGTATGCGGTAGAGTTGGAAATAATGGAACCACTATATGATAAACCCATATATGTTGGCTTTACAGTACTGGAGTTATCCAAGTGGAGAATGTATGACTTCCATTATTGCTTCATGAAGCCTAAATTTGGAGAGAACATTTCTCTCAACTATATGGATACTGACTCGTTTATTTATTCAATTAAAACTGATGATTTTTACGATGACATCCGTAATGATATTATTTTGAATTTTGATACGTCAGAATATCCTATAGATAATCAATTTCGTTTGCCGCTACTCAATAAGAAGGTTTTAGGTATGATGAAAGATGAAAACAGTGGGGCTATAATGACCGAGTTTGTTGGTTTAAGAGCAAAAATGTATTCTGTGTCGACTCTTCGCTCGGAAGCTGTTAAAAAATCTAAAGGGGTCAAAAGTTTGTAATTAAAAAGTTGTCCATTAATGATTACAAAAGTTGCTTATTTGAATCCAAAATTATCTCAGATGAAATGTTTTTGTTTAGGTCTAAAACACATCAACTATATACTCAAAAACTAAATAAAATAGCTCTTAGCTTTTCTGATGATAAAAGAAATATAATGAAAGATAAAATAAAAACGCGTGCATGGGGGCATTACATAGACCGAAATAATGAAACAATGGATATAGAATAGTATGCTTCCTACTAAATTGCATGTAAGATGACAACAAGAATTTAATTTTGTACCAATTATACTTATTTAATTATTTATTAATTTATTTATTATTTATTTATTTGTATATTAATTTATTTATGTATTTATCTCTGTATTAATTTATTTATTGGTTATATATATATCTTTGTTTATGAATGTATCTATTAATTTTAGTATTTTATTCACACAAAAGCATGTTAAAATTTAATGGTCTAAAACTTTTATCTTTTTTTGCCTGTACCTAAATTACTTGTAAATAAGAATCAAATATTAGATTAATGATCTTTTTTTTTCCATCTTTCTTTTTATATCATATATTTTTATATATACATAGAGTTAAATTTGTATTAGCACTAAGATTTTTTTTAAGAAAAAATTTTAAATAAAATATTGAAAAAAGAATTAAATATGTGAATGGTTTTCATTTCTTTATTGGCTTTACTTCGTTGGATCATAATTTTTTTTTTTGTTTTTCCTTATGTGCAAATTTCTGTTTTTATATTGCTTAAACATGCACAGTCTTGTTTTCATATTACTTAAACATGCGCAATCATGTTTTCTTTGAGATGTTCTATACAAGAGGAATTGAATTCCACAATATTATGAAATTCCATTAAATTTCATCAGATATTTTCTTATCGACACTAACTGCTTTAACACCATTTCATTATTGTTTGCTAACAGAAAATAGCAGAGCAGGTATCAGCTATCAGGTCAGCTTTTTCAGCTATCAGATCAGCTTTTCTGGACCTGGTCTGGTTTTCAGATCAGCTTTTCAGGACCTGGTCTGGTTTTCAGATCAGCTTTTTAGGACCTGGTCTGGTTTTCAGATCAGCTTTTTAGGACCTGGTCTGGTTTTCAGATCAGCTTTTCTGGACGTGGTCTGGTTTTCAGATCAGCTTTTCAGGACCTGGTCTGGTTTTCAGATCAGCTTTTTAGGACCTGGTCTGGTTTTCAGATCAGCTTTTCAGGAGCTGGTCTGGTTTTCAGATTAGTTTTTCAGGAGCTGGTCTGGTTTTCAGATCAGCTTTTTAGGACCTGGTCTGGTTTTCAGATCAGCTTTTCTGGATATGGTCTGGTTTTCAGATAAGCTTTTCAGGACCTGGTCTGGTTTTCAGATCAGCTTTTTAGGACCTGGTCTGGTTTTCAGATCAGCTTTTCAGGAGCTGGTCTGGTTTTCAGATTAGGTTTTCAGGAGCTGGTCTGGTTTTCAGATCATCTTATCAGATATCAAATCAGCTTATCAGCTAGCTAGTCTGGCTTTCAGATCAGGCTATCTGAATTATTAGTTTACAAGTAGCTAGCCATTTATAGCATTTATATGAATGAAGTTTAAAGTTAGATGAATCAACTAAAGTCAATCTTTTATTAGCAGTAATTTTTTTATGAAAACATATAAAACCTGAAGAACCTTAAGAAAATATTATATTATTTTTCCTTCCAACACTCTCTACAAACTTCTTAAAACTTTTAAAAATTCATATTACATACAACATGATGCCTATAAACGTGCTTAATTTTATTTTCTCATCTTGCATAAACATTATAATTACATTTGCATTGTCTCTTATTAAATGCTTACAACCATATTCATAAAAATATTAAACAGCATTTCGAATTTTGTTTAAGCAAAATTCACTAAAATTGTATTCATAATAGAAATTTAGCTTAAAAAACATCTTTTAAACCTTATATAAATCATATAATTTTAAAATTGACTGCACTCATTTAAAATAATTTTGAGTTGACCTTGGTATAATTTTGCTTCATGTTTATTTGTATATATAACTTTGCCTGTATGAATGTGCGTATGTATACATGTATGTATTAGGAATAATGCTACAAGTTTGGCACAAGTAGAATGATGACTCATTCTATTGTGCCCCCCATACAAAAATATACACGTACATATATGTATGTATATTATTCTGCTTTTCAGATGCAACATCAGCAAATATCATAATTAAAATGCTTTAAGCTTTATTATAATATCTCATTCTTTTAAAAATGAAATTAACTTCTTCGGATATTCATATTTGGCTTGATATAGATAATTTGATGAAAGCCAGACTAGCTAGCTGATAAGCTGATTTGATATCTGATAAGATGATCTGAAAACCAGACCAGCTCCTGAAAAACTAATCTGAAAACCAGACCAGCTCCTGAAAAGCTGATCTGAAAACCAGACCAGGTCCTAAAAAGCTGATCTGAAAACCAGACCAGGTCCTGAAAAGCTGATCTGAAAACCAGACCAGGTCCAGAAAAGCTGATCTGAAAACCAGACCAGGTCCTAAAAAGCTGATCTGAAAACCAGACCAGGTCCTAAAAAGCTGATCTGAAAACCAGACCAGGTCCTGAAAAGCTGATCTGAAAACCAGACCAGGTCCAGAAAAGCTGATCTGATAGCTAAAGCTGACCTGATAGCTGATACCTGTTCTGTTTTTTTCTGTTAGCAAACAATAATGAGATGGTGTTAAAGCAGTTAGTGTCGATAAGAAAATATCTGATGAAATTTAATGGAATTTCATAATATTGTGGAATTCAATTCCTCTTGTATAGAACATCTCAAAGAAAACATGATTGCGCATGTTTAAGTAATATGAAAACAAGACTGTGCATGTTTAAGCAATATAAAAACAGAAATTTGCACATAAGGAAAAACAAACAAAAATATGATCCAACGAAGTAAAGCCAATAAAGAAATGAAAACCATTCACATATTTAATTCTTTTTTCAATATTTTATTTAAAATTTTTTCTTAAAAAAAATCTTAGTGCTAATACAAATTTAACTCTATGTATATATAAAAATATATGATATAAAAAGAAAGAGAGAAAAAAAAAGATCATTAATCTAATATTTGATTCTTATTTACAAGTAATTTAGGTACAGGCAAAAAAAGATAAAAGTTTTAGACCATTAAATTTTAACATGCTTTTGTGTGAATAAAATACTAAAATTAATAGATACATTCATAAACAAAGATATATATATAACCAATAAATAAATTAATACAGAGATAAATACATAAATAAATTAATATACAAATAAATAAATAATAAATAAATTAATAAATAATTAAATAAGTATAATTGGTACAAAATTAAATTCTTGTTGTCATCTTACATGCAATTTAGTAGGAAGCATACTATTCTATATCCATTGTTTCATTATTTCGGTCTATGTAATGCCCCCATGCACGCGTTTTTATTTTATCTTTCATTATATTTCTTTTATCATCAGAAAAGCTAAGAGCTATTTTATTTAGTTTTTGAGTATATAGTTGATGTGTTTTAGACCTAAACAAAAACATTTCATCTGAGATAATTTTGGATTCAAATAAGCAACTTTTGTAATCATTAATGGACAACTTTTTAATTACAAACTTTTTGACCCCTTTAGATTTTTTAACAGCTTCCGAGCGAAGAGTCGACACAGAATACATTTTTGCTCTTAAACCAACAAACTCGGTCATTATAGCCCCACTGTTTTCATCTTTCATCATACCTAAAACCTTCTTATTGAGTAGCGGCAAACGAAATTGATTATCTATAGGATATTCTGACGTATCAAAATTCAAAATAATATCATTACGGATGTCATCGTAAAAATCATCAGTTTTAATTGAATAAATAAACGAGTCAGTATCCATATAGTTGAGAGAAATGTTCTCTCGAAATTTAGGCTTCATGAAGCAATAATGGAAGTCATACATTCTCCACTTGGAGAAAGCCAACATATATGGGTTTATCATATAGTGGTTCCATTATTTCCAACTCTACCGCATACATATCATCAGAAAATTTTGTCAACTGCATAAAATTTGGTTTCGAAATTAATGCTCTGAGGCCTAAATGATTCCTGTTTGTTGTTTCCCATGATGAAGCAATTCTAATGTGCCTACGTTTTTCAATGTTTTCCATTGTCTTCCCATAAACAGCCTTGTTCAAAAGTTTGAAGAAATTTTTTTCAAAATTATTTTTAGCATTTATCCTATGTAATGTGTTTAAGTCAATATATTTTTTAAGCCAAGGGGATTGCTTAAATCTTAGTATTCTATGGATTTGTTTTAAGATGAGGCCATTTGAAATGGCTTGTTTTAAAACTCTATAGTGCATGGTGTAATTTGTTTTTGCGTGTAAGTCTGCAACTAATTTTTTGATTTTGGATCCCCCCACTCTCTTATTTTGGGGACAAAATGGCAAATCGTTATGTAGATCATGCAATGAATCGGGATAATCTATATCCACTTCCAAAATGTACCCATACTCTGCAGTATCAGAAATTTTCATAACATCAAAATCAGTATTACATACCCACTCAAATTCACCGTAAGGAAGATATTCCGACATCGCCCAACCATGCAAATTGTTAGCGTCTAAATAGACAAGAAATTCTGATGGTTTTGATGCATCAAAATCTTCCAAATATTTGTTATTCGCTTTCGAATATCTTTGTGAGCATTGAACTAGTCCACCTCTAATTCCGTTTTGCATAAACATATACATTTCGGAATCAGTGAACTGTTCCAGTGAAACTTCTGTGGTTTTTAACATTGCATCCCGGGATAAGCCTGGTGCTGTATAATAATGACAGGGGTCCAAATCGTATATACCTCTACAAATTTTCCTAAAATTTTCAAACACGTCAGTTAGAAGAAGAACATCTGTCTTTAAGTAGAGTTCAGTATAGTCAAGGAGGGTTTTACAGTTAAACTCTCTCCATATTTTTTGAGCATGTTCATACTCGACAACATCACATTCTTCATTCGTTAGAATATTGAAGAACTCTTCTCTACTAGGGAGTTTAATTTCCTTAAACTTAGTCATGGAATCCATATAAGAGTACGGAAATACACCCTTTCTTCTAATCAGGTTGAAATGAGCTTCATCAACGAAACATGGTCGAATAGTATTAAAATCATTGCTATCAAGATTTTTTGCTAACGTATCTAAACTCGAAGCCATAAATCTAAACGAGTCTATAAATCTTATTTCGAATCCATGTTTTTCATATAATCTGATAAAAATTGAAAGAGAAATATAACGTTCTGTGTTCTGGGGAATCACTTTTATTGTGCCATTTTTTATAGTAGAAAGTTCTTTGAAAAATAGGTGCATATCATATGCAGAAAGATTATGAAAAATAACCGGAATAAACTGAGGTGTTTTATAATTTAAATTACATTCGCTATGAGCTGCCCCACGATAATTGCCAGTTAGATGACAATGATCTCTAACTTTATCGTTATTTAATATTTTCTTACATATATGACAATTTTTTGCATTATTATGTTGAGCTATTTCTATTGGGGTCATGAACATTTTCTTAACTTTTAGTAAATAATTTAAATAGATGTCTGTACAATCTTCAACTATTTTTTTGATAAAGACATTTGCCGAATCTTCACCAAAATAATGTCTATATAAGTTATTTTCCTTCTTAAAACTACAATTAATAAAATAGCCGAATGCACACGCATGGTGTTTCTGTACATTTGTAGTGCTTTTACTTACAGGATCATGGAGTTTTTCTAAAATATACTCGAAGTCTGCGTAGATGACAAATGGTACATATAGCTGTTTGTAGTAGTTTTTGTACTTAATAATACATCCATCTTCGGGCATCCTGATGACTTTTTTACCACAAAGATGTTTATGTTGATAATCATCATGTGAATGATACAGGCAGGTGTTGCAGATATAAATCTTGTGGTCATGCATTGTAATGCTGGAACGAAGAAGTCTAAAGAAGAAGAGAGAAAAATAAAATAATATATAAATTAATATGACAATAAGAAATAACTTTTTAAATAGGGAACACATTTTGTGTAAATGCACTAATGAAACTTACTTTGATATATCTTTGATGCGCACATAGTGGAAGTTCTCATTAGACTGGAGCAATAAGAGATTAATATGAATGTGTTTTTTTCCTTTTGTTATGTAGTATGGCCCTATAAGCGATATTCCATTGTAACCAAATACATTTATGCTCATATCATTTTGATTGTCGAATTGTTTTATCTGCTTCAATGGGAGTGGAAACTCTAGGCCTTCAAAATTTAATGCAATTGCTCCTATATTAATATTCTCATCAGAAATGTTTGAAATATTGTAATTTCTACAGTTTTTCCGTTGTTAAGGACTCAGGCCACTATTTCCATTCAAAGTAGCAATGAGAGACCATTTAAAGCAATAAATGTCATTATTCTCAACATTTATGCATGCATGTTTTGCTGCAATATTTTTTGGGAGAGGGATAAAGCTCGATCCTCTTATTATCGATGCCTTGTTTATATTAACTTCAAGGAAATTTATTGAAGTCAAAGTCCATCCGCTATCCCTCACTTGAAATTCTTCCATTTTGGCTCTTAGCTCCTCCGTCAGTTTCTTGTACATGGCTTCTATGTCATCAGACAAAGTCACCAACATCATTTTCGAAATATGTACAAGTTGGGAAACATTCATCTCATCATTCACCATCTTCATATAATCACATGTGAGCTCCATATTAAATTTAAATGTAGTATGTATCCTACTACATTCATTGAGTTGTTGTACTATGGAACTCTTGGCAGATTTCAGAAACTCCTCTGGAAACAAGATAGCCACATTTTTGTTGAGGAGGATATATGTCTCGATCCTTCCATTGAAGGATCCAATCCGTTCTTGGTGACAACTATTTTTATGTTTTGTGGTTCTGACATGAGCCATATAACCATTTGATGGGATCATCTCATCACAATCCTCACAATATTTGTTTTGAAGATTTAGCTTATTAGTTCCAAGGAGAGCCTTTGATTGGTTAGCATATGAGTGCGTTTCCATATGCTGATTTAGTTTTGTTTGAGTCATAAAGACTTTATTGCAGATGGTACAACTTGCAGTATTCATTTTATTTAATTATTTATTTGTTTTATTAGTTAATTTAATTATTTTATTTAATTATTTTATTTATAAACAATTTATTTCGGCTATAAACAATTTATTTAATTATTTTTTATACACTATAACCTGGTTTATCAAACAGTAGTTAGTTCTAGCACTTTTATAGTTTTTGGATTTTAAACACTTTAGAAATTTTCGTTGGGAAAATATGTTGTCACTTGTTGAGATATCAGAGCAGACTGATAGCAATCTACATTATTTCTTCTACTTATATACTTTATATTCGAAGTAGTCATCAAATCTAATTTATTACGGTATATGATGAAATTCATACACACACACACACATGTACGTTCTCACACACACATACACATTTCCAGAATTCTCTGTTGGTATTACGATATATGATGAAATTCATATACACAGCAATACCCAGAACAAAATCGCTAGCGTCAGTTTGTAATACACACGTACGAGAAAAATTGGGACATGTGAAAGTAGGTGCTTCTATAATTTTTTGCTGCATGTCTCCAAAAGCTATTTCCTGTAATTGTTTCATTAAAGTGAAAATATACTGAAATAAAAATATCATTATCCCTATTCAAAAGCTCTTCCTATCAACCTGATACGATTCAAAACATTTAACATCACCTGTATATACATATAAAACTTATGCCAACACAATATTTTCTATCTCCATAAGAATAGCAACGCAAATAGTCTAGAAAACATACATATATACGAAAAAGTATTGATGTAATTCATACAAGTAATTATATTCTTTAAAGTAAAAATAGATACGATCAAATACATTACGCCAATGGCATATATTTACATACATTACCAAATAGATTCCCTATCCACCTCCATTCCAAATAGCTATCAGGGTTGCCACTACCTGCAGCTGTTAGATTATTTCCCCAGAGATCATTAACATAAATGCATACATACAATAACCCTACATAAGAATACCAACGATAACTCAAAACAGCAAACCAAAGTCAATCAAATAACGATTACTACATACCTACAAATACACCGATTTCTTGTCACTACCCTGCAGTCAGAGTGGGACGAAGTGTCTTTATTGCAACACTAAAATTCTAGAGACAATTGTAGTATAAAAAGATATTTTCTATCTGTGATTATAAAAGAAAGAGAGAAAGCAGATTGATCAACACGAATACGGTGAAATTGTCAACAACTTGTCAATATACATACATTTGTACGTACGTAAATTAAAGAAATATACCAGTACTAACTGTCTGGTTGATATTTCTCCATGCTTCCATAACACCTACGTAGTCACTACCTAGTCAATTGTTTTAGTATTACTAGTAGGTTTTCAATACCAAGCACATGTTAAATGTCTATAGTACATAGTTTTGTATGGATGATAATTAGAGAGTAGTACTGTCAACAAAAGTAGCGGACACCAGCAAACATACAAATAAATACAAAAACTCACACATCTGCACACACACATACAAACACCCACAGATACATCCATCTACTGTAAGCACAACGTTTCTCTAAAATAACAACAAAAGCTGCACACACAAGTACATACATACATAAAAATAATCAAACACAAACACACACAACCCCACACACACACACAATCTCGGCATGAAAATCCCCAAAATCCCCCATTCGGGACAGGGTTGCCATCACTTTTGAGGTAATGACGGTCTGAGTCCTGTTTTCCCGGTTTTTAATTCCCAAAACAGGACTCAGACCGCCATTACCTATCTACTGGTAAGTCATTTTGTTAATATTTCTTTTACTTTTTTAATTATGAATTTCTTTGGCAGATCCTGTACAAAGCAAAAGAAAAGAAGAAAATAAACATGTAACTAGTTATTTTATAGATTTTATTTAATAAATAATAATTCCCATTAATCTTTACAGGAGTCGCAAGTGTATAAAAGGCTGCCCAGATGTGGAAAAGCTACATCGCTTCCCGAAAAATTAGTTTGTGAAGTATTAAAAAGTGAAAATATTTATTCAATGAGTGCCAGATACTGTTTGGAACATACTTATACATATTTCATAAAAAGTACTGGCACTCAACGAATGTGTGGCCGGCAGACCTACAATTGTGTTGTTTGCAAGTGTTTTGATCAAAAGCTGGTTGTGGTTAGGTTTTCTTTGAACATACAGACGAATTTTATTATATTTTAAATTCCCCAGTGCTCATATTTGTTTGTATGGAAATAAAGAAAACAAACCCTTCAACAGTATTTCTTAACACACAAGTAGTAGGGAACTGGCGGTCCTGGCGCCGATTAAAATTGTTAAATTGTGGCTGAAATTGTTAAATTGTTGGCTAAAATTGTTAAATTGTGGCTGAAATTGTTAAATTTGGGTAATTAAAATTTGAAAATTGTTAAATTCTTGGAAATTTGTGAAATTTGATACCGGCGAGGGTGGTTCAAAAAGTCCGTCCAAATTTTTGTTTACATAAGGAGTTTTTTGTTTACATTAACTTTGTGGGAACGGGTGATTTTTTTTGGGTAGTATTAATTGTGGGAACGGGTGATTTTTTTTGTGGGTGTGGTTTAAGGGGTTTTATAAGATTAAGATTTCTCAAGTGTATATGCCGACGGGAAAATCATGAAAATGATTTTTCCTAATACCAATGGTGAAAATAGTGATTATTAATTTTTCCTAATGCCTACGGCAATGCATGATAATTTTTCCTAATGCCTACGGCAATGCATGATTATTAATTTTTCCTAATGCCTACGGCAATGCATGATTATTATTTTTTTCAAATGCCGACGGCAATACATGATTATTATTTTTTTAGTAATGCCGACGGCAATACATGAATATTATTTTTTCCAAATGCCGACGGCAAAACACATTTTTATTTTTTTCAAATGCCGACGGAAAAACATGATTATTATTTTCTAGTACCAGAGGGAAAATTGCCAGTGTTGCCAGACTATAGAAATTTGTTGTCGTATTACTATATCAGTAATATCAGATAAAATAGATTTGATGACTACTACGCGATTCTCATATGAATCGGGAGAATGTGTGTATGATTTCCTCACGCTAATAAATTGTTTATAAATAAAATAATTAAATAAATTAATAAACAATTAATTTAATTATTTTATTTATAATTTAATTATTTTATTTACGTATAAAATGTTCTCTTGTATATGAACACCCTATACTTGTGTGTAGATGATCCAGCTTTTTGTCGCTGGTATTTATTTATTTGTTTAAGAAATATAATTGTATGTATGTATGTATGTGTAGTTGTATGTATGTATATGTGTATTTGTATGTATGAGTGAGGATGCTTGTGCGTAAAATATTTTGTAGAATACATTTATATTTTGCAACGTAATCATTTTCTTTGTCTACGATTATTTTAAAGCAGCAAAGTTTCAATTAAGTACAGTCATCAGCAGAGCAACAAAAAGTAAATATGCTGCAAGGATACTGCTACTAATTTTTGTATAAATACGCCAACTTTTCTAACCATCACATCAGTACTTCATTGTATTTACAACCATCATCAGAAATTGTGTTAAAGTGAAATAATTACAATAAAATAATTAAAAATGAGTTCTTCAGGTTATCAGTGTGAAAGACGCCATAAGGTATATAAATACCAAAAGTCCTTTTTGGATCATGTCAAAAATCATAGTGTGCAGGATCAAGTGGTCGTAAGCCGGAACAGAAATCAAGAACAACCGCAGACATCTCTTGAAAATTATCAACAGCACGTAAATATGTCTCATCATCAGCAACATCCTTCTCTACATTACCCCCAATATCAAGTTCCAATGAATTATCAACAATACGGTATGCCATGGAATAATCAGTTTTTGGGATTAGGAGTGCCAATGCAATATGAGCACCCAATTTACAATTATAATCCCATCACACCAGATAATCAAATGCAGCAGTATTCCAATGATGCAATGGCAACATCTTAATTATCATCAACAAGAGCAGCAGCAACAACAAGCTCAACAACAAGGTGTGGATATCCATGGAGGGAATTTGTACAACGATGCTATGGACATAAGTTTACCGGAAAGTGATGGAGAAGAAGAAGAAAGAAAAGAAGAAACTCTGCCAACTCCAATGAGTGCTGCACATTCTAGGACAGAAGAAGTAGCAGAGAATGTGAGATGTTTCAAAATATCGAAAGCCTTCAAAAATCATATCGCCACATATGCTGTTTTAAATAGAAAGGACCAACTTCTTCTGGAAGAGTTTATGAAGGAAAACATAAATATTTTTATTGAGAGACTTCACATGACTTTGTGTAAGCATATAATTATTAAATTTCATGTGAGTATTGTGGCGGAGTATATCAAAATTGTTGAAGAAGATTTGGAGTTGTGTGTTATAACACATGTAGCTAAAATGAGTTTGGTGACGAAGGCAGACAACATAAAAGAAATATTCCGTAAACAGATGGAGGAGATTTCAACCAATATGTCTGAATTTGAAGAGCGCGATTCTGGTTGGACTTTATCACGCATAGTCCGAGCAGAAATCAACATCAACAAATCGTCGCTCGTCAAAGGATCAAGTTGGATATCCACACCTCAAAAACTAGGAAGAAAAAAAGCTTGCATCAATATACAAAACGATGATGAATACTGCTTCAAGTGGTGTTTGATTGCTGCCATGTATACAACCAAATACAATCAAGAACGTTGCAGTTGTCATGGTATTCAGAACATTTCTGCAGACATTATTTCTACGCGAAATGGTGAAGTGCTAAATTTCAAAAATTTAAGCTTCCCATTAGCTCTAAAAAAAATTAACGTGTTTGAGGTGAACAATCCTAGAATAAGCGTTAACGTATTTGGGTATGATGAGGAGGCAAATCAAATCATCGGTCCCTATTATGTGACTAAGGAAGAGAAAATTACTCACGTAAACTTGCTTCTTTTGGAGAATGGTGAAGTTCATCACTATATTTTGATAAAGGACATATCAAAGTAAGTTAAAAAATTTTACAACACTTTAATTTAATGATACATATACTTGTTTTATATATTTTATAATAGATACATTTTACTAATAAATTTTTAACTATTTTTTATTATTCACAGACTTTTACGAAGTCAGATAACGCAGAATGAACACAAACTGCATTTCTGCAATACCTGTCTGCAGTACACTCATAGCGAGAGTGGAAAAAGTCATCATAAGGTTGAATGCGGTAAAATTGTGACAAGTATGCCATCAGGTCCGGATGCAATTCTCAGCTTTAAGGGGCATCAAAGGAAAATGGATGTCCCCTTTGTGGTGTACGCTGACTTCGAATGCATTCTGGAAGATATAAGTGATAATGTAAGTAATAAAACTAGTTTAATTAAAAAGCACACTCCTTGTGCATTTAGTTATTATATTAAGTGTCTCCATAACAGTAAGTAGATAAGTTAAGGGTTTATACTGTGAAAGATTCCTCCAAAAAATTTGTATCATATTTAGTTAAAGATTGTGAGGATATTTACAATAATTATTTAGTTAATAATAGGCAAATGGATACTTTATCCCCTTCTGATCTTTATAGTTTTTATAGTGCGGTAAATTGTCATATTTGTCAAAAATTTTTAGGCAAAGATCGCGTTAGAGATCATTGCCACATTAGTGGTAAATATAGAGGTGCAGCCCACAATAAGTGTAATTTAAATTTTCAAATTCCCAAGTTTATACCAGTTTACTTTCATAATTATTCAAACTATGACTCACATCTTTTTATTAAAGAACTAGGTGAAATTTCAATGCAGCTGAAAGTACTCCCTCTCAATAAGGAGCTTTATATATCCCTCCCAATTTTCAGAAATGAGTGATGGTCATAAGCTTGAAATAAGATTTCTTGATACAATACGTTTTATGGCTGAGAGTTTGGAATCATTAGCCTGCAATTTGTCGGATAATGATTTCAGCACTATAAGGTCATTATTTCAGTCAGAAAACGAGTTTCAGCTTATTAAGAAAAAAGGTATTTTCCCCTATGAGTACCTAAATTCATTTCAAAAATTAGATGAGTGTCAGCTCCCTTCACGCAGTGATTTCTTTAATAAGTTGAACAATAAAGAGTGTTCTTTAGAGGAATACTCACATGCTGTAGAGGTATGGAATACTTTTGGTTGCAAAACTATGAAAGACTACATGAAACTTTACTTAAAAACAGATGTCCTCTTACTGACAGATATTTTTGAGAATTTTAGAAAAGTTTGTAAAGGTATTTATGAGCTCGATCCATGCCAGTATTATACAGCACCTGGCCTTTCCTGGGATGCAATGCTCAAATATACAAAAATTGAATTAGAATTATTGACAGACATAGACATGTACAATTTTATGAAAAAAGGTACTGCAATTAGAATCCTTGTATTCATTTTTAATGCCATTTTTCGACTGGAGTATTATCCAGACTGCTGGAAGCTTGCCAAGGTTAAAATGATTCCAAAGCCAGGTAAAGATCTTTCCAAGGCTGAGTCATATAGGCCAATAAGTTTACTGTCAACAATGTCAAAGCTTTTTGAAAAGCTACTCATGACAAAATTGTCTTCAATTTTAACTGATAATGGGTGCATCCCAGACTATCAATTTGGTTTTAGAAGCCAGCATAGTACCATTGAGCAAACGCATAGATTGGTTCAATTTATCAGAAAAACATTTGAGCAAAAGAAGTATTGTTCTGCCCTGTTTATTGATGTTTCTCAGGCATTTGATAAAGTGAAGGCATGAAAGCCTGATTTTGAAATTGAAGACATACTTACCAATAAACATTCTAAATCTTTTGGAAAGTTACATTCTTGCACGAAAATTTACAGTTGTGGAAGGACACTTTATGAGTATGCCTGAAACTATCTCATCCGGTGTGCCACAGGGGAGTATACTGGGGCCATTTTTATATTTGATTTATACTTGTGATATGCCTGTGAGCAGTAGTATCCACACTTCTACATTTGCCGACGATACCGCCTGTCTTAGTATGCACGACAACCCTGATGAGGCATCCCGAAAACTCCAGGAACACATTAGCCAGATGGAACTATGGTTAAACTTATGGAGAATTAAGGTAAATGAACAAAAGTGTGTCCATATAACATTTACCTTACGAAGAGATACTTGTTCCCCCATTCGGATTAATAATCAAGTTGTTCCTCAACATTCACATGTGAAATATCTAGGTATACACCTCGATCGACGGCTTACATGGAAACATCACATTGACTATAAGTTAACTCAAATGAAACTAAAACTAACTCAGGTACATTGGCTGATTGGCAGAAATTCAACACTCAGCCTAGACTGCAAACTTTTAATATACAAGTCGATTTTAAAGCCAATATGGTGTTACGGTATCCAGTTATGGGGCACTGCTTCAGCTTCCAATGTAGAGAGAATTCAACGAAGACAAAACAAAATTTTAAGGTTAATAACGTCTGCTCCATGGTACAGAAAGAATTCAAATATACATCGTGATTTAAATATGCCACTAGTGACTGAAGAAATTGCAAAATACGCAGGCAAATATCTAACAAAACTCGAGTCACATCCTGATCCGCTTGCTCGTAATATTTTGAACATTACTGGACACATCCGCTTATAAAAGAGAGATACAAGGGCTCTAATACTAAACACTCCGAATGAAGTTTCTTGAAAAAAAATTTTTTTTTTTGCTTATCACTACTTATGTATTATTTACAACTATCTTTTAGTTATGTCTGGCATTAGTCGGGCCTATTAATTATATGTTAGATTTAAGATTTGAATACTTATTGTTAGTTCATATATGAAGATACAATAAATAAAAAGAACATACATAAAAAATAAAAAAATAAAAAAAAATATATATTTTTACGTATACTTCATAGAAATGTTTATCTGTTTTCCTACCATGTCAGAAGCTCATATTGTTTAACTTAGGTTGCTTTATTTCAAGAATATAAAAATTATTTAATAAAATAAAAAAAATTTTAATACCCGAATGAAATTGTATTCGATTTTGTTGAACACGGTGGTGTTACCAGTATTTATCAAGGTTGGAAACCGAAACAAATATCGGTATCGGTATTGATACCGGTACAACTATTTTTTAAATTTTGGTATCGGTAACGGTATCGGTATTTTTTTTATTTCGGTATCGGTATTACGGGTACATACCGTTACCGAGTTTATAATACCGGTATACCGTTATTACTGCTCAATTTATTAGTTCAGACAGTGGACATAGCAAAAACTCGCTTTTGTTATTGATTTACTTCGAAAAGGGAGTATTTTTACATTAACATAAAAAGAATTTAAACTTATATGGTTTTATATACGTTTGTATACTTTTATTAAAAACTAATTTATTAAAAAAGTAAAATAAGAAAACTGCAGTTGAAACTTTGCATATATGTATAAAGTATACATTTTGGCTAATTAAACAAAATAATAAAAATTAATACATACAGTGTAGAATTGTATGCACTTATTATTGGCCGATTTTACATATTTCGTGCTCGCGAGATTCAGACGAAACGAATATTTCAATATTTCAATTCAAATAATAAACAATATTCTTGTAGCCGACTTAAAAACAAACAAAACAAGTATCTTGTACAATTAACATTAAAAATGTTAAAGTAAGTAATTTTCGTGTAAGTTAGTTTGTATAGTTGACCTGTGTAGTTAATATGATGAGATTTTTTTATTTCAGCTAAAGGTCCTTTTTACAAATAAAAACAAGCAAGTTTAATTGCATAAAACTATTTTATTTTTATTATTATTATTATTTATCCGAAATATCGGAGAAAAAAGATAATAAATAAAAATAAGCTTTTATTTGTAAAAAGGACCTTTAGCCGAAATAAAAAATCTCATCGTAAGTAATTTTCTTCACCTCAAGAGAGCAATCTTTAACTTCAGATATAAAAAGTTTTGAAAATTGTTCTCCATCATCCCAATCAGCCCATTAACCCTATATATGATTTAGACCTATTTTTGTTATAAATATCAAATTCCAAACCTGTGATCAAAAAATTTATTACGCCACCTTAAGACAGGATATGTTTTTAAATATTTCCAAAATTCGTATCTGGGCACGGCGAAAAATAATAAGAATACTGCAAAAATTCTGAAGTCCCATTTTTAGGACTTAATGTAATATTTTTTTTATTTGTTATTACTTCTTGTGTATTGATTGCATCATTTTCTACCTAAGAAAGACTTTTCAGCCGAAAATATTTAGTGGCAAAATTTTTTTATAATAGCGAAATAATTACCCCACTTTTTTAATGTTAAAAATGTTGTCCCTTGTTCATAACAAGTTTCATTTTCTAAATCTAACAACATTTGTCTTCTCCATTAGCAGACAAGTGGACAAAAAAAGCCAACATTTTAAAATTTTTTCTCGAATACTTCCTAAACTGTAAGCGGAAACCCATAAATGTAGCAGATTTTTCTCTAGCTCTTGGATAGAAAAAAATCCACTTGCAAAAATCTTTTTTATCCCATCAAAAACATAAGCTTGGCATTTTGGTGCTTTATGGCTCCGCTCCCTTTAAAGATATATAGTCTAAACTGCATTATTGAGCTCTGTGACACTTCTTTAAATACTGTATAAAATTTCATAACAATCGGACAGATAGTTTAAAAACTGCAGAATTATTTCCAATTTTTTAAAAATACCATGCTGTGTATCGGGTACTTTAGGCTCCACTAGAAGGCACCGTCGAATCGAGCTAAAAATTGCACTTTCTGGTTGATTCAAAAAACAGCGCTGCATAAGAATGTGTAAAGGCAAACAAAAGAAAGTTAAGTAAAATATATTTTTGAAATTTTATTTTTGGTGGGAATCGGTATACCGGTACATACCGGTATAGACGTAAACGGTATTCTGGATACCGGTATTTTCTAACCGAAATGAACTTCGGTATCGGTATCAATACCGGTATCTAATTATAGCGGTATTTGAATCGGCATCGGTATTTTTACTGTACCGTTTGCCAACCTTGGTATTTATTATTAAATAACAAAATAATTAAAGTTGTGTTTTGCATACAATTTCTTAACAAAGCAATGTTAGCCTTAAAGTGCTTGTCAACTAATATGAACTTTAAGGCTAAAGTAAAATATTTTTTTGCATAAGGGGATATATAGTCAGCAAAATCGGGCAGACGGTTTCAGAGCTGGAAAACTCAAACTCTATTTCCCAATACAAAATAACTACCGAAAACTAGTTTTTATTACTTTTTTATTAAATTATCTTACTTTATGCTTCGGTATATGAATAAAATTGTAATTTATAATTAAAAAAATTTAAATTTAACAAATTAAAAAGACGTTTGCAGGGTTGGAAAACTTTAATTTTTTTAATAATTAAACATATTTCATGTTTTAGGAAGAAGACTATTTTCTTAGGAACGGTAAGAGCTAAGGGTCTGAAATTTGGACAGAGTATGTAGAACTTTGGTCGCTACAACAACAAATGTATAAAAGTTAAAAGTTAAAGGGTGTTCCAAAATGAGTGACGAAAACTTTTAAAATCCCATGTAATATACATACAATTGTATGTATGTGTGTACATATGTATATTGACACTTGAAATTTGTAAAATTAGTGTATTTTTATATCGGCTACAACAATTAACACTAAAATTAAAAAAAATTTAAATTAAAGATGGTCCATCAATTAATGCAGTTTTGACTATGTACTTTTGACAAATTGCTATATCTTGGAAACCGTAAGAGTTAAACTCTTGAAATTTTCAAAATCCTTAAAACCAAGGTTGGCAAACGGTATCTTAAAAATACCGATACCGATTCAAAAACCGCTTTAATTAGATATCGGTACTGATACCGAAATTCATTTCGGTTAGAAAATACGGGTATCGAGGATACCGTTTATGTATATACCGTTATGTACCGGTATACCGATTCCCACCAGAAATAAAAATTCAAAAATATATTTCAATTAACTTTCTTATATAAAAACGTTTTTGTTCGCCTTTACGAAATACTAACAAACTTCGTGAGCTGCTTAATATTTTTAGGAAGAGAGCAAAGCTTTTGTAAGCCACATTTATTTATATGAAATTTAGTATAGTGGCTGTTCCAGATACACAAGGTAATGAGATTATTTAAAGGTTTGAAGAGTGTTTTTGTAATGTATGCACATTAGACTGGTCGCAAAGATTTTTTTCTTTAATATACTACATATGTGCCTTTAATTATGAAAGTGGTCTAAGTCATGTGCATATCAAAAAAATCTTAAAATATCTTCAATAAATATTTAATAAATGTTAAAATAAATTTATATTAATCGAGACTAGTACAACTCTAAAAAAATGTTGCATGATATAAAAATATTTTTTGATTTTTTCAAATGTAATCTCTACAAAATATATCGACCAAAGAAATATATGACTTAGACCAATTTCATAATTAAGGCCACATATGTGCACTTTCTAAGATATGAGGTTTGCTGCCATACATGCGGTCTTAATTTTTTACCTCGATCTGATGGTGCCTTTTGGTGGAGCCTAAGTACCCGATACACAATTCGAAATAATTCTGCAGTTGTTAAAATAGCTCAGAGCTTAGGTCTGGAATTTATACTATATTGCCCGTATATATAATCAAAAAATGGCATGAAGTGAAAAAATTGAATTAATTGACGAATTCCTCTATAAGATTCGACATAAAAAATCGCCACATAATGTAGTTTTGACATACGATTACATACTAGCATAATTTTTATGTAAAATTATTTGGCATTGCACGTTAAGACCATGTTTAATTTTGCCACTTATACTAACTTCATGCCAATTTTTGATTATACATAAGGCCGTATATCTTTAAAGGGGGAACCAAAATGGGTAAACTTGGGTTAATAAAAAATTAAAATCGATGCCAAGCTCACGTTTTTGATCAGATAAAAAAGATTTTTGCAAGCAGATTTTTTTTCTATCCAATAGTTACAACAAGTCTGCTACATTTATGGGTTTTCGCTTACAGTTTAGGAAATTTCAAGAAAAAATATAAAAAATTGATTTTTTTACCAACCTTTGTCCACTGTTCTGCTAATGGAGGAGTCAAATGTTGTTATATTAAGAAAATTAAACTTATTATGAATAAAAGACAAAATTTGTAACATTAAAAAAATGGGGTTAATTATTTCGATATTATAAAAAGTTTTACAAATAAATATTTTCGGCTAAAGTCTTTCTTAGGTAAAAAATTATGCAATACACAGACAGCAATAACAAATACAATTTGCTTTTCAGTTCCCGGCAATTAAAAAAAATACAAAATCCTAAAACTGGGACTTTTCAGTATGTTTGCATTATTCTTCTTATTTTTCGCAGGATGCAGATAAGATTTTTGGAAATATGAGACATTTTTAGATTTAGTTGAACTGTAGTGAATTTTAACCAGAAATAATTTTTTATTCGGGCGTACCGGTACCAATACCGTTATTTGTTTCGGTTTCCAACCTTGGGTAAAACTAAAAAATCCGAAAATTATAAAATCGCCAAAAATTTAAAAAAATCGCCGACACGAAAAAAATCGCCAAAATGAAAGAAATCGCTCAAATTAAAACAAAAACGCCAAAAACCGAAAAAAGTTGCCGAAACGAGAAAAACGTGTCAAAACTATAAAAAAATCCCACAATGAAAAAACAACAACAAAATCGCCAAAAATTAAAAAAAAAATCGCCTAAATGAAAAACAATCGCCAGAATAAAAAATAGCCAAAACGAAAATAAATCGCCAAAATTAAAAAAAACGCCAAAAACCGAAAAAAATCGCCAAAACAACAAAAAATCGCCTATATGAAAAAAATCGCCAAAAATTAAAAACATCGCTAAAATAAAAAACGACCAAAACAAAAAAATCGCCGAAATTGAAAAACGAAAAAAACCGAAAAAATAGCCAAAACGAGAAAAAAGTGTAAAAACTAAATAATAGCAACAAAGAAATAAAAACGCAAAAAACCGAAAAAATCGCCAAAACAAAAAAAAATTGCCTATATGAAAAAATCGCCAAAAATTAAACAAATCGCTTAAATGAAAAAAACATCAATATCAAAAAAATCGCCAAATTTAAAAAACGCCAAAAATGGAAAAACAATAGCCAAAACGTGAAAAAAAGTGTAAAAACTAAAAAATTGCCACAAAGAAATAAAAACGCCAAAAACCGAAAAAATCGCCAAACCAAAAAAAATTGCATATAAAAAAAATCGTTAAAATTAAAAAAATCACCAAAATCAAATAAATCACCAAAATTTAAAAAGCGCCAAATTAAAAATAATGCCAAAACCTAAAAAATTTCTAAAACGAGAAAAAAGCACCAAAACTAAAAAAGCACCAAATTAAAAATAGTGCCAAAAACCTAAAAACGAGAAAACAAAAGCACCAAATTAAAAAAATTCCAAAAAATCACAAAAACGAAAAAAAGCACTTAATTGGAAAAAAAATCAAGCACTTAAATAAATCACTAAAATCAAAAAGCCAAAATGTCAAAAAACCGTCAAAAATTAAAAAAAAATCGCCTAAATGAAAAACAATCGCCAGAATAAAAAATAGCCAAAACGAAAATAAATCGCCAAAATTAAAAAAACGCCAAAAACCGAAAAAAATCGCCAAAACAACAAAAAATCGCCTATATGAAAAAAATCGCCAAAAATTAAAAACATCGCTAAAATAAAAAACGACCAAAACAAAAAAATCGCCGAAATTGAAAAACGAAAAAAACCGAAAAAATAGCCAAAACGAGAAAAAAGTGTAAAAACTAAATAATAGCAACAAAGAAATAAAAACGCAAAAAACCGAAAAAATCGCCAAAACAAAAAAAAAATGCCTATATGAAAAAATCGCCAAAAATTAAAAAAATCGCTTAAATGAAAAAAACATCAATATCAAAAAAATCGCCAAATTTAAAAAACGCCAAAAATGGAAAAAACAATAGCCAAAACGTGAAAAAAAGTGTAAAAACTAAAAAATTGCCACAAAGAAATAAAAACGCCAAAAACCGAAAAAATCGCCAAACCAAAAAAAATTGCATATAAAAAAAATCGTTAAAATTAAAAAAATCACCAAAATCAAATAAATCACCAAAATTTAAAAAGCGCCAAATTAAAAATAATGCCAAAACCTAAAAAATTTCTAAAACGAGAAAAAAGCACCAAAACTAAAAAAGCACCAAATTAAAAATAATGCCAAAAACCTAAAAACGAGAAAACAAAAGCACCAAATTAAAAAAATTCCAAAAAATCACAAAAACGAAAAAAAGCACTTAATTGGAAAAAAAATCTAGCACTTAAATAAATCACTAAAATCAAAAAGCCAAAATGTCAAAAAACCGTCAAAATAAAAAAACACCAAAAACTTAAAAATAATCGCTAAAACGAGAAGAAGGCACCGAAATTAAAAAAATCACCCAATTAAAAATATTGGCAATAACCAAAAAAATCTATCAAACGAAAAAAAGCACCAAAACTAAGAAAAGCACCAAATTAAAAAAACGTCAAAAACGGCAAAACTAAAGAAAACCCTATTGAAAAACGCTTAAAACCGAAAAAACCACAAAAACGAAAGAAATGCCAAAATTATATTTTATATAGGCTAAAGTTCATATAGTATTACTACGGCACCCTTCGTGCGCAAGTCAGAGTCGCACTGAATTTATTTTTAGTAAATGGAGATGGAAATAAAATGTATCGCTAAATTACAGTCCTAACTATAAAGTTAAATAAAGAACATTTTCTGTTTCATTTCCCTGAAACCGTCCCTTTAAGCTGAAGAAATTCAAAAAAATTGTTTATGAATAAACGATTACATAATACCACTATATATACCCTTTTCCAATTGGATGCTTAAATTGAGGAAATTAACAATTTTGCAAAATCAAAGATTATTAAATAAAAAAGTTACATAGTTTACTTGGTATGGAGGTAGAATACTAAAGTTCGAAGCTTAAGCGAACATTAGATCGAATCTCGTGTCAGGTGGGATATTAAATATTGTTATCATTTGATAGTTTTGATATAACGGCATTATTTGTTTGTTTAGCTATAAGTGCAACAAACGAGTAACTTATTGATCAAGTATCAATAATTAAAATTACTCTTAATGCACCAAACTCGTATCTCAATAAATGCGCTTGATAATTAAACTTACTACTAATATATATAGATGTAATCAATTCCTTAATATTTGCATATGAACTTTTATCCAAACACCGAAGTGTTTGCTCTCCTAAAAACTTGTATTTTTTTTAAAGTAAGGCATCGATATTCAACTTATTGCTAATATAAAAAAAATATATTTAATCGAAAAATACCGAGAGGTCACTTATTAAAAATTGCACTAGAGCAAAAATTATGAATTTTTTCATAATCTCTATACTACATAAACGCACTTTGGTAAAGGCTATATAAAATTTGGCACAGCCGAATATAGCACTCTTAATTGTTAACAATAAATTGTTGAGTCAAGAAATATGCTTAAAACTAAATTTACGTTAAATTGACCAATCAGATTAAAGTAACAATATTTTCAGTTAATTCAATGTGTAATATGATATCTTTTTATTAACATTTTTTTGTCAGCTAATCGAGTGTAAGTAAACAATATTAATAGTATTCACTAACTTTTGTATTATCATTAATAATTATTAAGTGGATTCACGTGGTTTTGAACATTCTTCCCCGCGTTGAACGACTGTTCAAAATAAAAATGGATACTGAAGAAAGTTCGAAGTCATCATGGTCAGGTTAATTTGATTGGTCAGGTTAATTTGATAAAAAAAAACATTAAATTTCAAAATATATTGGAACATAGTGTTGTTATTGATGTAGTTGGATGTGGGTTTTTTTTTGCATTTTTTCTTGATTTGCATGTTGACAGCAAAATGATTAGTGCTATGATGCTTACTACGAGTGCTAGATTTCATGTTGTTCCAGCGACCTTTGTAGAGTTGTTAGGTCCTTATCTTGGCATATACACTCTCTAACTTAGTTGAGGTTGAAGACTGTAGTGTTTTTTGGTAGTGATAAGTCTGAAATTTTGCCAAGACTTGTGTATGATGACCTTACTGTGCTTGACATAGTTCTCAGTCCATTCATGTTGACAAAATCTTGCTGGAGTAAACATTCTGGATCAAGTGTCAGCAAACCGGATCCCTCTAGTGATATAGGAATGATTTCACTGTTGCAAACAGCTGTGACCCTTGAAAATGGTGACGCTACATATATCCATTGATTGCCTTTGCTGAGGGGTACCCATCTGATATCAGTTTTCTCCAGCACACAATTTGGTTTTGTGGAATAAATTTATTTCACATGTACAGACATCTGAAGCATAGTTGTAACGGGTTTGAATGTTGGAACATAGGAAAACGCCTTGTTCAATTGTGTCGCAAGCACTTAACTCAGGATTTGTAAAAGGAATGTATTGTTCCCGCAAAGTATATATAGCCAAGAAAACAGTACATGGTTTAATGGCTTCCACGGTATTGTTCATTATATTGGGTACAGGAATCAGCAGTACAGGAAACAGCTTGAGCATTTCACGTTCAACCAATTGTAAGGTTATTTGAAAACAGCGTGGGGTGTGTTAGTCTGCCCTTAACCTTCATGAGTCTGAATAATTGTAGCAAGTCAGTTTTTTCTGTCACTGAAAGTTTCACTGATGGTGGTGAATGGAGGATGATCTGATTAATTTCACTTTGTAACTTTTCTGGGTTAAGTAGCCATGGACTGATTTTTCCATGATGAGTATCCATTAGAGTGTCAAGGATTGATGATTGTATCTTTCTTATATTTTTTGCGTTAGAGTTAATTCCAGAACCGCTGAATGAAATAGTGGATTTAGTTGTACTTGTATTAATGCATTGTTGATGTTATTTATATCATCTGAGTAGATTTTAATTTCTTTCTCCAATCGTTCAAATCTTGACTTAGCTGTTATTTGATTCTGCTTTATGATATTAATTGTAGAATCAACAGTTGATGTCTGATTCATCAATAATTTTAGCAAATATGATTGTCGTTGACTTGTTTTATTGTTTCTGACATCAGTTCGGCGTATTCAGAGTACAGTACGCCAAATAATGAATGTGCAACGTTACCAGCGATATTCAGCGCCCCTCTTTTAACTAGTAGCAGTTGGTTATCTACTTGTAATTCACTTTCCATGTGTTGAAAGTGGTCAAAGATACTGAGACAAGATGAATTTGTTTCTAAAATTTTACACAAGGTTTGTAATGACCGATTCCATTCCATTCCATTCCGTAGTTGAAATAGCTGTAGTTCCAATTTGCTCAAAGTGGATTCCTACCTTTGAACCAAACTTTTAATTCTCAACTGGAGTTCCAAGAGCAAGTGGTATTAGCAATAATAACGTGATTAATGCCATGGTTAAATAATTTGTTAGTATTTTGACCTTTTTCCGCCTTTTAGCCTCAGGCCTCACTTGACGTAGATGTGAAATCACTTGTTGCCTTACTATTGTCATCAATAGATACAGTTGCTTTAGAGTCTTTGTCGATAGGTAGTAACGCGATTCGATGTATTGGACGTTTGAACTGCCCATGTGCTGTTTTTACTTCGACGACCCTGACAATACCATCGTCACCAGGATGAGTGTTTACTACTTTCGCCAATGGCCATTTCATGACTGGTAGGTTGTCCCCAATTTTAAGGTTAGGGGTTTGCTTGTTCCACTTATGACGTTGCTGAAGTTGATTTAGATATTCAGAAGACCATCTTTTCCAAAATTCTTGTTTGAGGTGTGCTACAAGTTTCCAATGCTGAAGTCTCGAATTATTGATTGGAAGAGCTCTACTATCTATTTGTGAAATAAGGGGTTTGCCTATGAAAAAGTGGTCAGGCTTCAAGGCTGTTTGGATCATTTGACATAGGGGTTAGTGGGCGTGAATTCAGTGTTGCTTCAATTTCTATTATGACTGTTTCCAATTCTTCTTGTGCCAAAGATGCCGTAGTAGCAGATACTGATTTTACAGCAGCTTCCCAGAGTCCTCCAAAGTGCGGTGCTCTTGGTGGAATAAAATGGAATTTTATTCCTCTTGCGCTGGCGGTGGAGATATCCAATTCTCGTCCCTTGTTAGAGTAAATGGTGTCATCTAGTTCTGATAACTTATTCCTAGCTCCTACGAAATTAGTATCGTTATATGAATATATATTTTGACACCGACCGCGACGACCTATAAATCACTTTAATGCACCAATAAAAGCTTCGGTTGTTAAATTGGAGACCATTTCGAGATGGATAGCTTTCGTTGCAAAACAACAAAATACCGCTATATATGCCTTTGTCTGATTTTTTTCCCGCGGACCCTGTAATGAATCCAGAATCGTCCACAATAGTCGACTCCGGCATTAACGAATGGACGTGCCGGAGTTATCCGGGTATGAGGTAAATTGCGCATGAGTTGTTGGCACAGTTGCGGATGTGCCAAGCACATCTCAAACATTTTTGAACTGTGCATCTTGCCAATATTTTGCCTTTTATTGGCCAAAATCTTTGACATATTATATTTAATAATGCTTGCGGTTCGCAATGGTTATTTTCTTCATGGACCATCTTAAACAGAAGCTTTGTAAGATGATCATTATATGGAATCAGCATTGGATGTTTCACGTCGTACTGCAACGTAGAGGCCTCCAATCGTCCTTCGACTCTCAGAATACCTTGCTGGTCAAGAAATGGCGTCAAACTAATAATTCAACTTTTCCTTTCAATATTCGTACTTTTCTTAAGTTGTTCAATTTCCGGTAAAAAAAATCAGATTTCTGAATGGCCTTTACAATCACACAAGAAATTATGCAGTTCGCTTGGAGTAAGTGCTCTATGTGTTGCTCGTTCTTCGTTTTTCATTCTTGCATGTTGAATGAATCTGAGACCATAACCTATTATCCTCTGTAATCTTCCGAAGGAATTTTTGTGTTGAATTTTATATATGTAATCGTCAGAGGCAACTGTATTTAGTGCCACTGAACGTGTTTTCTTCTTTTCGATGTCGCTGCTGATTTGTAACCTATGAGGTGGCCACATTTCTTCTTTTCCATGTAGAAACAGTGGTCCGTAGAACCAAAACATGGACGAGCGAAGTTTTAGCGCTGGCACGCCCCTGGATAATATGTCAGCTGGATTATCTTTTGAAGACACGTGACGCCATTTATTTGCCAGTGTTAATGACTGAATTGTGGCTACTCGGTTGGCCACAAGCGTTTGATACAAAGTCGACTGTGTATTTATCCAGGACAGCACAATTTCGGAATCAGTCCATAGGAATATTGGTAGGTTCTTAGTCTGCAGATCTGCTTTAATTCTGTCAGCGAGTTGTGCAGCTATAACTGCAGCGCATAGTTCAAGACGGGGCAACTTTTGTTGTTTCAATGGAGCAACCCGACTTTTTGCGCAGAGCAATAGTACTATGATTCGTCCATCTTTTAGCTTCGCACGCACGTATGCGACTGCACCAAATGCTCTCTCGGATGCATCTGCGAATATATGTAATTGATGACCTGTTGGCAATTCACCCTTGAAGATATGTCGTGGAATTTCCATATTATTTAAATCAGAAACCCGGACTCACGTAGACCGTTTTGGTCCATTGTGATACCACGGAGACTCTGCTTCTGCGGAGTCCCCACCGTCGAACCATCCAGAGCTCAGTATAAAGCTGCTAATACGTTGAAGTTTAACACCAGCAACGTCAGAAAGTTCCCTGAATTCCAGAGCGCCCATTGTGGCCATTCTCTTTCCTGCAAGTCCAGGACAGTGACAAATAAAATGTTCTATGCTTTCCTCTTCATCAATATCTTGACAGCTACGGCAAAAGTCGTTGTGTTCAACCCTTAGCCTTTGTGCATGCCTACCTATGAGACAGTGTCCGGTTAACACGGACACTAGAATCGAGATTTGTTTCCTATTCCTTGAAATTAGGTAATCCGTACCGTGATCACGCAATCATTTCTTGTGACCCACCTTCTATTTGTTTCATCCTCTGTCTTGCGCCCAAGTCTGAGTCTGCAAGAGAGTATGGGTAGGCCTACACATTCCAAATCCGGTGGAACCTGTAAGGTTGTCCTAATTCTAGCAAGCTCGTCAGCCCTAGAGTTCCCCTGTAAGCCTCTATGCCCAGGGATCCAGATGATCCTAATATCAAACTGCTCTGCCATCTCATTTATATCATTCATATCATCAATTTACTCCCCTCCTAGATTCGCAATTACTGAGGATCGAAACGAGGATTTCTACAAATCTCTTGGCCCTTGTTTCGTAGCAGCTGGAGACTATAATGCAAAACATACTTTCTGGGGTTCGCGTCTTATCACACCTAGAGGACGATCGTTGTTTAACACAATTTCAAAAATGGGCTTGGACGTCATTTCGAGTGGGGAGCCCACTTAATGGCCTACTGACATACATAAAATTCCGGATATTATAGATTTTGGCGTCATGAAAAATATATCTAGGGAATTAATTCACGTCGAAGCTTCCCTAGATCTATCGTCCGATCACTCTCCCACGATCGTTACAATCTGTAGCCCACTGAGAAGTGCTCTACCTCACCCATATGTGAAAATGGTCAGTCGTGTTAATTGGCTGCGAATCAAAAAATATCTTAGTAGTCATTGCACTGAAAACATTAAGCTAAGAACTCATGACGATATTGAATCTAATATTGCTAATCTTAACGAAAATATTAAGCAGGCAGCTGAACATGCCACTTCCTCCCATCCGCAGACTGGGTTTAACAGAATATATTCTACAGATATTGAACATCTCGCATGTGCAAAAAGAAGAGCTAGAAGAGAATGGCAACAGCACCGATCATCCCAAAATAAAATCAGATTAAAAGCGTGCACTAAAAGACTCCAAGAACTGCTTGCATATGAAAAAACTGCATCTCTTAAAAACTATCAGGAAAATCTCGATGTCACACCAGCGTCTAATTACTATTTGTGGCGCGCTGCGAAAAGAATTAAAACACCCGTTGAGTTTAAACGACCTCTGAGCACTTCTACCGGAGTTTGGGCCAGGAGTGATATTGAAAAAGGTAACTTGTTTGCAAAGCATTTAAAATCCGTATTTACCCCAAACACATGTACTGGTGTTGTTGATTTCCCGAGTGTAGTTGCGCTACCCCCTCGACCCATAAAATTTAAAATGTGTGATGTACAAAATCTAATTGCTGAACTTAACCAGAACAAAGCACCGGGTATTGATGGAATTAGTAACCAAATGCTAATAAAATTGCCTCGTATTGCAATTAGAATCATGTTATTCATTTTTAATGCCATTTTACGACTAGAGTATTATCCCCACAGCTGGAAGCTTGCCGAAGTTAAAATGATTCCAAAGCCGGGCAAAGATCTTACCAAGGCAGAATCATACAGGCCAATAAGTCTGCTATCAACAATGTCAAAACTTTTCGAAAAACTGCTCATGTCAAAATTGTCCCCAATTCTAATTGGTAGTGGGTGTATCCCAGACCATCAGTTTGGTTTTAGAAGTCAGCATAGCACCATTGAACAAACGCATAGATTGGTTCAATGTATAAGAAGAACATTTGAAGAAAAGAAGTACTGTTCTGCACTGTTTATTGACGTTTCGCAGGCATTTGATAAAGTGTGGCATGGAGGCCAATTTTAAAATTAAAATCATATCTACCAATAAATTTGGTGAATTTATTAGAAAGTTACATTACTTCCCGGAAGTTCACGGTTGTGGAAGGAGAATTCATGAGTGTGCCCGAAACTATATCATCCGGTGTGCCACAGGGGAGCATACTGGGGCCAGTTTTGTATTTAATTTATACTTGTGATATGCCTTTGAGCAGCAATATCCATACATCTACGTTTGCCGATAATACAGCCTGCCCAAGTATGCACGAAAATCCTCATGAGGCTTCCCGATATCTACAAGAACATATAACACAACTGGAACTATGGTTAAAATTATGGAGAATTAAGGTAAACGAGCAAAAGTGTGTTCAGGTAACATTTACCCTGCGAAGAGATACTTGTTCCCCAAATCGAATCAACAATCAAGTTGTTCCTCAGCATTCACATGTAAAATACCTTGGTATACACCTTGATCTGCGACTTACATGGAAACACCATATTGACTCAAAGCTAGTACAAATGAAACTTAAACTAACTAATATATTGGTTGATTGGTAGAAACTCAACACTCAGCCTAGACTGCAAACTTTTATTATACAAGTCCCTCTTGAAGCCAATATGGTGCTCAGCCAATATGGTGCTCAGAGGCTCTTTTAATCAACACTCCAGATGGGATTGCTTGAAAATATTTTTTTTCTCTTTTTTTTTGCTTATCACTACTTATGTATTATTTACAACTATCTTTTAGGTATGTCTGGCATTGGTCGGGCCTATTAATTATATGTTAGATTTAAGATTTGAATACTTATTGTTAGTTCATATATGAAGATACAAGAAATAAAAAAAACATGCATAAAAAAAAAGGTATACGTGGGGGGATCAGTGTAGCCAAAGATATTCGAAAGCGAATAACAAATATTTGGAAGATTTCGATGCATCAAAACCATCAGAATTTCTTGTCTACTTAGACGCAAATAACCTTTACGGTTGGGCAATGTCGGAATATCTTCCTCATGGTGGATTCAGATGGTTATCGCAAGACGAGCTGAATCTGGATCCAAACAGCATAGCTGAGAATGGAACAGACGGTTATGTATATGAGGTCACGTTGGATTATCCCTCTCATTTACACGACTTGCATAATGATCTTCCTTTTTGCGCTGAAAATAAGAAACCTATGCCAGCGAAGTACAACAAGTTGATAACCGATTTCTCTACAAAGCAATCATATGTGATACACTTTAGAGTTCTAAAACAGTGCTTAGAATATGGCTTAGTTTTAAAGAAAACTCATCGTATTCTAGCATTTAAACAATCTCCATGGTTAAAAGGCTACATTGACTTAAATACCAGACATAGAGTCACTGCTAAAAATGCTTTTGAAAAAAATTTCAAACTACTCAATAATGCAGTGTATGGTAAAACCATGGAAAATGTGGACAAGAGGAGAGATGTTAAAATTGTCAATAGTTGGGAGAAAACGAATCGGAATCATTTGGGGGCCCAAGATTGGATATCAAAACCAAATTTTCATAGTTTATCTATATTTTCCGAGGACCTGGTAGCAATTGAAATGACAAGAGTCAAAACCTGCTACAATAAACCAATTTACTTAGGATTTTGTGTACTCGAGCTGTCCAAATGGAAAATGTATAATTTCCATTACGGGTACATGGAACCTAAGTTTAAGACAAAACTCTCCTTAAACTATATGGACACGGACTGTTTTATATATTCAATAAAGACGGACGACTTTTATGCTGACATAAAAAATGACATACAAGAACAATTTGATAAATCGGACTATCCTACAGACAACATTTATAATTTTCCTCTAGTTAATAAAAAGGTGCTGTGTATGATGAAAGACGAAAATTGTGGAAAAATAATGAAAGAATTTGTCGGGTTGCGATCTAAAATGTATTCATATAGTGTTCAAGATCAAAATGATGTAAAGAAATCGAAGGGGGTAAAGAGAGCCATATTAGATAAATATAGTTTAGTTACTTATAAAAATTGTTTATTCAATAAGACCAATGTATATGATAGTATGTTAACATTTAAATCTTTATTATTATATGATAGTATGTTAACATTTAAATCTAAATATATACTAGTGAATTAAATAAGGTAGTATTATTATGGAGACGATAAGAGAAAAATTAGGTCAAATAACATTAACACATATGCATGGTATCATTTTCGCATTAAGGAAACTAACCCTGAATACGAACTTGACATGTTGCTAGATGAGATTGCTAGAATGCAAGAAAATGGTTAAAATTAATTAATTTTTAGTTAATTAGTTTTAAATTTTTAAGTTGTATATAAAATCTTTGTTATTAAGGAAAATTATTGTAAATAAAATCCTATTTATTAAAAAAAAAATTGATGTATATGAAATCCTATTTATTATTGTTAAAATTATATAATTATATTTATTATTTATCAAGAAAAACGATTGTACATATGTAAATAAATTTTTAAGAAAAAATTGGAAATAAAATATTGAAAAAAGAATGAAATATGTGACTGGTGTTTATTTCTTTAATGGTTTTACTTCGTTGGATCAAAAAATTTTTTGTTTTTCCTCACACTAAGGATCATACCAAGGACAGCTTTTGAAGTGCCCTTCTGTGTTGTCTTCATCTTCCATAACTCCATATTCTTCGTTCTCATCCAGCATATTTTGGAAAAATTGTATCATCTCCCAATGATCAGAAAGCCTGAAGCTTTCAAAATCTCTCATAAATTGGTTTAGAGTACGTCTAATTTGGCTCATTTTATTTGCTGATAAATGAATGATGATGAATGTTGGAAGGTTCCTTAAAGACTAATTTTCTCAGTAAATTTTTAAACATCTCTATTCCATTATTCTTTTTAGCACTCTATCTCTCTCTATCCCTTTTTTCTCTATAACTATCTCTTTCTGTCTACCACTATCCACCACTTATTCACTATTTCACCATAATTATTTTTGAATAGTCTTCTTGAAGTCATCATCGCTTCTTTTAAGATCATTTCCAGTTAAACATTCAAAGTGAGAAGAACTAATTAAAAAAATGGACTCCACATCAAATCTAATTCCAAAATTTAATGACTTTAATCCACATAAAGGAGCTTGAATCATCAACGAAATACACCATTAAAAATGTGTTACGTGTAACAACTAAATATGGACCAACACTAAAAGTGGAAATGAATAAACACATAATGTTCCTGCCTAAACGGTATAATATTTTAACAGATGACGATATTAAAGATCTATCCAGTGGATCTTATTGCTTAAGCAGAGAAGGTGAAGAAAATCTAATCGTTGGGAGTAAACTGAGTGAATTTCTAATTCAAAATTCCCAATTTCCTATTTGGCAATAAAATATATTAGCTTTGTATTTTAAATTATAAATAAAAAGACATTAAAGAGTTTTGTAAGATATAAATGTTTGTGTTTTTATTTAATATTTTCAGTTATTTCATAAAGAAATTTAAGACATAAGTGACCACAGGTAAATGTATTAAAATTCTGACGTTGGTTATAGTTGTATTTTACGTTTGTACCAAGATATTTGACTACTTCTGAAGGAGGTTGTAAGTTTCAAAAGCTATCGAAATATTCTTTTTCATTGTTGTTTTTATAATATGCTACCCAATGTGTACCAGGTTCTGTTGATACATCTAAGTTGATTATTCCACATTCAATTTTCTTTGCTCGTTTTGGTAGAGTATTCAACATGAAAACTCCTCTAAAATATGGAATATTTATAGAGAAACGGTTTAGGTCCACATCAGATAGTGGTCTGTTGGGCAGCATCTCTAAGAGTTTTTTGATTCTTCTTTGTGAACTAAGCCATAACCTTTTTTATATGGTTTTAAGTAAAGTCCTTTGCCAACTGCTATAGATTACATCGCTCTATTATGTCTAGTTGCTTCATCAAGTTGATTTTTGGCATTCTTTGTTGCATTTACAGCTTTAGCTATGGCAGCACCTCCAGTTGTTAGACTACCAATTGCACCTAGAGCAGTTAAAATGGGTATTAGAGGCAAAAATCCACCAATTTTTGGGACACGTATTACACGTGGTACTATAATTTGAGATTTTCTTCCTTTTAATGATTTGTTGATAGTTTTTCGAGCAATTTTAATAGCTGAGTTAATATCTAATGGCTTTTCCTTCTTTAGTATTTTTGTTGCAGCTCTAATTGATGTTCTAAACAGTTTTTTATCATTTAGCTTGTTCTTTCCAAAATTTTTCTTTTTCTCCACACCCATACCAAATTTTGTTTTGGCTTTCATTGCGTTAGTAACCATATATGCAAATGATTTTTCAGCAAGACTACTATCTTTTGATAAAACTCGATTCCAAGCTGAATTTTACAGTATTTTATCAGCTTTATGTCTAGTACTTAAATCCTTATTTTTTGAACACGCAAAATCGTGATTTTTACAAGCAGAGTCCAATAAATTAATTCCTTTGTCACCTCGATTTAATCGTTTTTGTAGTTTTGTTCCAGGTCCACAGTACTGATATCCAGGAAGATGAAGTTCAACAGGTAGATCGTTTATTATTTTATCTACTATACCTCCTCCAACGAAGGTGTTTTTATGACTAAACGTTTTCTGATATCGTATAACCATATTATCTAATTTTTTCTATAATAAGAGGTAACAATTATGAAATGCATTTAGTTACAAAAATGCAGTTAGTGAAACAACATAAAAATATTTTAGTTCGTAATATTGATCAATCATCGAAATTTTTTTTTTTTTTAATACATTTATTTATTTATTGTATCTTCAATTATGAACTAACAATAAGTATTATTCAAATCTAAAATAAAAGTATTAAGCCCGACCACTGTCGGACATAAACTTAGTGATAGTTATAAATAATACATAAGTAGTGATAATCAAAAAAAAAAAAAAAAAAAATATTTTCAAGCAATCCCATCTGGAGTGTTGAGTAAAAGAGCCCTTGTATCCTTCTTTTTCAAGCGAATGTGGCCAGTAAAATTCAAGATGTTACGAGCAAGCGGATTAGGATGTGACTCGAGTTTTGTTAAATATTTGCCTGCATATTTTGCTATTTCTTCAATCACTAGTGGCATATTCAAATCACGATGTATATTTGAGTTTTTTATGTACCATGGAGCCGATGTTATGAAACGTAAAATTTTATTTTGCCTTCGTTGGATTCTCTCGACGTTAGAAGCTGAAGCAGTGCCCCATAACTGAATTCCGTAGCACCATATTGGCTTCAAGAGCGACTTGTATAATAAAAGTTTGCAGTCTAGGCTGAGTGTGGAGTTTCTACCAATCAGCCAATATATCTGAGTTAGTTTAAGTTTCATTTTTACTAGCTTTGAGTCAATATGGTGTTTCCATGTAAGTCGTCGATGAAGGTGTATACCAAGGTATTTTACATGTGAATGCTGAGGAACAACTTGATTGTTGATTCGATTTGGGGAACAAGTATCTCTTCGCAGGGTAAATGTTACCTGAACACACTTTTGCTCGTTTACCTTAATTCTCCATAATTTTAACCATAGTTCCAGTTGTGCTATATGTTCTTGTAGATATCGGGAAGCCTCATGAGGATTTTCGTGCATACTTGGGCAGGCTGTATTATCGGCAAACGTAGATGTATGGATATTGCTGCTCAAAGGCATATCACAAGTATAAATTAAATACAAAACTGGCCCCAGTATGCTCCCCTGTGGCACACCGGATGATATAGTTTCGGGCACACTCATGAATTCTCCTTCCACAACCGTGAACTTCCGGGAAGTAATGTAACTTTCTAATAAATTCACCAAATTTATTGGTAGATATGATTTTAATTTTAAAATTGGCCTCCATGCCACACTTTATCAAATGCCTGCGAAACGTCAATAAACAGTGCAGAACAGTACTTCTTTTCTTCAAATGTTCTTCTTATACATTGAACCAATCTATGCGTTTGTTCAATGGTGCTATGCTGACTTCTAAAACCAAACTGATGGTCTGGGATACACCCACTACCAATTAGAATTGGGGACAATTTTGACATGAGCAGTTTTTCGAAAAGTTTTGACATTGTTGATAGCAGACTTATTGGCCTGTATGATTCTGCCTTGGTAAGATCTTTGCCCGGCTTTGGAATCATTTTAACTTTGGCAAGCTTCCAGCTGTGGGGATAATACTCTAGTCGTAAAATGGCATTAAAAATGAATAACATGATTCTAATTGCAATACGAGGCAATTTTATTAGCATTTGGTTACTAATTCCATCAATACCCGGTGCTTTCTTCGGGTTGAGTTCAGCAATTAGATTTTGTACATCACACATTTTAAATTTTATGGGTCGAGGGGGTAGCGCAACTACACTCGGGAAATCAACAACACCAGTACATGTGTTTGGGGTAAATACGGATTTCAAATGCTTTGCAAACAAGTTACCTTTTTCAATATCACTCCTGGCCCAAGCTCCGGTAGAAGTGCTCAGAGGTCGTTTAAACTCAACGGGTGTTTTAATTCTTTTCGCAGCGCGCCACAAATAGTAATTAGACGCTGGTGTGACATCGAGATTTTCCTGATAGTTTTTAAGAGATGCAGTTTTTTCATATGCAAGCAGTTCTTGGAGTCTTTTAGTGCACGCTTTTAATCTAATTTTATTTTGGGGTGATCGGTGCTGTTGCCGTTCTCTTCTAGCTCTTCTTTTTGCACATGCGAGATGTTGAATATCTGTAGAATATATTCTGTTAAACCCAGCTGCCTGCTTAATATTTTCGTTAAGATTAGCACTGTTAGATTCAATGTCATCATGAGTTCTTAGCTTAATGTTTTCAGTGCAATGACTACTAAGATATTTTTTGAATCGCAGCCAATTAACACGACTGACCATTTCACATATGGGTGAGGTAGAGCATTTCTCAGTGGGCTACAGATTGTAACGATCGTGGGAGAGTGATCGGACGATAGATCTAGGGAAGCTTCGACGTGAATTAATTCCCTAGAAATATTTTTCATGACGCCAAAATCTATAATATCCGGAATTTTATGTATGTCAGTAGGCCAGTAAGTGGGCTCCCCACTCGAAATGACGTCCAAGCCCATTTTTGAAATTGTGTTGAACAACGATCGTCCTCTAGGTGTGATAAGACGCGAACGCCAGAAAGTATGTTTTGCATTAAAGTCTCCAGCTGCTACGAAACAAGGGCCAAGAGATTTGTAGAAATCCTCGTATTGATCCTCAGTAAATGCGAATCTAGGAGGGGAGTAAATTGATGATATGACAAAATTTGGGCAAAAATTTTCGATACAAATATTCGTTGCTTGTAGATGTTCTTCACAAATGTTGTCAAGAATATAATGCTTGAGTCTTGACTTTATTAAAATTGCTGATCCCCCGCAAGCTCTTCCTCTTGGGTCCTTTGAATCATATAAAATGTAGCCATTAATTTTAAATAGACTTCTTGAAGTCAAATGAGTCTCAGAAACAAACATTATATCAATATTTTTTTTCGTGAGGAAGTGCTCAAGCTCATTTTTATGCTGGCGAATGCCGTTTGCGTTCCAGAAACATATTTTTAACGTGTTCATGGCTTGTTAACTAATGCTTGAAGCAGTGTAGACTGCATTCGTAGCATTTCTTGCATCATGCTAGTCATATTTGTTGTAAAATTATTTATAGTCAGCACTAGATTTTCAATAGTAGCTTCAAGGCGACTAAAATTAAAGCTTGAGTTTGCATTCGTTGAATTATTTTGAGGCGGAATATTTTTGTGGGAATATAACTAGTCTTAGCTGCATCGGCATACGATACACGTGTAGTGACAGGTTGGCTCATTTGAGCAAAAGTGGCGGAGTAAGCGTTTGCTGTTTGTGCTGGAGCTAATTTAGGTTTCTGCCCCATAGTCTGTTTAACGAAAGAATAGACAGGACATCCTCTGTAGTTAGCGGTGTGATTACCTCCACAATTACTACATTTTTTTTCTGCTAGATCTTTAGGCTTAGTACAACCAGCAGTACCGTGCAATTCACCGCAGATAACACAAACTGAAGGTAACTTGCAGTAAGTTTTTGTGTGGCCATATTCTTGACAATTATGGCACTGTACGGGTCCAGAACGCTTGTGTGGTTCTTCAACTGTTATTTTTCGATATAAGAGATATTTCAAATTATAAATTGGATGAGTCTCGCTTTTTTTTTAGTTTTATATCGTTTGGCTCAAGTTCGACGCGAAATAGAGGTTGAGGAATCTTCTCCCTATTTATTATGTTAGATACATTTTTTACCTTAAATCCCTGGAGGACGAGTGCATCTTTTATTTCTTCGGGAGCAACATAGGAATCGATGCCCTTCAATACGATCTGCAGGCCTTTAGCACTTTTAAGCTGATATGTGTAGAAACTTTTCTTACTTTTTTCAAATTCAGTAATCAGTTTGCGAAAATCTTTTTCTTCATAAATTTGAATTTTGGTTTCATCAATGTTACCACGTTTTATTGGAACGATGTGAAATTTATTCTCACCAATGACTGAAATTAAATTTTTTATAATAGCGTTTGAATTTTTTTCTCTCAAATAGATTGGAGGCGGCTTGGATGTTTTGTCCGTAGATACATCGGGTTCGTTGTTGTCAACTTGTAATATTTGAAAACGATTTTGGCGGTTAATAGAGGATGCGCTGTTATCCCTAGACATTTTTGGAGTAGATGAAATTTTCGAAGACTTTGGGCTTCGTCCGCGCTTTACCACTGTAATATATCTGTCCATTCCCACTTGGACTTGCTGTTAACTTCAGTAAAAACTTGGTTAAGTGATGACCACGAGCCCGAGGCGGATGATATCGCTGAGTTAAATGTAGAAGTACTAGGCAACGGTAATGTTAACGAATCACTAGTTGGCATTGGACAAAGCGAAGTTGATCGCTGACGAAAAAGTGGCCTCGCCGTTAAAAAAAGTCTACTATCAGATTTCTTATTTAATTTATTATCATTAACCCTAGCTTGGTCAGTATTTACATTTGTAAATATTCAGTTTTTATAGTGGCCATAATTTCTGTATTTACTGTTCAATATTGATATGGTTTGGACTCAGTGACTAATTTTTTATGTTCTTTCAGAAAAAGAAAAAAAAATCATTTTCCATTATTTTTCCAGGTTTTGTGATTTTTTCTTCATAATTGGTCACTATTTACATATGTAAATAAAGTTTAAGATATTACTTTTTTATATAATTCATTGTATTTTATGCATAAAATTATTTATTCAATAAGTGTTAAGGATAAAAACAAATGATAAATTAATGGTTTAAACATTCCATGCATTTTGTTTGCACTTTACTGTGCTCAACGCAGATCGGCTTGTGGCATTGTCCACACACTTTTCGTGTTGAACGCTTTCTTTTGCAGTTTTCTTTATAACACATATAACAACCACCTTTTACCCTAGAATGCCCACGATCATCGTCGTCTGGAACAAAAGCTTCCAAAGTGGAGTTATTCAATGCAACACGGGGACCCCTGTAATGCACTCAATGGCACTCTTAGTGGGAAAATATGCTACAACACGAGGAATTTTCGCTCTTTTCAAAATTGTAGGGATACATAATTGTTCTGCCAATTGTTGCAAAAATAATCGACGTCCACCTGTTTTAGAAAGCAGTAAAAATAAAAAAGTTTCCTTAGAGCAAATATTAAAAACCAAATTACCATTCTTTGTAGTAAAATGTGAAGGAAAATTCTCAGTGTAAATTATGTATGATGCAAGGGCTGATATGTCCAACATATTAAAAAACAGAGCAAGGGGCCATCTATTTGTTTTTCGTTTTGTTGTGTATTGTCCCAACATGTGATCCATCACATCAACTCCTCCCTTTGTCATATTGTAGAATAAAATTATGTTTGGTTTTTGTTTCGTATCCGAAATTGTGTCGTCATATGGCATTGTTGAGAGTAAAACGACTGTTTTATTCTTTTTGGGAACATACGAGCAAATGGACCTATTCTCTGCAAAGCCGAATATGCTGCTATGCTCAATTCTTTGTGGTGACGGTTTAAATTCAGAGGGTATGCATGTTTTGTTTTTTTTTAATGTTCCAACCATTGAGAGTTTCCAACTTGCAAGTGTATCTGCTAGAGAAAGACTTGTGAAGAAGTTGTCACATGTAACGTTGCGCCCTGTATTTTTGTACTGTTCAACTAAGTCTTTCACTACTCTCTCTCCCTGGTTTTTTTCTCTGTCGCTACCCGAATGGAATGGATGGAATATATTGTGTGAACTTTGTTCGGCCTCTAAAAGGAAACAGCTGTTCATCCACAGTAATGTTTTGACTTGGTCGGTAGTTTTGGCGCAAATTGGCATTTAACATTTCAAAAATTTCGGAAATGGGTGCGGCTTTGTCTGTTAGGGATCGCTGCTCTCTTGTGTTTTGTTGATCAAAGCGAATAAACCTCAAAATTATTTTGAAGCGCTTCGCTGACATAGCTGCTCGGTACAATGGAAACGCATTTTTTTGCCAAAGACCTTCAAGCCTCTCCTTACTTGCATTGTGGCTACCCATGGCAATCAGTATACCAAAAAATGTACCAAGCTCCTCTTCAGAAACATCTTCCCAAATATATTTTCTGAAGGTGTTTTAAAACATATTTCTACATTTACAAACTCCTAAATAAATATAACGTTTACTTACTTTAAACTGCTCGACCTTTCATCTCCCTTCAATTTTTCGTATTCAGCTCTGCCTTTTCTGTTTGTATTTCTACAAATAATTGCCTGAATCGTCGGGTGCATTATAGCATGAAATATTTCAATAATGCTCATATTTTTTGTATTTGGGTTGGGACCAACAAAACGGCTATCACGGAAAATGTTTTGTTGACGCATACGTTGTAATCCAGGCGCCGTTTTTTTCCATTTGGTTCCATCTTTGCCAATAAAATAGTTTTCATCATTTATAGGCGGCAAATCTGATACTTCCAACTCATCCTCAGATTCTAACTCATTTTGTGAGTCACCTCCGTGTCCAATTTCCACTGGATGTAATGCTACTTCTTCATCAGAGGCATCATCTCTAAATTCACCAGCTTGTATAGGCATATCCCCCTCGTCATCTGCACCACTGAGAACATCACCTGTTACTACTTCTTCCTCCTCTTCAGAGTCAATATTGTTAACAAGGTTTTCATAGTACTTTAGTTGTATATCGTAGGGCAGCCTGAGATATTTGAAACATAAACATATAACTATGGAAGAATTTCATCAAAATCTTACCGGGATACTACAGAAGCACTTAAAACCTTAAAATTATTATTATTAGTTTCCATTATCACTATAAACTTGTTAACTAAGGCACAAAAACTTTCATAATGAAACGCTGCCTAAACGTTGTACTTACTGCAGACATTTATAACGGTACTTTCAAATACAAAATCAAAAAGCAAAGAATTCTCTCCTCATATTATTTACAAATTCCATAGCAACAAAGAGAAATACACAACAATAACTTTTAGTATCAAAATACACTTTTACTTTGGTACACCAATAACAAAATTTGCATTTGCAAATCTCTCTCAAGATAATTTTTTTTTATTTCAGTATCGATATACATATGTACATAAAGCAAAATGAGAATCTTAATATATTAAAAACAAAAAGCTAGAACTAAAATTTTGCTCACAAATTATAAAGAAGTATATGTATTTACAAATGTAAATACCGACCGGGTTCGTAGAAAAATATTGGTGACCAAGCTAGGGTTAAGAGCTTCAGAGCTCTCAGTAAGTCTATCATTAGATTTTTTATTTTTATTATTTTCATTAAGAGCTTCAGAACTCACAGTAAAATAGGCATTTCTGCCATTAGAACTCACTTCACAGTTATTTGTTTTTGAGGTACTCATATAGAGTATTCCTCAAGGGCACTTTTGTTTGTTTTTTTTTATTACGGTTTTTTTGTTTTTGTTAATTATGACTATGTAAAAAATATTAGCAATGCAAATAAAGCTAACAATAACAATATGTATTCCGAATATTCGTCCATGTTCTGAAAAACGCACCGTTTTCAAATCGCTTGCGGTTGTGAAAACGCAAAACGCTTTTCAGCATGTTCTGAAAACGAAGCGATTTGCTAGCGTTTTACGATTTTTCGAAGTTTTGTTCGAATAATCGAAACATATGTTTATCATAACAAAACATAACCAAACAAATAAAGTGTAAAAAATAAAGTTTTAATAAAATAAATAAATTGAAGTTCATATACATATAAATATTTAATTGAAATGCCTACAGCGTTCATGCTTGCTATATTGAGTTTAAATAAACTACAATACAATAAATTGTTAGTTAGAAAAAGAACACTAAGGGATTCTTCCAATCCTTTGGACATTCCAGACCAAGCGTAAGTATATATGTACATACAGACAATTTGCAATCGCAATTTTTTCCAACTCCATGTGATGTCTTTTTATTTCAGACAGTTCATTTTTCTTTAAAGAACAAATTTCGTCCATACTTTTGTAAATATTTCTCAAATACCTAGAGTTTTCTTTCATATTGTTGCTCATTTCCTCCATTTTTTGAGCTAGATATTTGAAATTCTTTGTTTCTTCATTCATTAAGTGCTTAGCGTCTCCGCTTAAACGACCTTTTTTTCCTTGAGGAGTAAATGTAGGAGAAGCTGTAGATGTTGGCTTTTCACTATCTAAAGGTATGGCCTCACAATTTATAAATTTTTCGATTTCCACATCGTCTAGAAATTCAACATCTTTCATCAACTCAGCACCAAAAGATTTTGCTTTAGGAATACCCTCCACTGCATGTAATATATTACATATTACAGCCCATTGCTCTTAAACTGGCGACAAGAAGTGCTGCTGATAGTCTCCGCCACCCGTCTTCTTTAATGACATCTTGTTTTCCGCGTCTTGTTTTAATGCTGCGTCTCCAGTCACACCAAATCTAAGCAAAAACACACAATTTAAAATGGCTTCAATAAATTGTGTTGAAAGTTTATACCTTTTTCCAGTTAGCAATATTTCTAGTGGGCGGTCCACTGGCATTGAGTTGATCCGTTAAGTCGCTCCATAATTGGTCTAGTTTGACCCTATCGCCTTTGTAGAGACCTCTTGCAATGTCAGGATGTAGTTCCATGAATTGAAGAAATATTTTGCACTGCTCCACTGACTTTTGCGGTGCCCTGCACATAAAAACTGGAATTATTATTTAACTAAACAAATATTTATTTATGTACTTACATTATTTACACAAAATAAACTATTTTTTTTATTCTACAACAGCAACAGGCACAGACATAAATCAACCAGTTGTATTTTATTTATTAAAATCTGACAAATGCTTCTTCTTTTATTTAGAGATGTCACATATAACTACTTACGAATAATTTGGAGTTTTCATTGCGAGTAGTCGGTTTAATTTAGGTTCTTTTATGATTTTTTATCTCTCGTAAATACATATATGAAGGTACTTGTACAATTTTTAAATTATTTTTTAACTTTTATTATTTGTTTATTTTTACATTTTAATATAAATATGTGCACTTAATAAATTCCAAATATTAATATCAAAAGTTAAGAAAGAAATAACCAAATAAAGTATTTTAAAATTAACACCACTAAAATTACATTTTTTTCGAAGATCAATTGGATCAGCTGTTGGCATAAAACGCCAGTTCATAAGTAAACAATTGCGACAGGCAATTGACAAAATCAAAAAAACTTTTTAAATTGCATATTTTTAATGAAAAAAGTGAAAAAATGTTACAATCTTTAGCTGAAATAAAAACAAAACATATTAAATTTAAATTGTACATCATTTCCTTTAATGTTTAAAGTGCAGGATTAATAAAATAAGCCAGATCGCTTCAGTATGTACAAGCGGTTTGAAAACGCCAAATTTCTGGCGTTTTTGTTTGCCAGAACACCTCTTTGGCGTTTTGAAATCGAAAAAATTTAGTTTTAAGCGATGTGCGTTTTTCAGAACACCTGCTTAGCGTTTTCCGATCGAAAACGCCAATTTTAAGCGATATGCGTTTTTCAGAACATGGGCAATTTTTTCGTAAATTTTTTTTTGTTTAGTATGAAATAAAAACTCCGCTAAATTGACTGTTCACTATGAATGTACAACGAGAACTCTCAATCATCGAACATTACTTCAAAAATAAAGCACAGCCCCCTCTTACCAAATTCTATTCGTGCTCTAATAGTGGGACCATCAAATTGTGGAAAGACTAATGTTATGATTGGCTTACTAGAAAGTCCTAATGGACTCAAGTTTGAAAACATCTATTTATACTCAAAATCTTTATATCAGCCCAAATATTAATATCTGAAGAAACTAATTTCACCAATTAAAGGAATGGGATATTATACATTTACAGATAATGAATCAGTTATTCCACCTGACGAAGCTAAAACTAATTCAATTATGATATTTGATGATGTTGCATGTGAAAAGCAGAATAATATACTTACATATTTTTGTATGGGGCGACATAGGGATGTTGATTTATTTTACTTGTGTCAAACTTATACTAGAATTCCCAAGCATTTAATAAGAGACAATGCAAATGTTATTATAATGTTTAAGCCAGATGAGACGAATATGAAGCATGTTTATAGGGATCATGTTGGCAGCGATATGAGTTATGAAAAGTTCCAAGAAATTTGTCGAAAGTGTTGGAAGGATAAATATGGATTTTTGGTGATAAAGATAATGAATTAAATAATGGTCGCTACAGAAAGCAATTTGACTATTTCATAACTATATAAACTACTCTTGATAAATATTCACTTTAGTTATTAATCTAACTTTAAACTTCATACATCTATTTGCTATAAGCTGAGCTGCTACCTGATAAACTGATCTGAAAACCAGACCAGGTGCTAAAAAGCTGATCTGAAAACCAGACCAGGACCTAAAAAGCTGATCTGAAAACCAGACCAGGTCCTAAAAATCTGATCTGAAAACCAGACCAGGTCCTAAAAAGCTGATCTGAAAACCAGACCAGATCCTGAAAAGCTGATCTGAAAACCAGACCAGGTTCTAAAAAGCTGATCTGAAAACCAGACCAGGTCCTAAAAAGCTGATCTGAAAACCAGACCAGCTCCTGAAAAGCTGATCTGATAACCAGACCAGGTCCTAAAAGGCTGATACCTAATCTAATAGCTGATACCTGTTATTTACTATTATTAAGTATGGATGAGAAAATTTTAAAACAATTGGTGTTGACAAGAAATGTCTTAAAGAAAAAGCTTCGTAGTATAAAAACTGGTGAAATAGATACACATGAACAAGTAAGAGATACATTTAAACCTATAACAGAACCAATCAAAGAATTCATAAATAGTTCTAAAAAAATTAAAAGAATTCCCATGAAAGAAAAAAAGTAAAATGAAGGTAGAAGTTGAAAATAATACAAGTCTTAAGCCTGAAAAAACATCAGTCAAGATAGAGTCAAGTACACCAAAGAAACTAGCTGAAGGAACAATATTTGATAATACCATCTCATTAAATGATGCTAATACTGTAAATGATGATAACGATGATGATGATTTTTACTCACAGACTTCCAATACAGAACATAATTATACTGACTTATCAGTCTTGGAAGGAAGAAATGAACTAGATACAAACTATGGTCCACATAAAGATTTCAATAATGAATGGAAATTTGGTGATAGTACGCTCAAACTTAATGAAGATAAAATACAAGTTGGTGGTCAAATATGGGCCCTAACACCAGGGCTATTTTCTCTAATGTTTCATAAAATACCAAAAAATTATGATAAATTTGAACTCGAAATCTATAAAAAGATTTTAATTACTACTAATGCATATAGAAGAGACTATACACCTGATGGTCAAATAAAGGGTACTAGAGGATATAAATATAAACATATTATTAAGAAATTTATTGACGAAAAAAACCAGAAGAATTTACCTCAATCAACAGGATCTAAGCCAAAAGGTAGCTATTTAGGTGATGGAATAATGGAATTTAATATTCATAAGCCCAACTATATATACTGGGATGATCCCAATGAGTTAGTAGATCGACTTCGACTACTGCTCGCATCACAAGGTGCAGGTCATACTAATCACAATAACGAGATTGTATCAATTATTGAAGAGCTACGTGAAGCGAATATAATACATTAACTTTAATAAAGTATATAAAGCATGTCTGTTGATAAATTTGGACACTACTTAAACGATACTAGCAACATAATTTCTTTGAAAAATGCACCTAAACTGTTGGGGTTCTTTGTGGATACGAACAACAACATTGATGTCCAAAACAAAAGGATCAAAAATGTTGCAGAAGCTCTGGAGGAAAACGATGTTATCAATAAATTGTTTCTGCAAACTCAAATCGAAAAACTAGAAGAGAAATTATTAACATACTTTAAGGCAGACAATACTCTAATTCAAGAAGATCTTCAAATGCAAATCGAAGAACTACAACGTGAAATAAAATTAGATATAGAAGAAAATTATAAAATTCAAAAAGATATCCAAAAAATGAAAACATCCTTTGAAGAACAAATTGAGCAGCTTAATGAGAAAATTTATAGATTGGAAAATTACATGTTTGTATCAATAGCTGAAAGTCCTTCAAGTAGATCACAACACTCTCCAAAAAATCAGTAAAAATAACTTAATGTCTTCAAAAAGAAATTTAGTAAACGAACTCCATAAGCAAGCACGAAAACATTTTGTGCGTCGCAGAGTTGTAATGAAAGGAATTGATGATCTTTGGCATGCTGATTTAGTCGAAATGGGGAACTATTCTAAAGAAAATAAAAATTATCGATTTTTGTTGACTGTAATCGACACATTTTCAAAATTTGCCTGGGCAGTACCGCTTAAAACAAAAACTGCACTCGAAACAACCAAGGCAATGGCAGATATTTTTGAATTGGGGCGAGTACCAAAAAACTTACAAACATATGATGATAAGGAATTTTTCAACAAAAACTTTAAAAAATTAATGCATAAATACGTCATTAATCACAACTCAACATATAGCAGTATGAAAGCATCAATTGTAGAACGATTTAATAGAACATTGAAAGGAATGATGTGGAAAGAATTTAGCTATAATGGTTCATATAAGTGGATTGATATACACAAAGATTTAGTTAATGCATACAATAAAAAATTTCATCGCACAATTAAAATGTCTCCTATTAAAGTCAACTCAACAAATGAGCAAAACCTGCTTAATACAGTACACAGTCATTTAAAGATGTATAAAATGTCGAAATTTAATGTAGGAGATCATGTTCGCATAAGCAAATATAAGCATATCTTTGAAAAAGGTTATACTCCAAATTGGACCACAGAAATATTCACAATTACCAAAGTTCAAAATACAAATCCTGCAACATACATATTAGAAGATTATCTTGGTAATCCTATTAAAGGTGGATTCTATACTGATGAACTTTCAAAAACTAGATTTCCAAATACATATTTAGTTGAAAAGGTTCTCAAAACTAAAACGAAGGAAGTATATGTTAAATGGCTAGGATTTTCAGATCAACACAATTCTTGGATAAGTAAAGATGAAATATTATAGTTGGAAGAAAAACTAAATCACCAACAGCATCATATCAAGAACAATAATAGCATTAATATTAAGAAACTAATGTTAATTTTAAAATAAGAAAATGAAATAAATATGTAAATTATGCTTATAAACCATACTGTGTACTAAACTTTATTTAATTGTAATCAGTCTGTTATAATGTCAATAACACTTACTCTGAGCTCTAACTCATCAGAATTATCTGCTAGTTACTTTCCTCCTATTGAATTACATGGTGCATATGAGTGTGCTCTAACTGATTTTCATTCATACAACAGTATTCCAAATGTAGACACTTACAACAATATGTTTCATATAGGAGAACATAAAATTGAAATACCAATTGGATCTTACGAATTAAATGATATAGTTGATTTTATAGAAGAGCAATACAATCGACTTTGCCCAGCAAATAAGATTTTTATTGAAGCCAATAACACAATGCAAGTTAAAGTTAATAGTTCCAAAGATCCTGTATATTTTAATAAGGACAACACAATTGGAAAACTTTTAGGATTCAATAGCAAAATCCTAACACCAAACAAATATTATTACTCAGATCTTCCAGTTAATATTTTTAAAGTGAATCTCTTGCGAATTGAAAGTAGTATCGCTATTAACACATATATGAATAACTCCAAATCGCATACACTTCATGAATTTCCGATAAATGTGCCTCCAGGCTATAAAATAGATGAGGTTCCAATAAATCTTATCTATTTACCTGTGAACACCAGAGAGATAAGTTCACTAGCGCTGCGCGTACTTGATCAACACGGTGATTTAATTAATTTCCGAGGAGAGGAAATTACAATACGAATACATTTAAGGCCAACTAAATAATGCTAATATACAACACAAATACATTAAAAAATATAGCAGCAAAAACAACAACAACATTAAAGCGATCAGCTCAACAAAAAGCTCTAACAACATCAAATAAAAATTTTCTAAAGTCATTGAATTTGAAATTAAAGACAAAATGAGTTCAATAATAGATGTCTTAGATAAACCTTTGTCTGATGAAAATATAATCAAAAAGGACTATCATACATATGTACCATACTTACAGTCTTACAACAATAATGATGAAATTAGAATTTCAATACAAAATCAAGATTTGTACGTGCTACCCAGTGAGAGCTACATTTATGTGGAGGAGTTTGTTGCCGATGATAATACGACCAAATCTTCGTCATCTTCAGAGAACTTTATACTAAAAAACAACTTTGTGGCATATCTGTTTGATGAAATTCGCTATGAGCTCAATGGAAATTGAAATGATCATACAAGATATTTAGGAGCCACAAGCACCATAAAAAATTTGGTTTCTATGTCACCAACTGAAAGCAACGTGATGCAAAATGCTGGATGGAACAAAATTGACGATGTCACTCTTGTAAATGGATTTTTCAATTTCTATGTACCTCTAAAAATGCTTCTAGGATTCGCTGAAGACTACAACAAAGTTATACTAAATGGAAAACATGAATTGATACTCTTGCGGAATAAAAACGATGAAGACCTTGTGCGCTCGAGTGTTTCTACTGAAAAAGCTAAACTTACAATTTCACTCATCTCATGGAGAATCCCACATGTACAATTATCGGACTTTAGCAAATTGAATATGATAAAAATTATTAATAATGGTGCTTCTATACCTATGGCATTTCGCAGTTGGGATTGTCATATCAATCCACAATTAAACATAGGAACTAGCCATATTTGGAATGTTAAACTGGCTGCAAATAGAGAACGCCCACGTTTTGTATTGATTGCTTTTCAACAAGAAAATAAGTTTGTTCATTGTGATTTGACTAATTTAAAAGTACATTTAAATTCAGTCTCATATCCATATGATGATCTTAACATAAAGTTTAAAAATGAACGATATGCAATTCTATATGATATGTATATAAGATTTCAACAAAGTTATTATATGAAAGAATCTCAACCGGTTCTAACTGCACCAGAGTTTAAGACAAAAGCTCCTATTATTGTAGTAGATGTCAGTCATCAGAATGAATCACTCAATAATGGACCGATTGATATAAAAATAGAATTTGAAACAGCAACTAATATTGCAGCAAAAACAACAGCTTACTGCATTCTTATTCATGATCGTATAATAGAATATATACCTATCAAAGGACAAGTTCGAAAAGTCTTATAAATTGAGTAATATGGATAAAAACATAATTTTTATAGACGTACAATGTTTCAAGAGTAAATCAAATGATTTCATCTTAAAAGAAGTAGCGATTGTTTTCAACAATTATGAATATAACCATTATAAAACCCCCGTTTGATTTTAAATGGTTATCAATAAAAAAGCAAAGAGAAGCAAAGTGGCTAACAAAAAACTATCATCACCTAAACTGGACTGCTGGATCAGTTTCATTTCAAAGCGTTTGCAATTTTTTAAAAGTCAACGCAAGATGTTCAACAATTTATGTAAAAGGTGAAGAAAAAAGACGATGGTTGGAAAAAATGTTACACCGAAAAATTTTTAACGTTGAGGATATAGGCTGCATCAACTTTAAACAAATGGAAATCAAGTATCCAGAATATCTTTATTGTAGTTATCATAATTTTGGTGTTTGCGCATTAAAAAATGCTATTTTACTAACAAAAGAAATGTCTTGCTTTAAATGAACTTTTTTACTTCTTAAAATATGAATTTACATATGTATGTATTATTATAAAATTTAAAAAAATGTTAAACAATAAATGAAAACAAAATAAAAGAATGTACAAGTGTTTTCTTATTTCAAATACAAACAGTAGTAGGGAACTGCCAATTCGGGCGCCGATTAAAATTGTTAAATTGTGGCTGAAATTGTTAAATTGTGGCTGAAATTATTAAATTTGGGTAATTAAAATTTGAAAATTGTTAAATTCTTGGAAATTTGTGAAATTTGATACCTGCGAGGGTGGTTCAATAAGTCCGTCCAGATTTTTGTTTACATAAGGAGTTTTTTGTTTACATTAACTTTGTGGGAACGGGTGATTTTTTTTGGGTAGTATTAATTGTGGGAACGGGTGATTTTTTTTGTGGGTCTGGTTTAAGGGGTTTTATAAGATTAAGATTTCTCAAGTGTATATGCTGACGGGAAAATCATGAAAATGATTTTTCCTAATACCAATGGTGAAAATAGTGATTATTAATTTTTCCTAATGCCTACGGCAAAACACATTTTTATTTTTTTCAAATGCCGACGGCAAAACATGATTATTATTTTTTCCTAATACCGAAGGGAAAATCATGGAAATGATTTGTCCTTATGCCGACGGGAAAACGTGAAAGTTATTTTTTCTAATGCTAATATAGGTGTTGGTAGACTGTGATTTGGGTGGATGGGTGTTTGTAGGTGTTGTAATATGTAACCGTAGGAGTTTGTGGATGTATCTGTCTGCAGGAATTTAAGCGAGGCTGTGATAAGCAGGGGGCGGGGGTGTAGTTGAGGTTGATCGATTACATGCATGCATGTATGCCTGTGAGAATTTAATCCTGATCGTGATTTGAGGTGGGTGGGGTGTGTTGTGGAGGTAGATGGATCGCCTGTATGTGTGTGTGTGTGTTTGTTTGTGCATGTGTGTGTGTGTGTTTGTATATGTGTATGTGTGTGTGTATATATTTCTGTAGGAGCTTAAGGCTGATCGCGATTTATTAGGGGCGAGGTATTCTAGTAATATGTAACCGGGGGAATCTGTATGTTTGTATGTATGTAGGAGCTTAAGGCTGATTATGATTTGGGTGGGTAGGGTTGTTGGCGTAATATGTAGCCATAGGGATTTGTAGGTGTTTTTGTCTGTAGGAGTTTAAGGCTGGTCGTGATTTGAGGTGGGTGAGGATTTTGATGAGGTAGATTGATTGTGTGTATGTAGGTATGGCTGTGAGAATTTAAGATGATTGTGATTTATTATAGGCGATATGTTCTTGTTATATGTAGCCGTAGGAATCTATATGTATATATGTCTGTGGGAGTTTAAGACTATCCATAATTCAGGTAGGTGAGAGTGTTCTGTTGTTGAGATTAATTTTATATATTGTATATGTATGTATGACCATAGGAATTTGTGAATGTATATCTGTGAGGATTTTAGGCTGGTCTTGATTTGTGAGGGCGGAGTGTTGTTAAAATTTTCTGTAATTTTTCTTTGATGAATCCTGCTATGTGTGTGTGTGTGTGTATGCGTGTGTATATGAGTTTCTCGTACTAGTATTTATATGTAGGTAGCAATAAATTGTTTTCAATATCGACAGTTGGTACTATAAAATACTATCATATATCTGAACTTCCCTAATCCTAGTATGTTTTTATACTTACGATTGCTTTATATTTTTTCATGCTTAAATTTGTCTCGCGTTAAAGTCTGCCTTTGTTTATATTACAGATTTTGTTTGTTTAACTACATCCACCTTCTTTGACTGGACGACTTTTCGACACACAGAGAAAAAAAAAAGACCAACTTAAAATCAGTAAAAACCATGTTGAATTAATAAGAAACATTAGCGAAGGTTTAGTCATATTGAAATTTCTTATTTCAATATGGAAAAATATTAATTTACAGTATTCATTTATTAAACTCATTAGTTTTTAGGTAGCTCAACATACATTTTCTATTATTGAATTAATGTGACGCATTCTTATTTTTACGCAGCATAATTTCCTTGAGTGTAGACCAAGCGAATTTATGCTTAATATATTTTCATGATGTAGATATGTAAGTGTGATTGTTAAGATCTAATAAATACTTGAGCATTGATAAGAAATTTGATATGTATACATACATATCTACAAATTGATTTTATGTTTGGATGTATGTATGTATGTATGTACATACAAATAAGTGTTTATATCAATCTTTGAATACATATTTTTTTCGTCATGTCATGTCTTTTGTTGTTGTTGCTGCTGCTGATGTTGCTGTGTATAGATGTGAAATATCTTCAGCTTTTTTACTTGAAATTAAAAAAAACGTTGTTTTAATTTTCATTTGCATTTACTTAAAAGTTTGCGAGGATTTTCTATTTTAAGTAAAGCTGAATTCCTGAAGATACATACTCTAAAGTAATAGTAACTATAACAGAAATATTTCCTATATTTAATTTAAATTTGCTTAAAGTTGATGCAGCCTATATAGTCAACGTTAGAAATTTTTGGAGGGTGTGCATTGCAAAACCTTTCAACAATTTATAAACATTTTTAAATGAAACTGATTCAACACCTCCAGCTTTGGTGATGACAGTTTTTTTTTGTTAGCCAGTTTGCTTGGTTTAACTTTTTTTATTTTTTTTTGATAAACATTTAAAATCAAAGGGGAGTTTTATAATGAAATTTTTATTTTCATTATTGATGAAAACAAACGCTACTTTTTTCCAATGAAATCAATTGAATTACTTTTGAAACCTTAGTGCTCTATAAAATTTATGTTTATTTTACACATGGCTTAATTTATAAGACTTTAAAAATTTGTCCTTCGGTGGTTATATATTCTATTATACGATTATGAATAAGAATGCAGTAAGCTGGTGTCTTTGCTTACTGTTTCAAATTAGCTTTTTTTTCTTAAACTCTGATGCAGCTGGAGATTCCTTCATACTTATATGTAACAGCTTTTATGTTAAGAAGTATAGATATGAATGTACTTTTAAATTAGTTAAACCATAATAAACAAACTAATTTTCTTCTTGAATAGCGATCAACAGAAAATAAAGTCGTTTTGTAAGAATTTAAATCTACTCTCTTGGCGGTTTCTGTAGTATAGAGTAACCGCGTATACTACACGAATTAATTAATTAATTAGGGATAATACGATATATATTTATTTTATGAAGGCTGATCGTCTTTAGCTTTTATTTGATGTTCTAGAAGACACGATTTTTTCTCATTTTATTAAAGTTCAGATTATTGTATTCATATTTTTGATATCTTTAATTTAATTGTGCTTTGTGTGTCTGTTAGCAGACTGTACGTAGAAGTTAGTCAGTCACTCTTTATTTTTATTTATTTTTCCTTCTAATGTGTCACTAATTTTTGATTTTACTACTTCAAATAGAGAACATTTCCATATATAATTTTTAAAAGTATACATATACATACATAAATATATGTATGTATGTATGTAAAAATTAGTTCATATACAAGGAAACACATGTTTAGTAATCAACTATTGTAGAAAATCGATCATAAAGAACTCACTTACCTCCACCAGCAAGCAATTTACCATAAGTATTTGCATAAAGTGTCAGAAACATTGGAATATCTATGTTTGGGAGAATTTTACCTCAAGTGTTTCAACATGTGGTTTACTGGTTGACCCCTTGAAGTAATTCTTGTTAACGTAGGCTTGATTGTATCGCATGCAGATGCAATGATTTTTCACTTAAAAAAGGTGCTCTCAGCATCAATCATAACCTATACAACACATTCATAAGTTGTATTGATCCATATACAATTGCTGTCGAATTCATTATTAAAAAAGAGTTTTTCATCATCATCTAACAGCTTTATTCATATTTTTTTTCTAAGCATGCACGCCTTAGCATGCTTCTATCGATAATGACGCGAGAGTCCGAGATGTAGTGGTGTTTCAAAAATCTATACTATTAGATTTTACGAATTCACTCTTTTGAATTTTTTGCACAGTAGATACATATATACATACATATGTAATTCATTTGCAAAAATTTAATGACGTGAGGAATTTTTTAATTATATGTACATGCCCCGACATGCTTTCATTTTTTCAGTAAATTTATTTGATACTCATACCGATAAATATATAAAGTAATATCTGTTTAGATTGCATTTTATAATTTATGCATGCTTCAGCATGATTCTTATTGAAGTCCATATTTATTCACTAAATTTATTTCATACTCATTTATACACCTCTACATTCTTAAAGAATGGATACCAAAGTCCACTTTCTTTAGTTTATTTACATATGTTTTCTAAAGATCTGGTAGCTAAAGAAATGAACAAAGTAAAGATCTTTTATAATAGGCCCATATTCGTATTTTAAAATTTTTTGTTTAGAGCTTTAAAAATGGAAAATGTACATCTTTTACTATAAAAACTAATAATAAGATGTGTTGCTGAATATTACACTGTGTTTAACTTAATTTTGAACGCTTAAGTTTTCACAATATTTCATACTTACCAACAAGTTTAGAGAATTACAATACATTAAGTTAATTATCTTTCCTAAGACCTATCATTCTTAATCAATTATTCAAAAACAAGAAAAACTAGATTTTTCCTTTGTAATTTTATTTTTATATAATTTTATATAGAAACATTTTATCATCTTCAAATTACTGTATACTGTATTTAGCAGTTTTTTCTTGAACTTTTCTATTTTATACACTAAGTAAGTCTTTATATATCAACCCACTTATATGAATGATTAATGATAAATTCTTTTCACATCATTTCTTTTAATAATTTATTAAATCATTGTACTATTGATGTTATATTGAGTAATGTTAAATCCTATATTTGTGAATGAATTTTCCAAAGTGTTTTTGAAAAAATTCTTTACCATCATCTGCTTTTAAGTTTTTTGGTATTCGTACCACTTCAAAAATATTTTCCATTACCTTGGTTTTTTAGAGTGCAACCTTTATTTTCAACGATACTGACCATATAAAATTTGAGAACGTGACAATTACAGCCTACAACAATCAATAATTTATATTTTCTGTAGTATAGTCCCCAATTTCAACTAAATCAGCTTACCAAATATCATCCATTTCTTTAATTATATTTCTATAATACACAATCAATTTTAGAGATTGCTTATAGAGTTGGTTTACTAAATTTCATTGACATTGAGTTGTTTTCCAGATTTTTTGGAGTGTTGTGGCCTACTTGATACCCTTTCAGCTATTTATACTAACATCTAGTTAATTTTCCAATCTATCCATTATCAATTCAATTTAATATGTCTTTCAAAACATGATTTCATTTTTAGAATATCTTTTTCAATTTTATAACTCACTTCTATGCCTAATTTATTTCACGTTGTAGTACATCAATTTACATTAAAACATTCTAGAATATTAATGCCCTAAGCCATATTATTATATTGTCATTTAGTTTGTCGATTTCAGTTTCTAGAAACAATTTTTTGATAACATTGTTCTCCGTCAGTGAACGATGATGACTCTGTATGTATACATTAGTAATAATTAAAATCTTTTTATAGATTTCGAGTTCAAATTTATCATAATATTTGGTATTTTATGAAACATTAGAGAAAATACTCCTGGTGTTAGAGCCCATATTTGGCCACCAACTTGTATTTTATCTTCATTCAGTTTGAGGTTACTATCACCAAATTTCCATTCACTATTTCAATCTTTATATGGGCCATAGTTTGTATCTAATTTATTTTTTCCTTCCAAGACTGATACATCAGTATAAGTGTCTTCGGAATTGGAAGTCTGTTAGTACAATCATCATCCTCATCATCATTCACAGTATTAGCATAATTTTTAATAAGATGGTATCATCAAATATTGTTCCTTCTGCTAGTTTTTTTTTGGTGTACTTGTCTCTATCTTGACTGATGAGTTTTCAGACTTTAAACTGGTATTATTTTCAACTTCTGTCTTGATTTTACTTTATTCTTTCATAGACATTCTGTTAATTTTTTTAGAAGTATTTATGAATTCTTTGAGAGGTTCTGTTATAGGTTTAAATGTTAATTGTCTCTTAGTTGTTCTCGTGTATCTATTTCACCAGTTTTTATACTACGAAGCTTTTTCTTCAATACATTTCTTGTCAACACCAACTGCTTTAAAGCTTTCTCATCCATGTTTGATAATTGTTAATAACAGGTATCAGCTATCAGCTTATCAGGAGCTGGTCTGGTTTTCAGATCAGCTTTTCAGGACCTGGTCTGGTTTTCAGATCAGCTTTTCAGGATCTGGTCTGGTTTTCAGATCAGCTTTTCAGGACCTGGTCTGGTTTTCAGATCAGCTTTTTAGGACCTGGTCTGGTTTTCAGATCAGCTTTTTAGGACCTGGTCTGGTTTTCAGATCAGCTTTTCAGGACCTGGTCTGGTTTTCAGATCAGCTTTTTAGGACCTGGTCTGGTTTTCAGATCAGCTTTTTAGGACCTGGTCTGGTTTTCAGATCAGCTTTTCAGTACCTGGTTTGGTTTTTAGATTCCCTTATCACGACCTGATCTGGCTTTCAGATCAAGTTATCAAATACCAGATCAGGCTATAAGGTAGCTGATCTGTAAAACAGATCAGACTATCAGGAGCTATTCAGATTTCTAGATCAAGCTATCTGGTCCAGATTACATTATCAGTATACAAGTGGCTGACCATTTATAACATTTAGATGCATGAAGTTTAGGGCCAGATGAAATACGAAAAGGTAAACTTTTATGTAGTAAAATTGTTTTCTATAACGATCATCGTTTAATCAATATCTTTGCTTATAATCAAAAAGCCTTATTTATCCTTTATATTTTTCTCACCTTACCTAACATTACAAATACATTATGACGATCTCGTATCAAATGTTTGAGCATTCTGCTATAAGTTTTACATAAGTAGAATGATTCAAGATTCAAGATTATCTCACACTCTAAAAAATATGCTTCTCACACACAACATCGTTAAATATCATATTAGAATTACTTTTGCCTTTTTTAGTAGAAATAACAGATTCACTATCTATAAATGTCTAATATCCCATTATTTTAATTGAAAAAATTATTTTCTACAGGTATTCATATTTAAGTTGATATAGAGACTTTGAGTATAAATATGTAGATATTTTCAAATTTTAGTCCACAAGGACTTTCTAGCAAGCCAATCATATCATTAGTATTTTTTCCCCCCAATTTGACAGACCAACTATTCTTGCATGAAAATAATTTCGTAGGCGGGAACTAGGGTTTATTTTTGAACTAACGTTCGATGATTCATCAAAATTTCGTACCAACCTTTTTTTAGGTTGTTTTACTAACCGCATTTGTGTAACTAAATGCCTTTTATAAATATTATCTCTTATTATAAAAAAATAAAATAATACAGCTATACGATATCAGAAAATATTTTCTAAAATCGTATAGGTGCATTAGTTTATTTTTTCTATAATAAGAGATAATGATCCATACTCATAATCAAAACAGCATAAAAATATCCTTTGTTTTGACTGTGAGTATGCATCAATATTTATGAAATGTATTTAGTTACAAAAATGTGGTCAGTAAAACAAAGTATATTTTAACAGACTTATTTATAAAATTATTAGGCCTTTATAAAAGCTTTTTAAAACAAATTTTTGTATGAAAATTTGTTTTAAAAAGCCATTACAAAGCCCTAATAAGTTTTATAATTAAGACTGTAAGAGTTTAAAATCAGTATTTTGTATGACAATACTGTTTTTAAACTCTTAAAATATAATTTGTTTTGACTATGAGTAGGAGGCATTATTCTCTTATTATAGAAGAAAAAAAATAATATAGCTATACGATTTTAGAAAATATTTTCTGATATCGTATAGCTATATTATTTTATTTCTTCTATAATAAGAAATAATATTTATGAAGTACATTTCATAAATATTGACTCATTCCCATAGTCAAAACAACCTAAAAATAGGTTGGTACGAAATATTGATGAATCATCAAAATTTCATATCAAGCTACATATATTTATGTTGTTTTACTAACCGCATTTTGTAACTAAGTACATTTCATAAATAATATATTTTATTGTTTCTAAAATAAGAGATAATATTTATGAAATGTACTTAGTTACCAAATGTGGTTAGTAAAACAAAGTTTAATTTAAGAGTTTAAAATCATAATTTTTATGGTTATACTGGTTTTAAACACTTAAAGCATACTTTGTTTTGACTATGAGTATGCACCAATATTTATGAAATGGATTTCATAAATATTGATCCATACTCATGGTCAAAACAACATAAATATAAATAGCTTGATATGAAACCGGCTTACTGCATTCTTATTCATAATCGTATAATAGAATATATAACCACCGAAGGACAAATTTTTAAAGTCTTATAAATTAAGCCATGTGTAAAATAAACATAAATTTTATAGAGCACTAAGGTTTCAAAAGTAATTCAATTGATTTCATTGGAAAAAAGTAGCGTTTGTTTTCATCAATAATGAAAATAAAAATTTCATTATAAAACTCGCCTTTGATTTTAAATGTTTATCAAAAAAAAATAAAAAAAGTTAAACCAAGCAAACTGGCTAACAAAAAAAAAACTGTCATCACCAAAGCTGGAGGTGTTGAATCAGTTTCATTTAAAAATGTTTATAAATTTTTGAAAGGTTTTGCAATGCACACCCTCCAAAAATTTCTAACGTTGACTATATAGGCTGCATCAACTTTAAGCAAATTTAAATTAAATATAGGAAATATTTCTGTTATAGTTACTATTACTTTAGAGTATGTATCTTCAGGAATTCAGCTTTACTTAAAATAGAAAATCCTCGCAAACTTTTAAGTAAATGCAAATGAAAATTAAAACAACGTTTTTTTTAATTTCAAGTAAAAAAGCTGAAGATATTTCACATCTATACACAGCAACATCAGCAGCAGCAACAACAACAAAAGACATGACATGACGAAAAAAATATGTATTCAAAGATTGATATAAACACTTATTTGTATGTACATACATACATACATGCAAACATAAAATCAATTTGTAGATATGTATGTATACATATCAAATTTCTTATCAATGCTCAAGTATTTATTAGATCTTAACAATCACACTTACATATCTACATCATGAAAATATATTAAGCATAAATTCGCTTGGTCTACACTCAAGGAAATTATGCTGCGTAAAAATAAGAATGCGTCACATTAATTCAATAATAGAAAATGTATGTTGAGCTACCTAAAAACTAATGAGTTTAATAAATGAATACTGTAAATTAATATCTTTCCATATTGAAATAAGAAATTTCAATATGACTAAACCTTCGCTAATGTTTCTTATTAATTCAACATGGTTTTTACTGATTTTAAGTTGGTCTTCTTTTTTCTCTGTGTGTCGAAAAGTCGTCCAGTCAAAGAAGGTGGATGTAGTTAAACAAACAAAATCTGTAATATAAACAAATTTGTCAAAGGCAGACTTTAACGCGAGACAAATTTAAGCATGAAAAAATATAAAGCAATCGTAAGTATAAAAACATACTAGGATTAGGGAAGTTCAGATATATGATAGTATTTTATAGTACCAACTGTCGATATTGAAAACAATTTATTGCTACCTACATATAAATACTAGTACGAGAAACTCATATACACACGCATACACACACACACACATAGCAGGATTCATCAAAGAAAAATTACAGAAAATTTTAACAACACTCCGCCCTCACAAATCAAGACCAGCCTAAAATCCTCACAGATATACATTCACAAATTCCTATGGTCATACATACATATACAATATATAAAATTAATCTCAACAACAGAACACTCTCACCTACCTGAATTATGGATAGTCTTAAACTCCCACAGACATATATACATATAGATTCCTACGGCTACATATAACAATAACATATCGCCTATAATAAATCACAATCATCTTAAATTCTCACAGCCATACATACATACACACAATCAATCTACCTCATCAAAATCCTCACCCACCTCAAATCACGACCAGCCTTAAACTCCTACAGACAAAAACACCTACAAATCCCTATGGCTACATATTACGTCAACAACCCTACCCACCCAAATCATAATCAGCCTTAAGCTCCTACATACATACAAACATACAGATTCCCCCGGTTACATATTACTAGAATACCTCGCCCCTAATAAATCGCGATCAGCCTTAAGCTCCTACAGAAATATATACACACACACATACACATACACAAACACACACACACACATATACAAACAAACACACACACACACACACATACAGGCGATCCATCTACCTCCACAACACACCCCACCCACCTCAAATCACGATCAGGATTAAATTCTCACAGGCATACATGCATGCATGTAATCGATCAACCTCAACTACACCCCCGCCCCCTGCTTATCAAAGCCTCGCTTAAATTCCTGCAGACAGATACATCCACAAACTCCTACGGTTACATATTACAACACCTACAAACACCCATCCACCCAAATCACAGTCTACCAACACCTATGTTAGCATTAGAAAAAATAACTTTCACGTTTTCCCGTCGGCATAAGGACAAATCATTTCCATGATTTTCCCTTCGGTATTAGGAAAAAATAATAATCATGTTTTGCCGTCGGCATTTGAAAAAAATAAAAATGTGTTTTGCCGTAGGCATTAGGAAAAATTAATAATCACTATTTTCACCATTGGTATTAGGAAAAATCATTTTCATGATTTTCCCGTCAGCATATACACTTGAGAAATCTTAATCTTATAAAACCCCTTAAACCACACCCACAAAAAAAATCACCCGTTCCCACAATTAATACTACCCAAAAAAATCACCCGTTCCAACAAAGTTAATGTAAACAAAAAACTCCTTATGTAAACAAAAATCTGGACGGACTTATTGAACCACCCTCGCAGGTATCAAATTTCACAAATTTCCAAGAATTTAACAATTTTCAAATTTTAATTACCCAAATTTAACAATTTCAGCCACAATTTAACAATTTCAGCCACAATTTAACAATTTTAATCGGCGCCCGAATTGGCAGTTCCCTACTACTGTTTGTATTTGAAATAAGAAAACACTTGTACATTCTTTTATTTTGTTTTCATTTATTGTTTAACATTTTTTTTAAATTTTATAATAATACATACATATGTAAATTCATATTTTAAGAAGTAAAAAAGTTCATTTAAAGCAAGACATTTCTTTTGTTAGTAAAATAGCATTTTTTAATGCGCAAACACCAAAATTATGATAACTACAATAAAGATATTCTGGATACTTGATTTCCATTTGTTTAAAGTTGATGCAGCCTATATCCTCAACGTTAAAAATTTTTCGGTGTAACATTTTTTCCAACCATCGTCTTTTTTCTTCACCTTTTACATAAATTGTTGAACATCTTGCGTTGACTTTTAAAAAATTGCAAACGCTTTGAAATGAAACTGATCCAGCAGTCCAGTTTAGGTGATGATAGTTTTTTGTTAGCCACTTTGCTTCTCTTTGCTTTTTTATTGATAACCATTTAAAATCAAACGGGGGTTTTATAATGGTTATATTCATAATTGTTGAAAACAATCGCTACTTCTTTTAAGATGAAATCATTTGATTTACTCTTGAAACATTGTACGTCTATAAAAATTATGTTTTTATCCATATTACTCAATTTATAAGACTTTTCGAACTTGTCCTTTGATAGGTATATATTCTATTATACGATCATGAATAAGAATGCAGTAAGCTGTTGTTTTTGCTGCAATATTAGTTGCTGTTTCAAATTCTATTTTTATATCAATCGGTCCATTATTGAGTGATTCATTCTGATGACTGACATCTACTACAATAATAGGAGCTTTTGTCTTAAACTCTGGTGCAGTTAGAACCGGTTGAGATTCTTTCATATAATAACTTTGTTGAAATCTTATATACATATCATATAGAATTGCATATCGTTCATTTTTAAACTTTATGTTAAGATCATCATATGGATATGAGACTGAATTTAAATGTACTTTTAAATTAGTCAAATCACAATGAACAAACTTATTTTCTTGTTGAAAAGCAATCAATACAAAACGTGGGCGTTCTCTATTTGCAGCCAGTTTAACATTCCAAATATGGCTAGTTCCTATGTTTAATTGTGGATTGATATGACAATCCCAACTGCGAAATGCCATAGGTATAGAAGCACCATTATTAATAATTTTTATCATATTCAATTTGCTAAAGTCCGATAATTGTACATGTGGGATTCTCCATGAGATGAGTGAAATTGTAAGTTTAGCTTTTTCAGTAGAAACACTCGAGCGCACAAGGTCTTCATCGTTTTTATTGCGCAAGAGTATCAATTCATGTTTTCCATTTAGTATAACTTTGTTGTAGTCTTCAGCGAATCCTAGAAGCATTTTTAGAGGTACATAGAAATTGAAAAATCCATTTACAAGAGTGACATCGTCAATTTTGTTCCATCCAGCATTTTGCATCACGTTGCTTTCAGTTGGTGACATAGAAACCAAATTTTTTATGGTGCTTGTGGCTCCTAAATATCTTGTATGATCATTTCAATTTCCATTGAGCTCATAGCGAATTTCATCAAACAGATATGCCACAAAGTTGTTTTTTAGTATAAAGTTCTCTGAAGATGACGAAGATTTGGTCGTATTATCATCGGCAACAAACTCCTCCACATAAATGTAGCTCTCACTGGGTAGCACGTACAAATCTTGATTTTGTATTGAAATTCTAATTTCATCATTATTGTTGTAAGACTGTAAGTATGGTACATATGTATGATAGTCCTTTTTGATTATATTTTCATCAGACAAAGGTTTATCTAAGACATCTATTATTGAACTCATTTTGTCTTTAATTTCAAATTCAATGACTTTAGAAAATTTTTATTTGATGTTGTTAGAGCTTTTTGTTGAGCTGATCGCTTTAATGTTGTTGTTGTTTTTGCTGCTATATTTTTTAATGTATTTGTGTTGTATATTAGCATTATTTAGTTGGCCTTAAATGTATTCGTATTGTAATTTCCTCTCCTCGGAAATTAATTAAATCACCGTGTTGATCAAGTACGCGCAGCGCTAGTGAACTTATCTCTCTGGTGTTCACAGGTAAATAGATAAGATTTATTGGAACCTCATCTATTTTATAGCCTGGAGGCACATTTATCGGAAATTCATGAAGTGTATGCGATTTGGAGTTATTCATATATGTGTTAATAGCGATACTACTTTCAATTCGCAAGAGATTCACTTTAAAAATATTAACTGGAAGATCTGAGTAATAATATTTGTTTGGTGTTAGGATTTTGCTATTGAATCCTAAAAGTTTTCCAATTGTGTTGTCCTTATTAAAATATACAGGATCTTTGGAACTATTAACTTTAACTTGCATTGTGTTATTGGCTTCAATAAAAATCTTATTTGCTGGGCAAAGTCGATTGTATTGCTCTTCTATAAAATCAACTATATCATTTAATTCGTAAGATCCAATTGGTATTTCAATTTTATGTTCTCCTATATGAAACATATTGTTGTAAGTGTCTACATTTGGAATACTGTTGTATGAATGAAAATCAGTTAGAGCACACTCATATGCACCATGTAATTCAATAGGAGGAAAGTAACTAGCAGATAATTCTGATGAGTTAGAGCTCAGAGTAAGTGTTATTGACATTATAACAGACTGATTACAATTAAATAAAGTTTAGTACACAGTATGGTTTATAAGCATAATTTACATATTTATTTCATTTTCTTATTTTAAAATTAACATTAGTTTCTTAATATTAATGCTATTATTGTTCTTGATATGATGCTGTTGGTGATTTAGTTTTTCTTCCAACTATAATATTTCATCTTTACTTATCCAAGAATTGTGTTGATCTGAAAATCCTAGCCATTTAACATATACTTCCTTCGTTTTAGTTTTGAGAACCTTTTCAACTAAATATGTATTTGGAAATCTAGTTTTTGAAAGTTCATCAGTATAGAATCCACCTTTAATAGGATTACCAAGATAATCTTCTAATATGTATGTTGCAGGATTTGTATTTTGAACTTTGGTAATTGTGAATATTTCTGTGGTCCAATTTGGAGTATAACCTTTTTCAAAGATATGCTTATATTTGCTTATGCGAACATGATCTCCTACATTAAATTTCGACATTTTATACATCTTTAAATGACTGTGTACTGTATTAAGCAGGTTTTGCTCATTTGTTGAGTTGACTTTAATAGGAGACATTTTAATTGTGCGATGAAATTTTTTATTGTATGCATTAACTAAATCTTTGTGTATATCAATCCACTTATATGAACCATTATAGCTAAATTCTTTCCACATCATTCCTTTCAATGTTCTATTAAATCGTTCTACAATTGATGCTTTCATACTGCTATATGTTGAGTAGTGATTAATGACGTATTTATGCATTAATTTTTTAAAGTTTTTGTTGAAAAATTCCTTATCATCATATGTTTGTAAGTTTTTTGGTACTCGCCCCAATTCAAAAATATCTGCCATTGCCTTGGTTGTTTCGAGTGCAGTTTTTGTTTTAAGCGGTACTGCCCAGGCAAATTTTGAAAATGTGTCGATTACAGTCAACAAAAATCGATAATTTTTATTTTCTTTAGAATAGTTCCCCATTTCGACTAAATCAGCATGCCAAAGATCATCAATTCCTTTCATTACAACTCTGCGACGCACAAAATGTTTTCGTGTTTGCGTATGGAGTTCGTTTACTAAATTTCTTTTTGAAGACATTAAGTTGTTTTTACAGATTTTTTTGGAGAATGTTGTGATCTACTTGAAGGACTTTCAGCTATTGATACAAACATGTAATTTTCCAATCTATAAATTATCTCATTAAGCTGCTCAATTTGTTCTTCAAAGGATGTTTTAATTTTTTGGATATTTTTTTCAATTTTATAATTTTCTTCTATATCTTATTATATTTCACGTTGTAGTTCTTCGATTTGCATTTGAAGATCTTCTTGAATTGAATTGAATTGAATTGAATTGAATTGAATTGAATTGAATTGTCTGCCTTAAAGTATGCTAATAATTTCTCTTCTAGTTTTTCGATTTGAGTTTGCAGAAACAATTTATTGATAACATCGTTTTCCTCCAGAGCTTTTGCAACATTTTTGATCTTTTTGTTTTGGACATTAATGTTGTTGTTCGTATCCACAAATAACCCCAACAGTTTAGGTGCTTTTTTCAAAGAAATTATGTTGCTAGTATCGTTTAAGTAGTGTCCAAATTTATCAACAGACATGCTTTATATACTTTATTAAAGTTAATTTATTATATTCGCTTCACGTAGCTCTTCAATAATTGATACAATCTCGTTATTGTGATTAGTATGACCTGCACCTTGTGATGCGAGCAGTAGTCGAAGTCGATCTACTAACTCATTTGGATCATCCCAGTATATATAGTTGGGCTTATGAATATTAAATTCCATCATTCCATCACCTAAATAGCTACCTTTTGGCTTAGATCCTGTTGATTGGGGTAAATTCTTGTTGTTTTTCTCGTCAATAAATTTCTTAATAATATGTTTATATTTATATCCTCTAGTACCTTTTATTTGACCATCAGGTGTATAGTCTCTTCTATATGCGTTAGTAGTAATTAAAATCTTTTTATAGATCTCGAGTTCAATTTTATCATCATTTTTTGGTATTTTATGAAACATTAGAGAAAATAACCCTGGTGTTAGAGCCCATATTTGACCACCAACTTGTATTTTATCTTCATTAAGTTTGAGCTTACTATCACCAAATTTCCATTCATTATTGAAATCTTTATATGGACCATAGTTTGTATCTAGTTCATTTCTTCCTTCCAAGACTGATAAGTCAGTATAAGTATCTTCTGTATTGGAAGTCTGTGAGTAAAAATCATCATCATTATCATCGTCATCATCATTTACAGTATTAGCATAATTTAATGAGGTGGTGTTATCAAATATTGTTCCTTCTGCTAGTTTCTTTGGTATACTTGTCTGATGTTTTTTCAGGCTTAAGACTTGTTTTATTTTCAACTTCTGCCTTCATTTTACTTTCTTCTTTCATTGGAATTCTTTTAATTTTTTTAGAACTATTTATGAATTCTTTGAGTGGTTCTGTTATAGGTTTAAATGTATCACTTAGTTGTTCACGTGTATCTATTTCACCAGTTTTTATACTACGAAGCTTTTTCTTCAAGACATTTCTTGTCAACACCAATTGTTTTAAAATTTTCTCATCCATGTTTAATAATAGTAAATAACAGGTATCAGCTATTAGATCAGGTATCAGCCTTTTAGGACCTGGTCTGGTTATCAGATCAGCTTTTCAGGAGCTGGTCTGGTTTTCAGATCAGCTTTTCAGGACCTCGTCTGGTTTTCAGATCAGCTTTTTAGGACCTGGTCTGGTTTTCAGATCAGCTTTTCAAGACCTGGTCTGGTTATCAGATCAGCTTTTTAGGACCTGGTCTGGTTTTCAGATCAGTTTTTTAGGACCTGGTCTGGTTTCAGATCAGCTTTTTAGGACCTGATCTGGTTTTCAGATCAGCTTTTCATGACCTGGTCTGGTTTTCAGATCAGTTTATCAGGTAGCAGCTCAGCTTATAGCAAATAGATGTATGAAGTTTAAAATTAGATTAATAACTAAAGTGAATGTTTATCAAGAGTAGTTTATATAGTTATGAAATAGTCAAATTGCTTTCTGTAGCGACCATTATTTAATTCATTATCTTTGCTTATCACCAAAAATCCATGTTTATCCTTCCAACACTCTCGACAAATTTCTTGGAACTTTTCATAACTCATATCGCTGCCAACATGATCCCTATAAACATGCTTCATGTTCGTCTCATCTTGCTTAAACATTATAATAACATTTGCATTGTCTCTTATTAAATGCTTGGGAATTCTAGTATAAGTTTGACACGAGTAGAATGAATCAACATCCCTATGTCGCCCCATACAAAAATATGTACGTATATTATTCTGCTTTTCACATGCAACATCATCAAATATCATAATTGAATTAGTTTTAGCTTCGTCAGGTGGAATAACTGATTCATTATCTGTAACTGTATAATATCCCATTCCTTTAATTGGTGAAATTAGTGTCTTCAGGTATTCATATTTGGGCTGATATAAAAATAAATAGATATAAATAGATGTTTTCAATCTTGAGTCCATTAGGACTTTCTAGTAAGCCAATCATAACATTAGTCTTTCCACAATTTGATGGTCCCACTATTAGAGCACGAATAGAATTTGGTAAGGGGGGGCTGTGCTTTATTTTTGAAGTACTGTTCGATGATTCATCAATATTACGAACTAAAATATTTTTATGTTGTTTCACTAACTGCATTTTTGTAACTAAATGCATTTCATAATTGTTACCTCTTATTATAGAAAAAATTACATAATATGGTTATACGATATCAGAAAATGTTTAGTCATAAAAACACCTTCGTTGGAGGAGGTATATTAGATAAAATAATAAACGCTCTACCTGTTGAGCTTCATCTTCCTGGATATCAGTACTGTGGACCTGGAACAAAACTACAAGAACGTTTAAATCGATGTGACAAAGGAATTAATTTATTGGGCTCTGCTTGTAAAAATCACGATATTGCGTATTCAAAAAATAAGGATTTAAGTACTACACATAAAGCTGATAAAATACTGGAAAATTCAGCTTGGAATCGAGTTTTATCAAAAGATAGTAGTCTTGCTGAAAAATCATTTGCATATATGGTTACTAACGCAATGAAAGCCAAAACAAAATTTGGTATGGGTGTGGAGAAAAAGAAAAATTTTGGAAAGAACAAGCTAAATGATAAAAAACTGTTTAGAACATCAATTAGAGCTGCAACAAAAATACTAAAGAAGGAAAAGCCATTAGATATTAACTCAGCTATTAAAATTGCACGAAAAACTATCAACAAATCATTAAAAGGAAGAAAATCTCAAATTATAGTACCACGTGTAATACGTGTCCCAAAAATTGGTGGATTTTTGCCTCTAATACCCATTTTAACTGCTCTAGGTGCAATTGGTAGTCTAACAACTGGAGGTGCTGCCATAGCTAAAGCTGTAAATGCAACAAAGAATGCCAAAAATCAACTTGATGAAGCAACTAGACATAATAGAGCGATGGAATCTATAGCAGTTGGCAAAGGACTTTACTTAAAACCATATAAAAAAGGTAATGGTTTAGTTCAAAAAGAGGAATCAAAAAACTATTAGAGATGCTGCCCAACAGACCACTATCTGATGTGGACCTAAACCGTTTCTCTATAAATATTCCATATTTTAGAGGAGTTTTCATGTTGAATACTCTACCAAAACGAGCAAAGATAATTGAATGTGGAATAATCAACTTAGATGTATCAACAGGACCTGGTACACATTGGGTAGCATATTATAAAAACAACAATGAAAAAGAATATTTCGATAGCTTTGGAAACTTATAACCTCCTTCAGAAGTAGTCAAATATCTTGGTACAAATATAAAATACAACTATAATCAACATCAGAATTTTAATACATTTACCTGTGGTCACTTATGTCTTAAATTTCTTTATGAAATAACTGAAAATATTAAATAAAAACACAAAAATTTATATCTTACAAAACTCTTTAATGTCTTTTTATTTATAATTTAAAATACATAGTTAATATATTTTATTGCCAAATAGGAAATTGAGAATTTTGAATTAGAAATTCACTCAGCTCACTCTCAACGATTAGATTTTCTTCACCTTCTCTGCTTAATCAATAAGATCCACTGGATAGATCTTTAATATCGTCATCTGTTAAAATATTATACCGTTTAGTTAGGAACATTATGTGTTTATTCATTTCCACTTTTAGTGTTGGTCCATATTTAGTTGTTACACGTAACACATTTCTAATAGTATATTTCGTTGATGATTCAAGCTCTTTTATGTGGATTAAAGTTTTGCTGTTTAGATCATTAAATTTTGAAATTAGATTTGTTGTGGATTCCATTTTTTTTACTTAGTTCTGCTCACTTTGAATGTTTAACTGGAAATGATCTTAAAAGAAGCGATGATGACTTCAAGAAGACTAATCAAAAATAATTATGGTGAAATAGTGAATAAGTGGTGGATAGTGATAGACAGAAAGAGATAGTTATAGAGAAAAAAGGTATAGAGAGATATAGAGTGCTAAAAAGAAATATGGAATAGAGATGATGGTATAGATTTTTTAAAGATTAGGAGACACTACTTTAAAAATTTACTGAGAAAATTAGTCTTTAAGGAACCTTCCAACATTCATCATCATTCATTTATCAGCAAATAAAATGAGCCAAATTAGACGTACTCTAAACCAATTTATGAGAGATTTTGAAAGCTTCAGGCTTTCTGATCATTGGGAGATGATAAAATTTTTCCAAAATATGTTAGATGAGAACGAAGAATATGGAGTTATGGAAGATGAAGACAACACAGAAGGGCACTTCAAAAGCTGTCCTTGGTATGATCCTGAGTGTGAGGAAGGACCCGATACTTGTAGATGTACAATATATTTTTTACAAAAAAGTATATTAGAACATCTAATAATTGGATACTACGAAATGTTTCCATCATTATAAATAAAATAAATAAAAATTAAACTAAATTTTTTTTTTTTTTTTTTTTTTTTAATACATTTATTTATTTATTGTATCTTCAATTATGAACTAACAATAAGTATTCAAATCTTAAATCTAAAATATAAGTATTAGGCCCGACCACTGTCGGACATAAACTTAGTGATAGTTATAAATAATACATAAGTAGTGATAATCAAAAAAAAAGAGAAAAAAAATATTTTCAAGCAATCCCATCTGGAGTGTTGAGTAAAAGAGCCCTTGTGTCCTTCTTTTTCAAGCGAATGTGGCCAGTAAAATTCAAGATGTTACGAGCAAGCGGATTAGGATGTGACTCGAGTTTTGTTAAATATTTGCCTGCGTATTTTGCTATTTCTTCAATCACTAGTGGCATATTCAAATCACGGTGTATATTTGAGTTTTTATGTACCATGGAGCCGATGTAATCAAACGTAAAATTTTATTTTGCCTTCGTTGGATTCTCTCGACGTTAGAAGCTGAAGCAGTGCCCCATAACTGAATTCCGTAGCACCATATTGGCTTCAAGAGCGACTTGTATAATAAAAGTTTGCAGTCTAGGCTGAGTGTTGAGTTTCTACCAATCAGCCAATATATCTGAGTTAGTTTAAGTTTCATTCGTACTAGCTTTGAGTCAATATGGTGTTTCCATGTAAGTCGTCGATCAAGGTGTATACCAAGGTATTTTACATGTGAATGCTGAGGAACAACTTGATTGTTGATTTGAATTGGGGAACAAGTATCTCTTCGCAGGGTAAATGTTACCTGAACACACTTTTGCTCGTTTACCTTAATTCTCCATAATTTTAACCATAGTTCCAGTTGTGTTATATGTTCTTGTAGATATCGGGAAGCCTCATGAGGATTTTCGTGCATACTTAGGCAGGCTGTATCATCGGCAAACGTAGATGTATGGATATTGCTGCTCAAAGGCATATCACAAGTATAAATTAAATACAAAACTGGCCCCAGTATGCTCCCCTGTGGCACACCGGATGATATAGTTTCGGGCACACTCATGAATTCTCCTTCCACAACCGTGAACTTCCGGGAAGTAATATAACTTTCTAATAAATTCACTAAATTTATTGGTAGATATGATTTTAATTTTAAAATTAGACCTTCATGCCACACTTTATCAAATGCCTGCGAAACGTCAATAAAGAGTGCAGAACAGTACTTCTTTTCTTCAAATGTTCTTCTTATACATTGAACCAATCTATGCGTTTGTTCAATAGTGCTATGCTGACTTCTAAAACCAAACTGATGGTCTGGGATACACCCACTACCAATTAGAATTGGGGACAATTTTGACATGAGCAGTTTTTCGAAAAGTTTTGACATTGTTGATAGCAGACTTATTGGCCTGTATGATTCTGCCTTGGTAAGATCTTTGCCCGGCTTTGGAATCATTTTAACTTTGGCAAGCTTCCAGCTGTGGGGATAATACTCCAGTCGTAAAATGGCATGATTCTAATTACAATACGAGGCAATTTTATTAGCATTTGGTTACTAATTCCATCAATACCCGGTGCTTTCTTCGGGTTGAGTTCAGCAATTAGATTTTGTACATCACACATTTTAAATTTTATGGGTCGAGGGGGTAGCGCAACTACACTCGGGAAATCAACAACACCAGTACATGTGTTTGGGGTAAATACGGATTTTAAATGCTTTGCAAACAAGTTACCTTTTTCAATATCACTCCTGGCCCAAACTCCGGTAGAAGTGCGCAGAGGTGGTTTAAACTCAACGGGTGTTTTAATTCTTTTCGCAGCGCGCCACAAAGAATAATTAGATGCTGGTGTGACATCGAGATTTTCCAGATAGTTTTTAAGAGATGCAGTTTTTTCATATGCAAGCAGTTCTTGGAGTCTTTTAGTGCATTCTTTTAATCTAATTTTATTTTGGGGTGATCTGTGCTGTTGCCATTCTCTTCTAGCTCTTCTTTTTGCACATACGAGAAGTTCAATATCTGTAGAATATATTCTGTTAAACCCAGTCTGCGGATGGGAGGAAGTGGCATGTTCAGCTGCCTGCTTAATATTTTTGTTAAGACTAGCAATATTAGATTCAATATCGTCATGAGTTCTTAGCTTAATGTTTTCAGTACAATGACTACTAAGATATTTCTTGAATCGCAGCCAATTAACACGACTGACCATTTTCACATATGGGTGAGGTAGAGCACTTCTCAGTGGGCTACAGATTGTAACGATCGTGGGAGAGTGATCGGACGATAGATCTAGGGAAGCTTCGACGTGAATTAATTCCCTAGAAATATTTTTCATGACGCCAAAATCTATAATATCCGGAATTTTATGTATGTCAGTAGGCCAGTAAGTGGGCTCCCCACTCGAAATGACGTCCAAGCCCATTTTTGAAATTGTGTTGAACAACGCTCGTCCTCTAGGTGTGATAAGACGCGAACCCCAGAAAGTATGTTTTGCATTATAGTCTCCAGCTGCTACGAAACAAGGGCCAAGAGATTTGTAGAAATCCTCGTATTGATCCTCAGTAATTGCGAATCTAGGAGGGGAGTAAATTGATGATATGACAAAATTTGTGCAAAAATTTTCGATACAAATATTCGTTGCTTGTAGATGTTCTTCACAAATGTTGTCAAGAATATAATGCTTGAGTCTTGACTTTATTAAAATTGCTGATCCCCCGCAAGCTCTTCCTCTTGGGTCCTTTGAATCATATAAAATGTAGCCATTAATTTTGAATAGGCTTCTTGAAGTCAAATGAGTCTCAGAAACCAACATTATATCAATATTTTTTTCCGTGAGGAAATGCTCAAGTTCATTTTTATGTTGAATGCCGTTTGCGTTCCAGAAACTTATCTTTAACGTGTTCATGGCTTATTAACTAATGCTTGAAGCAGTGTAGACTGCATTCGTAGCATTTCTTGCATCATGCTAGTCATATTTGTTGTAAAATTATTTATAGTCAGCACTAGATTCTCAATAGTAGCTTCAAGGCGACTAAAATTAAAGTTTGAGTTTGCATTCGTTGAACTATTTTGAGGCGGAATATTTTGTGTGGGAATATAACTAGTCTTAGCTGCATCGGCATACGATACACGTGAAGTGACAGGTTGGCTCATTTGAGCAAAAGTGGCGGAGTAAGCGTTTGCTGTTTGTGCTGGAGCTAATTTAGGTTTTTGCCCCATAGTCTGTTTAACGAAAGAATAGACAGGACATCCTCTGTAGTTAGCGGTGTGATTACCTCCACAATTACTACATTTTTTTTCTGCTAGATCTTTAGGCTTAGTACAACCAGCAGTACCGTGCAATTCACCGCAGATAACACAAACTGAAGGTAACTTGCAGTAAGTTTTTGTGTGACCATATTCTTGACAATTATGGCACTGTACGGGTCCAGAACGCTTGTGTGGTTCTTCAACTGTTATTTTTCGATATAAAAGATATTTCAAATTATAAATTGGATGAGTCTCGCTTTTTTTCAATTTTATATCGTTTGGCTCAAGTTCGACGCGAAATAGAGGTTGAGGAATCTTCTCCCTATTTATTATGTTAGATACATTTTTTACCCTAAATCCCTGGAGGACGAGTGCATCTTTTATTTCTTCGGGAGCAACATAGGAATCGATGCCCTTCAATACGATCTGCAGGCCTTTAGCACTTTTAAGCTGATATGTGTAGAAACTTTTCTTACTTTTTTCAAATTCAGTAATCAGTTTGCGAAAATCTTTTTCTTCATAAATTTGAATTTTGGTTTCATCAATGTTACCACGTTTTATTGGAACGATGTGAAATTTATTCTCACCAATGACTGAAATTAAATTATTTATAATAGCGTTTGAATTTTTTTCTCTCAAATAGATTGGAGGCGGCTTGGATGTTTTGTTCGTAGATACATCGGGTTCGTTGTTGTCAACTTGTAATATTTGAAAACGATTTTGGCGGTTAATAGAGGATGCGCTGTTATCCCTAGACATTTTTGGAGCAGATGAAATTTTCGAAGACTTTGGGCTTCGTCCGCGCTTTACCACTGTAATATATCTGTCCATTCCCACTTGGACCTTGGGTTTTGGGCTGCTCATAACTTCAGTAAAAACTTGGTTAAGTGATGACCACGAGCCCGAGGCGGATGATATCGCTGAGTTAAATGTAGAAGTACTAGGCAACGGTAATGTTAACGAATCACTAGTTGGCATTGGACAAAGCGAAGTTGATCGCTGACGAAAAAGTGGCCTCGCCGTTAAAAAAAGTCTACTATCAGATTTCTTATTTAATTTATTATCATTAACCCTAGCTTGGTCAGTATTTACATTTGTAAATATTCAGTTTTTATAGTGGCCATAATTTCTGTATTTACTGTTCAATATTGATATGGTTTGGACTCAGTGACTAATTTTTTATGTTCTTTCAGAAAAAGAAAAAAAAAATCATTTTCCATTATTTTTCCAGGTTTTGTGATTTTTTCTTCATAATTGGTCACTATTTACATATGTAAATAAAGTTTAAGATATTACTTTTTTATATAATTCATTGTATTTTATGCATAAAATTATTTATTCAATAAGTGTTAAGGATAAAAACAAATGATAAATTAATGGTTTAAACATTCCATGCATTTTGTTTGCACTTTACTGTGCTCAACGCAGATCGGCTTGTGGCATTGTCCACACACTTTTCGTGTTGAACGCTTTCTTTTGCAGTTTTCTTTATAACACATATAACAACCACCTTTTACCCTAGAATGCCCACGATCATCGTCGTCTGGAACAAAAGCTTCCAAAGTGGAGTTATTCAATGCAACACGGGGACCCCTGTAATGCACTCAATGGCACTCTTAGTGGGAAAATATGCTACAACACGAGGAATTTTCGCTCTTTTCAAAATTGTAGGGATACATAATTGTTCTGCCAATTGTTGCAAAAATAATCGACGTCCACCTGTTTTAGAAAGCAGTAAAAATAAAAAAGTTTCCTTAGAGCAAATATTAAAAACCAAATTACCATTCTTTGTAGTAAAATGTGAAGGAAAATTCTCAGTGTAAATTATGTATGATGCAAGGGCTGATATGTCCAACATATTAAAAAACAGAGCAAGGGGCCATCTATTTGTTTTTCGTTTTGTTGTGTATTGTCCCAACATGTGATCCATCACATCAACTCCTCCCTTTGTCATATTGTAGAATAAAATTATGTTTGGTTTTTGTTTCGTATCCGAAATTGTGTCGTCATATGGCATTGTTGAGAGTAAAACGACTGTTTTATTCTTTTTGGGAACATACGAGCAAATGGACCTATTCTCTGCAAAGCCGAATATGCTGCTATGCTCAATTCTTTGTGGTGACGGTTTAAATTCAGAGGGTATGCATGTTTTGTTTTTTTTTAATGTTCCAACCATTGAGAGTTTCCAACTTGCAAGTGTATCTGCTAGAGAAAGACTTGTGAAGAAGTTGTCACATGTAACGTTGCGCCCTGTATTTTTGTACTGTTCAACTAAGTCTTTCACTACTCTCTCTCCCTGGTTTTTTTCTCTGTCGCTACCCGAATGGAATGGATGGAATATATTGTGTGAACTTTGTTCGGCCTCTAAAAGGAAACAGCTGTTCATCCACAGTAATGTTTTGACTTGGTCGGTAGTTTTGGCGCAAATTGGCATTTAACATTTCAAAAATTTCGGAAATGGGTGCGGCTTTGTCTGTTAGGGATCGCTGCTCTCTTGTGTTTTGTTGATCAAAGCGAATAAACCTCAAAATTATTTTGAAGCGCTTCGCTGACATAGCTGCTCGGTACAATGGAAACGCATTTTTTTGCCAAAGACCTTCAAGCCTCTCCTTACTTGCATTGTGGCTACCCATGGCAATCAGTATACCAAAAAATGTACCAAGCTCCTCTTCAGAAACATCTTCCCAAATATATTTTCTGAAGGTGTTTTAAAACATATTTCTACATTTACAAACTCCTAAATAAATATAACGTTTACTTACTTTAAACTGCTCGACCTTTCATCTCCCTTCAATTTTTCGTATTCAGCTCTGCCTTTTCTGTTTGTATTTCTACAAATAATTGCCTGAATCGTCGGGTGCATTATAGCATGAAATATTTCAATAATGCTCATATTTTTTGTATTTGGGTTGGGACCAACAAAACGGCTATCACGGAAAATGTTTTGTTGACGCATACGTTGTAATCCAGGCGCCGTTTTTTTCCATTTGGTTCCATCTTTGCCAATAAAATAGTTTTCATCATTTATAGGCGGCAAATCTGATACTTCCAACTCATCCTCAGATTCTAACTCATTTTGTGAGTCACCTCCGTGTCCAATTTCCACTGGATGTAATGCTACTTCTTCATCAGAGGCATCATCTCTAAATTCACCAGCTTGTATAGGCATATCCCCCTCGTCATCTGCACCACTGAGAACATCACCTGTTACTACTTCTTCCTCCTCTCCAGAGTCAATATTGTTAACAAGGTTTTCATAGTACTTTAGTTGTATATCGTAGGGCAGCCTGAGATATTTGAAACATAAACATATAACTATGGAAGAATTTCATCAAAATCTTACCGGGATACTACAGAAGCACTTAAAACCTTAAAATTATTATTATTAGTTTCCATTATCACTATAAACTTGTTAACTAAGGCACAAAAACTTTCATAATGAAACGCTGCCTAAACGTTGTACTTACTGCAGACATTTATAACGGTACTTTCAAATACAAAATCAAAAAGCAAAGAATTCTCTCCTCATATTATTTACAAATTCCATAGCAACAAAGAGAAATACACAACAATAACTTTTAGTATCAAAATACACTTTTACTTTGGTACACCAATAACAAAATTTGCATTTGCAAATCTCTCTCAAGATAATTTTTTTTTATTTCAGTATCGATATACATATGTACATAAAGCAAAATGAGAATCTTAATATATTAAAAACAAAAAGCTAGAACTAAAATTTTGCTCACAAATTATAAAGAAGTATATGTATTTACAAATGTAAATACCGACCGGGTTCGTAGAAAAATATTGGTGACCAAGCTAGGGTTAAGAGCTTCAGAGCTCTCAGTAAGTCTATCATTAGATTTTTTATTTTTATTATTTTCATTAAGAGCTTCAGAACTCACAGTAAAATAGGCATTTCTGCCATTAGAACTCACTTCACAGTTATTTGTTTTTGAGGTACTCATATAGAGTATTCCTCAAGGGCACTTTTGTTTGTTTTTTTTTATTACGGTTTTTTTGTTTTTGTTAATTATGACTATGTAAAAAATATTAGCAATGCAAATAAAGCTAACAATAACAATATGTATTCCGAATATTCGTCCATGTTCTGAAAAACGCACCGTTTTCAAATCGCTTGCGGTTGTGAAAACGCAAAACGCTTTTCAGCATGTTCTGAAAACGAAGCGATTTGCTAGCGTTTTACGATTTTTCGAAGTTTTGTTCGAATAATCGAAACATATGTTTATCATAACAAAACATAACCAAACAAATAAAGTGTAAAAAATAAAGTTTTAATAAAATAAATAAATTGAAGTTCATATACATATAAATATTTAATTGAAATGCCTACAGCGTTCATGCTTGCTATATTGAGTTTAAATAAACTACAATACAATAAATTGTTAGTTAGAAAAAGAACACTAAGGGATTCTTCCAATCCTTTGGACATTCCAGACCAAGCGTAAGTATATATGTACATACAGACAATTTGCAATCGCAATTTTTTCCAACTCCATGTGATGTCTTTTTATTTCAGACAGTTCATTTTTCTTTAAAGAACAAATTTCGTCCATACTTTTGTAAATATTTCTCAAATACCTAGAGTTTTCTTTCATATTGTTGCTCATTTCCTCCATTTTTTGAGCTAGATATTTGAAATTCTTTGTTTCTTCATTCATTAAGTGCTTAGCGTCTCCGCTTAAACGACCTTTTTTTCCTTGAGGAGTAAATGTAGGAGAAGCTGTAGATGTTGGCTTTTCACTATCTAAAGGTATGGCCTCACAATTTATAAATTTTTCGATTTCCACATCGTCTAGAAATTCAACATCTTTCATCAACTCAGCACCAAAAGATTTTGCTTTAGGAATACCCTCCACTGCATGTAATATATTACATATTACAGCCCATTGCTCTTAAACTGGCGACAAGAAGTGCTGCTGATAGTCTCCGCCACCCGTCTTCTTTAATGACATCTTGTTTTCCGCGTCTTGTTTTAATGCTGCGTCTCCAGTCACACCAAATCTAAGCAAAAACACACAATTTAAAATGGCTTCAATAAATTGTGTTGAAAGTTTATACCTTTTTCCAGTTAGCAATATTTCTAGTGGGCGGTCCACTGGCATTGAGTTGATCCGTTAAGTCGCTCCATAATTGGTCTAGTTTGACCCTATCGCCTTTGTAGAGACCTCTTGCAATGTCAGGATGTAGTTCCATGAATTGAAGAAATATTTTGCACTGCTCCACTGACTTTTGCGGTGCCCTGCACATAAAAACTGGAATTATTATTTAACTAAACAAATATTTATTTATGTACTTACATTATTTACACAAAATAAACTATTTTTTTTATTCTACAACAGCAACAGGCACAGACATAAATCAACCAGTTGTATTTTATTTATTAAAATCTGACAAATGCTTCTTCTTTTATTTAGAGATGTCACATATAACTACTTACGAATAATTTGGAGTTTTCATTGCGAGTAGTCGGTTTAATTTAGGTTCTTTTATGATTTTTTATCTCTCGTAAATACATATATGAAGGTACTTGTACAATTTTTAAATTATTTTTTAACTTTTATTATTTGTTTATTTTTACATTTTAATATAAATATGTGCACTTAATAAATTCCAAATATTAATATCAAAAGTTAAGAAAGAAATAACCAAATAAAGTATTTTAAAATTAACACCACTAAAATTACATTTTTTTCGAAGATCAATTGGATCAGCTGTTGGCATAAAACGCCAGTTCATAAGTAAACAATTGCGACAGGCAATTGACAAAATCAAAAAAACTTTTTAAATTGCATATTTTTAATGAAAAAAGTGAAAAAATGTTACAATCTTTAGCTGAAATAAAAACAAAACATATTAAATTTAAATTGTACATCATTTCCTTTAATGTTTAAAGTGCAGGATTAATAAAATAAGCCAGATCGCTTCAGTATGTACAAGCGGTTTGAAAACGCCAAATTTCTGGCGTTTTTGTTTGCCAGAACACCTCTTTGGCGTTTTGAAATCGAAAAAATTTAGTTTTAAGCGATGTGCGTTTTTCAGAACACCTGCTTAGCGTTTTCCGATCGAAAACGCCAATTTTAAGCGATATGCGTTTTTCAGAACATGGGCAATTTTTTCGTAAATTTTTTTTTGTTTAGTATGAAATAAAAACTCCGCTAAATTGACTGTTCACTATGAATGTACAACGAGAACTCTCAATCATCGAACATTACTTCAAAAATAAAGCACAGCCCCCTCTTACCAAATTCTATTCGTGCTCTAATAGTGGGACCATCAAATTGTGGAAAGACTAATGTTATGATTGGCTTACTAGAAAGTCCTAATGGACTCAAGTTTGAAAACATCTATTTATACTCAAAATCTTTATATCAGCCCAAATATTAATATCTGAAGAAACTAATTTCACCAATTAAAGGAATGGGATATTATACATTTACAGATAATGAATCAGTTATTCCACCTGACGAAGCTAAAACTAATTCAATTATGATATTTGATGATGTTGCATGTGAAAAGCAGAATAATATACTTACATATTTTTGTATGGGGCGACATAGGGATGTTGATTTATTTTACTTGTGTCAAACTTATACTAGAATTCCCAAGCATTTAATAAGAGACAATGCAAATGTTATTATAATGTTTAAGCCAGATGAGACGAATATGAAGCATGTTTATAGGGATCATGTTGGCAGCGATATGAGTTATGAAAAGTTCCAAGAAATTTGTCGAAAGTGTTGGAAGGATAAATATGGATTTTTGGTGATAAAGATAATGAATTAAATAATGGTCGCTACAGAAAGCAATTTGACTATTTCATAACTATATAAACTACTCTTGATAAATATTCACTTTAGTTATTAATCTAACTTTAAACTTCATACATCTATTTGCTATAAGCTGAGCTGCTACCTGATAAACTGATCTGAAAACCAGACCAGGTGCTAAAAAGCTGATCTGAAAACCAGACCAGGACCTAAAAAGCTGATCTGAAAACCAGACCAGGTCCTAAAAATCTGATCTGAAAACCAGACCAGGTCCTAAAAAGCTGATCTGAAAACCAGACCAGATCCTGAAAAGCTGATCTGAAAACCAGACCAGGTTCTAAAAAGCTGATCTGAAAACCAGACCAGGTCCTAAAAAGCTGATCTGAAAACCAGACCAGCTCCTGAAAAGCTGATCTGATAACCAGACCAGGTCCTAAAAGGCTGATACCTAATCTAATAGCTGATACCTGTTATTTACTATTATTAAGTATGGATGAGAAAATTTTAAAACAATTGGTGTTGACAAGAAATGTCTTAAAGAAAAAGCTTCGTAGTATAAAAACTGGTGAAATAGATACACATGAACAAGTAAGAGATACATTTAAACCTATAACAGAACCAATCAAAGAATTCATAAATAGTTCTAAAAAAATTAAAAGAATTCCCATGAAAGAAAAAAAGTAAAATGAAGGTAGAAGTTGAAAATAATACAAGTCTTAAGCCTGAAAAAACATCAGTCAAGATAGAGTCAAGTACACCAAAGAAACTAGCTGAAGGAACAATATTTGATAATACCATCTCATTAAATGATGCTAATACTGTAAATGATGATAACGATGATGATGATTTTTACTCACAGACTTCCAATACAGAACATAATTATACTGACTTATCAGTCTTGGAAGGAAGAAATGAACTAGATACAAACTATGGTCCACATAAAGATTTCAATAATGAATGGAAATTTGGTGATAGTACGCTCAAACTTAATGAAGATAAAATACAAGTTGGTGGTCAAATATGGGCCCTAACACCAGGGCTATTTTCTCTAATGTTTCATAAAATACCAAAAAATTATGATAAATTTGAACTCGAAATCTATAAAAAGATTTTAATTACTACTAATGCATATAGAAGAGACTATACACCTGATGGTCAAATAAAGGGTACTAGAGGATATAAATATAAACATATTATTAAGAAATTTATTGACGAAAAAAACCAGAAGAATTTACCTCAATCAACAGGATCTAAGCCAAAAGGTAGCTATTTAGGTGATGGAATAATGGAATTTAATATTCATAAGCCCAACTATATATACTGGGATGATCCCAATGAGTTAGTAGATCGACTTCGACTACTGCTCGCATCACAAGGTGCAGGTCATACTAATCACAATAACGAGATTGTATCAATTATTGAAGAGCTACGTGAAGCGAATATAATACATTAACTTTAATAAAGTATATAAAGCATGTCTGTTGATAAATTTGGACACTACTTAAACGACACTAGCAACATAATTTCTTTGAAAAATGCACCTAAACTGTTGGGGTTCTTTGTGGATACGAACAACAACATTGATGTCCAAAACAAAAGGATCAAAAATGTTGCAGAAGCTCTGGAGGAAAACGATGTTATCAATAAATTGTTTCTGCAAACTCAAATCGAAAAACTAGAAGAGAAATTATTAACATACTTTAAGGCAGACAATACTCTAATTCAAGAAGATCTTCAAATGCAAATCGAAGAACTACAACGTGAAATAAAATTAGATATAGAAGAAAATTATAAAATTCAAAAAGATATCCAAAAAATGAAAACATCCTTTGAAGAACAAATTGAGCAGCTTAATGAGAAAATTTATAGATTGGAAAATTACATGTTTGTATCAATAGCTGAAAGTCCTTCAAGTAGATCACAACACTCTCCAAAAAATCAGTAAAAATAACTTAATGTCTTCAAAAAGAAATTTAGTAAACGAACTCCATAAGCAAGCACGAAAACATTTTGTGCGTCGCAGAGTTGTAATGAAAGGAATTGATGATCTTTGGCATGCTGATTTAGTCGAAATGGGGAACTATTCTAAAGAAAATAAAAATTATCGATTTTTGTTGACTGTAATCGACACATTTTCAAAATTTGCCTGGGCAGTACCGCTTAAAACAAAAACTGCACTCGAAACAACCAAGGCAATGGCAGATATTTTTGAATTGGGGCGAGTACCAAAAAACTTACAAACATATGATGATAAGGAATTTTTCAACAAAAACTTTAAAAAATTAATGCATAAATACGTCATTAATCACTACTCAACATATAGCAGTATGAAAGCATCAATTGTAGAACGATTTAATAGAACATTGAAAGGAATGATGTGGAAAGAATTTAGCTATAATGGTTCATATAAGTGGATTGATATACACAAAGATTTAGTTAATGCATACAATAAAAAATTTCATCGCACAATTAAAATGTCTCCTATTAAAGTCAACTCAACAAATGAGCAAAACCTGCTTAATACAGTACACAGTCATTTAAAGATGTATAAAATGTCGAAATTTAATGTAGGAGATCATGTTCGCATAAGCAAATATAAGCATATCTTTGAAAAAGGTTATACTCCAAATTGGACCACAGAAATATTCACAATTACCAAAGTTCAAAATACAAATCCTGCAACATACATATTAGAAGATTATCTTGGTAATCCTATTAAAGGTGGATTCTATACTGATGAACTTTCAAAAACTAGATTTCCAAATACATATTTAGTTGAAAAGGTTCTCAAAACTAAAACGAAGGAAGTATATGTTAAATGGCTAGGATTTTCAGATCAACACAATTCTTGGATAAGTAAAGATGAAATATTATAGTTGGAAGAAAAACTAAATCACCAACAGCATCATATCAAGAACAATAATAGCATTAATATTAAGAAACTAATGTTAATTTTAAAATAAGAAAATGAAATAAATATGTAAATTATGCTTATAAACCATACTGTGTACTAAACTTTATTTAATTGTAATCAGTCTGTTATAATGTCAATAACACTTACTCTGAGCTCTAACTCATCAGAATTATCTGCTAGTTACTTTCCTCCTATTGAATTACATGGTGCATATGAGTGTGCTCTAACTGATTTTCATTCATACAACAGTATTCCAAATGTAGACACTTACAACAATATGTTTCATATAGGAGAACATAAAATTGAAATACCAATTGGATCTTACGAATTAAATGATATAGTTGATTTTATAGAAGAGCAATACAATCGACTTTGCCCAGCAAATAAGATTTTTATTGAAGCCAATAACACAATGCAAGTTAAAGTTAATAGTTCCAAAGATCCTGTATATTTTAATAAGGACAACACAATTGGAAAACTTTTAGGATTCAATAGCAAAATCCTAACACCAAACAAATATTATTACTCAGATCTTCCAGTTAATATTTTTAAAGTGAATCTCTTGCGAATTGAAAGTAGTATCGCTATTAACACATATATGAATAACTCCAAATCGCATACACTTCATGAATTTCCGATAAATGTGCCTCCAGGCTATAAAATAGATGAGGTTCCAATAAATCTTATCTATTTACCTGTGAACACCAGAGAGATAAGTTCACTAGCGCTGCGCGTACTTGATCAACACGGTGATTTAATTAATTTCCGAGGAGAGGAAATTACAATACGAATACATTTAAGGCCAACTAAATAATGCTAATATACAACACAAATACATTAAAAAATATAGCAGCAAAAACAACAACAACATTAAAGCGATCAGCTCAACAAAAAGCTCTAACAACATCAAATAAAAATTTTCTAAAGTCATTGAATTTGAAATTAAAGACAAAATGAGTTCAATAATAGATGTCTTAGATAAACCTTTGTCTGATGAAAATATAATCAAAAAGGACTATCATACATATGTACCATACTTACAGTCTTACAACAATAATGATGAAATTAGAATTTCAATACAAAATCAAGATTTGTACGTGCTACCCAGTGAGAGCTACATTTATGTGGAGGAGTTTGTTGCCGATGATAATACGACCAAATCTTCGTCATCTTCAGAGAACTTTATACTAAAAAACAACTTTGTGGCATATCTGTTTGATGAAATTCGCTATGAGCTCAATGGAAATTGAAATGATCATACAAGATATTTAGGAGCCACAAGCACCATAAAAAATTTGGTTTCTATGTCACCAACTGAAAGCAACGTGATGCAAAATGCTGGATGGAACAAAATTGACGATGTCACTCTTGTAAATGGATTTTTCAATTTCTATGTACCTCTAAAAATGCTTCTAGGATTCGCTGAAGACTACAACAAAGTTATACTAAATGGAAAACATGAATTGATACTCTTGCGGAATAAAAACGATGAAGACCTTGTGCGCTCGAGTGTTTCTACTGAAAAAGCTAAACTTACAATTTCACTCATCTCATGGAGAATCCCACATGTACAATTATCGGACTTTAGCAAATTGAATATGATAAAAATTATTAATAATGGTGCTTCTATACCTATGGCATTTCGCAGTTGGGATTGTCATATCAATCCACAATTAAACATAGGAACTAGCCATATTTGGAATGTTAAACTGGCTGCAAATAGAGAACGCCCACGTTTTGTATTGATTGCTTTTCAACAAGAAAATAAGTTTGTTCATTGTGATTTGACTAATTTAAAAGTACATTTAAATTCAGTCTCATATCCATATGATGATCTTAACATAAAGTTTAAAAATGAACGATATGCAATTCTATATGATATGTATATAAGATTTCAACAAAGTTATTATATGAAAGAATCTCAACCGGTTCTAACTGCACCAGAGTTTAAGACAAAAGCTCCTATTATTGTAGTAGATGTCAGTCATCAGAATGAATCACTCAATAATGGACCGATTGATATAAAAATAGAATTTGAAACAGCAACTAATATTGCAGCAAAAACAACAGCTTACTGCATTCTTATTCATGATCGTATAATAGAATATATACCTATCAAAGGACAAGTTCGAAAAGTCTTATAAATTGAGTAATATGGATAAAAACATAATTTTTATAGACGTACAATGTTTCAAGAGTAAATCAAATGATTTCATCTTAAAAGAAGTAGCGATTGTTTTCAACAATTATGAATATAACCATTATAAAACCCCCGTTTGATTTTAAATGGTTATCAATAAAAAAGCAAAGAGAAGCAAAGTGGCTAACAAAAAACTATCATCACCTAAACTGGACTGCTGGATCAGTTTCATTTCAAAGCGTTTGCAATTTTTTAAAAGTCAACGCAAGATGTTCAACAATTTATGTAAAAGGTGAAGAAAAAAGACGATGGTTGGAAAAAATGTTACACCGAAAAATTTTTAACGTTGAGGATATAGGCTGCATCAACTTTAAACAAATGGAAATCAAGTATCCAGAATATCTTTATTGTAGTTATCATAATTTTGGTGTTTGCGCATTAAAAAATGCTATTTTACTAACAAAAGAAATGTCTTGCTTTAAATGAACTTTTTTACTTCTTAAAATATGAATTTACATATGTATGTATTATTATAAAATTTAAAAAAATGTTAAACAATAAATGAAAACAAAATAAAAGAATGTACAAGTGTTTTCTTATTTCAAATACAAACAGTAGTAGGGAACTGCCAATTCGGGCGCCGATTAAAATTGTTAAATTGTGGCTGAAATTGTTAAATTGTGGCTGAAATTATTAAATTTGGGTAATTAAAATTTGAAAATTGTTAAATTCTTGGAAATTTGTGAAATTTGATACCTGCGAGGGTGGTTCAATAAGTCCGTCCAGATTTTTGTTTACATAAGGAGTTTTTTGTTTACATTAACTTTGTGGGAACGGGTGATTTTTTTTGGGTAGTATTAATTGTGGGAACGGGTGATTTTTTTTGTGGGTCTGGTTTAAGGGGTTTTATAAGATTAAGATTTCTCAAGTGTATATGCTGACGGGAAAATCATGAAAATGATTTTTCCTAATACCAATGGTGAAAATAGTGATTATTAATTTTTCCTAATGCCTACGGCAAAACACATTTTTATTTTTTTCAAATGCCGACGGCAAAACATGATTATTATTTTTTCCTAATACCGAAGGGAAAATCATGGAAATGATTTGTCCTTATGCCGACGGGAAAACGTGAAAGTTATTTTTTCTAATGCTAATATAGGTGTTGGTAGACTGTGATTTGGGTGGATGGGTGTTTGTAGGTGTTGTAATATGTAACCGTAGGAGTTTGTGGATGTATCTGTCTGCAGGAATTTAAGCGAGGCTGTGATAAGCAGGGGGCGGGGGTGTAGTTGAGGTTGATCGATTACATGCATGCATGTATGCCTGTGAGAATTTAATCCTGATCGTGATTTGAGGTGGGTGGGGTGTGTTGTGGAGGTAGATGGATCGCCTGTATGTGTGTGTGTGTGTTTGTTTGTGCATGTGTGTGTGTGTGTTTGTATATGTGTATGTGTGTGTGTATATATTTCTGTAGGAGCTTAAGGCTGATCGCGATTTATTAGGGGCGAGGTATTCTAGTAATATGTAACCGGGGGAATCTGTATGTTTGTATGTATGTAGGAGCTTAAGGCTGATTATGATTTGGGTGGGTAGGGTTGTTGGCGTAATATGTAGCCATAGGGATTTGTAGGTGTTTTTGTCTGTAGGAGTTTAAGGCTGGTCGTGATTTGAGGTGGGTGAGGATTTTGATGAGGTAGATTGATTGTGTGTATGTAGGTATGGCTGTGAGAATTTAAGATGATTGTGATTTATTATAGGCGATATGTTCTTGTTATATGTAGCCGTAGGAATCTATATGTATATATGTCTGTGGGAGTTTAAGACTATCCATAATTCAGGTAGGTGAGAGTGTTCTGTTGTTGAGATTAATTTTATATATTGTATATGTATGTATGACCATAGGAATTTGTGAATGTATATCTGTGAGGATTTTAGGCTGGTCTTGATTTGTGAGGGCGGAGTGTTGTTAAAATTTTCTGTAATTTTTCTTTGATGAATCCTGCTATGTGTGTGTGTGTGTGTATGCGTGTGTATATGAGTTTCTCGTACTAGTATTTATATGTAGGTAGCAATAAATTGTTTTCAATATCGACAGTTGGTACTATAAAATACTATCATATATCTGAACTTCCCTAATCCTAGTATGTTTTTATACTTACGATTGCTTTATATTTTTTCATGCTTAAATTTGTCTCGCGTTAAAGTCTGCCTTTGTTTATATTACAGATTTTGTTTGTTTAACTACATCCACCTTCTTTGACTGGACGACTTTTCGACACACAGAGAAAAAAAAAAGACCAACTTAAAATCAGTAAAAACCATGTTGAATTAATAAGAAACATTAGCGAAGGTTTAGTCATATTGAAATTTCTTATTTCAATATGGAAAAATATTAATTTACAGTATTCATTTATTAAACTCATTAGTTTTTAGGTAGCTCAACATACATTTTCTATTATTGAATTAATGTGACGCATTCTTATTTTTACGCAGCATAATTTCCTTGAGTGTAGACCAAGCGAATTTATGCTTAATATATTTTCATGATGTAGATATGTAAGTGTGATTGTTAAGATCTAATAAATACTTGAGCATTGATAAGAAATTTGATATGTATACATACATATCTACAAATTGATTTTATGTTTGGATGTATGTATGTATGTATGTACATACAAATAAGTGTTTATATCAATCTTTGAATACATATTTTTTTCGTCATGTCATGTCTTTTGTTGTTGTTGCTGCTGCTGATGTTGCTGTGTATAGATGTGAAATATCTTCAGCTTTTTTACTTGAAATTAAAAAAAACGTTGTTTTAATTTTCATTTGCATTTACTTAAAAGTTTGCGAGGATTTTCTATTTTAAGTAAAGCTGAATTCCTGAAGATACATACTCTAAAGTAATAGTAACTATAACAGAAATATTTCCTATATTTAATTTAAATTTGCTTAAAGTTGATGCAGCCTATATAGTCAACGTTAGAAATTTTTGGAGGGTGTGCATTGCAAAACCTTTCAACAATTTATAAACATTTTTAAATGAAACTGATTCAACACCTCCAGCTTTGGTGATGACAGTTTTTTTTTGTTAGCCAGTTTGCTTGGTTTAACTTTTTTTATTTTTTTTTGATAAACATTTAAAATCAAAGGGGAGTTTTATAATGAAATTTTTATTTTCATTATTGATGAAAACAAACGCTACTTTTTTCCAATGAAATCAATTGAATTACTTTTGAAACCTTAGTGCTCTATAAAATTTATGTTTATTTTACACATGGCTTAATTTATAAGACTTTAAAAATTTGTCCTTCGGTGGTTATATATTCTATTATACGATTATGAATAAGAATGCAGTAAGCTGGTGTCTTTGCTTACTGTTTCAAATTAGCTTTTTTTTCTTAAACTCTGATGCAGCTGGAGATTCCTTCATACTTATATGTAACAGCTTTTATGTTAAGAAGTATAGATATGAATGTACTTTTAAATTAGTTAAACCATAATAAACAAACTAATTTTCTTCTTGAATAGCGATCAACAGAAAATAAAGTCGTTTTGTAAGAATTTAAATCTACTCTCTTGGCGGTTTCTGTAGTATAGAGTAACCGCGTATACTACACGAATTAATTAATTAATTAGGGATAATACGATATATATTTATTTTATGAAGGCTGATCGTCTTTAGCTTTTATTTGATGTTCTAGAAGACACGATTTTTTCTCATTTTATTAAAGTTCAGATTATTGTATTCATATTTTTGATATCTTTAATTTAATTGTGCTTTGTGTGTCTGTTAGCAGACTGTACGTAGAAGTTAGTCAGTCACTCTTTATTTTTATTTATTTTTCCTTCTAATGTGTCACTAATTTTTGATTTTACTACTTCAAATAGAGAACATTTCCATATATAATTTTTAAAAGTATACATATACATACATAAATATATGTATGTATGTATGTAAAAATTAGTTCATATACAAGGAAACACATGTTTAGTAATCAACTATTGTAGAAAATCGATCATAAAGAACTCACTTACCTCCACCAGCAAGCAATTTACCATAAGTATTTGCATAAAGTGTCAGAAACATTGGAATATCTATGTTTGGGAGAATTTTACCTCAAGTGTTTCAACATGTGGTTTACTGGTTGACCCCTTGAAGTAATTCTTGTTAACGTAGGCTTGATTGTATCGCATGCAGATGCAATGATTTTTCACTTAAAAAAGGTGCTCTCAGCATCAATCATAACCTATACAACACATTCATAAGTTGTATTGATCCATATACAATTGCTGTCGAATTCATTATTAAAAAAGAGTTTTTCATCATCATCTAACAGCTTTATTCATATTTTTTTTCTAAGCATGCACGCCTTAGCATGCTTCTATCGATAATGACGCGAGAGTCCGAGATGTAGTGGTGTTTCAAAAATCTATACTATTAGATTTTACGAATTCACTCTTTTGAATTTTTTGCACAGTAGATACATATATACATACATATGTAATTCATTTGCAAAAATTTAATGACGTGAGGAATTTTTTAATTATATGTACATGCCCCGACATGCTTTCATTTTTTCAGTAAATTTATTTGATACTCATACCGATAAATATATAAAGTAATATCTGTTTAGATTGCATTTTATAATTTATGCATGCTTCAGCATGATTCTTATTGAAGTCCATATTTATTCACTAAATTTATTTCATACTCATTTATACACCTCTACATTCTTAAAGAATGGATACCAAAGTCCACTTTCTTTAGTTTATTTACATATGTTTTCTAAAGATCTGGTAGCTAAAGAAATGAACAAAGTAAAGATCTTTTATAATAGGCCCATATTCGTATTTTAAAATTTTTTGTTTAGAGCTTTAAAAATGGAAAATGTACATCTTTTACTATAAAAACTAATAATAAGATGTGTTGCTGAATATTACACTGTGTTTAACTTAATTTTGAACGCTTAAGTTTTCACAATATTTCATACTTACCAACAAGTTTAGAGAATTACAATACATTAAGTTAATTATCTTTCCTAAGACCTATCATTCTTAATCAATTATTCAAAAACAAGAAAAACTAGATTTTTCCTTTGTAATTTTATTTTTATATAATTTTATATAGAAACATTTTATCATCTTCAAATTACTGTATACTGTATTTAGCAGTTTTTTCTTGAACTTTTCTATTTTATACACTAAGTAAGTCTTTATATATCAACCCACTTATATGAATGATTAATGATAAATTCTTTTCACATCATTTCTTTTAATAATTTATTAAATCATTGTACTATTGATGTTATATTGAGTAATGTTAAATCCTATATTTGTGAATGAATTTTCCAAAGTGTTTTTGAAAAAATTCTTTACCATCATCTGCTTTTAAGTTTTTTGGTATTCGTACCACTTCAAAAATATTTTCCATTACCTTGGTTTTTTAGAGTGCAACCTTTATTTTCAACGATACTGACCATATAAAATTTGAGAACGTGACAATTACAGCCTACAACAATCAATAATTTATATTTTCTGTAGTATAGTCCCCAATTTCAACTAAATCAGCTTACCAAATATCATCCATTTCTTTAATTATATTTCTATAATACACAATCAATTTTAGAGATTGCTTATAGAGTTGGTTTACTAAATTTCATTGACATTGAGTTGTTTTCCAGATTTTTTGGAGTGTTGTGGCCTACTTGATACCCTTTCAGCTATTTATACTAACATCTAGTTAATTTTCCAATCTATCCATTATCAATTCAATTTAATATGTCTTTCAAAACATGATTTCATTTTTAGAATATCTTTTTCAATTTTATAACTCACTTCTATGCCTAATTTATTTCACGTTGTAGTACATCAATTTACATTAAAACATTCTAGAATATTAATGCCCTAAGCCATATTATTATATTGTCATTTAGTTTGTCGATTTCAGTTTCTAGAAACAATTTTTTGATAACATTGTTCTCCGTCAGTGAACGATGATGACTCTGTATGTATACATTAGTAATAATTAAAATCTTTTTATAGATTTCGAGTTCAAATTTATCATAATATTTGGTATTTTATGAAACATTAGAGAAAATACTCCTGGTGTTAGAGCCCATATTTGGCCACCAACTTGTATTTTATCTTCATTCAGTTTGAGGTTACTATCACCAAATTTCCATTCACTATTTCAATCTTTATATGGGCCATAGTTTGTATCTAATTTATTTTTTCCTTCCAAGACTGATACATCAGTATAAGTGTCTTCGGAATTGGAAGTCTGTTAGTACAATCATCATCCTCATCATCATTCACAGTATTAGCATAATTTTTAATAAGATGGTATCATCAAATATTGTTCCTTCTGCTAGTTTTTTTTTGGTGTACTTGTCTCTATCTTGACTGATGAGTTTTCAGACTTTAAACTGGTATTATTTTCAACTTCTGTCTTGATTTTACTTTATTCTTTCATAGACATTCTGTTAATTTTTTTAGAAGTATTTATGAATTCTTTGAGAGGTTCTGTTATAGGTTTAAATGTTAATTGTCTCTTAGTTGTTCTCGTGTATCTATTTCACCAGTTTTTATACTACGAAGCTTTTTCTTCAATACATTTCTTGTCAACACCAACTGCTTTAAAGCTTTCTCATCCATGTTTGATAATTGTTAATAACAGGTATCAGCTATCAGCTTATCAGGAGCTGGTCTGGTTTTCAGATCAGCTTTTCAGGACCTGGTCTGGTTTTCAGATCAGCTTTTCAGGATCTGGTCTGGTTTTCAGATCAGCTTTTCAGGACCTGGTCTGGTTTTCAGATCAGCTTTTTAGGACCTGGTCTGGTTTTCAGATCAGCTTTTTAGGACCTGGTCTGGTTTTCAGATCAGCTTTTCAGGACCTGGTCTGGTTTTCAGATCAGCTTTTTAGGACCTGGTCTGGTTTTCAGATCAGCTTTTTAGGACCTGGTCTGGTTTTCAGATCAGCTTTTCAGTACCTGGTTTGGTTTTTAGATTCCCTTATCACGACCTGATCTGGCTTTCAGATCAAGTTATCAAATACCAGATCAGGCTATAAGGTAGCTGATCTGTAAAACAGATCAGACTATCAGGAGCTATTCAGATTTCTAGATCAAGCTATCTGGTCCAGATTACATTATCAGTATACAAGTGGCTGACCATTTATAACATTTAGATGCATGAAGTTTAGGGCCAGATGAAATACGAAAAGGTAAACTTTTATGTAGTAAAATTGTTTTCTATAACGATCATCGTTTAATCAATATCTTTGCTTATAATCAAAAAGCCTTATTTATCCTTTATATTTTTCTCACCTTACCTAACATTACAAATACATTATGACGATCTCGTATCAAATGTTTGAGCATTCTGCTATAAGTTTTACATAAGTAGAATGATTCAAGATTCAAGATTATCTCACACTCTAAAAAATATGCTTCTCACACACAACATCGTTAAATATCATATTAGAATTACTTTTGCCTTTTTTAGTAGAAATAACAGATTCACTATCTATAAATGTCTAATATCCCATTATTTTAATTGAAAAAATTATTTTCTACAGGTATTCATATTTAAGTTGATATAGAGACTTTGAGTATAAATATGTAGATATTTTCAAATTTTAGTCCACAAGGACTTTCTAGCAAGCCAATCATATCATTAGTATTTTTTCCCCCCAATTTGACAGACCAACTATTCTTGCATGAAAATAATTTCGTAGGCGGGAACTAGGGTTTATTTTTGAACTAACGTTCGATGATTCATCAAAATTTCGTACCAACCTTTTTTTAGGTTGTTTTACTAACCGCATTTGTGTAACTAAATGCCTTTTATAAATATTATCTCTTATTATAAAAAAATAAAATAATACAGCTATACGATATCAGAAAATATTTTCTAAAATCGTATAGGTGCATTAGTTTATTTTTTCTATAATAAGAGATAATGATCCATACTCATAATCAAAACAGCATAAAAATATCCTTTGTTTTGACTGTGAGTATGCATCAATATTTATGAAATGTATTTAGTTACAAAAATGTGGTCAGTAAAACAAAGTATATTTTAACAGACTTATTTATAAAATTATTAGGCCTTTATAAAAGCTTTTTAAAACAAATTTTTGTATGAAAATTTGTTTTAAAAAGCCATTACAAAGCCCTAATAAGTTTTATAATTAAGACTGTAAGAGTTTAAAATCAGTATTTTGTATGACAATACTGTTTTTAAACTCTTAAAATATAATTTGTTTTGACTATGAGTAGGAGGCATTATTCTCTTATTATAGAAGAAAAAAAATAATATAGCTATACGATTTTAGAAAATATTTTCTGATATCGTATAGCTATATTATTTTATTTCTTCTATAATAAGAAATAATATTTATGAAGTACATTTCATAAATATTGACTCATTCCCATAGTCAAAACAACCTAAAAATAGGTTGGTACGAAATATTGATGAATCATCAAAATTTCATATCAAGCTACATATATTTATGTTGTTTTACTAACCGCATTTTGTAACTAAGTACATTTCATAAATAATATCTTTTATTGTTTCTAAAATAAGAGATAATATTTATGAAATGTACTTAGTTACCAAATGTGGTTAGTAAAACAAAGTTTAATTTAAGAGTTTAAAATCATAATTTTTATGGTTATACTGGTTTTAAACACTTAAAGCATACTTTGTTTTGACTATGAGTATGCACCAATATTTATGAAATGGATTTCATAAATATTGATCCATACTCATGGTCAAAACAACATAAATATAAATAGCTTGATATGAAACCGGCTTACTGCATTCTTATTCATAATCGTATAATAGAATATATAACCACCGAAGGACAAATTTTTAAAGTCTTATAAATTAAGCCATGTGTAAAATAAACATAAATTTTATAGAGCACTAAGGTTTCAAAAGTAATTCAATTGATTTCATTGGAAAAAAGTAGCGTTTGTTTTCATCAATAATGAAAATAAAAATTTCATTATAAAACTCGCCTTTGATTTTAAATGTTTATCAAAAAAAAATAAAAAAAGTTAAACCAAGCAAACTGGCTAACAAAAAAAAAACTGTCATCACCAAAGCTGGAGGTGTTGAATCAGTTTCATTTAAAAATGTTTATAAATTTTTGAAAGGTTTTGCAATGCACACCCTCCAAAAATTTCTAACGTTGACTATATAGGCTGCATCAACTTTAAGCAAATTTAAATTAAATATAGGAAATATTTCTGTTATAGTTACTATTACTTTAGAGTATGTATCTTCAGGAATTCAGCTTTACTTAAAATAGAAAATCCTCGCAAACTTTTAAGTAAATGCAAATGAAAATTAAAACAACGTTTTTTTTAATTTCAAGTAAAAAAGCTGAAGATATTTCACATCTATACACAGCAACATCAGCAGCAGCAACAACAACAAAAGACATGACATGACGAAAAAAATATGTATTCAAAGATTGATATAAACACTTATTTGTATGTACATACATACATACATGCAAACATAAAATCAATTTGTAGATATGTATGTATACATATCAAATTTCTTATCAATGCTCAAGTATTTATTAGATCTTAACAATCACACTTACATATCTACATCATGAAAATATATTAAGCATAAATTCGCTTGGTCTACACTCAAGGAAATTATGCTGCGTAAAAATAAGAATGCGTCACATTAATTCAATAATAGAAAATGTATGTTGAGCTACCTAAAAACTAATGAGTTTAATAAATGAATACTGTAAATTAATATCTTTCCATATTGAAATAAGAAATTTCAATATGACTAAACCTTCGCTAATGTTTCTTATTAATTCAACATGGTTTTTACTGATTTTAAGTTGGTCTTCTTTTTTCTCTGTGTGTCGAAAAGTCGTCCAGTCAAAGAAGGTGGATGTAGTTAAACAAACAAAATCTGTAATATAAACAAATTTGTCAAAGGCAGACTTTAACGCGAGACAAATTTAAGCATGAAAAAATATAAAGCAATCGTAAGTATAAAAACATACTAGGATTAGGGAAGTTCAGATATATGATAGTATTTTATAGTACCAACTGTCGATATTGAAAACAATTTATTGCTACCTACATATAAATACTAGTACGAGAAACTCATATACACACGCATACACACACACACACATAGCAGGATTCATCAAAGAAAAATTACAGAAAATTTTAACAACACTCCGCCCTCACAAATCAAGACCAGCCTAAAATCCTCACAGATATACATTCACAAATTCCTATGGTCATACATACATATACAATATATAAAATTAATCTCAACAACAGAACACTCTCACCTACCTGAATTATGGATAGTCTTAAACTCCCACAGACATATATACATATAGATTCCTACGGCTACATATAACAATAACATATCGCCTATAATAAATCACAATCATCTTAAATTCTCACAGCCATACATACATACACACAATCAATCTACCTCATCAAAATCCTCACCCACCTCAAATCACGACCAGCCTTAAACTCCTACAGACAAAAACACCTACAAATCCCTATGGCTACATATTACGTCAACAACCCTACCCACCCAAATCATAATCAGCCTTAAGCTCCTACATACATACAAACATACAGATTCCCCCGGTTACATATTACTAGAATACCTCGCCCCTAATAAATCGCGATCAGCCTTAAGCTCCTACAGAAATATATACACACACACATACACATACACAAACACACACACACACATATACAAACAAACACACACACACACACACATACAGGCGATCCATCTACCTCCACAACACACCCCACCCACCTCAAATCACGATCAGGATTAAATTCTCACAGGCATACATGCATGCATGTAATCGATCAACCTCAACTACACCCCCGCCCCCTGCTTATCAAAGCCTCGCTTAAATTCCTGCAGACAGATACATCCACAAACTCCTACGGTTACATATTACAACACCTACAAACACCCATCCACCCAAATCACAGTCTACCAACACCTATGTTAGCATTAGAAAAAATAACTTTCACGTTTTCCCGTCGGCATAAGGACAAATCATTTCCATGATTTTCCCTTCGGTATTAGGAAAAAATAATAATCATGTTTTGCCGTCGGCATTTGAAAAAAATAAAAATGTGTTTTGCCGTAGGCATTAGGAAAAATTAATAATCACTATTTTCACCATTGGTATTAGGAAAAATCATTTTCATGATTTTCCCGTCAGCATATACACTTGAGAAATCTTAATCTTATAAAACCCCTTAAACCACACCCACAAAAAAAATCACCCGTTCCCACAATTAATACTACCCAAAAAAATCACCCGTTCCAACAAAGTTAATGTAAACAAAAAACTCCTTATGTAAACAAAAATCTGGACGGACTTATTGAACCACCCTCGCAGGTATCAAATTTCACAAATTTCCAAGAATTTAACAATTTTCAAATTTTAATTACCCAAATTTAACAATTTCAGCCACAATTTAACAATTTCAGCCACAATTTAACAATTTTAATCGGCGCCCGAATTGGCAGTTCCCTACTACTGTTTGTATTTGAAATAAGAAAACACTTGTACATTCTTTTATTTTGTTTTCATTTATTGTTTAACATTTTTTTTAAATTTTATAATAATACATACATATGTAAATTCATATTTTAAGAAGTAAAAAAGTTCATTTAAAGCAAGACATTTCTTTTGTTAGTAAAATAGCATTTTTTAATGCGCAAACACCAAAATTATGATAACTACAATAAAGATATTCTGGATACTTGATTTCCATTTGTTTAAAGTTGATGCAGCCTATATCCTCAACGTTAAAAATTTTTCGGTGTAACATTTTTTCCAACCATCGTCTTTTTTCTTCACCTTTTACATAAATTGTTGAACATCTTGCGTTGACTTTTAAAAAATTGCAAACGCTTTGAAATGAAACTGATCCAGCAGTCCAGTTTAGGTGATGATAGTTTTTTGTTAGCCACTTTGCTTCTCTTTGCTTTTTTATTGATAACCATTTAAAATCAAACGGGGGTTTTATAATGGTTATATTCATAATTGTTGAAAACAATCGCTACTTCTTTTAAGATGAAATCATTTGATTTACTCTTGAAACATTGTACGTCTATAAAAATTATGTTTTTATCCATATTACTCAATTTATAAGACTTTTCGAACTTGTCCTTTGATAGGTATATATTCTATTATACGATCATGAATAAGAATGCAGTAAGCTGTTGTTTTTGCTGCAATATTAGTTGCTGTTTCAAATTCTATTTTTATATCAATCGGTCCATTATTGAGTGATTCATTCTGATGACTGACATCTACTACAATAATAGGAGCTTTTGTCTTAAACTCTGGTGCAGTTAGAACCGGTTGAGATTCTTTCATATAATAACTTTGTTGAAATCTTATATACATATCATATAGAATTGCATATCGTTCATTTTTAAACTTTATGTTAAGATCATCATATGGATATGAGACTGAATTTAAATGTACTTTTAAATTAGTCAAATCACAATGAACAAACTTATTTTCTTGTTGAAAAGCAATCAATACAAAACGTGGGCGTTCTCTATTTGCAGCCAGTTTAACATTCCAAATATGGCTAGTTCCTATGTTTAATTGTGGATTGATATGACAATCCCAACTGCGAAATGCCATAGGTATAGAAGCACCATTATTAATAATTTTTATCATATTCAATTTGCTAAAGTCCGATAATTGTACATGTGGGATTCTCCATGAGATGAGTGAAATTGTAAGTTTAGCTTTTTCAGTAGAAACACTCGAGCGCACAAGGTCTTCATCGTTTTTATTGCGCAAGAGTATCAATTCATGTTTTCCATTTAGTATAACTTTGTTGTAGTCTTCAGCGAATCCTAGAAGCATTTTTAGAGGTACATAGAAATTGAAAAATCCATTTACAAGAGTGACATCGTCAATTTTGTTCCATCCAGCATTTTGCATCACGTTGCTTTCAGTTGGTGACATAGAAACCAAATTTTTTATGGTGCTTGTGGCTCCTAAATATCTTGTATGATCATTTCAATTTCCATTGAGCTCATAGCGAATTTCATCAAACAGATATGCCACAAAGTTGTTTTTTAGTATAAAGTTCTCTGAAGATGACGAAGATTTGGTCGTATTATCATCGGCAACAAACTCCTCCACATAAATGTAGCTCTCACTGGGTAGCACGTACAAATCTTGATTTTGTATTGAAATTCTAATTTCATCATTATTGTTGTAAGACTGTAAGTATGGTACATATGTATGATAGTCCTTTTTGATTATATTTTCATCAGACAAAGGTTTATCTAAGACATCTATTATTGAACTCATTTTGTCTTTAATTTCAAATTCAATGACTTTAGAAAATTTTTATTTGATGTTGTTAGAGCTTTTTGTTGAGCTGATCGCTTTAATGTTGTTGTTGTTTTTGCTGCTATATTTTTTAATGTATTTGTGTTGTATATTAGCATTATTTAGTTGGCCTTAAATGTATTCGTATTGTAATTTCCTCTCCTCGGAAATTAATTAAATCACCGTGTTGATCAAGTACGCGCAGCGCTAGTGAACTTATCTCTCTGGTGTTCACAGGTAAATAGATAAGATTTATTGGAACCTCATCTATTTTATAGCCTGGAGGCACATTTATCGGAAATTCATGAAGTGTATGCGATTTGGAGTTATTCATATATGTGTTAATAGCGATACTACTTTCAATTCGCAAGAGATTCACTTTAAAAATATTAACTGGAAGATCTGAGTAATAATATTTGTTTGGTGTTAGGATTTTGCTATTGAATCCTAAAAGTTTTCCAATTGTGTTGTCCTTATTAAAATATACAGGATCTTTGGAACTATTAACTTTAACTTGCATTGTGTTATTGGCTTCAATAAAAATCTTATTTGCTGGGCAAAGTCGATTGTATTGCTCTTCTATAAAATCAACTATATCATTTAATTCGTAAGATCCAATTGGTATTTCAATTTTATGTTCTCCTATATGAAACATATTGTTGTAAGTGTCTACATTTGGAATACTGTTGTATGAATGAAAATCAGTTAGAGCACACTCATATGCACCATGTAATTCAATAGGAGGAAAGTAACTAGCAGATAATTCTGATGAGTTAGAGCTCAGAGTAAGTGTTATTGACATTATAACAGACTGATTACAATTAAATAAAGTTTAGTACACAGTATGGTTTATAAGCATAATTTACATATTTATTTCATTTTCTTATTTTAAAATTAACATTAGTTTCTTAATATTAATGCTATTATTGTTCTTGATATGATGCTGTTGGTGATTTAGTTTTTCTTCCAACTATAATATTTCATCTTTACTTATCCAAGAATTGTGTTGATCTGAAAATCCTAGCCATTTAACATATACTTCCTTCGTTTTAGTTTTGAGAACTTTTTCAACTAAATATGTATTTGGAAATCTAGTTTTTGAAAGTTCATCAGTATAGAATCCACCTTTAATAGGATTACCAAGATAATCTTCTAATATGTATGTTGCAGGATTTGTATTTTGAACTTTGGTAATTGTGAATATTTCTGTGGTCCAATTTGGAGTATAACCTTTTTCAAAGATATGCTTATATTTGCTTATGCGAACATGATCTCCTACATTAAATTTCGACATTTTATACATCTTTAAATGACTGTGTACTGTATTAAGCAGGTTTTGCTCATTTGTTGAGTTGACTTTAATAGGAGACATTTTAATTGTGCGATGAAATTTTTTATTGTATGCATTAACTAAATCTTTGTGTATATCAATCCACTTATATGAACCATTATAGCTAAATTCTTTCCACATCATTCCTTTCAATGTTCTATTAAATCGTTCTACAATTGATGCTTTCATACTGCTATATGTTGAGTAGTGATTAATGACGTATTTATGCATTAATTTTTTAAAGTTTTTGTTGAAAAATTCCTTATCATCATATGTTTGTAAGTTTTTTGGTACTCGCCCCAATTCAAAAATATCTGCCATTGCCTTGGTTGTTTCGAGTGCAGTTTTTGTTTAAAGCGGTACTGCCCAGGCAAATTTTGAAAATGTGTCGATTACAGTCAACAAAAATCGATAATTTTTATTTTCTTTAGAATAGTTCCCCATTTCGACTAAATCAGCATGCCAAAGATCATCAATTCCTTTCATTACAACTCTGCGACGCACAAAATGTTTTCGTGTTTGCGTATGGAGTTCGTTTACTAAATTTCTTTTTGAAGACATTAAGTTGTTTTTACAGATTTTTTTGGAGAATGTTGTGATCTACTTGAAGGACTTTCAGCTATTGATACAAACATGTAATTTTCCAATCTATAAATTATCTCATTAAGCTGCTCAATTTGTTCTTCAAAGGATGTTTTAATTTTTTGGATATTTTTTTCAATTTTATAATTTTCTTCTATATCTTATTATATTTCACGTTGTAGTTCTTCGATTTGCATTTGAAGATCTTCTTGAATTGAATTGAATTGAATTGAATTGAATTGAATTGAATTGAATTGTCTGCCTTAAAGTATGCTAATAATTTCTCTTCTAGTTTTTCGATTTGAGTTTGCAGAAACAATTTATTGATAACATCGTTTTCCTCCAGAGCTTTTGCAACATTTTTGATCTTTTTGTTTTGGACATTAATGTTGTTGTTCGTATCCACAAATAACCCCAACAGTTTAGGTGCTTTTTTCAAAGAAATTATGTTGCTAGTATCGTTTAAGTAGTGTCCAAATTTATCAACAGACATGCTTTATATACTTTATTAAAGTTAATTTATTATATTCGCTTCACGTAGCTCTTCAATAATTGATACAATCTCGTTATTGTGATTAGTATGACCTGCACCTTGTGATGCGAGCAGTAGTCGAAGTCGATCTACTAACTCATTTGGATCATCCCAGTATATATAGTTGGGCTTATGAATATTAAATTCCATCATTCCATCACCTAAATAGCTACCTTTTGGCTTAGATCCTGTTGATTGGGGTAAATTCTTGTTGTTTTTCTCGTCAATAAATTTCTTAATAATATGTTTATATTTATATCCTCTAGTACCTTTTATTTGACCATCAGGTGTATAGTCTCTTCTATATGCGTTAGTAGTAATTAAAATCTTTTTATAGATCTCGAGTTCAATTTTATCATCATTTTTTGGTATTTTATGAAACATTAGAGAAAATAACCCTGGTGTTAGAGCCCATATTTGACCACCAACTTGTATTTTATCTTCATTAAGTTTGAGCTTACTATCACCAAATTTCCATTCATTATTGAAATCTTTATATGGACCATAGTTTGTATCTAGTTCATTTCTTCCTTCCAAGACTGATAAGTCAGTATAAGTATCTTCTGTATTGGAAGTCTGTGAGTAAAAATCATCATCATTATCATCGTCATCATCATTTACAGTATTAGCATAATTTAATGAGGTGGTGTTATCAAATATTGTTCCTTCTGCTAGTTTCTTTGGTATACTTGTCTGATGTTTTTTCAGGCTTAAGACTTGTTTTATTTTCAACTTCTGCCTTCATTTTACTTTCTTCTTTCATTGGAATTCTTTTAATTTTTTTAGAACTATTTATGAATTCTTTGAGTGGTTCTGTTATAGGTTTAAATGTATCACTTAGTTGTTCACGTGTATCTATTTCACCAGTTTTTATACTACGAAGCTTTTTCTTCAAGACATTTCTTGTCAACACCAATTGTTTTAAAATTTTCTCATCCATGTTTAATAATAGTAAATAACAGGTATCAGCTATTAGATCAGGTATCAGCCTTTTAGGACCTGGTCTGGTTATCAGATCAGCTTTTCAGGAGCTGGTCTGGTTTTCAGATCAGCTTTTCAGGACCTCGTCTGGTTTTCAGATCAGCTTTTTAGGACCTGGTCTGGTTTTCAGATCAGCTTTTCAAGACCTGGTCTGGTTATCAGATCAGCTTTTTAGGACCTGGTCTGGTTTTCAGATCAGTTTTTTAGGACCTGGTCTGGTTTCAGATCAGCTTTTTAGGACCTGATCTGGTTTTCAGATCAGCTTTTCATGACCTGGTCTGGTTTTCAGATCAGTTTATCAGGTAGCAGCTCAGCTTATAGCAAATAGATGTATGAAGTTTAAAATTAGATTAATAACTAAAGTGAATGTTTATCAAGAGTAGTTTATATAGTTATGAAATAGTCAAATTGCTTTCTGTAGCGACCATTATTTAATTCATTATCTTTGCTTATCACCAAAAATCCATGTTTATCCTTCCAACACTCTCGACAAATTTCTTGGAACTTTTCATAACTCATATCGCTGCCAACATGATCCCTATAAACATGCTTCATGTTCGTCTCATCTTGCTTAAACATTATAATAACATTTGCATTGTCTCTTATTAAATGCTTGGGAATTCTAGTATAAGTTTGACACGAGTAGAATGAATCAACATCCCTATGTCGCCCCATACAAAAATATGTACGTATATTATTCTGCTTTTCACATGCAACATCATCAAATATCATAATTGAATTAGTTTTAGCTTCGTCAGGTGGAATAACTGATTCATTATCTGTAACTGTATAATATCCCATTCCTTTAATTGGTGAAATTAGTGTCTTCAGGTATTCATATTTGGGCTGATATAAAAATAAATAGATATAAATAGATGTTTTCAATCTTGAGTCCATTAGGACTTTCTAGTAAGCCAATCATAACATTAGTCTTTCCACAATTTGATGGTCCCACTATTAGAGCACGAATAGAATTTGGTAAGGGGGGGCTGTGCTTTATTTTTGAAGTACTGTTCGATGATTCATCAATATTACGAACTAAAATATTTTTATGTTGTTTCACTAACTGCATTTTTGTAACTAAATGCATTTCATAATTGTTACCTCTTATTATAGAAAAAATTACATAATATGGTTATACGATATCAGAAAATGTTTAGTCATAAAAACACCTTCGTTGGAGGAGGTATATTAGATAAAATAATAAACGCTCTACCTGTTGAGCTTCATCTTCCTGGATATCAGTACTGTGGACCTGGAACAAAACTACAAGAACGTTTAAATCGATGTGACAAAGGAATTAATTTATTGGGCTCTGCTTGTAAAAATCACGATATTGCGTATTCAAAAAATAAGGATTTAAGTACTACACATAAAGCTGATAAAATACTGGAAAATTCAGCTTGGAATCGAGTTTTATCAAAAGATAGTAGTCTTGCTGAAAAATCATTTGCATATATGGTTACTAACGCAATGAAAGCCAAAACAAAATTTGGTATGGGTGTGGAGAAAAAGAAAAATTTTGGAAAGAACAAGCTAAATGATAAAAAACTGTTTAGAACATCAATTAGAGCTGCAACAAAAATACTAAAGAAGGAAAAGCCATTAGATATTAACTCAGCTATTAAAATTGCACGAAAAACTATCAACAAATCATTAAAAGGAAGAAAATCTCAAATTATAGTACCACGTGTAATACGTGTCCCAAAAATTGGTGGATTTTTGCCTCTAATACCCATTTTAACTGCTCTAGGTGCAATTGGTAGTCTAACAACTGGAGGTGCTGCCATAGCTAAAGCTGTAAATGCAACAAAGAATGCCAAAAATCAACTTGATGAAGCAACTAGACATAATAGAGCGATGGAATCTATAGCAGTTGGCAAAGGACTTTACTTAAAACCATATAAAAAAGGTAATGGTTTAGTTCAAAAAGAGGAATCAAAAAACTATTAGAGATGCTGCCCAACAGACCACTATCTGATGTGGACCTAAACCGTTTCTCTATAAATATTCCATATTTTAGAGGAGTTTTCATGTTGAATACTCTACCAAAACGAGCAAAGATAATTGAATGTGGAATAATCAACTTAGATGTATCAACAGGACCTGGTACACATTGGGTAGCATATTATAAAAACAACAATGAAAAAGAATATTTCGATAGCTTTGGAAACTTATAACCTCCTTCAGAAGTAGTCAAATATCTTGGTACAAATATAAAATACAACTATAATCAACATCAGAATTTTAATACATTTACCTGTGGTCACTTATGTCTTAAATTTCTTTATGAAATAACTGAAAATATTAAATAAAAACACAAAAATTTATATCTTACAAAACTCTTTAATGTCTTTTTATTTATAATTTAAAATACATAGTTAATATATTTTATTGCCAAATAGGAAATTGAGAATTTTGAATTAGAAATTCACTCAGCTCACTCTCAACGATTAGATTTTCTTCACCTTCTCTGCTTAATCAATAAGATCCACTGGATAGATCTTTAATATCGTCATCTGTTAAAATATTATACCGTTTAGTTAGGAACATTATGTGTTTATTCATTTCCACTTTTAGTGTTGGTCCATATTTAGTTGTTACACGTAACACATTTCTAATAGTATATTTCGTTGATGATTCAAGCTCTTTTATGTGGATTAAAGTTTTGCTGTTTAGATCATTAAATTTTGAAATTAGATTTGTTGTGGATTCCATTTTTTTTACTTAGTTCTGCTCACTTTGAATGTTTAACTGGAAATGATCTTAAAAGAAGCGATGATGACTTCAAGAAGACTAATCAAAAATAATTATGGTGAAATAGTGAATAAGTGGTGGATAGTGATAGACAGAAAGAGATAGTTATAGAGAAAAAAGGTATAGAGAGATATAGAGTGCTAAAAAGAAATATGGAATAGAGATGATGGTATAGATTTTTTAAAGATTAGGAGACACTACTTTAAAAATTTACTGAGAAAATTAGTCTTTAAGGAACCTTCCAACATTCATCATCATTCATTTATCAGCAAATAAAATGAGCCAAATTAGACGTACTCTAAACCAATTTATGAGAGATTTTGAAAGCTTCAGGCTTTCTGATCATTGGGAGATGATAAAATTTTTCCAAAATATGTTAGATGAGAACGAAGAATATGGAGTTATGGAAGATGAAGACAACACAGAAGGGCACTTCAAAAGCTGTCCTTGGTATGATCCTGAGTGTGAGGAAGGACCCGATACTTGTAGATGTACAATATATTTTTTACAAAAAAGTATATTAGAACATCTAATAATTAAACTAAATTTTTTTTTTTTTTTTTTTTTTTTAATACATTTATTTATTTATTGTATCTTCAATTATGAACTAACAATAAGTATTCAAATCTTAAATCTAAAATATAAGTATTAGGCCCGACCACTGTCGGACATAAACTTAGTGATAGTTATAAATAATACATAAGTAGTGATAATCAAAAAAAAAAGAGAAAAAAAATATTTTCAAGCAATCCCATCTGGAGTGTTGAGTAAAAGAGCCCTTGTGTCCTTCTTTTTCAAGCGAATGTGGCCAGTAAAATTCAAGATGTTACGAGCAAGCGGATTAGGATGTGACTCGAGTTTTGTTAAATATTTGCCTGCGTATTTTGCTATTTCTTCAATCACTAGTGGCATATTCAAATCACGGTGTATATTTGAGTTTTTATGTACCATGCAGCCGATGTAATCAAACGTAAAATTTTATTTTGCCTTCGTTGGATTCTCTCGACGTTAGAAGCTGAAGCAGTGCCCCATAACTGAATTCCGTAGCACCATATTGGCTTCAAGAGCGACTTGTATAATAAAAGTTTGCAGTCTAGGCTGAGTGTTGAGTTTCTACCAATCAGCCAATATATCTGAGTTAGTTTAAGTTTCATTCGTACTAGCTTTGAGTCAATATGGTGTTTCCATGTAAGTCGTCGATCAAGGTGTATACCAAGGTATTTTACATGTGAATGCTGAGGAACAACTTGATTGTTGATTTGAATTGGGGAACAAGTATCTCTTCGCAGGGTAAATGTTACCTGAACACACTTTTGCTCGTTTACCTTAATTCTCCATAATTTTAACCATAGTTCCAGTTGTGTTATATGTTCTTGTAGATATCGGGAAGCCTCATGAGGATTTTCGTGCATACTTAGGCAGGCTGTATCATCGGCAAACGTAGATGTATGGATATTGCTGCTCAAAGGCATATCACAAGTATAAATTAAATACAAAACTGGCCCCAGTATGCTCCCCTGTGGCACACCGGATGATATAGTTTCGGGCACACTCATGAATTCTCCTTCCACAACCGTGAACTTCCGGGAAGTAATATAACTTTCTAATAAATTCACTAAATTTATTGGTAGATATGATTTTAATTTTAAAATTAGACCTTCATGCCACACTTTATCAAATGCCTGCGAAACGTCAATAAAGAGTGCAGAACAGTACTTCTTTTCTTCAAATGTTCTTCTTATACATTGAACCAATCTATGCGTTTGTTCAATAGTGCTATGCTGACTTCTAAAACCAAACTGATGGTCTGGGATACACCCACTACCAATTAGAATTGGGGACAATTTTGACATGAGCAGTTTTTCGAAAAGTTTTGACATTGTTGATAGCAGACTTATTGGCCTGTATGATTCTGCCTTGGTAAGATCTTTGCCCGGCTTTGGAATCATTTTAACTTTGGCAAGCTTCCAGCTGTGGGGATAATACTCCAGTCGTAAAATGGCATGATTCTAATTACAATACGAGGCAATTTTATTAGCATTTGGTTACTAATTCCATCAATACCCGGTGCTTTCTTCGGGTTGAGTTCAGCAATTAGATTTTGTACATCACACATTTTAAATTTTATGGGTCGAGGGGGTAGCGCAACTACACTCGGGAAATCAACAACACCAGTACATGTGTTTGGGGTAAATACGGATTTTAAATGCTTTGCAAACAAGTTACCTTTTTCAATATCACTCCTGGCCCAAACTCCGGTAGAAGTGCGCAGAGGTGGTTTAAACTCAACGGGTGTTTTAATTCTTTTCGCAGCGCGCCACAAAGAATAATTAGATGCTGGTGTGACATCGAGATTTTCCAGATAGTTTTTAAGAGATGCAGTTTTTTCATATGCAAGCAGTTCTTGGAGTCTTTTAGTGCATTCTTTTAATCTAATTTTATTTTGGGGTGATCTGTGCTGTTGCCATTCTCTTCTAGCTCTTCTTTTTGCACATACGAGAAGTTCAATATCTGTAGAATATATTCTGTTAAACCCAGTCTGCGGATGGGAGGAAGTGGCATGTTCAGCTGCCTGCTTAATATTTTTGTTAAGACTAGCAATATTAGATTCAATATCGTCATGAGTTCTTAGCTTAATGTTTTCAGTACAATGACTACTAAGATATTTCTTGAATCGCAGCCAATTAACACGACTGACCATTTTCACATATGGGTGAGGTAGAGCACTTCTCAGTGGGCTACAGATTGTAACGATCGTGGGAGAGTGATCGGACGATAGATCTAGGGAAGCTTCGACGTGAATTAATTCCCTAGAAATATTTTTCATGACGCCAAAATCTATAATATCCGGAATTTTATGTATGTCAGTAGGCCAGTAAGTGGGCTCCCCACTCGAAATGACGTCCAAGCCCATTTTTGAAATTGTGTTGAACAACGCTCGTCCTCTAGGTGTGATAAGACGCGAACCCCAGAAAGTATGTTTTGCATTATAGTCTCCAGCTGCTACGAAACAAGGGCCAAGAGATTTGTAGAAATCCTCGTATTGATCCTCAGTAATTGCGAATCTAGGAGGGGAGTAAATTGATGATATGACAAAATTTGTGCAAAAATTTTCGATACAAATATTCGTTGCTTGTAGATGTTCTTCACAAATGTTGTCAAGAATATAATGCTTGAGTCTTGACTTTATTAAAATTGCTGATCCCCCGCAAGCTCTTCCTCTTGGGTCCTTTGAATCATATAAAATGTAGCCATTAATTTTGAATAGGCTTCTTGAAGTCAAATGAGTCTCAGAAACCAACATTATATCAATATTTTTTTCCGTGAGGAAATGCTCAAGTTCATTTTTATGTTGAATGCCGTTTGCGTTCCAGAAACTTATCTTTAACGTGTTCATGGCTTATTAACTAATGCTTGAAGCAGTGTAGACTGCATTCGTAGCATTTCTTGCATCATGCTAGTCATATTTGTTGTAAAATTATTTATAGTCAGCACTAGATTCTCAATAGTAGCTTCAAGGCGACTAAAATTAAAGTTTGAGTTTGCATTCGTTGAACTATTTTGAGGCGGAATATTTTGTGTGGGAATATAACTAGTCTTAGCTGCATCGGCATACGATACACGTGAAGTGACAGGTTGGCTCATTTGAGCAAAAGTGGCGGAGTAAGCGTTTGCTGTTTGTGCTGGAGCTAATTTAGGTTTTTGCCCCATAGTCTGTTTAACGAAAGAATAGACAGGACATCCTCTGTAGTTAGCGGTGTGATTACCTCCACAATTACTACATTTTTTTTCTGCTAGATCTTTAGGCTTAGTACAACCAGCAGTACCGTGCAATTCACCGCAGATAACACAAACTGAAGGTAACTTGCAGTAAGTTTTTGTGTGACCATATTCTTGACAATTATGGCACTGTACGGGTCCAGAACGCTTGTGTGGTTCTTCAACTGTTATTTTTCGATATAAAAGATATTTCAAATTATAAATTGGATGAGTCTCGCTTTTTTTCAATTTTATATCGTTTGGCTCAAGTTCGACGCGAAATAGAGGTTGAGGAATCTTCTCCCTATTTATTATGTTAGATACATTTTTTACCCTAAATCCCTGGAGGACGAGTGCATCTTTTATTTCTTCGGGAGCAACATAGGAATCGATGCCCTTCAATACGATCTGCAGGCCTTTAGCACTTTTAAGCTGATATGTGTAGAAACTTTTCTTACTTTTTTCAAATTCAGTAATCAGTTTGCGAAAATCTTTTTCTTCATAAATTTGAATTTTGGTTTCATCAATGTTACCACGTTTTATTGGAACGATGTGAAATTTATTCTCACCAATGACTGAAATTAAATTATTTATAATAGCGTTTGAATTTTTTTCTCTCAAATAGATTGGAGGCGGCTTGGATGTTTTGTTCGTAGATACATCGGGTTCGTTGTTGTCAACTTGTAATATTTGAAAACGATTTTGGCGGTTAATAGAGGATGCGCTGTTATCCCTAGACATTTTTGGAGCAGATGAAATTTTCGAAGACTTTGGGCTTCGTCCGCGCTTTACCACTGTAATATATCTGTCCATTCCCACTTGGACCTTGGGTTTTGGGCTGCTCATAACTTCAGTAAAAACTTGGTTAAGTGATGACCACGAGCCCGAGGCGGATGATATCGCTGAGTTAAATGTAGAAGTACTAGGCAACGGTAATGTTAACGAATCACTAGTTGGCATTGGACAAAGCGAAGTTGATCGCTGACGAAAAAGTGGTCTCGCCGTTAAAAAAAAGTCTACTATCAGATTTCTTATTTAATTTATTATCATTAAGAGCTTCAGAGCTCTCAGTAAGTCTATCATTAGATTTTTTATTTTTATTATTTTCATTAAGAGCTTCAGAACTCACAGTAAAATAGGCATTTCTGCCATTAGAACTCACTTCACAGTTATTTGTTTTTGAGGTACTCATATAGAGTATTCCTCAAGGGCACTTTTGTTTGTTTGTTTGTTTTTTTTTTTTGATTACGGTTTTTTTGTTTTTGTTAATTATGACTATGTAAAAAATATTAGCAATGCAAATAAAGCTAACAATAACAATATGTATTCCGAATATTTTTTCGTACAATTTTTTTTTGTTTAGTATGAAATAAAAACTCCGCTAAATTGACTGTTCACTATGAATGTACAACGAGAACTGATTAAACTAAATTGTATTATTAAAAGAAACATATATTTATATTATATTATATTTATTTCTTTTGTTTCTTCTTTTAAACTAAATTGTATTATTAAAAGAAACAAAAGAAATAAATATAAAATAAAATTGTATTATTAAAATATTCCTCGTTTTATATTATTTTTTCTAAAGGAAAATTAGGAATCATCTGTTTGTAAGTTTTTTGGTATTCATCTTAATTGAAAAATATTTTCCATTGTCTTGGTTGTTTCTCTTTATGAAATTTAATGGAATTTAATAATATTGTGAAATTCAATTTCTCTTGTACAGAACTTCTCAAAGAAAACAAGACTGTGCATGCTTAAATGATATGAAAACAAGACTGTGCATGCTTAAATGATATGAAAACAAGACTGTGCATGTTTAAGCGATATGAAAACAAGAATTTGCAAATAAGCAAAAACAAAAAAAATTTTTTGATCCAACGAAGTAAAACCATTAAAGAAATGAAAACCAAAACAAATCGCTGAATTTGCAAAACATTCAATTCTAACAAGATCGACCCAGCTTAAATTTACAAAGCAAAATATACACGCACATACATATACAGAGATAAATTTATGAAGATAACTTTTGTTCTTCCAAAATGCCTAAAGACAGCGAAAAATAAAGAATAAAAAAGTTCCCTTGGATATTGTAAAACGCTAAAAAGCAATCTCAACACATTTGGATAAGTATGTACATACATACATACATACATACATATATAAAATCAAAAATTGTTAAGTCCACATATGAGTGTACATGCATATATACATACATATGTACAAGAGTAGAAGCAATCAGCATCAGCAAACAAATTTCAACTAGGAGAACAGCTATTCCAACAAGTTAAACAATTTCTTTGATCCCCAAATTTTAGATCAAGGAATACAGCACTATTAAAATTTTTTACTGAGGCAGCATTAATTCTACCACAAAAAAAATAATTATGTCTCTCTAATATTCGCATGCATACACCAATACATAGAATATTAAAAATAAGAAATATGTACACATACAACTAGTAAGTGCTACCAATTATGGATAAGTTCTCGCGAAATCCATCTCTTTCTAACACTATATATATACCTCTCTGATACGAGCACATATATATATCCAACACTAAAATTTACACTCCTACTACATAATTTTTTGTCGTAGGAGAGGGAGTATACATATATGCCAACTGAAGAACCAACCACTCTGATACTAGCAAACATACATTTATGTGAATTGGGATACTCTTTATCCACTTCGAAAATGTAAATATATTCTGTAGTATCAAAACAATTTGTAATATCAAAATCAGTATCACATACCCACTCAAATTCATCGCAAGGAAGTTTCTCCAACATCGTCCAACCATACAAATTATTAGCGTCTAAATATATAAGAAATTCTGATGGTTTTGATGCATCAAAATCTTCCAAATATTTTTTATTCGCTTTCGAATATCTTTGTGAGCATTGAACTAGTCCACCTCTAATTCCGTTTTGCATAAACGTATACATGTCGGAATCAATGAAGTGTTCCAGTGAAACTTGTGTGGTTTTCAACATTGGATCCCACGTCAGTTAGAAGAAGAACATCTGTCTTTAAGTAGAGTTCAGTATAGTCAAGGAGGGTTTTACAGTTAAACTCCCTCCATATTTTTTGAACATGTTCATACTCGACTACATTACATTCTTCATTCGTTAGACTCTTCTCTACTAGGGAGTTTAATTTTCTTAAACTTAGTCATGGAATCCATGTAAGAGTACGGAAATACATCCATTCTTCTAATCAGGTTGAAATGAGCTTCATCAACGAAACATGAGCGAATAGTATTAAAATCATTGCTATCAAGATTTTTTGCTAACGTATCTAAACTCGAAGCCATAAATCTAAACGAGTCTACAAATCTTATTTCGAATCCATGTTTTTCATATAAACTGATAAAAATTGAAAGAGAAATATAACGTTCTGTGTTCTGAGGAATCACTTTTATTGTGCCATTTTTTATAGTAGAAAGTTCTTTGAAAAATAGGTGCGTATCATATGCATAAAGATTATGGAAAATAGCTGGAATAAACTGAGGTGTTTTATAATTTAAATTACATTCGCTATGAGCTGCCCCACGATAATTGTCCGTAGAATGATCACTAACTTTATCTTTATTTAATTTATTTAATATTTTCTTACATACATACATGTATGATAATTTTTTGTATTATTATATTGAGATATTTCTATTGGAGTCAAGAACATTTTCTTAACTTTAAGTAAATAATTAAGATAAATGCCTGTAAAATCTTTAATTATTTATTATGATAAATATATTAAAAAATATTATAATATGTAAATAAATATAACAATAACAAGTAACTTTGTAAATAGAGATGAGAATACATTGTCTATACATGAAACTTACTTTGATATATCTTTGATGAGCACATAGTGGTAGTTTTAATTTTTCTGGAGCAGATTAAGATGAATGTGTTTCTCTCCATTCGTTATATAGTATGGTCCTATTAGTGTTGTTCCTTTATGACCAAATATATTTATGCTCACATCATTTTTACTTTAAAATTTTTTTATCTGCTTCAATAGGAGTGGAATCTCTAGGCCTTCAAAATTTAATACAATTGCTCCTATATTAATATTCTTACAATAAATTAATGGAATATTCTAATTTCTATAGTCTTGTCGTTGGTTAGGATTCAGAATGCTGTTTACATTCGAACCGCAATGAACAATAGGGTTCTTTTTATTTATGCATAGATGTTTTCCTTCTATATATTTTTTTTGTGGGAGGGATAAAGCTTGAACCTCTTATTATGGTCCTCGCTATCCCTCTCTTCAAATTAGTTCCTCGGTCTTTTTCATGAGTATCTGGTATATGTCATTAGAAAAAATAATCAATATCATTTGTAAAATTTTTACAAGTTAGGAAACATTAATCTTATCATTTTCCATCTTCCTGTAATCACATTTTTGTGGAGTAGGATGTATGTCTCGATGCTTCCGTTGAAGTCAATTATTCTTCTAGTACGAAAATCGATGATTCGTTCTTTTTGCCAATTGTTTTTATATTTTATTGGTTCTGAAATGAGTCATATAACCAATTGATGAGATTATCTCATCACAATCCTTATAATGCTTCTTCTAAGATATAGCTTATTAATTCCTGACATAGAATTCAACTGGTTAGCATAGGAGTACATTTCCATATGCTCATTAAGCTTTATTTAAGTCATAAAGACTTTATTGCATATGGTACAACTTGTAGTAATCATTTTTCTAAATTATTTTTTATGGATAGTATTTATGTTATTTAATTGAAATTTATTTGTTTCTGGTTAAGCATTATCTATATATTTCATCGCTGCTTTACCAAATTTTTAAAAGTCTATGCAAGGTGATTTAAAATATGTATATGTAAAAGGTGAAAAAGAAAGGTGCTGGTTGAAATAAAAATAAAAAATAAAGAATTTTATACCAAAATATTTCTAAAGTTGAAGATATAGACTGAATCAATATTAAACAAATGGAAAATTAAGTATATTTTTGTTGTAACTATCATAATTTTGATGTTTGCGCATTACAAAATGCTATTTTACTAACAAAAGAAATGTCTTGCTTTAAATGAACTTTTTTACTTTTTAAAATATGAATTTACATATGTATGTATTATTATAAAATTTAAAAAAAATTTTAAACAATAAATGTATACCAAATAAAAGAATGTACAAGTGTTTTCTTATTTCAAATACAAACTACATAAATGAAAGAGAAGGAAGTGGGGAGGAGGAAAGTTAACTTTATTGCATACTTGCAAATTTTTACTTTTTGTTTCTCTGCTGATGAGTCTACTTAATTGAAACTTTGCTGCTTTAAAATAATCGTAGACAAAGAAAATGATTACGTTGCAAAATATAAATGTATTCTACAAAATATTTTACGCACAAGCATCCTCACATACACATACAAATACACCATACATACATACATACATACATACATATATACATACTTACATACATACATACATACATACATACATACACATACAAATATACATACATACACACATACATACATACATACACATACAAATATACATACATACATACAATTATATTTCTTAAACAAATAAATAAATACCAGCGACAAAAAAGCTGGATCATCCACACACAAGTATAGGGTGTTCATATACAAGAGAACATTTTATACATAAATAAAATAATTAAATTAATTTTTTATTAATTTATTTGATTATTTTATTTATAAACAATTTATTAGCGTGAGGAAATCATACACACATTCTCCCGATTCATATGAGAATCGCGTAGTAGTCATGAAATCTATTTTCTCTAATATTACTGATATAGTATTACGATAACGAATTTCTATAGTCTGGCAACACTGGCAAGCAATTTTCCCTTTGGTACTAGAAAATAATAATTATGTTTTGCCGTCGGCATTTGAAAAAAATATAAATGTGTTTTGCCGTCGGCATTTGGAAAAAATAATATTCATGTATTGCCGTCGGCATTACTAAAAAAATAATAATCATGTATTGCCGTCGGCATTTGAAAAAAATAATAATCATGCATTGCCGTAGGCATTAGGAAAAATTAATAATCATGCATTGCCGTAGGCATTAGGAAAATTATCATGCATTGCCGTAGGCATTAGGAAAAATTAATAATCACTATTTTCACCATTGGTATTAGGAAAAATCATTTTCATGATTTTCCCGTCGGCATATACACTTGAGAAATCTTAATCTTATGAAACCCCTTAAACACACCCACAAAAAAAAATCACCCGTTCCCACAATTAATACTACCCAAAAAAAATCACCCGTTCCCACAAAGTTAATGTAAACAAAAAACTCCTTATGTAAACAAAAATTTGGACGGACTTATTGAACCACCCTCTTAGGTATCAAATTTCACAAATTTCCAAGAATTTAACAATTTTAATTACCCAAATTTAACAATTTCACCAACAATTTTGCAAGTTTAAGTGACGGAGGTTGCCCAGTTCCCTACTACTCACACATCCACATAATGGTCTGGCCGGCAGGCACACACGTACGTACATACATGCATAACTAAATTATGTGTTCTGTGTTTTTATAACACTCAAAACTAAAATTAAAATATATACATATGTACATATGTATTTTAGGAGGCGCTAGTGTCTTTGTAAAGGATTGACCAAACGTGGCGAAGCTTATCAGTTCCTGAAGAATCCAAGAAGGTAAGTGCAATGAAATATTTTTGTGTGAAATATTGAATAAGTGCAGATACTGTTTGCATGTGATGTTTGTATGTTAAACAGTATTTGCACTGAACCATAATTTGACCGGAGCATCCATACGTACTCGCATGTGTTTATGTATGTACATTGTACATATGTATGTACATACATAATTAATGTGTTTTGTAAATACTGTGCGTGGGTTTTTTACAAAAGATAATGTGTCTGGCTGGAAACCCCATCCTTAAACAGTGCTTCCAAAAACACCATCACATCACCATGATTGTCTGGCCGGCAGACATAAAAAATAAGAAACTGAATTTTATTATTATTAGATTTTATATTTATATTTTCAGCTATTCCATGACGCTTGCGGTGGTTCTCCATATAAAGAAGGCAACAATTTGGTTTGTCACTTTTTGTCCTAACGGTAATCAAAGAAATATCTAAAGAAATTAACAATTCAATATTATAATATTAAACTAATACTTTCAGGTTTTTTTTAATACTTACAGCCGTTTTAGACGCTTTTGCATCCATGTAACTTTGCTTACCATCCCCAGTTGCAAGGTATGTATCAAAAATGTAAAAATATTTCTAATTGAGAAACATATTTCTTAATACATATCTTTTTTATGTATCTCGGAATTCCTACCTTTGTGGAAATTGTGCATGGTGGAAGAATTGCCATAAAACACATTTGGGAGCGATTGTGCAGTTGTATGTAAATCCGTTTGTGCCTGTAAGTTAATAAACATTTTCTACTAAATAAACTTGTTTAAAACATAAATATCTTGTTTTTCAGCTTATACTTACCATTTCGATGTTCAGCCAACAATTTCTGAAGAAAAAATTAATTGAAAATTACAATTTCATGTATATATTTAAATTTTTTAATAAAAACAAAATTTTTTTCACAACAAATTTTATTTGTATTTTGTTTGCTTACATTTTTTTGGCAAAACTCTTGGTAATGTATATTTTTTTTTCTTCTATCACATTGTTTTTCAGGATGCCACCTAGAATATAACTCTTCTAAATATGGGGTTAACTAAAAGCTGATATGGGCCTTTGACATACGTCAGTGCTGCCATATCTGCTTATATCTGTGCTGAAAACTAGTGTTAGTATAAAATCGAATTATATTTTGTTTTCTAATTGCATTAGTTTTTAATCTAATTTATTAAATTAAATTTTATGTTTTGTGTTTTTTAAATAATCGATTCACCTTTTGTCTTAAAGTGACGAACAAAATGTATTTAAGTTCTTTTTTAATTATTTTGCCCAAACAAATGTTTCATTAAATACAACCTCCCTTTTCAATATTAAAAAAAAAATTTAATTTTAGTAATTCAACTTCCAGTTCTCGTTGTACATTTATAGTGAACAGTCGATTTAGCGGAGTTTTAATTTCATACTAAACAAAAAAAATCGTACGAAAATATATTCGAAATACATATTGTTATTGTTAGCTTTATTTGCATTGCTAATACTTTTTACATAGTCATAATTAACAAAAACAAAAAAACCGTAATCAAAAAAAAACAAACAAACAAACATACAAACAAAAGTGCCCTTTAGGAATACTCTATATGAGTACCTCAAAAACAAATAACTGTGAAGTGAGTTCTAATGGCAGAAATGCCTATTTTACTGAGAGTTCTGAAGCTCTTAATGAAAATAATAAAAATAAAAAATCTGATAATAGACTTACTGAGATCTCTGAAGCTCTTAATGATAACAAAATAAATAAGAAATCTGATAGTAGACTTTTTTTAACGGCGAGTCAAATTTTTCGTCAGCGATCAACTTCGCTTTGTCCAATGCCAACTAGTGACTCGTTAACATTACCGTTGCCTAGTACTTCTACATTTAACTCAGCGATATCTTCCGCTTCGGGCTCGTGGTCATCACTTAACCCAAGGTCCAAGTGGGAATGGACAGATATATAACAGTGGTAAAGCGCGGACGAAGCCCAAAGTCTTCGAAAATTTCATCTGCTCCAAAAATTTCTAGGGATAACAGCGCATCCTCTATTAACCGTCAAAATCGTTTTCAAATATTACAAGTTGACAACAACGAACCCGGTGTATCTACGAACATCCAAGCCGCCTCCAATCTATTTGAGAGAAAAAATTCAAACGCTCTTATAAAAAAATTAATTTCAGTCATTAGTGAAAATAAATTTCACATCGTTCCAATAAAACGTGGTAACATTGATGAAACCAAAATTCAAATTTATGAAGAAAAAGATTTTCGCAAACTGATTACTGAATTTTAAAAAAGTAAGAAAAGTTTCTACACATATCAGCTTAAAAGTGCTAAAGGCCTGCATATCGTATTGAAGAGCATCGATTCCTATGTTGCTCCCGAAGCAATAAAAGATGCACTCGTCCTCCAGGGATTTAAGGTAAAAAATGTATCTAACATAATAAATAGGGAGAAGATTCCTCAACCTCTATTTCGCGTCGAACTTGAGCCAAACGATATAAAATTAAAAAAAAACGAGACTAATCCAATTTAAAATATCTCTTATACCGAAAAATAACAGTTGAAGAACCACACAAGCGTCCTGGACCCGTACAGTCCCAAAATTGTCAAGAATATGGTCACACAAAAACTTACTGCAAGTTACATCCAGTTTGTGTTATCTGGGGTGAATTGCACGGTACTGCTAGTTGTACTAAACCTAAAGATCTATCAAAAAAAAAAATGTAGTAATTGTGGAGGTAATCACACTGCTAACTACAGAGGATGTCCTGTCTATTCTTTCGTTAAACAGACTATGGGGCAAAAATCTAAATTAGCTCCAGCACAAACAGCAAACGCTTACTCCGCCACTTTTGCTCAAATGAGCCAACCTGTCACTACACGTGTATCGTATGCCGATGCAGCTAAGACTAGTTATATTCCCACACAAAATATTCCGCCTCAAAATAATTCAACGAATGCAAACTCAAGCTTTAATTTTAGTCGCCTTGAAGCTACTATTGAAAATCTAGTGCTGACTATAAATAATTTTACAACAAATATGACTAGCATGATGCAAGAAATGCTACGAATGCAGTCTACACTGCTTCAAGCATTAGTTAACAAGCCATGAACACGTTAAAAATATGTTTCTGGAACGCAAACGGCATTCGCCAGCATAAAAATGAACTTGAGCACTTCCTCACGAAAAAAAATATTGATATAATGTTGGTTTCTGAGACTCATTTGACTTCAAGAAGTCTATTCAAAATTAATGGCTACATTTTATATGATTCAAAGCACCCAAGAGGAAGATCTTGCGGGGGATCAGCAATTTTAATAAAGTCAAGACTCAAGCATTATATTATTGACAACATTTGTGAAGAACATCTACAAGCAACGAATATTTGTATCGAAAATTTTTGCCCAAATTTTGTCATATCATCAATTTACTCCCCTCCCAGATTCGCATTTACTGAGGATCAATACGAGGATTTCTACAAATCTCTTGGCCCTTGTTTCGTAGCAGATGGAGACTTTAATGCAAAACATTCTTTCTGGCGTTCGCGTCTTATCACACCTAGAGGACGATCGTTGTTCAACACAATTTCAAAAATGGGCTTGGACGTCATTTCGAGTGGGGAGCCCACTTACTGGCCTACTGACATACATAAAATTCCGGATATTATAGATTTTGGCGTCATGAAAAATATTTCTAGGGAATTAATTCACGTCGAAGCTTCCCTAGATCTATCGTCCGATCACTCTCCCACGATCGTTACAATCTGTAGCCCACTGAGAAATGCTCTACCTCACCCATATGTGAAAATGGTCAGTCGTGTTAATTGGCTGCGATTCAAAAAATATCTTAGTAGTCATTGCACTGAAAACATTAAGCTAAGAACTCATGACGATATTGAATCTAATATTGCTAATCTTAACGAAAATATTAAGCAGGCAGCTGAACATGCCACTTCCTCCCACCCGCAGACTGGGTTTAACAGAATATATTCTACAGATATTGAACATCTCGTATGTGCAAAAAGAAGAGCTAGAAGAGAATGGCAACAGCACAGATCACCCGAAAATAAAATTAGATTAAAAGAGTGCACTAAAAGACTCCAAGAACTGCTTGCATATGAAAAAACTGCATCTCTTAAGAACTATCTGGAAAATCTCGATGTCACACCAGCATCTAATTATTCTTTGTGGCGCGCTGCGAAAAGAATTAAAACACCCGTTGAGTTTAAACCACCTCTGCGCACTTCTACCGGAGTTTGGGCCAGGAGTGATATTGAAAAAGGTAACTTGTTTGCAAAGCATTTAAAATCCGTATTTACCCCAAACACATGTACTGGTGTTGTTGATTTGCTGAGTGAAGTTGCGCTACCCCTCGACCCATAAAATTTAAAATGTGTGATGTACAAAGTCTAATTGCTGAACTCAACCCGAAGAAAGCACCGGGTATTGATGGAATTAGTAACCAAATGCTAATAAAATTGCCTCGTATTGCATTTAAAATCATGTTATTAATTTTTAATGCCATCTTACGACTAGAGTATTATCCCCACAGCTCGAAGTTTGCCAAAGTTAAAATGATTCCAAAGCCAGGCAAAGATCTGACCAACACAGAATCATACAGGCCAATAAGCCTGTTATCACCAATGTCAAAACTTTTCGATAAACTGCTCATGTCAAAATTGTCCCCAATTCTAATTGGTAGTGGGTGCATCCCAGACCATCAGTTTGGTTTTAGAAGTCAGCATAGCACAATTGAATAAACGCATAGATTGGTTCAATGTATAAGAAGAACATTTGAAGAAAAGAAGTACTGTTCTGCACTGTTTATTGACGTTTCGCAGGCATTTGATAAAGTGTGGCATGAAGGCCTAATTTTAAAATTAAAATTATATCTACCAATAAATTTAGTTAATTTATTAGAAAGTTATATTACTACCCGGAAGTTCACGGTTGTGGAAGGAGAATTCATGAGTGTGCCCGAATCTATATCATCCGGTGTGCCACAGGGGAGCATACTGGGGCCAGTTTTGTATTTGATTTATACTTGTGATATGCCTTTGAGCAGTAAGATCCATACATCTACGTTTGCCGATGATACAGCCTGCTTAAGTATGCACGAAAATCCTCATGAGGCTTCCCGATATCTACAAGAACATATTACACAACTGTAACTATGGTTAAAATTATGGAGAATTAAGGTAAACGAGCAAAAGTGTGTTCAGGTAACATTTACCCTGCGAAGAGATACTTGTTCCCCAATTCGAATAAACAATCAAGTTGTTCCTCAGTATTCACATTAAAATACCTTGGTATACACCTTGATCGACGACTTACATGGAAACACCATATTGACTCAAAGCTAATACAAATGAAACTTAAACTAACTCAGATATATTGGCTGATTGGTAGAAATTCAAGACTCAGCCTAGACTGCAAACTTTTATTATACAAGTCGCTTTTGAAAAATGCAAAATGCGCAGGCAAATATTTAACAAAACTCGAGTCACATCCTAATCCGCTTGCTCATAATATTTTGAACTTTACGGGACACATCCGCCTAAAGCAGAGGGACACAAGAGCTCCAATACTCAACACTCCCGATCGGATTTCTGGAAAATACTTTTTTTTTCTTTTTTGATTATCACTACTTATGTATTATCTATAACTATCACTTTACTTATATTTTAGATTTAAGATTTGAATACTTATTGTTAGTTCATAATTGAAGATACAATAAATAAATCAAGGTTGGAAACCGAAACAAATAACGGTATCGGTATTGATACCGGTACAACTATTTTTTAAATTTCGGTATCGGTAACGGTATCGGTGTTTTATTTATTTCGGTATCGGTATTACCGGTACATACCGTTATCGAGTTTATAATACCGGTATAGCGATATTACTGCTAAAATTTATTAGTTCAGATACTGGACATAGCAAAAAATCTTATTTTTTATTAAATTACTTCGAAAAGTTAGTATTTTTACATTAACATATAAAAACATTTAAACTTATATGTTTCCATATACGTTTTTATACATTTATTAAAAAATAATTTATTCAAAAGTAAAATAAGCAAACTGCAGTTGAAACATTGCATATATAAAGTATGCATTTTGGTTAATTTAACAAAATGATAAAAATAAATACATTACATTGTATGTATATTATATATGAAATACATGTAGAATTAAATATTCGTATTCGAATTCTCGAATATTCGGCCGTTTTTAAATATTGGTATTCGTACTCGCCAAATTCAGAGAAACGAATATTTAAATATTTCAATTCAAACAATAAACGATATTCTTGTAGCCAACGTAAAAATAAACAAAACGAATTTCTTGTACAATTAATATTAAAAAAAGTTAAAGAAAGTAATTTTCTTCACCTCAAGAGAGCGGTCTTTACCTTAAGATGTAAAAGTTTTGAAAAATTTTCTCCATCATTGAATTAGACCTATTTTTGTTCTAAATATCAAATTCCAAAATTTATTACGCCACCTTAAGACAAGATATGTTTTTAAATATTTCCAAATATGAAAAATTTTTTAAATTTTAGTTGAACTATAGTGAATTTTAATCAGAAATAATTTCTAAATCGGGCTTAAGTTCAATAATTTCAACTCTTATTGAACGAAATATTTTTTTATTAATTAATGTGAGTTTCTAAAGAGAAGAAAAAAAATATTTCCAAAAATCTAATCTGCGCCCGGCGAAAAGTAAGAAGAATATTGCAAAAATACTGAAAGGATTTTGTGTTTTTTTTTGGAATTGCCGAGAACTCAAAAGCAAATTCTATTTGTTATTACTTTCTTTGTATTCATTGCATCATTTTCTACCTAGGAGAGACTTTTCATCCGAAAATATTGATTGGCAAAATACTTTTATAATACCTATATAATTAACCTACATTTTTCTTCAAAAAAACGGCGGAAATAAACTTTTTTTTTCAAAATTTTAATGTTACAAATTTTGTCCCTTATTCATAATGAGTTTCATTTCCTAGGTTGGTAAAAAAGCCAAAATTTTAGTATTTTTTCTTGAACATTTTCTTAATTGTAAACGAAAACCCGGAAATGCAGCAGACTTGTTTTATGACTTGAATAGAAAAAAAATCCACTAGCAAAAAATATTTTTTATCTGATCAAAAATATGACCTTGGCATCGATTTTAATTTTTCATTACTTCTGACTTGAGCTCTATGACACCTCTTCAAATGCTGTAAAAAATTTCATAACAATCGGACAGGTAGTTTAGAAACTGCAGAATTATTTAAATTTTTTTTACAAAATCCCTACTGTGTATCGGATACTTTAGGCCCCACTAGGCAGCAGAAGGTACCGTCGGATCGAGCTAAAAAATTAAGACCGCATTAATGGCAGCAAAGATCATATTTTAGACAGCGCACATATGTGCCCTTAATTATGAAATTGGTCTAAGTCATATATTTCTCTGGTTTAGTAGATTACATTTGAACAAATTAAAAAGTATTTTCATATTATGCGGCATTTTAATTTAGAGTTGTATTAGTCTCGATTTATATAAATTTGTTTAATATTTTTTATATACTTATTATCTTTTTCAAAGATTTATTTGATATTTCGAAGCACATGACTTGGACCAGAGCTATTCAACCTTTTTGTTCGCGTACTACAAAACTCACAACCAACAATTCGCGTACCACCAAAAAAATTTTATGTGTATAAACAAGTATGGGCTCAATAAATAACCAAACAATTTTAAAATATTTAATCCATTTCATTTATTAATAATAAAAAACAACAAAATTAAAAAGAAATTTTATATCTGGTTCAATGTTTGTTAACTTTAACAAATATAAGATTTGACTCCAAGTTCAATGTTGTTCGGTATTTCTTTTTGATTGCCATTATTGATGAAAATCCTGTTTCACATAAATATGTGGAGGCGAAGATTTGGCGTACCACCACTTTCATAATTAAGGGCACATATATAGTAAATCAATTAAAGAAAAAAATCTTTGTGTATATACTACATACATATTAAAAAGCACTCTTCAAAAGTTTAACGGCCCTATGTATAAGCAGAAATTGGCGTGAAATTAGCATAAGTGGCAAAATTGAACATGATCTTAAATAGTTTTGCCATGAAACTTCACATTAAAAATCATGCTATGACCTAGAGGTGGATTAAGATTAGGTAATTCGAACATTTTTAATGTCAAATTGTATGGAGGTACTCGTTACCACTTAATTCAATATCGTCACTTTTACTAACTTCATGCCAATTTTTGCTTACACATAGGGCCGTTAATCTCCACATTAGTTTGTGTATCTGGAACAGCCAATATACTAACTTTCTCGAATTCATATACATAACTGTGGGTTAACATGGCTTTGCTCTTTTCACAAATTTAAAACATTTACTTATATGTCTAGGGATATGTTTTTTGTTCCTAAAGGCTTTAAGCAGCTCATGAAGTTTGGTAGTGTTTCGAACTACTGATGATTATTATGATTTCAATTTACGGTTGATTTAAAAAACAGGGCTGCATAAGATTGTGTCAAGGAGAACAAAAACGTGTTTATAAAACAAATTTAATTGAAATATATTTTTGAAATTTTATTTTTGGTGGGAATCGGTATACCGGTACGTACCGGTATAGACGTAAACGGTATTCTGGATACCGGTATTTTCTAACCGAAATGGATTTCGGTATCGGTATCGATACCGGTATCTAATTTTAGCGGTATTTGAATCGGTATCGGTATTTTTACGATACCGTTTGCCAACCTTGAAATAAATAAATGTATTAAAAAAAAGTAATTTAACTTATTGCTGGGAAATTAAATGATTGCACAGCAGTGCAATTCTTTTTATAAGCTGTATAAATATGAACTTTTGCATATCAATAAATCTTTATACACACATGTGTGAAAATGTATGTATATATTTTATATACATATGTATGTATATGTACATATATAAATATATGTATGTCCATATACCCTCATTTTTCGGAGCTTAACCTTATATGACCAATCATATATGCTCCATACATATTTTTTAGCTGGGAAGATTAAATATGAATAAAACGAGTTTTTTTGCATTACTAACTCCAAACACATTTTTTGAGATAAATACATACTACACTAAGAGAAACACATGTATGTATGTTACATTTATATGCAAATTCATTACCTTAAATAATAGTAAACTAGCTATTATATTTATTTATTAATTTTTAATCTTTTTAAGCAACAAATATGGACCGTCCTTCGATGTGGATCATACAACCGTCAACGCAATCTCCATCGCCAAACGCTTCAACCGTTCCCGAAGTAAAAATAAAGCCTTGTAAGTAGAAATAACATAACTTGTTACCACTGTACAGGCCAATAACTTATTTTTCTTATAGTAATTTCCCCGATTTATTATGGTGGCTCCTACGGAAATACTTATCTCACATCGCCGTCACCACAGTCAACATCTCCAGTGATGAATAGATATATTTATTTATTGATTTATTTATTTATTAAACATATTATTGCAAAGTTAATTTGCATAATATGGTGTTGCACAAATATGGGCGGAGTAACGTAGACCATATACCCAAGATGGTATTAACAGTATTTTAAAAGGTTTTGTGACTGTACACGATTTATGCCTTCACATAGGAAGTAGGCAACGTGGTTGTTGAAGAAATTCCACAAAAAACCGCAAGATTATATGGTTATCCGTGGCAGATCAGTCAACCAGTGCGAGCGAGACGAAAAACTCTCGAAGGCCAAACAACACACACAAGCCTGACGGCACTTAAGAAATAATTACGATGACGCGAGAGATGTTCCCCGACCCAGAGCTGCTTAACGACTGAATAGATATATTACCACTCCATCACTCTATTTAATGAGAAACTTCAGTGCCAAAGTCAAAGTCGAATGTCAAATCCTTACAATCAAGGTCAAATAAACCAGGAACAGTACCAAATTTTGGCGAACGATTTCCATTTATCGACAACTATTACTCAAGGTGCTACAGTATCCAACATGTACAACCACAACAACATATTCCGCAAAACAAATGACTTTTTCGAAAATAACAACAACAGCAGTTTTAGTATCACTAATTCAGAACCACAACAAACACAATTTGCAACTTCCAATATTTTTGATAATCGAACGAGTGTTGGAAGTTTCACTCCCATATATGTGAATGATAATGCCAGCAGCAACAACATCAGTGCGAATAATAGCACCAACATTCAATTCACATCGACGAATGTCACAAACAAGAACCAAGAGAAAGCAGTTTATACAGTATCAAATAATGTCGTTTTCAGTCAGCTGCAAAATTCAAATGCAACTACAGACTCTTCGCTGTTCAATCTCTCGCAATTAGATGACCTGTTGCCACTACAAAACTCGGACGAATAAAAAATTTCTAACCTTTCAATATCCACTTAGTTATATACGAGTATGTTTCTGTATATGTACATGTTATGTATGTATGCAGAAATAAAATGTTTTAAATTTACTTTTTAATTAAATCAACACAATTAAAAGAAGAATAACGTCAGAGCGTTTTGATCAAACATTTTGATTGTAGGCTACTTCCGGGTCAATTGTGGTTCCAGTGTGATTTACATACACATGTACACATACATATGGACGTATATTATCTGTCACTGTTGGAAGCTGCAACTTCATAGGCTTGGATGGTTGAGCAGATGTTTCCATGAGAGCATTACTGAAATCGTGAAGAGTAAACTATAGGTTATCGAAATTCGGCGTCTTAATGACGGATAATATGGTCCATTCTGGGTGCAATTGGGGGGTAAATATTACTTTTTTCATGGGCTATAGAATGGGAATCACAATGGACCCAATTGTTTCTCCGAGTACAGGTGCGGTATTCCACCATCCTTATTAACCTAATTTATCGAAAAATGCAAAAACTTCGCTTTCAAAAAAATAATGAGTTAGGTCCTTTCTAAATTTACGTAACAATATATGTATGTATGTTTAACTACAAATTATGTGCGAAAACTAATAAAATATTTGGAAATAAATATTATATAACTTCAATAAAAAACAAAATTTTTAGTAAAAACTTCATCGAGTTTGTTGTGTGAACTTTTTTAATGGTCGCGAAAAACTTTGAATACAGTCCTTAATATTTTTCCATGCCCTACACGATTTTACTTTGGGAAGTATCACATTTGCAAAAAGTGCAAAGAGTGATATCACAGTTTGAATTGCTGGATTCAAAATAGCATCAGCACACAAATTTTAATGTGCTTCGACTTCTGCTACCAGTATTTACTTGGTATAACAGAAATATAAAAGTTTTTTTTTTTAAATACATTTATTTATTTATTGTATCTTCAATTATGAACTAAAAATAAGTATTAAAATCTTAAACCTAAAATATAAGTATTAGGCCTGACCACTGTCGGAGAGAAAAAAATAATTTTTCAAGCAATCCCATCTGGAGTGTTGAGGATAAGAGCCGTTGTGTCCTTCTTTTGCAAGCGGATGTTGCCAGTAAAATCCAAGATGTTACGAGCAAGCGGATTAGGATGTGACCCGAGTTTTGTTAAATATTTGCCTGCGTATTTTGCAATTTCTTCAATCACTAGTGGCATATTCAAATCACGATGTATATTTGAGTTTTTGATGTACCATGGAGCCGACGTAAAAGTTTGTTTTGCCTTCGTTGGATTTTCTCGACGTTAGAAGCTGAAGCAGTCCCCATAACTGAAATCCGTAGCACCATATTGGCTTCAAAGGCGACTTGTATAATAAAAGTTTGCAGTCTAGGCTGAGTGTTGAATTTCTACCAATCAGCCAATATATCTGAGTTAGTTAAGGTTTCATTTGTATTAGCTTTGAGTCATTATGGTATTTCCATGTAAGTCGTCGATCAAGATGTATACCAAGGTATTTTACATGTGAGTGCTGAGGAACAACTTGATTGTTTATTCGAATTGGGGAACAAGTATCTCTTCGCAGGGTAAATGTTACCTGAACACACTTTTGCTCGTTTACCTTAATTTTAACCATAGTTCCAGTTGTGTAATATGTTATTGTAGATATCGGGAAGCCTCATGAGGATTTTCGTGCATACTTAGGCAGGCTGTATCATCGGCAAACGTAGATGTATGGATATGCTCAAAGGCATATCACAAGTATAAAACAAATACAAACCTGGCCCCAGTATGCTCCCCTGTGGCACACCGGATGATATAGATTCGGGCACACTCATGATTTTCCTTCCACAACCGTGAACTTTCGGGTAGTAATGTAACTTTCTAATAAATTCACCAAATTTATTGGTAGATATGATTTTAATTTTAAAATTAGGCCTTCATGCCATACTTTATCAAATGCCTGCGAAACGTCAATAAACAGTGCAGAACAGTACTTCTTTTCTTCAAATGTTCTTCTTATACATTGAACCAATCTATGCGTTTGTTCAATGGTGCTATGCTGACTTCTAAAACCAAATTGATAGTCTGGGATGCACCCACTACCAATTAGAATTGGGGAAAATTTTGACGAGCAGTTTTTCGAAAAGTTTTGACATTGTTGATAGCAGATTTATTGGCCTGTATGATTCTGCATTGGTAAGATCTTTGTCAGGCTTTGGAATCATTTTAACTTTGGCAAGCTTCCAGCTGTGGGGATAATACTCTATACGTAAAATGGCATTAAAAATTAATAACATGATTCTAAATGCAATACGAGGCAATTTTATAAGCATTTGGTTACTAATTCCATCAATACCCGGTGCTTTCTTCGGGTTGAGTTCAGCAATTAGACTTTGTACATCACACATTTTAAATTTTATGGGTCGAGGGGGTAGCGCAACTACACTCGGGAAATCAACAACACCAGTACATGTGTTTGGGGTAAATACGGATTTTAAATGCTTTGCAAACAAGTTACCTTTTTCAATATCACTCCTGGCCCACACTACGGTAGAAGTGCGCAGAGGTGGTTTAAACTCAACGGGTGTTTTAATTCTTTTCGCAGCGCGCCACAAATAAAAATTAGATGCTGGTGTGACATCGAGATTTTCCAGATAGTTTTTAAGAGATGCAGTTTTTTTCATATGCAAGCAGCTCTTGGAGTCTCTTAGTGCACTCTTTTAATCTAATTTTATTTTGGGATGATCTGTGCTATTGCCACTCTCTTCTAGCTTTTCTTTTTGCACATACGAGATGTTCAATATCTGTACAATATATTCTGTTAAACCCAGTCTGCGGATGGGAGGAAGTGGCATGTTCAGCTGCCTGCTTAATATTTTCGTTAAGATTAGCAATATTAGATTCAATATCATTATGAGTTCTTAGCTTAATGTTTTCAGTGCAATGACTACTAAGATATTTTTTGAATCGCAGCCAATTAACACGACTGACCATTTTCACATATGGGTGAGGTAGAGCACTTCTCAGTGGGCTACAGATTGTAACGATCGTGGGAGAGTGATCGGACGATAGATCTAGGGAAGCTTCAACGTGAATTAATTCCCTAGAAATATTTTTCATGACGCTAAAACCTATAATATCCGGAATTTTATGTATGTCAGTAGGCCAGTAAGTGGGCTCCCCACTCGAAATGACGTCCAAGACCATTTTTGAAATTGTGTTGAACAACGCTCGTCCTCTATGTGTGATAAGACGCGAACCCCAGAAAGTATTTGTTTTTGCTACGAAACAATGTCCAAAAGATTTGTAGAAGTCCTCGTATTGATCCTCAGTAATTGCGAATCTAGGAGGGGAGTAAATTGATGATATGACAAAATTTGTGCAAAAATTTTCGATAGAAATATTCGTTGCTTGTAGATGTTCTTCACAAATGTTGTCAAGAATATAATGCTTGAGTCTTGACTTTATTAAAATTGCTGATCCCCCGCAAGATCTTCCTCTTGGGTGCTTTGAATCATATAAAATGTAGCCATTAATTTTGAATAGACTTCTTGAAGTCAAATGAGTCTCAGAAACCAACATTATATAAATATTTTTTTCCGTGAGGAAGTGCTCAAGTTCATTTTTATGTTGGCGAAAGCCGTTTGCGTTCCAGAAACTTATCTTTAACGTGTTCATGGCTTGTTGACTAATGCTGGGAGCAGTGTAGACTGCATTCGTAGCATTTCTTGCACCATGCTAGTCATATTTGTTGTAAAATTATTTATAGTCAGCACTAGATTCTCAATAGTAGCTTCAAGGCGACTAAAATTAAACCTTGAGTTTGCATTCGTTGAATTATTTTGAGGCGGAATATTTTGTGTGGGAATATAAGTAGTCTTAGCTGCATTGGCATACGATACACGTGAAGTGACAGATTGGCTCATTTGAGCAAAAGTGGCGGAGTGAGCGTTTGCTGTTTGTGCTGGAGCTAATTTAGGTTTTTGCCCCATAGTCTGTTTAACGAAAGAATAGACAGGACATCCTCTGTAGTTAGCGGTGTGATTACCTCCACAATTACTACATTCCCAGCTGAAAAAATATGAATGGAGCATATATGATATCCCATATATGGTTTGGATCCGAAAAATGAGGGTATATGGCCATATATGATTATATATATTCATACATTTGAATGCGTGTATGTGTAAATTCCCTCCACAGTTTGCAAAGTTCATATTCATACACTCTGGATTCACAAAAGCGCACTGCTGTGCAATAAATTAAATTACTAAAATTAAATTTTTTAAGACTTGAAAGAGAGGTTGTATTTAATGAAACATTTGTTTGGACAAATAATTCAAAACGAACTAAAAGTCATTTCATTCATCAAAAGGTGAATCAATTATTTAAAAAACACATAAATCATATTCGTACATAGCATTTAGCTTAAGAAATCAGATTGAAAACTTATGTAATTAATTATAAAAGAAAAAATAATCCGCCTTACAATAGTTATCAATACAGTAATATGAACTTTGTTTCTTATCTAGAGAATTTTGTTATTTTCTATAAAATTAATGACTGGACTATCCTTTTGATTATTTGATATATTAACTGAGGCCACAATGTATCAAATCATACAAGAATAGTTTTTTGCAACAAAAAGTTTTTCTTTTTTAAACGTTGAGGGTACGCATATAACTTTGCATACCGTATGTATTTTCTAATGGATTTCCAATTTAGCTGTGATAAAATTCCAAGCTTTTTTGATTGCAAAAACGATCTTATGTTAGATATAATGTATGCATACATTCTTATATGGCTCCATATATAAAATGTTATATTTATATATGGATCCACATAGAAGAGCTTCATAATTAAATTTTCATATATGAGCTCATATGTTATAATAAATTTCATATATTAGTCCATATATTAGTTCATATATAATAGTTTTGCCATGTATAATCCCATATATTTCCATACATGAATTCATACATATTCATATATAGTTATATACATTCATATATTAAAAATATATGGACCATATATAATTTTTTTAGCTGGGTTTTTTTCTGCTAGATCTTAAGGTTTAGTACAACCAGCAGTACCGTGCAATTCACCGCAGATAACACAAACTGAAGGTAACTTGCAGTAAGTTCTTGTGTGACCATATTCTTGACAATTATGGCAATGTACGGGTCTAGAACGCTTGTGAGGTTTTTCAACTGTTGTTTTTCGGTATAAGAGATATTTTAAATTGTAAATTGGATAAGTCTCGCTTTTTTTCAATTTTATATCGTTTGGCTCAAGTTCGACGCGAAATAGAGGTTGAGGAATCTTCTCCCTATTTATTATGTTAGATACATTTTTTACCTTAAATTCCTGGAGGACGAGTGCATCTTTTATATCTTCCGGAGCAACATAGGAATCGATGCTCTTCAATACGATCTGCAGGCCTTTAGCACTTTTAAGCTGATATGTGTAGAAACTTTTTTTACTTTTTTCAAATTCAGTAATCAGTTTGCGAAAATCTTTGTCTTCATAAATTTGAATTTTGGTTTCATCAATGTTACCACTAGCAGATGAAATTTTCACAGACTTTGGGCTTCGTCCACGCTTTACCACTGTTATATATCTGTCCATTCCCACTTGGACCTTGGGTGTTGGGCTGCTCTTAACTTCAGTAAAAACTTGGTTAAGAGATGACCACGAGCACGAAGCAGATGATATCGCTGAGTTAAATGTAGAAGCACTAGGCAACGGTAATGTTAACGAATCACTAGTTGGGATTGGACAAAGCGAAGTTGACCGCTGACGAAAAAGTGGCTTCGCCGTTAAAAAAAGTCTACTATCAGATTTCTTATTAATTTTGTTATCATTAAGAGCTTCAGAGCTCTCAGTAAGTCTATTATCAGTTTTTTTATTTTTATTATTTTCATTAAGAGCTTAAGAACTCACTCACAGTTATTTGTTTTTGAGGTACTCATATACAGTATTCCTCAAGGGCACTTTTGTTTGTTTGTTTTTTTTATTACGGTTTTTTGTTTTTGTTAATTATGACTATGTAAAAAATATTAGCAATGCAAATAAAGCTTATTTGTCAATAACAATATGTATTCCGAATATTTTTTCGTACGATTTTTTTTGTTTAGTATGAAATAAAAACTCCGCTAAATCGACTGTTCACTATGAATGTACGACGAGAACTCAATATAAAAGTTGATACAATTTTACTTTTTCGAGCCTTAATTGAAAGTCAAAAGTACCACAGCACCCAAGTGCCAAATTTAGCACTATTGAATTTTTTTCCCTATTATCCTCTATATAAATAAAATATAAATGTTGTCCGTTGCTAAGCGCACGACTTCACCAATTTCGTTATTTTTTTTAAATACGTGTCATGGTCATAAAAAGGCTTTTATGGAAAGAAAAATTGGAAAGTTTGCTTGAAAAGTTGAAAAATTTCGGGTTTTCTATGGGATTTTACATTTCTATTTATTTTTTCACAGATTCCCCACAAACTTAGTACGTTCGGAAGTTCGGAAAATATGCATGTACAGGTTTAATTTACCACGCCTTTTTTGGCGCTCACTTCTTTCGATATACCTAATATAGCTTTTTTTGTTGTCAATTGTGAAGAAAATTTTATTCAGGCAATTTGCAATTTTTAATACACAATTTTTTTTATTTGGTTTTAAAATTAAAATAAAAAAATAAATCAAATGAAAATAACTAATTTGTTTTTAACTTTTGTGTTGCTCGCAATCTGTTCCACAGTATACGTCAGTTCTCGTTGTACCTTCATAGTGAATAGTCGATTAGCGGAATTTTTCTTACTTTCTTATTAAACAAACAAAAATTATACAAAAAAATATTCGTTGTGCATATTATTCGTAATAGGTACATACTGACTAATAAATAAGCTTTATGTGCTTTCCTAATATTTTTACATATTGGAAATAACAAAAACAAAAAAACCGCAAACAAAAAACATAAAGACTGACATTGAGGAATACTCTATACGAGTACCTCAAAAACAAACAAACAATCATAAATTACAAAAACAAAACAAAAATAACCGCAAACAAAAAAACACAAAAAGGTGCCCTTGAGGAATACTCCATATGAGTACCTCAAATACAAAAAATTATGAAGTGAGTTCTAACGGAGGAAATGCCTATTTTACTCTGAGTTCTGAAGCTCTTAATGAAAATAATAGAAATAATAAATCTAATGAAAGTATTTTTTTTCGTCAGCGATCAACTTTGCTTTGTCCAATGCCAAATAGTGATTCATTAACATTACAGTTGCCTAGTACTTCTTCATATAAGTCAGTAATATCATCCCCTTCAGGCTCGTGTTCATCACTTAATAAAGTTATCACTACAGATAAAAGTAGCTCAAAACCCAAGGTACAAGTCAGACAGATACATAACCGTGGTAAAGCGTGGGCGAAGCCCGAATTCTTCAAAAATTTCATCTGCTCCAAAGATGTCTAGGGATAATAGCGCATCATCTACCAATCGTCAAAATCGTTTTTTATTATTGCAAGTCACCGACGACAAGCCCACTGCATCATCGCAAGTCTTTTTAAGAAAAATTCTAACGCCCTAATTAAAAAATTATTCTCGGCCATTGGCGAAAACGTATTTCATGTTATTCCAATAAAGCGTGGTCACCTTGACGAAACTAAAATTCAAGAAGAAGTTAAAGATGCACTCATGATACAAGGATTTAAGATAAAAAATGTTACCACCATAATCAATAGGGAGAATATCCCCCAGCCTCTATTTCGTGTTGAATTGGAGCCGAATGATATACTCATTTTTCAAATTTCAGATCACTAGCGCAAATTTATATTTTCTGTTGTTATGGGCGTGTTCCTGCCTACTTTTTTATATCCAATCTTTGCTTTGGCTAGTGTTTATCTTTCCTGTTTAGTTTCGTTGAAAGCCGATAATATTAACTACATAAAGAGTACATTTAAATGTGCTGACCGCAAGTACATGAAATAGGAGGTTTAAACTGTATGGGCGTGTTAACGCCCTTTTTTAACAAAAATTTATAGTCATGTATTATTGTAACATGTGTGCCAAATTTCAATAAAATGACTTGTGTTAAACGCCTTAGATATGTTTTTTAATTCTGAGCTTTATGGGCGTAGCCCCGGACCCTTGGTAAAAATTTTGGGTTTTCAGATTTTTCGTGGTGGTTACTCACAAAGTTATATTTGTGCACCAAAATCCAGCTCCGTAGCGCAGGTTTTTTTTATGGGCGTAGCCCTGCCCCCTGGTTAAAATTTTAGGGTTTTCAGATTTTTCTAGTTCCTCGCTCACCTAGATCTACTTGTGTACCCAATTTCAGATCTCTAGCTATAGCGGAATTGCTTCATCAATTTGATGAGTGTGTCAGTGGTCAATGTGCAGTGGTCAGTGGTCAGTGAGTGTGTCTTAAAATATGCACTTTTTGCACCTCCATATCTCTGAAAACTTTTGTTCTAAAACTTTCAAACTTCCCATATGAGGTAACAGGATTTATTATAATTATGAATTAAAAAGTTATCAGGGGGTAAAAACAGCTGGAATGGTTTTCTGTAAATATACTTATTGCGTGCATTGGTCAGAACTTGGCGAAAGAATAAAGCCTGACGCCGTTATTGCGACAAAGCGGTTACAGTAAGAAAAAAGATCAACTACCGAATACCAGTGCCCATGACACATACAAAAGGAAAAATATATGAAACTAATTTGTTAATTTGTTTGATTGCAAAAACGATTTTAAGTGAGATATCATATATATTTACTGTTCCATATAATACATCTTATATCTATATATGTACCAACATATGAAGAGATTCATAACTATATTTCCATATATGAGCTCCTATATTATAATACATTTTATATATTCGTCCATATATCAATTCATATTCATTCCTGAAACATTTATTTGCACAAAAAAAGAAAAGGTGAATCGATTAATTAAAAACACAAAACTCATAATTTTATGTAAACAATTTAAAAAATCATTTTAAAAACTAATGCAACTAATTGATAATAATTTGTTGCAGTATTATGAATTTTGATTCTTAAAAATTTCTAGAGAATTCCGTTATTTTCGCTAAAATTAATAACTGAATTATGCTTTTTATTATTTGATTAATTTAATAGAGCCACAATTTATAAAATGGTTTAATAGGAATGGTTTTTCTAGTTACAAGAGTTTTTCTTTTGAGGTTATAAACTTATATATATATGTATGTATGTATTTTGTAATACATGGCCCTTATATGAAGAGCTTCATTTTTAAATTTCCATATATAAGATCATATATTATAATCAAGGTGGGCAAACGGTATCGTAAAAATACCGATACCGATTGAAATACCGCTAAAACTAGATACCGATACCGAAACCCATTTCGGTTAGAAAATACCGGTATTCAGAATACCGTTTACGTCTATACCGGTATGTACCGGTATACCGATTCTTCCTAAAAAAGAAAATTTCAAAAATAAATTTTAATTAAGTTTTCACGTTTTTGTTCTTCTTCACACATTCTTATGAAGCGCTCTTGTTTTTAATTAACTGGAAAGTGCAATCATATCATAATCATCACTAGCGCGAAATACTAACAAACTCCGTGAGCTTCTTACTGCCTTTAGGAACGAAAAACATATCTCTAGACATATTTTTTTTTTTAATGCATGTTTTTTTATTTATTGTATCTTCATATATGAACTAACAATAAGTATTTAAATCTTAAATCTAACATATAATTAATAGGCCCGACCAATGCCAGACATAACAAAGTGATAGTTGTAAATAATACATAAGTGGTGATAAGCAAAAAAAAAATTTTTTTTCAAGCAACTTCATTCGGAGTGTTTAGTATTAGAGCCCTTGTATCTCTCTTTTTTAAGCGGATGTGTCCAGTAAAGTTCAAGATGTTACGAGAAAGCGGATTAGGATGTGACACGAGTTTAGTTAGATATTTGCCTGCGTATTTTGCAATTTCTTCAGTCACTAGTGGCATATTTAAATCACGATGTATATTTGAATTCTTAATGTACCATGGAGCAGATGTTATTAACCTTAAAATTTTGTTTTGTCTTCGTTGAATTCTCTCTACATTGGAAGCTGAAGCAGTGCCCCATAACTGGATACCGTAACACCATATTGGCTTTAAAAGCGACTTGTATATTAAAAGTTTGCAGTCTAGGCTGAGTCTTGAATTTTTACCAATCAGCCAATATATCTGAGTTAGTTTAAGTTTCATTTGTATTAGCTTTGAGTCAATATGGTGTTTCCATATAAGTCGTCGATCAAGATGTATACCAAGGTATTTTACATGTGAATGCTGAGGAACAACTTGATTGTTGATTCGAATTGGGGAACAAGTATCTCTTCGCAGGGTAAATGTTACCTGAACACACTTTTGATCGTTTACCTTAATTTTAACCATAGTTCCAGTTGTGTAATATGTTATTGTAGATATCGGGAAGCCTCATGAGGATTTTCGTGCATACTTAGGCAGGCTGTATCATCGGCAAACGTAGATTTATGGATATGCTCAAAGGCATATCACAAGTATAAAACAAATACAAAACTGGCCCTAGTATGCTCCCCTGTGGCACACCGGATGATATAGATTCGGGCACACTCATGATTTTCCTTCCACAACCGTGAACTTCCGGGTAGTAATGTAACTTTCTAATAAATTCACCAAATTTATTGGTAGATATGATTTTAATTTTAAAATTAGGCCTTCATGCCACACTTTATCAAATGCCTGCGAAACGTCAATAAACAGTGCAGAACAGTACTTCTTTTCTTCAAATGTTCTTCTTATACATTGAACCAATCTATGCGTTTGTTCAATGGTGCTATGCTGACTTCTAAAACCAAATTGATAGTCTGGGATGCACCCACTACCAATTAGAATTGGGGAAAATTTTGACATGAGCAGTTTTTCGAAAAGTTTTGACATTGTTGATAGCAGATTTATTGGCCTGTATGATTCTGCCTTGGTAAGATCTTTGTCAGGCTTTGGAATCATTTTAACTTTGGCAAGCTTCCAGCTGTGGGGATAATACTCTATACGTAAAATGGCATTAAAAATTAATAACATGATTCTAAATGCAATACGAGGCAATTTTATAAGCATTTGGTTACTAATTCCATCAATACCCGGTGCTTTCTTCGGGTTGAGTTCAGCAATTAGACTTTGTACATCACACATTTTAAATTTTATGGGTCGAGGGGGTAGCGCAACTACACTCGGGAAATCAACAACACCAGTACATGTGTTTGGGGTAAATACGGATTTTAAATGCTTTGCAAACAAGTTACCTTTTTCAATATCACTCCTGGCCCACACTACGGTAGAAGTGCGCAGAGGTGGTTTAAACTCAACGGGTGTTTTAATTCTTTTCGCAGCGCGCCACAAATAAAAATTAGATGCTGGTGTGACATCGAGATTTTCCAGATAGTTTTTAAGAGATGCAGTTTTTTTCATATGCAAGCAGCTCTTGGAGTCTCTTAGTGCACTCTTTTAATCTAATTTTATTTTGGGATGATCTGTGCTATTGCCACTCTCTTCTAGCTTTTCTTTTTGCACATACGAGATGTTCAATATCTGTACAATATATTCTGTTAAACCCAGTCTGCGGATGGGAGGAAGTGGCATGTTCAGCTGCCCGCTTAATATTTTCGTTAAGATTAGCAATATTAGATTCAATATCATCATGAGTTCTTAGCTTAATGTTTTCAGTGCAATGACTACTAAGATATTTTTTGAATCGCAGCCAATTAACACGACTGACCATTTTCACATATGGGTGAGGTAGAGCACTTCTCAGTGGGCTACAGATTGTAACGATCGTGGGAAAGTGATCGGACGATAGATCTAGGGAAGCTTCAACGTGAATTAATTCCCTAGAAATATTTTTCATGACGCTAAAACCTATAATATCCGGAATTTTATGTATGTCAGTAGGCCAGTAAGTGGGCTCCCCACTCGAAATGACGTCCAAGACCATTTTTGAAATTGTGTTGAACAACGCTCGTCCTAAGACGCGAACCCCAGAAAGTATGTGTTTTTGCTACGAAACAATGTCCAAAAGATTTGTAGAAGTCCTCGTATTGATCCTCAGTAATTGCGAATCTAGGAGGGGAGTAAATTGATGATATGACAAAATTTGTGCAAAAATTTTCGATACAAATATTCGTTGCTTGTAGATGTTCTTCACAAATGTTGTCAAGAATATAATGCTTGAGTCTTGACTTTATTAAAATTGCTGATCCCCCGCAAGATCTTCCTCTTGGGTGCTTTGAATCATATAAAATGTAGCCATTAATTTTGAATGGACTTCTTGAAGTCAAATGAGTCTCAGAAATCAACATTATATAAATATTTTTTTCCGTGAGGAAGTGCTCAAGTTCATTTTTATGTTGGCGAAAGCCGTTTGCGTTCCAGAAACTTATCTTTAACGTGTTCATGGCTTGTTGACTAATGCTTGGAGCAGTGTAGACTGCATTCGTAGCATTTCTTGCACCATGCTAGTCATATTTGTTGTAAAATTATTTATAGTCAGCACTAGATTCTCAATAGTAGCTTCAAGGCGACTAAAATTAAACCTTGAGTTTGCATTCGTTGAATTATTTTGAGGCGGAATATTTTGTGTGGGAATATAAGTAGTCTTAGCTGCATTGGCATACGATACACGTGAAGTGACAGATTGGCTCATTTGAGCAAAAGTGGCGGAGTGAGCGTTTGCTGTTTGTGCTGGAGCTAATTTAGGTTTTTGCCCCATAGTCTGTTTAACGAAAGAATAGACAGGACATCCTCTGTAGTTAGCGGTGTGATTACCTCCACAATTACTACATTCCCAGCTGAAAAAATATGTATGGAGCATATATGATATCCCATATATGGTTTGGATCCGAAAAATGAGGGTATATGGCCATATATGATTATATATATTCATACATTTGAATGCGTGTATGTGTAAATTCCCTCCACAGTTTGCAAAGTTCATATTCATACACTCTGGATTCACAAAAGCGCACTGCTGTGCAATAAATTAAATTACTAAAATTAAATTTTTTAAGACTTGAAAGAGAGGTTGTATTTAATGAAAATTTGGTTGGACAAATAATTCAAAACGAACTAAAAGTCATTTCATTCATCAAAAGGTGAATCAATTATTTAAAAAACACATAAATCATATTCGTACATAGCATTTAGCTTAAGAAATCAGATTGAAAACTTATGTAATTAATTATAAAAGAAAAAATAATCCGCCTTACAATAGTTATCAATACAGTAATATGAACTTTGTTTCTTATCTAGAGAATTTTGTTATTTTCTATAAAATTAATGACTGGACTATCCTTTTGATTATTATATATATTAAATGGGGCCACAATGTATAAAATCGTACAAGAATGGTTTAAGTTTTTCTTTTTTAAACGTTAAGGGTACGCATATAAACTTTGCATACCGTATGTATTTTCTAATGGATTTCCAATTCAGCAGTGATAAAATTTCAACCTTTTTTTGATTGCAAAAACGATCTTATGTGAGATATCATGTATGCATACATTCTTATATGGCTCCATATATAAAATGTTATATTTATATATGGATCCACATAGAAGAGCTTCATAATTAAATTTTCATATATGAGCTCATATGTTATAATAAATTTCATATATTAGTCCATATATTAGTTCATATATAATAGTTTTGCCATGTATAATCCCATATATTTCCATACATGAATTCATACATATTCATATATAGTTATATACATTCATATATTAAAAATACATGGACCATATATAATTTTTTTAGCTGGGTTTTTTTCTGCTAGATCTTAAGGTTTAGTACAACCAGCAGTACCGTGCAATTCACCGCAGATAACACAAACTGAAGGTAACTTGCAGTAAGTTCTTGTGTGACCATATTCTTGACAATTATGGCAATGTACGGGTCTAGAACGCTTGTGAGGTTTTTCAACTGTTGTTTTTCGGTATAAGAGATATTTTAAATTGTAAATTGGATAAGTCTCGCTTTTTTTCAATTTTATATCGTTTGGCTCAAGTTCGACGCGAAATAGAGGTTGAGGAATCTTCTCCCTATTTATTATGTTAGAAACATTTTTACCTTAAATTCCTGGAGGACGAGTGCATCTTTTATATCTTCGGGAGCAACATAGGAATCGATGCTCTTCAATACGATCTGCAGGCCTTTAGCACTTTTAAGCTGATATGTGTAGAAACTTTTTTTACTTTTTTCAAATTCAGTAATCAGTTTGCGAAAATCTTTGTCTTCATAAATTTGAATTTTGGTTTCATCAATGTTACCACGAGCAGATGAAATTTTCACAGACTTTGGGCTTCGTCCACGCTTTACCACTGTTATATATCTGTCCATTCCCACTTGGACCTTGGGTGTTGGGCTGCTATTAACTTCAGTAAAAACTTGGTTAAGAGATGACCACGAGCACGAAGCAGATGATATCGCTGAGTTAAATGTAGAAGCACTAGGCAACGGTAATGTTAACGAATCACTAGTTGGGATTGGACAAAGCGAAGTTGACCGCTGACGAAAAAGTGGCTTCGCCGTTAAAAAAAGTCTATCAGATTTCTTATTAATTTTGTTATCATTAAGAGCTTCAGAGCTCTCAGTAAGTCTATTATCAGTTTTTTTATTTTTATTATTTTCATTAAGAGCTTAAGAACTCACTCACAGTTATTTGTTTTTGAGGTACTCATATAGAGTATTCCTCAAGGGCACTTTTGTTTGTTTGTTTTTTTTATTACGGTTTTTTTGTTTTTGTTAATTATGACTATGTAAAAAATATTAGCAATGCAAATAAAGCTTATTTGTCAATAACAATATGTATTCCGAATATTTTTTCGTACGATTTTTTTTTGTTAATATGAAATAAAAACTCCGCTAAATCGACTGTTCACTATGAATGTACGACGAGAACTCAATATAAAAGTTGATACAATTTTACTTTTTCGAGCCTTAATTGAAAGTCAAAAGTACCACAGCACCCAAGTGCCAAATTTAGCACTATTGAATTTTTTTTCCTATTATCCTCTATATAAATAAAATATAAATGTTGTCCGTTGCTAAGCGCACGACTTCACCAATTTCGTTATTTTTTTTAAATACGTGTCATGGTCATAAAAAGGCTTTTATGGAAAGAAAAATTGGAAAGTTTGCTTGAAAAGTTGAAAAATTTCGGGTTTTCTATGGGATTTTACATTTCTATTTATTTTTTCACAGATTCCCCACAAACTTAGTACGTTCGGAAGTTCGGAAAATATGCATGTACAGGTTTAATTTACCACGTCTTTTTTGGCGCTCACTTCTTTCGATATACCTAATATAGCTTTTTTTGTTGTCAATTGTGAAGAAAATTTTATTCAGGCAATTTGCAATTTTTAATACACAATTTTTTTTATTTGGTTTTAAAATTAAAATAAAAAAATAAATCAAATGAAAATAACTAATTTGTTTTTAACTTTTGTGTTGCTCGCAATCTGTTCCACAGTATACGTCAGTTCTCGTTGTACCTTCATAGTGAATAGTCGATTAGCGGAATTTTTCTTACTTTCTTATTAAACAAACAAAAATTATACAAAAAAATATTCGTTGTGCATATTATTCGTAATAGGTACATACTGACTAATAAAAAATCTGTATGTGCTTTCCTAATATTTTTACATATTGAAAATAACAAAAACAAAAAAACCGCAAACAAAAAAACATAAAGAGTGACATTGAGGAATACTCTATACGAGTACCTCAAAAACAAACAAACAATCATAAATTACAAAAACAAAACAAAAATAACCGCAAACAAAAAAACACAAAAAGGTGCCCTTGAGGAATACTCCATATGAGTACCTCAAATACAAAAAATTATGAAGTGAGTTCTAACGGCAGAAACGCCTATTTTACTGTGAGTTCTGAAGCTCTTAATGAAAAAAATAAAAATATTAATCTAATGAAAGTGTTTTTTTAACGGCAAAACCAATTTTTCGTCAGCGATCAACTTCGCTTTGTCCAATGCCAAAAAGTAATTCATTAACATTACAGTTGCCTAGTACTTCTTCATATAAGTCAGTAATATCATCCCCTTCAGGCTCGTGTTCATCACTTAATAAAGTTATCACTACAGATAAAAGTAGCTCAAAACCCAAGATACAAGTCAGACAGATACATAACCGTGGTAAAGCGTGGGAGTTAAGTCAACCACCCATTCTAATAGTCCAACATATTCCTTACCCATTAATTGGCAACAATAATAATTTCACTAGTTCAATAAACTCAATTTTCATTAATCAGCAACAACAATAATTTCAGTATTTCAACACACTTACTTTTTATAAATCAACAACAATAATTTCAGTATTTCAACACACTTACTTTTTATAAATCAGCAACAATAATAAAACGTTCTATTTACCAATTCAATAAACTGCCGACCTTTTTATTTCGCAAATAATTTTATACAAAATTGCTAAATGAACATTTTCCCCAAACGTCAGCTAAATAAGAAAAATTAAATTATTTATATTGTAAGTAAACTTAAGAAAACAGCTCAGTCTTGAATTGTATTGCATTTAGTTAATGATTGTTAAAGCAAAATAAAATAAAATAAAAATCTTTTTTTATATACAAAAGAACCCTCGGACTCATAATTGGCGCAGTCGATGTAAAGGAACCTAATAACGGAAAATAGTGAATATCCTGAAGGACAACATTAAAACCGTTAATTATAAAATATATATCCTTGTGAAAAAGTGAAAAGTAAAGTCTAAAGACTACCAAAAAACTGTGCGAAAATTTTTCCAAAGTCCAAAGACAATATAGCATTAAAGAGCTATAGTGAAATTAAATCGCAAAATAAAATAAAAATAAATTACAATCCAAAATTGTGTTTAAAAACAATATACTACTAAAAGTGTTATAGTAAACCACGAGTTATATCTGATAATAAGAAATGTCCACAGAAGATAACAATCATAACATCCAACCTGCCGTACTATCCGGGTCGGATCTTGTAAAAGAAGCATCCCGTATCAAGGAGTTTCACGGTACAAGAGATTATGACCTATCATCTTTCATCAGGGAAGTGGAAATAATTTTGCCGCTGTTCCAGGAGAATTCCATCTTACAGCGGTTTGTTTTCGAAAGGTATGTGAAGAATAAAATTCAAGGACCAGCTCTACAGGTAGTGAGAGCTTTAGGACCAGAAGCAACATGGACCCGAATTAAGGAAGAACTAGTCAAGAATTTCGGCATTAAAGAAGGGTACCACTATCTCTATCACCAGGCGATAAACATGAAGAATAATAATGTAAGCGACTATTTTAAGAACCTTAGAAATATACTAGATAAATTAAACACTAAATATGAATTTGATATTAATAAACCCCTAGAGTTTTCTCCTCTTACTAACGAATCAATTATACTTAAAACATTTTTATCTAGCATAGTTTATAGTAGAAATATATCCACACTTAGAGAAGCTTATTACGTCTTGGAAGAGACTGGAATACTGAGACAATATGACAATAGATTTCAACAATATTCATATACACGTCAACAATACCAACAACATAGAAACTACAACCAAAACGGACAGAACATGACATACCAACAGAAACCGACTTTCCAAAACTCATACAATAATAGCCCTCCTCAAGCTCGACAAACTAATAATTCCACTCTTTCTCATAACAATTTTTTTAACACAAATAACACTCAACAATCTAGGCGTAGCCAATATTTAAATCGAACCCTAGGCAATAACAGACCTACTCCAATGGAAGTAGACCATATTGAAAGCAATAATACAGGAGAAACAAATTTTCAGTATCAAGCCCAAAAATTCGTTTACCGATAGTTGAACTAAGGATAGGTAACACAACCCTCAAATGTTTACTCGATACAGGATCCACAACTTCATTGCTTAACAAGACATTATTACCTTAATTTAAAAGAACAAAATTAGATAAACCAGTATCTCTTTATACAATAAATGGAAACTTTTGTATTGACGAAGAAATTATCACACCTCTTCCCAAAGAATTTAAAGAAGACAATCTTATGTGTTGGAAACTAACCAACTTCAATGCTAAAAATTTCAATTATAAATCTCGAAGAAGACTTTTTACAGATAAACGGTAATAAAATCAACTTTATAGGCTCTTGCCCATACAGTTCAGAAGAAATACAAACTTTAGAGGCGCAATCAGACAACATTTTGAATAAATTAATACATGAGGACATGAATAAAGAAGAAGAGAATTTCTTAACAGAACTTATTTCTAAGAATTCTGACCTATTTTTTCAAGAGGGTAATTCACTTACTCACACTCATGAAGTACAACATGAGATAGCAACAACTAGCAATAAACCTGTATATTCAAAAATATACAGATATCCCCAAATTCATGAAGCAGAAATCAATAAGCAAATGCGAGAAATGTTAGAACAAGGAATAATAAGAGAAAGCGTATCTCCATATAACTCTCCCTTATGGATTGTACCCAAGAAGTCGGACAATTCAGATAAAAAAAAGTGGAGAATTGGGATAGATTACAGAGCCTTGAATGAAATTACTATTAGCGACAAATTCCCAATTCCACATATTGACACCATACTAGAAAAATTAGGTCGAGCACAGTACTTCACTACACTCGATCTAGCCAAAGGCTTCCACCAGATCCTCATTAAAGAGGAAGATAGAAAGAAAACGGCATTTTCTACTCCACTTGGCCACTACGAATTCCTTCGTATGCCTTTTGGACTAAAAAATGCTCCTGCTACTTTTCAAAGGTTAATCAATTCGGTGCTAAGAGAATACATCAACAAAATATGTGTAGTATATCTCGATGACATTTTGATTTTTAGCAGTACAATACAAGAACATAAGGATAGCATACAGAAGATTTTCAATGCTCTTAGAAAACATAATCTTAAGATTCAAGTTGATAAGTGCAGGTTTTTTGCGAAATCTACCGAATACCTAGGACATATCCTTACTACTGAAGGAATCAAACCTAACCCAAACAAAATCGAAACTATTCAAAGCCTGAAACTTCCCGTAACTCAGAAACAAATCAAATCATTCTTAGGCGTAACCGGATATTACAGGAAGTTTATAAAAGATTATGCAAAAATTGCACATGGTTTAACAAAATATTTAAAAAAGGACACTAAAATAAATACAAATGATCCTCAATACACGGATGCATTTTATAAACTCAAGAGATTGCTAATCGACACACCCATTCTAAAATACCCGGATTTTAAAAGAGAGTTTAAACTAGCAACAGATGCCAGCGAATTCGCAATAGGAGCAGTACTAACACAGGATAACCACCCCATCAGTTACGCAAGTAGAACTCTAAACGAACACGAAAGAAAATACTCCACAACAGAAAAGGAGCTGTTGGCTATTGTTTGGGGCGTGAACTACTTTAGACCATACGTATATGGAAGGAACTTTGACCTTATGACAGATCACCAGCCATTGAAATGGTTGCAAACCAAACATAAAGGAAAAGACATAAACCCAAGACTTCAACGTTGGTTACTTAAACTTGGCGAATACGATATTAACATTGGGTATATTAAAGGTAAAGAAAATACTCTGGCTGATTTCCTCAGCAGAATCAATGTAGATACAGGCGAAATTTGTGCAATAAATGAGCAACCTGGAGACATTAACATAGACAACTTGAGTACAGCCGCTACCGTTCATTCCCAGGAAAACGAATTAAATGATCACTTTCCTATATTAAATTCCGTTGTTAACCGTTTCTACACCCAAATAATTTTAACAGAAAGTAAAACAGAAGAAATTAAAATAATAGAGAACAAACGAAAAATTTTTGTAAGCTTAGATGATATTAGAAGCGGATTCATGTCAGACATCTTTAGGAGATTTATAAAAACAGGCAAAGTAGGAATATACTCAGGCATTTCGGATTCTGATTACAATTTAGTACAACAAAAACTAATAGAGTTATTTAACACAAGTGTAAAGTTCTATAGATGCTCATATCATGCCAAAGACATGAGAAATGAAGAAGAAGCCCTCAGATATATTCAAAAATACCATAAACAAGAAACTGGTCATGCTGGAATAAACGAAAATTATCAAGGATTAAAAAACACCATATATTTCAAAAACCTTAAATCTCTTATTCAAAAATATATAAACAACTGCGATATCTGTTGTAGAAGTAAATATGACAGAAAACCATACAAACCAAAATACTTCATAACAGAAACTCCCACAGACACGAATGAAATTATTCACATGGACACTTATGTAATTAAGAAACATAGTTTTCTAACTATCATAGACAAATTTTCGAAACAAGCCACCACTATTTATCTAGAAGACAGAAAATGTATAACACTTATAGAAAAGCTTCGTTTGTATTTCTCTCTCAACCCAAAACCAAAACGTATAGTTGCTGACAATGAGTTCAACTCAACAAATGTAAAAGACTTTCTTAGGCAAGAAGAAATAGAAATCCACTTTACAAAACCAAATTCCCATACGGGAAATGCAGATATCGAAAGATTTCACAATACCCTAGGAGAAAGATTTAGAACGTTAGAAATCGAAAATTCAGGATTATCAGTTCAAGAAAAGGTATATAAATGTACTGAATGGTACAACAAATCTGTTCATTCTGTAACAAAAGAAAGACCAATAGACATAGGAAATGGGAAAGTTGAAAAAAATAATATTTATAACTTACTGCGAAACACCAAAGAAAGACATATCACAAAGTTAAACATAAACAGAGAAGAATACGAAAATACAAATCAGGAAGGGTACGCAAAAAATTATAAAGCTCTTAGACATAAACACGAACCTAGATACAAAAATATGAAACTAGAAAATATTCACCCAACAAACATAAAAAGAATTACTAAATTTTTAGGTACATACAATGCTCCTAATGACAATAATGATGACGCTTTTTACTGTGAGCAATGCCACCTTGATTGTCGAAAACATCAATAGCACCAACGGTTTCGCTGAAATCGCATTAGAAGACGTAGACATAACGTACAGCTACAGCACTATCTTACACATAATTGACCCTAAAGAAATACAGCATGTTATAGAAGGACTCGAAGAAAACATAAAACTAATACCAAATCTCAACGACAAACACTTTTTGAAAGTAGAACTAGAAAAGACAAAATCAAAACTCCAAACCATCACCCCCACTAGACATCCGAGAGGACTAATTAACTTTGTAGGAACAGGTATGAAATGACTATACGGCACAATGGATGACTTTGACAGGACAGAAATTGAACGACATTTACAGACTATTGACGACAACAATCATGCAATAATAAACGACATAAACAAAAGCATTGAAATAAATCACGTATTTAACAGCACAATTTCGAAGCTAAAAGACGCAATAGAAAACGATAGGACACAGATTACTTCAAACTTAAACCAAATATCTAAGAACGATGAAATATTAGAAAATAAGCTCTTATATCTGGATATATTATTGAAAATTAAAATTCTGCTAGATAATGTTGAACATATACAAAATAATCTTCTAGCTGCAAAAACAAACACTATGAACAATAATGTATTAACAAGTGAAGAAATAATTCGTTACAATATTGATCTTTATAAGATACAAAATACCAAAGTAAGTGCTATAAAGAAAATAAAATAATATTTGCAATTCAAATACCCAAAGATTTAAGAAGAGTAAAACGATCATTTTTTGTATCCATACCTAATGAAAACCAAGAAGAACTTATCTTCGAAAATAGAGAAATTTTAAAGATAAACAATACAATGTACGATTTTAATAACGAAGCAAAAAGAAGCAATTTAAAAAAATCTAAACTATGTATTTTTACAAACAGTTGTTTAAGAAGAAAAAACACTCAAATGGAAACTATAGAAATAAAACCAGGCTTAATAATTATAAAAAACCACGTAAATTCCATTGTTAATAGTACTTGTAATAATAGACAGTTTTATTTAAAAGGAAATCAAATAACATTTAATGATTGTAAATTAGAAATAAATGGAGACCTTTATTGTAATTATGATGATAAGTTTGAACAACATTTTTTGAATAACAATAACCTTATTCTAAACAATATTACAACTCAGCTGACGTTTGACGAAATAGTTTCAAATCAAATCGAGAATATTAAGAAAATTGAAGAAATTAGATTTCATAAAAATATTAACTACGCTTTTAATGGCCTAACTTTGACATTCAGTTTATTGTCCTTGAGTGCAATAGCTATATTCTACATATATAAAAAATTAAAAAATCACAAAACTACACTAATTATAAAAACTCAGGAGAGTTTTCAGTCAAACGAGGGAGGAGTTAAGTCAACCACCCATTCTAATAGTCCAACATATTCCTTACCCATTAATTGGCAACAATAATAATTTCACTAGTTCAATAAACTCAATTTTCATTAATCAGCAACAACAATAATTACAGTATTTCAACACACTTACTTTTTATAAATCAACAACAATAATTTCAGTATTTCAACACACTTACTTTTTATAAATCAGCAACAATAATAAAACGTTCTATTTACCAATTCAATAAACTGCCGACCTTTTTATTTCGCAAATAATTTTATACAAAATTGCTAAATGAACATTTTCCCCAAACGTCAGCTAAATAAGAAAAATTAAATTATTTATATTGTAAGTAAACTTAAGAAAACAGCTCAGTCTTGAATTGTATTGCATTTAGTTAATGATTGTTAAAGCGAAATAAAATAAAATAAAAATCTTTTTTTTATATACAAAAGAACCCTCGGACTCATAATTTGGGCGAAGCCCGAATTCTTCAAAAATTTCATCTGCTCCAAAGATGTCTAGGGATAATAGCGCATCATCTACCAATCGTCAAAATCGTTTTTTATTATTGCAAGTCACCGACGACAAGCCCACTGCATCATCGCAAGTCTTTTTAAGAAAAATTCTAACGCCCTAATTAAAAAATTATTCTCGGCCATTGGCGAAAACGTATTTCATGTTATTCCAATAAAGCATGGTCACATTGACGAAACTAAAATTCAAGAAGAAGTTAAAGATGCACTCATGATACAAGGATTTAAGATAAAAAATGTTACCACCATAATCAATAGGAAGAAGATCCCCCAGCCTCTATTTCGTGTTGAATTGGAGCCGAATGATATACTCATTTTTCAAATTTCAGATCACTAGCGCAAATTTATATTTTCTGTTGTTATGGGGGTGTTCCTGCCTACTTTTTTATATCCAATCTTTGCTTTGGCTAGTGTTTATCTTTCCTGTTTAGTTTCGTTGAAAGCCGATAATATTAACTACATAAAGAGTACATTTAAATGTGCTGACCGCAAGTACATGAAATAGGAGGTTTAAACTGTATGGGCGTGTTAACGCCCACTTTTTTAACAAAAATTTATAGTCATGTATTATTGTAAAATGTGTGCCAAATTTCAATAAAATGACTTGTGTTAAACGCCTTAGATATGTTTTTTTAATTCTGAGCTTTATGGGCGTAGCCCCGGACCCTTGGTAAAAATTTTTGGGTTTTCAGATTTTTCGTGGTGGTTACTCACAAAGTTCTATTTGTGCACCAAAATCCAGCTCCCTAGCGCAGGTTTTTTTTATGGGCGTAGCCCTGCCCCCTGGTTAAAATTTTAGGGTTTTCAGATTTTTCTAGTTCCTCGCTCACCTAGATCTACTTGTGTACCCAATTTCAGATCTCGAGCTATAGCGGAATTGCTTCATCAATTTCATGAGTGTGTCAGTGGTCAGTGGTCAATGTGCAGTGGTCAGTGGTCAGTGAGTGTGTCTTAAAATATGCACTTTTTGCACCTCCATATCTCTGAAAACTTTTGTTCTAAAATTTTCAAACTTCCCATATGAGGTAACAGGATTTATTATAATTATGAATTAAAAAGTTATCAGGGGGTAAAAACAGCTGGAATGGTTTCCTGTAAATATACTTATTGCGTGCATTGGTCAGAACTTGGCGAAAGAATAAAGCCTGACGCCGTTATTGCGACAAAGCGGTTACAGTAAGAAAAAAGATCAACTACCGAATACCAGTGCCCATGACACATACAAAAGGAAAAATATATGAAACTAATTTGTTAATTTGTTTGATTGCAAAAACGATTTTAAGTGAGATATCATATATATTTACTGTTCCATATAATACATCTTATATCTATATATGTACCAACATATGAAGAGATTCATAACTATATTTCCATATATGAGCTCCTATATTATAATACATTTTATATATTCGTCCATATATCAATTCATATTCATTCCTGAAACATTTATTTGCACAAAAAAAGAAAAGGTGAATCGATTAATTAAAAACACAAAACTCATAATTTTATGTAAACAATTCAATTTAAAAAATCATTTTAAAAACTAATGCAACTAATTGATAATAATTTGTTGCAGTATTATGAATTTTGATTCTTAAAAATATCTAGAGAATCCCGTTATTTTCGCTAAAATTAATAACTGAATTATGCTTTTTATTATTTGATTAATTTAATAGAGCCACAATTTATAAAATGGTTTAATAGGAATGGTTTTTCTAGTTACAAGAGTTTTTCTTTTGAGGTTATAAACTTATATATATATGTATGTATGTATTTTGTAATACATGGCCCTTATATGAAGAGCTTCATTTTTAAATTTCCATATATAAGATCATATATTATAATCAAGGTTGGCAAACGGTATCGTAAAAATACCGATACCGATTCAAATACCGCTAAAACTAGATACCGGTATCAATACCGATACCGAAACCCATTTCGGTTAGAAAATACCGGTATCCAGAATACCGTTTACGTCTATACCGGTATGTACCGGTATACCGATTCTTCCTAAAAAAGAAAATTTCAAAAATAAATTTTAATTAAGTTTTCACGTTTTTGTTCTTCTTCACACATTCTTATGAAGCGCTCTTGTTTTTAATTAACTGGAAAGTGCAATCATATCATAATCATCACTAGCGCGAAATACTAACAAACTCCCTGAGCTTCTTACTGCCTTTAGGAACGAAAAACATATCTCTAGACATATGTATAAATGTCTTAAAATGGTGAAAATAGCAAAACCATTGTTAGCCACATTTATTGCATATGAAATAGCGAAAATTAGTATATTGGCTGATACACAAGCTAATGCGAAGATTTTAAGTTTTGAAGAGTGCTTTTGTAATATATGCACAATAAACTAGTTGCAAAGATATTTTTCTTTAATTGATATACTACATATCGTCACCTGAAATCCAAAAGGCCGTAACAACCAAAAATTCAAAATAGACTTTTTAATTGATTATGATGTGATTATCCAAAATACACATTTCCTTAAAATTTTACTTTCATATGTTAACAAATACCCATTTTATTCATGAAATTCAAAAAGCCGCAACTGCAATGTTAACAAATCTATGAACCAAAAGGCCGTAACTACAACTTAAATCAAAAAACAAAATAAATTTGAACTAAGTTGGCATTTGTTTTACGTTCAGTTACCGTTTTTGAAATTAACATTTTTGCAAGATAGTAACAAGAACGCTGAGAATATTCGTTCCTTACCAAAAAATAATCAAATGAGTACTACCCAGTGAAAAAAATGGAAGTCATTCCAGCAGAAGTACATTTTCATTGCTTCCAAAAAATCGATATTTTTAATTTGCAGAGAGTGAGCAAAAAACCATGTACAAGCTTATTTTAGTCATACAAAACCTTGTAACTCCTCCATAGTGTTAGAAAATAATCACCAGAATTTAAAAAAAATTTATTTTTTTAAAGAAATTTATGAACTTATTTTACTCTAAAGCTTAAAAGTTATTTGCTTAAATTTACATGAAAACACTGTTTCGGGCTTAAATTCGTATAAAAAGGAACGAATTGTTAAAAAAGGCAACTATTTACCATTTTTCCTAGATGAAAATATTATCATAGAACACAAAAAAGGGAATTTTTCTTAATATCGCTTCCAATTCAGTGACCAGGCATCGAAAAAGAGAACTTCTTGCAATGACAACCCTATGTAAAAATCATTAGATCGGATCGAAATTTGCACTACTTCCGCATCGTAAACTCTAAAAATTGTGAAAATAAAACAAACACAATGAAAGAAAAACAATACACGGGCCTAACAAAAGGAAATATTTGTGAAAAATCATCAAGACAAATTAAAGATGGGTGTACTTCAAAATTGTGTGCTAAAATCCATTGCGTAAATGTGCTATGTTTTCCGAAGACGATCGCAAGGAAATATTTAATAGTCTTGGGATCAGAAAAAAATATATGTTATTGCTCTCGTTGAACGCACAAACGTAAAGCGTGTTCGCGTAGAAAGCTCCTGAAGATCAATTTAGAAGAAGTATTTATCTAAAACATTATTCTAAACGTGTGCAGGTGTGTTTTCACATGTTTGTGTCTACGTTAGGAATTAATGAGAAAATTTTACGAAATTGGGTAAACTTCAACGATTTACATGGCACTAACATTTCGCCAGAGGAACAGACAGAATTTATATCAAACCGTAGAGAAGCTACCACTCAAGGTATGATATAGAAAGAACGTGTAAGTTTTCTGAAAAAGTGGCTAAAGGATATTCTGAATTACTGCAAGTCCAAAATTCATCACCCTAATAGAACAAGAAAAATGATATTCACAAGAAATGACATTTGTGACACCTGTATACCTTACCAATAGAAGAAAATATCTCAAGATCAATATGATATCCATAGGATGGAAATACAAAATATGAGAGGGGAAAAGCTTAATGACATAGAACACAAACAAATTTGTAAATGAATTTTTTATCTTTTATATTAAAAATACAAAGAATACAATGAAAAACATAGTTTCACTAAATAGTTCTTTAATTACGGTTGAAATCCATTATTTTTTCAACTTAATTATAACTTTTATTAAAAACATTAATGTACTTACGGCTTTTTGGTTTCAGAAAAAAAGGCCGTAAGCACCATTACTAAAAAACTACTATTATTTTATAAGTTTTTTTAATAAACCAAATCCGCATTGATTTTTTGTTTGTTTTACATTTATTTATTTATTGTATCTTCAATTATGAACTAACAATAAGTATTCAATTCTTAAATCTAAAATATAAGTATTAGGCCCGACCACTGTCGGACATAAGCTTAGTGATAGTTATAATTAATACATAAGTAGTGATAATCAAAAAAAAAAGAAAAAAAAATATTTTCAAGCAATCCCATCTGGATTGTTGAGTATAAGAGACCTTGTGTCCTTCTTTTTCAAGCGGATGTGGCCAGTAAAATTCAAGATGTTACGAGCAAGCGGATTAGGATGTGAGTCGAGTTTTGTTAAATATTTGCCTGCGTATTTTGCTATTTCTTCAATCACTAGTGGCATATTCAAATCACGATGTAAATTTGAGTTTTTGATGTACCATGGAGCCGATGTTATCAAACGTAAAATTTTGTTTTGCCTTCATTGGATTCTCTCGACGTTAGAAGTTGAAGCAGTGCCCCATAACTGAATTCCGTAGCACCATATTGGCTTCAAAAGCGACTTGTATAATAAAAGTTTGCAGTCTAGGCTAAGTCTTGAATTTTTACCAATCAGCCAATATATCTGAGTTAGTTTAAGTTTCATTTGTATTAGCTTTGAGTCAATATGGTGTTCCCATGTAAGTCGTCGATCAAGGTGTATACCAAGGTATTTTACATGTGAATGCTGAGGAACAACTGGATTGTTGATTCGAATTGGGGAACAAGTATCTCTTCGCAGGGTAAATGTTACCTGAACACACTTTTGCTCGATTACCTTAATTCTCCATAATTTTAACCATAGTTCCATTTTTGATTTAGATTTTTTAATGATAATTCTGAAATTCGTCACCTAAATTTTAAATAGTCATTAATTTATAAAGTTTTTTGCTTCTCCTGTAAAAAAGCAAAAAGTGTACTAACGGCCTTTTGGATTTTAGGTGATGATATGTATGTATGTGCGCTGTCTAAAATATGAGGTTTGCGGCATTAAATGCCTAGCGAGGCATACCCGATAAACAGTGGAGATTTTGTAGCTGTCCGATTGTTATGAAATTTTACACAGCATTGAAGGAGGTGTCAGAGTGCTCAAGTCTGGAATTTAGATGATACATCTTTCAAGGGGACGAAGCCACAAAGTACTAAAGTGGGCAACCTTGGGTTATTGGAAAATTAAAATCGATGCTCATGTTTTTGATCAGACAAAAAAGATTTTTTGCAAGTGGATTGTTTTCTATCCAAGGAGATAAAAAAAGTGTTCTACACTTGTGTGTTTTCGCTTATAATTTAGAAAATATTAGAGAAAAAAGATTAAGATTTTAGCTTTTTTACCAACCTTGGTCCACTGTTCTGCTAATGGAGAAGTCAAATCTTGTTAGATTTATAAAATTAAGCTCATTTTGAATAAGGGACAAAATGTTTTACAAGTAAAAAAATTTGGTATCAAAATTACAATTAATTCAAAATTTATACGAAATTTAAACTACAATTTAAAAAAAGTCGATTTTCGCCGGTTTTGAAGAAAAAGGAGGTTAATTAGGCATTTATAAAAGAATTTCGCCAATCAATATTTTCGGCTGAAAAGTCTCTGTTATGTAGAAAATGATGCAATCAAAACACAGAAAGTAGTAACGAATATAATTTGCATTTGAGTTCCCTGCGATTTCCAATAAAATTAAACTAAAAATGGTACTTTTCAGTATTTTTGCAGTATTCTTCTTATTTTTCGCCGGGCGCAGATTGAATTTTTGAAAATACATATTTGAAATCACATCTTATTTTAAAGTGGCGTAATAAATTTTTTTCAACATTTCGAATTTGATATTTATAACAAAAAATAGGTCTAATTCAAATAGAGATGGTGGAGAAAAATATTCGAAACTTCTATACCTGAACTTAAAGATTGGTCTCTTGATGTGAAGCAACGTACTTGTCTGAATTTGGCGAATTTGAAGCCGAATATTCGGGAATTTGAAACCAATATTCGCGCATCACTAAGTGCATACAATTCTACATGTACTTCGTGTGTATATTACACAATGTATGTATTTATTTTTATTATTTTGTTTAATTTTCGAAGTAATTTAATAAAAAAAAATTTTTTTGCTATGTCCACTGTCTGAACTAATAATTTAGCAGTAACATCGGTATACCGGTATTATACCGATACCGAAATTTACAAAATAGTTGTACCGGTATCAATACCGATACCGTTATGTTTCGGGTGCCAACCTTGATTATAATAAATTTTATATATACGTCTATATATCAAATTATATATAATACTTTTCGAATGTATAATTCTATACATTTCCATAAATGAATTCATATACATACATATATTCATATACATTTATAAAAATTCATATATTAAAAATTTATGGACCACACAGCTAAAAAAATTATGTATGGGCCATTTATTTTTAATATATGAATGTATATAAATATATATGAATATATATGAATTCATGTATGGAAATGTATAGAATTATATGTAAAAATCGAAAAGTATTATATATGAATTGATATATGGACGAATATATGAGATGTATTATAATATATGAGCTCATATACATACGTATATATAATCATGAAGGTCTGCATATGTGGGTCCATATAAAGAAATAAGATGTAATATATGGAGCCATATAAGTATATCAAAATATGCATGCGTTATATCTCACATGAAATCGTTTTGCAATAAAATAGCTTGTATTTTATTCTCTTTTATCACTGGTTGAATTGGAAATATATTAGAAAATACATACAGTATTGAAATTTTATACATATATGTACGTATAGCCTCAATGTTCGAAAACAAAAACTTATTCTTATTGTACGATTTTATACACAATGACCGTGTTTAGTAAATCAAATAATCAAAAGTATGATTCATTTATTAATTTGATAGAAAAAAACAGAATCTTTTAGATATTTTTAAGAAACAAAGTTCATATTACTGAAAACAATTATGTATATTGAAAACGAGTGTGAGTATAAAACGGATTATATTTTGCATTAATTTTTAATCTAATTTTGCAATAATGCAAACAAATGTTTCATTAAATTCAACCTCCGTGTTTCAAACTTAAAAAAATTAGTTGTAGTAATTTAATTTATTGCACAGCAGTGCGCTTTTTGAATAAAGAGAGTACGAATATGAACTTTGCATACCGTATAGGGAATATTTACACATATACATATGTATCAAAATATATTATCATATATGGTCATATACCCTAATTTATCGGATCTGAACCAAGTATGGTATATCATATATGCTCCATATATATTTTTTTAGCTGTATTTTTATACCCTTCACCAAAAATGGTAAAGGGTATATATAGGTTTGTCCAGATTTTTGTATTTTCTATTCATTTGCGAACACATAAAGTTGGTTATTCTAGATCCTTATGAACAGGAGATAAAAAAACATGTCCGTCTGTCCGTCTGTCTGTACAAATTTTCTATGGGTTGCCCTTTTTTTGAGGCTCCCAAACAAGTTAGAGAGCTCGGAGTTGGAGTGAAACGACCGCACTTGTCTGATAAAATTTTTGGGTATGTAAATCAGCAAAAATAAATAATCGGTTCTCTCGAAATTCTATATATATAGCTTTGTCATACATTTTGAAAATTTCACGAAAAATCTATCGTGCATAGAACCACTAGTATTCAAATTCCTAACTAACTACACCAGCTACCCGGCTACCGAGGCTTGCTTATATTTGGTTTACATTTACTGTAGTGAAACATTTTCACTAATATGCTTTGTTTGGCATTAAACCCCTTTTTGTCACGTCTTCATTGTTTTTTTTTTAATTATAATTTTGCTTGGCACATTCTTATTCGTGGGCAGTGTGACCTTTGAGAAAATTCAAAAAGTGGCACAAAAATGGGATTTAAGAAATAAAAGTGGCGCAAGAAAGGGGATTTTTATCATAAAAGGGTCAACTCTTTTAGGAACAAAAATTTAAAGTATAAACACGATTTCGAGTTAATTTCATTCATTTTACTAGAATTAAATTTTATTTACAAGTGATATCTTAGATACAACGAAACCATTATAAATTTATAAATAAAAAACAATTCATGAATAAGACATAACGAAATATATTTATTTGAATGGGATGACAAATATAAAACAACAACACTCATATTTATTTGCTGCAAATGCCGATTTAACGAAAATATAACCACATTTACACTGGTTTCATTTGTTAGCAATAAATTTTAAAATTTTTTTAATATTAAAATTATAAAGCTGCCATTTATTATACTTTGACATAAAGTGCCTTGCCCCTATAACCAGAAACACATACCAAGGTGTATATAACTATGCAGCAGTGCTACTTCAGCTGATAATTTTTTGCTCTATGTGGCTTATAGCTAACGAATGTCAAAAACTTCGTTTTGTTTTGGTTTCGGTACAATTATGCCTTCTATAAACTGGCATTATGTTTTGTTTTCTTATAACTCAACATTATTTTGACTCAATGCTAAATGTTTTTGTAGTTTGAATTACAGTTAAATTATGGAAAACGGAATTTGATTTTGATTTACTTCACAGTAAAAATAGCGACGACTCAAATCTAATAATCCTCAAAATATAATAGAATTTTTGTTAATACAAGTAGCACTTGATATGGAAATTCTTAAACAATTGTTGTATGTTTGAAATAGCGCATTTCAAGTGATATACTTTACGAAAATATGCAAAAAAAATTAAATAAATAAGCCTTTTTACGGACGGTGCAACTTATGAACGGTCATCGCTAGAACCCCTAAAAAGCAAACGAATGTGTTTGCATAAAATGTGTAGTCAGCGTTGCCATTTCAAAAAAGTGGCACAGAAACGGGATTTTTTAAAAAAGGATGAAAGTGGATTTTAAGAAAAAAGGGGCAACTTTAAAAACAAGAAAAATTAAAACAAATCTGCTTATTTTTAAAAACATCAATGATCAAAATCAGCTTTTCCATATCTAAGGACTAAAAAATACAATTTTTATGATAAAATAAAGCCACAAAATATAAATTATTCACAAAATCTGTGCTTATAATAATAAATTACTTGAATATTCTGGGGATATATATTTATGTATTTTTAATGCTTTCTTAGCATTGGCACTTATTTACAAAAAAAAAACTAACTCAGCTTATTTACCTTAGAGAAAATATATTTTATTTATTTATTTTATTTAAATTGTTTAATAAATATCTGAATATTGAATTCTCAAGAAACATGCACAAGACAATTCTGTAAATTGTTTGTACATTGCATTTTGTAATTAATGAAAAAAGGTTGATTTGAAAATGTTTAATAGTTATTAAATTCCTATTTTTTGAAACCGTATATCTGTACTTTTGAATAGGTTCATCACTTGGAATCCAGTCTTCCAAATCACTTTACTACAAACTTAAAGAAGATAACTCGGTGTGACAAGTTTCAACTTTCAGTCCGTTAGATAATTTATTATATTACAAAAAACGGAAACAATTTAATAAATTCTGGGTCTAAATAAATACTTAAATACAATCAGTGTTTTAGCGCTGCGCAATTTTATAAAAGTAGAAGTATATAAAAGTTTAATAGTGACTTTTTTTTAATCAGGAATAATTTCTTAATCGGACTTAGGTTCAGTTATTTCAATTATTATGAAATGAAATATTTTTAGTAATTAATGTGATTTTCTAAAGAAGATAAGAAAAATTAAACTAGACTTTTTAGGAAGTGCGCATTTTCCTGTGCATCCATGAAGCTGATGAAGCACACATGTTTATCTAATTGGGCAGAGATTGTTATTAATATCAGCTATTTAAATTGTATTCTTATTCTTGTTGTTAAATACATTTGTAAGTATCACTATTAATTTTTTATTTTCCCGATTAAGAAATTATTCCTAATTAAAATTTACTATACTATAACGAAATTTGTTTAATATACTTACATATGTACATTGTATGTATATACCTACACAGATATGGAAATATATATGTAAATATACCCTGCAGGAGATCGAAATAGCGTCCAACTAGTATTTTACTAGTACAGAAACTACCACCGCTAGTTCCCAACTGCAAACTTTCCTATAAGATCTTAATGCTCAATTAGCATTGAGTGTGTTTAGAAAATTGTGTGTTTAGTGCCATTGGTACCAGTTCTTTTTTTCTCGTGGTACCTTCATAGCGAACAGTCGATTAGCGGAGTTTTTTCTTACATACAAACAAACAAAAAATTATACAAAAAATTATTCGTAGTACATATTATTCGTAATAGGTACATACTGACTTTAATAAATAAGCTTTATTGCTTTGATAATATTTTTTACATAGTGGAAATAACAAAAACAAAAAAAAAACCGAAAACAAAAAAAAACACAAACAGTGACATTGAGAAATACTCTATAGGAGTAACTCAAAAACAAATAAACAATCATAAATTACAAAAACAAAAAAAAACCGTAAGCAAAAAAACACAAAACGTGCCCTTGAGGAATACTCTATATGAGTGCCTCAAATACAAAAAATTATGAAGTGAGTTCTAACGGCAGAAACGCCTATTTTACTGTGAGTTCTGAAGCTCTTAATGAAAAAAATAAAAATATTAATCTAATGAAAGTGTTTTTTTAACGGCAAAACCAATTTTTCGTCAGCGATCAACTTCGCTTTGTCCAATGCCAAAAAGTAATTCATTAACATTACAGTTGCCTAGTACTTCTTCATATACGTCAGTAATATCATCCCCTTCAGGCTCGTATTCGTCACTTAACAAAGTTATTACTACAGATAACAGTATTTCAAAACCCAAGGTGCAAGTCGGTATGGACAGATATATAACCGTGGTAAAGCGTGGGCGAAGCCCGAATTCTTCAAAAATTTCATCCGCTCCAAAGATGTCTAGAGATAACAGCACATCCTCAACTAATCGCCAAAACCGTTTTAATATTTTGCAAGATGAGAACGACAAACCCGATGTATCCTCGAATAAAACATCCAAGCCGCCACCAATCTACTTGAGAGAGAAAAATTCAAATGCCCTTATTAAAAAATTAATTTCGGTCATTGGTGAAAATAAATTCCACATTGTCCCAATAAAACGTGGCAACATCGATGAAACGAAAATTCAAATTTATGATGAAAAGGATTTCCGCAAAATGGTTTCTGAATTTGAAACAAATAAAACAAGCTTCTACACATACCAGCTTAAGAGCGCTAAAGGCCTGCAAATCGTACTGAAGGGCATAGATTCTTATGTTGTCCCTGAAGAAATAAAAAATGCACTTGTCCTCCAGGGATTTAAGGTAAAGAATGTATCAAACATATTTAACAAAGAAAAAGTACCCCAACCCCTATTTCGTGTTGAACTGGAGCCAAATGATATACAGTTGAAAAAAAACGAGACTCATCCTATTTATAGCCTTAAATACCTTTTATACAGAAAAATCACAGTTGAAGAGCCACATAAGCGTGCAGGTCCCGTGCAGTGTCATAATTGCCAAGAATATGGCCATACAAAAGCTTACTGCAATTTACCTACAGTGTGTGTTATCTGCGGTGAATTGCACGGTACTGCAAGTTGTACCAAACCAAAAGATCAAGCGAAAAAAAATGCAGTAATTGTGGAGGTAATCACACCGCTAACTACAGAGGATGTCCTGTGTACTCTTTCGTCAAGCAGGCTATGGTGCAAAAACCTAAATTAGCTCCAGCTCAACCATTAAACGCGTACTCCGCCACTTTTGCTCCAGTGAGCCAACCAGTTACTTCACGTGTATCGTACGCCGATGCTGCTAAGGCTAGTTCTATTCCCACACCAAATGTTTCACCGCCAAATAATTCAACGAATGCAAATTCAAGCTTTAACTTTAGTCGCCTTGAAGCTACTATTGAGAATCTGGTGCTAACTATAAACAACTTTACAACAAATATGACTACCATGATGCAAGAAATGTTGAGAATGCAGAATACTCTGCTTCAAGCATTTATTAACAAGCCATGAACACGTTAAAAATATGTTTCTGGAACGCAAACGGCATTCGCCAACATAAAAATGAACTTGAGCACTTCCTTACGGAAAAAAATATTGATATAATGTTGGTCTCTGAGACTCATTTGACTTCTAGAAGCCTCTTTAAAATGAATGGCTACACTTTATATGACACAAAGGACCCTAGAGGGAGAGCATGCGGTGGATCAGCAATTCTAATAAAGTCAAGACTCAAGCACTATATTCTTGACAACATTTGTGAAGAACATCTACAAGCAACAAATATCTACATTGAAAATTTTTGTACAAATTTCGTGATATCTTCAATTTACTCTCCTCCCAGATTTTCAATCACTGAGGACCAATACGAGAAGTTCTACAAATCTCTTGGACCTTGTTTCGTTGCAGCTGGCGACTACAATGCTAAGCATACGTTCTGGGGTTCGCCTCTTATTACGCCTAGAGGTAGGGCGTTGTTCAACACAATTTCAAAAATGGGTTTGGATGTTATTTCAAGTGGGGAGCCTACTTACTGGCCTACTGACGTGAGAAAAATTCCGGATGTTATAGATTTCGGCGTCATAAAAAGTATTTCTAGGGAATTAATTCACGTTGAAGCTTCCCTAGATCTGTCGTCTGATCACTCTCCCACGATCGTTACAATCTGTAGTCCACTGAGAAGCGCTTTACCTCACCCATATGTCAAGATGATAAACCGTGTTAATTGGCTGGGATTCAAAAAATATCTTAGTAGTCATTGCACGGAAAATATTACGCTAAGAACACCCAATGATATTGAATCGAACATTGCAAATCTTAACGAGAATATTAAACAAGCTTCTGAACATGCCACTACCTCCCATCCGTATACTGGGTTCAATAAAATTTATTCTACAGACGTTAAACATCTCGTACGTGAAAAAAGAAGAGCTAGAAGGGAATGGCAACAGCACAGATCACCTCAACACAAAATCAGATTTAAAGAGTGCACTAAACGACTCCAAGAGTTGCTTGCATCTGAAAAAACTGCATCTTTCAAAAATTATCTGGAAGGCCTTGATGTCACACCAGCAACTAATTACTCTTTGTGGCGCGCTGCTAAAAAGTTTAAAACACCCGTTGAGTTTAAGCCACCTCTGCGCACATCTACCGGAGGTTGGGCAAGAAGCGATACTGAAAAAGGTAACATATTTGCTGAGCATTTAAAATCCGTATTTACACCAAATACATGTACCGGTGTTGCTGATTTGCCGAGTGTAGTTGCTCTACCCCCACGACCCTTAAAATTTACGATGTGTGATGTACAAAAACTAATTGCCGAACTCAACCCGAAAAAAGCTCCCGGTATGGATGGAATTAGTAACCAGATGCTGATTAAGTTACCTCGTACTGCAATTAGAATCCTGTTATTCATTTTTAATGCCATTTTACGACTGGAGTATTATTCAGACTGCTGGAAGCTTGCCAAGGTTAAAATGATTCCAAAGCCAGGTAAAGATCTTACCAAGGCTGAGTCATATAGGCCAATAAGTTTACTGTCAACAATGTCAAAGCTTTTTGAAAAGCTACTCATGACAAAATTGTCTTAAATTTTAACTGATAATGGGTGCATCCTGGACCATCAATTTGGTTTTAGAAGCCAGCATAGCACCATTGAGTAAACGCATAGATTGGTTCAATTTATCAGAAACACATTTGAGGAAAAGAAGTATTGTTCTGCCGTGTTTATTGATGTTTCTCAGGCATTTGATAAAGTGTGGCATGAAGGCCTGATTTTGAAATTGAAGACATATTTACCAATAAACATTCTAAATCTTTTGGAAAGTTACATTGTTGCACGAAAATTTACAGTTGTGGAAGGACACTTTATGAGTATGCCTGAAACTATCTCATCCGGTGTGCCACAGGGGAGTATACTGGGGCCATTTTTATATTTGATTTATACTTGTGATATGCCTGTGAGCAGTAGTATCCACACTTCTACATTTGCCGACGATACCGCCTGCCTTAGTATGCACGAAAACCCTGATAAGGCTTCCCGAAAACTCCAGGAACACATTAGCCAGATGGAACTATGGTTAAACTTATGGAGAATTAAGGTAAATGAACAAAAGTGTGTCCATATAACATTTACCTTACGAAGAGATACTTGTTCCCCCATTCGGATTAATAATCAAGTTGTTCCTCAACATTCACATGTGAAATATCTTGGTATACACCTCGATCGACGGCTTACATGGAAACATCACATTGACTATAAGTTAACTCAAATGAAACTAAAATTAACTCAGGTACATTGGCTGATTGGCAGAAATTCAACACTCAGCCTAGACTGCAAACTTTTAATATACAAGTCGATTTTAAAGCCAATATGGTGTTACGGTATCCAGTTATGGGGCACTGCTTCAGCTTCCAATGTAGAGAGAATTCAACGAAGACAAAACAAAATTTTAAGATTATTAACATCTGCTCCATGGTACATTAAGAATTCAAATATACATCGTGATTTAAATATGCCACTAGTGACTGAAGAAATTGCAAAATACGCAGGCAAATATCTAACAAAACTCGAGTCACATCCTAATCCGCTTGCTCGTAACATCTTGAACTTTACTGGACACATCCGCTTAAAAAAGAGAGATACAAGGGCTCTAATACTAAACACTCCGAATGAAGTTGCTTGAAAAAAAATTTTTTTTTTGCTTATCACCACTTATGTATTATTTACAACTTTCACTTAGTTATGTCTGGCATTGGTCGGGCCTATTAATTATATGTTAGATTTAAGATTTGAATACTTATTGTTAGTTCATATATGAAGATACAATAAATAAAAAAAACATGCATTAAAAAAAAAAAAAAAAATTGGTACTAGTTTAGGACTAGTTTATTACCAGATATTGTAGCAAAGAAAAACTCTATAAAAATAGTGGTTTTATTCCTTTGTTACTCAGTGACAACTGCTGGTTAAAATTCGCAATTATTTATAGAAATTCAAAAATACAAAAGGTTAAATATAGTTATTTGATTATAATTATTTTTAGGAGAACCTAAAACTTTAATAATTTTATAATACTATTTTTCGTACAGTGCAAGGGCTCTGTTAGACAGTCAAAATTTATTTTGCAATGAGGGGCCTTGGAACTACTTCATTTACTAGTACTCATCAGAACTAGTAATTTTATACAACTACTGTAACCCTTTTCGCAATAGTTCTTGCTGTTCTAGTAATTATACTAGTAGCCTTTAGACAATTGCAGGAGAATACTCCTGAAGGATATTTACATTCTCATACAGACAGAGATATACGAATATAATCAAGCCTGGGCATATCAATTATTCGAAAGATAAGCATAAACTAAACACGCATCAAAAGAAAAACAATGTCTTATAAGCTTGCTTACAAGCCAATATATTAAAACAGCATAACATATATTAATAAAACCGATAGTAGGAAAAGGTACATTCATTCTTCATTCAGTAAAAAGTATCAAGAAGAGTCTAAAATTAAATAAATCCAGTGAAGTGTGACTTTGACCCGCGCACGAAGGGTTCCGTACGGGCACGAGATATGTAATTCAATACGAACAATATAAACAATAGTTTTGGGATTTTTTTTCGTTTTTGGGGTTTTTCAGTTTTAAGTTTTTTTTAGTTTGGGGGTTTTTTGAATTTATTGGCGCTTTCTGAGTTTTGGCACTTTTTTCACGTTTTGGCGATTTTTTTTTGGTTTTTGAAGTTTTTTTAATTTTGGCAATTTTTATTATTTTGGCGTTTTTTTTATTTTGGCGATTTTTTATTTTGGCGATTTTTTTAAATTTTGGCGTTTTTTTCATATAGGTGATTTTTTTTGGTTTTAGCGATTTTTTTTAGATTTGACACTTTTTTTTCGTTTTGAGTACTTTTTTCGGTTTTTGGCGTTTATTTTAAATTTTGGCGATTTTTTTCGTTTTGTCGATTTTTTTTCATTTTGGCGATTTTTTTCACATAAACAATTATTTTTGTTTTGGTGCATTTTTCGCGTTTTGGCGGTTTTTTTCGGTTTTTGGCGTTTTTTTCATATTGGCAATTTTTTTTCATTTAAACGATTTTTTCGAATTTGGCGATTTTAGTGCTAGAATTTTTTTTTAATTTCCTCGATTTTCTTCGATTTAACGATTTTTTTTTAATTTTTGGCGATTTTTTTCAGGTTCTGGCAATTTTTTTTCGGTTTGGCGATCTTATAATATTCGGATTTTTTAGTTTTACCGTTTCTGAAAATTTCAAGAGTTTACCACTTACGGTCTCCAAGATATAGCAATTTGTCAAATTTACATAGTCAAAATTGCATTAACTGATGGACCACCCCTTAATTTAAATTGTTTAATATTTTAATGTTTATTGTTGTAGTCTATATAAAAATACACTAATTTTACAAATTTCAAGTGTCAATATACATATGTACATACAATTGTATGTATATTACATGAGATTTTAACATTTTTCGTCGCTCGTTTTGGAGCACCCTTTAATTTCTAATTCTCATGTATTTGTTGTTGTAGTGGCCAAGGTTCTACGTACTCTGTCCAAATTTCAGGTCCGTAGCTCTTACGGTTCCTGAGAAAATACCGTGTGACGGACAGACGGACAGCGTAGCGAAAACAATAGGGTTCCATTTTTCACCTTTGGTGAACGGAACCCTAAAAAAGTATCAAATTTGGGTGCATTTTGTTAAGGTAGCACAATAATATCCAAGCAGTCGACAACGTGCCAAATTGCTACGTTAGTAGCACCAACGGTAACGCTGTGTGTAGTGTTATGAAAAAAAATATTTAGGTATGCTGTAAGCATTCGTACATTTCGCACTCGAACGAGTACTGTATTAAATTTTTTTATTTTATCTTTTTGGCAAAAAGCAATACATAACACATATGTCTACCTATGGTTAAAAATTCCCATAGTTCTGACTACTCTTTCTTAATTAAATTGCATGTTGTGACCTTTTTCTTGCGGAAATCGGTTATTTCTGTGAATTAAGAAACCAAAATTATTTTGAGTTGTTTGCAGTATTAGCAAATTTATTATTATTATTTTTTCGTATAAAGAGTAATATTTTGAGTACAGATGTTGTTCTAATAATAAAAATTTCTTTTGGTCAGGTAGTATTTTCAAATGCAACTCTTTTATTGATTCAGGTTAAATAAATTTTTTGTTTTAATTCGAAATATGATTGTTTTCATGAAATAATGCTTAACTTTTTCTTTGAGTTGTTACTGTTTTCATAAAACAACTCTTTTTTTTATTGAGTTATTAATGTTTTGATGACACTTTATAATTTTGTATTTGAGCAATATAACATTTCATTTTTGATCAGCAAGAAATTTTATTATTAAATTTATTAAACATAATAGTGAATATTTGAAATCAAAAGGTCTAATTAGTTCAATTAACAAAATGAGTTGTCCTAATATTTAGAGCACTATTCATTATTATACAGTACAACAAAATTCTCATTCTTCTAGCAGCAGCTCTGCAGATCCATTCAGTGATAATTCGAAAAATGATTTTGATCCACTCACTGTAAGTAGCAGCAGTTCTTCAGAATATAATTTACACGAAGAAATGTCAAATAAAGGAAATGCGAGAAAAGTGAACATTATAACAAATGACAAAAACGGCAAAAACAAATTGCGAAACTCAGGGTGTTCTTATTCATCCATTTATAATTCTTCAAATACGATAAAAGGCAAGCGTTTGCTAGAAGGTTGTGGTGAGAAGTGTCGCCTTCAGTGTAGTAAAAAAATAACAGAATCATTGCGCTATGAAATATTTCATAAATATTGGGATATGACCAGCTTGAAAAGACAAAGAGAATTTATAGACAATAATATGAAAACAACTTAGCCAAAGTACAGATACTCCTGCACTCAAGATTTACGCAGATTGCACAATGAATTTTTCTTCCAAATTAACTCGCAACAAGTAAGAGTGTGTAAGTTATTTTTTAAAGCAACACTTGACATAAATGATTCATAGCTACGGTTATTAAAAGAAAGATGAACATGGTTTTGTAAATATAGACCGTCGTGGAAAGCATGGGAATCATTTCACCGTGAACCCTGAAGTTAAAAATAGCATAAGACAATTTATTAACAATATTCCGAAGGTTAAGAGTCACTATTTACGTCCTCAAACAACTCGTGAGTACATTGCGAGTGGCAAAAGCCTAACAGACCTACAATATACATGGATTACAAAGAGTTTCGAGAATCTGTAAATTTGCCACCTGGTAGTAAAATTATGTTCTACAGAATTTTCAAGAACGAATTTAATTTTTTAAACCAAAAAAGGATCAATGCGATCCTTGCGAGTCATTCTTGAATTCAGATGAGAACGAAAAGAAAGACTTATACGAGGTTTACAACAAACACCAAGAAGAAAAGTATTTATGCAGAAAGGAAAAAGATTTTGATAAAGCAAATAGCATTGCAGTTGTTTACGACCTGGAAGCAGTTCTTCCACTTCCAAAAGGGTTGACATCAAGCTTTTATTATAAAAGCAAAATAAATTGCTATAATTTCACTGTCAGTGACCTGAAAGCAAAACATGTCGAATGCTTTTTCTCGACGGAAGTACAGGGTGGGCCAAAAGAAACCAAGGGGTGTAAAAGTTTAATTACTTTTTTGTTTATTATTTTTTTTTATTTTTTCTTTCAGACTATATAGACAACACTTGGAGAATTTATAATGGAGAGGTTCACAACTGAACAGAGAACCAGAACAATAGAATTTTATTATTTAAACCAGAGATTAATTATTTTAATGCAAAGAGCATATCGTCGACATTTTAACGTCAGAATTTCGCCCTCTAAAGCAATGATTCGTTGCTTAGTTAATCGTCATCACCTACGTGGCAGCGTAAGAGATTTGCCTCGAACCGTAGACCACGTTTGAGTCGCACTGCGGAAAATATTGAACGAGTACAGCAAAGTGTTAACGAAGCACCAGAAACATCTGGCAGAAGGCGTTCTGCTCAGCTAGAAATGTCTCGTACGTCACTACGGCGCATTTAAAAAAAAGATTTACTGTTATACCCATATAAGGTGCAATTGGTCCAAGAATTAAAACCCGCAGATCATCGGCAACGTCTAAATTTTGCAGTTAAATTTCAGAAATAAAATCAACTTTATTGAAAATTTGATTATGAGTGATGAAGCTCATTTTCATTTGAATGGCTTTGTTAATAAGCAGTACTGTAGGTTCTGGGGTTCTCAAAATCCAAGAGCCATTCATCAACGCCAATTGCACCCCATCAGTTGTACAGTATGGTGTGGGATCACATCTGAAAATGTCATTGGGCCCTACTTCTTCGAGAATGAAGATGGAAGTGCTTTAACCGTAAATGGAGAGCGGTATCGGTTTATGATAGAAAATTTTTTACGTCCTGCTCTTAAAAACAGACCTGGTATGTGGTTTCAGCAGGACGGAGCCACTGCCATACTGTCCGAGACACAATGGCACTTTTAATTAAAATTTTTGGAGAGCGAATAGTTTCTCGAAATTCGGAAATTATTTGGCCAGCGCGATTGCCAGATTTGACAGCACCCGCCGACTATTTTCTTTGGGGTTTTTTGAAGGAGCGAGTGTATGTGAACAAGCCAGAGGCAATCCGTGAACTCAAGGCAAACATTGTTGCAGAAATTCGAACGCTACAGTCACAAGTTTTGAAAGATGTTATGGAAAATGCTCTAAAAAGAGCCCATCAGTGCGAAGCTGAAAACGGTGGTCATTTAAGAGACATCATTTTTCATACTTAGTGTAAAAAAATTTCCACCCCTTGGTTTCTTTTGGCCCACCCTGTACAAGGAAAACGAGGAGCAAATGAAATTGGAAGTTGCATACTTCAATATATAAAAAATTTGGTTACAAAATTAGACAACGCTCAGGACTTGGACTTAGTTTTTTATTCTGACAATTGCTGCGGACAGAAAAAGAACAAATACTTGCTCTCCATGTATTTTTATGCAGCACAAAAATACATATAACTTAAGAAACATAACACATAAATATCTAATTCAAGGCCATTCTCAAAACGAGGGTGGTAATGTACACAGCGTAACTGAGAAGCAGGTCAAAAGGTATCTAGTCAGCAAACCAGTATATACGCCAAGTGATTATACGGCTCTAATAGCAACAGCTAAAAAGACTAAAATGCCATATAAAGTTCACGAATTGTCTTATGAAGATTTTTATGATATAAAACTCTTACAGGAACTGTGGGGCATAAATTTTGTAGTAAATGAGTAGCGTGAAAAAATAAATTGGCATAGTATTGAAACTCTCCGTGTAGAAAAGGACAACCTGGATTCATTTTTTTACAAAACTTCTTATAAGAACAAAGACTATTCAAGAGTTTTTGTACAGAAAGAAAATTTGAAATCTAAAAATTATTGGAAAAACCTGTAGTAAGTTCTAAACCAATTTTCCCAATTCTAATACCAAACTTACTTGTTTCTAATTATTTCAGGTTACCTTGCGTTTATTCGGAAAAAGTGCCGCTGTCCGAAAATAAAAAAAAATTATATTATGGACCTATTCAACAGAAACATAATCCCTAAAAAGTATTACGAATCATACTACAAAAACTTAATAGGGAATTAATTTAATAAAATATATGTATACTTTAAACTTTTTTAGCGGTTTTTAGCATTTATTTAGCCTTAAAAACTTTGTTTACTTTTTCCTTTCTTGTTTATCTGCATGCATTAAATTCAGCAATAAATTTCACATAAAAAAACACAACTCAAAATATTTACTTCTTAAAAACAAAAATAATTCAAGAAAATGATAGTAACTAAAACATCCCTTTTTTTAGCTGCAGACAATGAAGAAACAAAAAGTTAATGCAGCGCAATACAATAATTGATGGATTTTCTAAATATTGCTAAACTTTTGCTAATGAAAACTTTCTTAAGCATTAAGAAAAAAGTTTTTTGTCTCTCCTGACAACTTTGAGCTTTTTGAGTTAATACAGTATTGTTGAACGAGTGCGATACATACATACTTATGCATAAAGAAAAGTTTGTATTCTGAACAACTACAATAACAACAATATGCTACCTTGAAAGAATAATATTCAGTTTTTTGTTGTAAAAACTCAGACTTATTTTATATACATACATTTTAACATTCATACATACATAAGTATGTAAATATGAATGCATGCATGTACAAATAAAGTATTGTATTAAAGAAGCAAGTGGTCATGAATAATGTAGGTACATGCTTATGTACCTGTATATGTATGTAGATATATAGATTCAAATGCAAAAATAAATAGAAATTCGTTTGCTAATGTTCTTATGTATGTACATACTTATGTATTAGTAGGTATTATTTAAAAAAGTAAATAAGCGCTTGATAAAGAGCATGGATATGTTATACATACATACATATGTATGTATGTACTATGTACTTATGTATGTATTTCAAAATGGGCAGGATTGCCCATTGGTTATTTTTTTTCTCAATACATTTCGTAAAAAAATAAGAATGATCTAATGAGGTAGCATGGATACATGATAAGCAATTAGACTGTGAGAATTCGCATTCAGTATTGGAGCAATGAATTTAACATAACTTAATTAATATTTAGTTTTTTCAATATATTTTTGAAAAAGAAATTAATCATAAAAGGTAAAGCCACCGCTGTCGCTTCGAGCCGTCACCCATTACATAAATTTTTACATCTCTTAAATGTAGTTAGACTGTGAAAAATTCATTGTTTATTTCAATTTACGAACCATTTTGCATCATATGCATATGTAAAGTTATATAATTTTATGCTACAAGAATATTGTTTTATCATAAAAGGTAAAGCCACCGCTGTCGCTTCGAGCCGTCGCCCATTACATAAATTTTTACATCTCTTAAATGTAGTTAGACTGTGAAAAATTCATTGTTTATTTTAATTTACGAACCATTTTGCATCATATGCATATGTAAAGTTATATAATTTTATGCTACAAGAATATTGTTTTACATAAAAATTTTATTAAAAAAATTTTTGGTAGCCAGCGGCTTGTAGTAAAATTTTTTGTATTCATGATTTGAACGGGTTAAATAAGTTTGTATCGCTTTTTTAAGCCAAATTACATGTGATAATATTAATGAACAAATAACATCAAAGTTAGTTGTAAATATTCTGACAACACATAGTTGAACAGAACAACTAAAAAGTTTTTCAAAGATTTGTACATATGATATTTTGAAGGAAAAATGCACATGAGTTAGACCACTTTCATAATTAAGGGCACACATATACAATGTACATACATATGTACTATGTATTTCAAATTGGACAAGATTCTTTATGGGTGTTTGAGTGAGTGATTTTTTTTAAATAAATTAACTAAAAAGTACTATTTATGGATAGACAATCGCCCTGGGGGTTTACTGTGCAATTAGAAACGACAGCAAATGTTTTTTGAATGCAATGTTAATAACATATAAATTCGAAAGGATTTTCTTTCGTTCCGAATTACAGAGTACACGCCCTGAATTGTTTCGCTGGCTGAGTTCAATTAATGATGAAGGTTTGATTATTTTTACATAGGCGTTAAAAATAAACAAATATGTATGTACATATGTATATTTGTTTCATATTATTTTTCACAATTCTTCAGAAAAACTCATGTCCAGTATATATATGTATATATACAAATGTATGTACATATGTATGTATATATGTATATGGAGGAAATATTTTTAATATATAAAAAAAATAAAAAAAAAATACGAGTTGGGAATACGAACTCACGTTTTTCTGTTTTGAGAACAAACGTTTTATTCACAGCTATGTATGTACGTATAATTGTTTAATATTATTTCCTAAAATTCCTTTACAGTATATATATATATACATATATATATGAACCTAATATTTTTAATATATAAAAAAATAAAAAAAATTTTGTGTTGGGGATACGAACTCACATTCTTATGTTTTGAGAACCAATCTTTTATTTACAGCTCTCTGCAATACAAATATGTACATATGTTTGTTTAATTTATATTTATTTATATTTGTTTAATATTATTTTCTAAAATTCTTTAGAAAAATTCCTTTATATTATATGTGTACATATGTATATGTACATGTACATATGTACATTAGAGCGACTCAATAAAAAAGTAATTTTGTTACCCTTTAAAAATAAAGCTTGATAAGTTTTATGATGATTCCCAAAATATTTTGGTTCTGGCGTTTACCATCCGTGAGGTGGATCATTTTTAAAAAGGTATTTTTTCAGCTTTTCGAATTTTATTGTACTTTAATCCAAGACGACATCAAAAATAGTTTTTAAAGCAGCATCTAATGGTACTAATTGATATATTTAACTAAATACATAATTTCGTATTCAACTAAAAATTAAAATTAGAAAACATAAATATATATCACAGCATCCTACATTTGAAAACAGATCATTTGCTTATCACCAGATTATTATAATTGAAAAATTAAAAAATTTGATACCCATATTGGTTACATTAAAAAAAAATAAATATATTGCGATCTTCGCGTTTTATGTGAATAATCACAAAAAAATAGATTAAAATTATTTTAAAACAGATTCAATTTGAAAACCAAAACATTATTTCCAAATAGGTAGAATTTGTATGAAAACCCGAAACGAAAATATGTATTTAGTTAAATATATCAATTAATAGGTCGCAAGTGGTCAAATTTTATATAACATTGTATGGTGCTTCAAAAACTATTTTTGATGCTACCAAATTTTATTTATGTCGTCTAGGAACAAAGTACAAGAAAATTCGAAAACTGAAAATATACTATTTTTAAAGATGGTCAACGCTAGAACCAAAATATTTTGGGAATCATCACAAAATATATCAAGCTTTATTTTCAGAGGTGTAACAAAATCAATTTTTTCTCTTCCATATAAGTTGAGTCGTCGCTCTTTGTACATATGTGCCTTTAATTATGAAAGTGGTCTAATTCATATATTTCTCTGGTTGAGATTAAATAGATTACATTTGAACAAATAAATAAGTATTTTTAAATAATGCGGCATTTTAATTTAGAGTTGTAGAGTTGTGCCGTGTACTGTAGACTTTAGACCACTTTCATAATTAAGATCACATATGTATGTATGTGTATGTACATAAGTATGTATGGAATATAGGCTGGGAAGGGTGGTAATATAACGCACTTCCATTCGGAGACCTAGTTGGGTCCAATGTGATATGTATATAATTAAGTTTTGTAAAAGTTGTCAAATGTCAAATTTTGATATAAGCAGATACAAAAACAAATTTTTGAAACGATATTCGAAAACTCGAATAAAAATGTTTTTCATAAAGTTACAAATGGCTATGTACATACATATGTATGTATGTAGATATGTACATACATATATACTACATACATATGCACGCATGTCTCTTCATTTTATTATTTGTGAAGGCTATATAAGGTTCGGCACAGCCGAATATGCACTCTTCCTTGCTTTTAGCTGGGTCGGTAGTTTTTAATCTGATTTTTTATATTTGCCTTTTTTATTAAAACAATGAATGAAATGTCTTTTAGTTCGCTTTTAATTATTTTGTTCGGAGAAATGATTTATAAAATTGAACCTCCCTGTAAAAATTTTACAAAAAAGTAATTTTAGTAACCCAGCTAAAAAAATTATGTATGGTCCATACATATATTTTTAATATGTATGAATTCATGTATGGAAATGTATAGGATTATACATGCGAAAAGTGTTATATATGAATTGATATATGGAATATATGAAATGTACTATGATATATAAGCTCATATATGTATGTATGTATAATTATGAAGCTCTGCATATGTGGGTCCATATAAAGAAATAAGATGTAATATATGGAGCCATATAAGTATATGCATACGTTATATCTCACATGAAATCGTTTTGCAGTAATAAAAGCTTGTATTTTATTAACTCTTTTATTATTGGTGAATTGGAAATATATTAGAAAATACATACAGTATTCAAAATTAATATGTATATGTACGTATACCCTCAATGTTAAAAAATTTGTATTTAAAAAGCTATCCATTTTGTGAGAGGATTGTACGATTTTATACACAATGTCCCTGTTTAGTAAAGCAAATAATCAAAAGGATGATCCAGTTATTAATTTGATAGAAAACAAAAGAACCCGCGTATTGTTGATAATTCATTGGCACTTGATATTGGGAGTAATGTACAGAAGGATGTTGCTGATGATGAGACATATTTAAGTGTTGTTGATAATTTTCAAGAGATGTCTGCGGTTGTTCTTGATTTCTGTTCCGGCTTACGACCACTTGATTCTGCACACTATGATTTTTGACATGATCCAAAAAGGACTTTTGGTATTTATATACCTTATGGCATCTTTCACACTGATAACCTGAAGAACTCATTTTTAATTATTTTATTGTTATTATTTCATTTTAACACAATTTCTGATGATGGTTGTAAATACAATGAAGTACTGAAGTGATGGTTAGAAAAGTTGGCGTATTTATACAAAAATTAGTAGCAGTATCCTTGCAGCATATTTACTTTTTGTTTCTCTGCTGATGACTGTACTTAATTGAAACTTTGCTGCTTTAAAATAATCGTAGACAAAGAAAATGATTACGTTGCAAAATATAAATGTATTCTACAAAATATTTTACGCACAAGCATCCTCACTCATACATACAAGTACACATATACATACATACATACATACATACATACCGTCGGTCTCATGTAGAAAGGCCCTAACTCACACTTTTTCCGAAATTGATTTTTTTGTGATTCCAAAGCATTTAACGCAAATACACCTCCTAACAAAAATTTAAGGCAATTTTATCAAAATTAGCGGTTATTCAAGTAATTTTCTAAAAAGCCCTAAGTTATTTCTAAAAAAAATATATTTTTTTAAAGCCCTATCTCGCCAAATTATGTGACGTTGCATCGAGTTTTCTTAAACTATGCAATAAAGAAATAGCAAATTTTTTTTTTTTTTATTGTGATACAATGTTATAACGTTACTTTGAGCTTATTATTGCATTTTATAACAACAACAAACATCAACATAAATGTTTTTTTGTTTGTAGAGAAAGAACTGATATAAGAATTTAATAAATGTTGTTGGAATTGATTTTTGTGAACCACTCCATCAGAAGGACAGTTTTCTTTTAATTGTGCAGATCAGTATATTTTACATTATATTTTTAGTTATTATCACTTTTAAATTAATAAGAAAATAATATATAAAAAGCAAATAAAAATGGAAAATGTAGATGAAAATTGTCAATCTGACGAGGAATATTCAAACAATAGTGATTTCGAGTGCTACCAAACCAGAAGCAAAATAAATATAAATCAGAAAAAACGAATGAGAGGAGAAGCATATGCAAACACTTCAAAGGGGTCTTCCTCACAAATTTCCCCAAGACGTCTAGGGCCGCCGTGTCAGTCAAAGTACTGCGAAAAAAGTACGTTGAGATATTGCTCATTATTTAACGAGTTTATAAGAAAAGAAATTTTTACTGCGTTTTGGCAGATGACGTGGGAACAAAAGCGCATATATGTGGTTAACCTCGTCAGCTTGGCAGAGCGCAAACGCATTTCTTCTGAAAGTTCTAGACGAACGCAGTCAATTGCATATTTTTTAAACAAAAATTCAAACCGACTGCAAGTATGTCGTCGTATGTTCCTTTCGACATTAGGATTAAAGGAAAAGATGGTACGAAATTGGATTAGAAAAAGTGAGAAACATGGCACACAGCTGAGTCCACAGCAAAGGAAAAGTTTGCACATACAAAAGAAGCGATGTTCAATAAGGGGCCAACGCAATCACATAAAACGTGATTTTTTAGAAAATCGGTTAACACGGTTACCAAAGGTAGAATCTCATTATTGCAGACGCGATTCAACAAAACTGTACTTCGAAACTGTTTTTTCTTCATACAAACAAATATATGAGTTTTACCTAAGTGAGTGTGAAACAAACGTGGAAAACAAAGATATGAAATTGTCTTATTCTGTTGTAGTCGAAACAATAAAAAAGTTAAACTACTCTATTTTCAAACCTAAAAAAGATGAGTGTGATGTTCGTGTTTCATTCAGAAACAAAAATGTGTCAAAAATTTCGTACGAACAACATAGGGAAGAAATAGAAAAGATGAGGGAAGAAAAACGTTCAGATATAGAAAATGCTAAAATGGGACTGTGTGCGGTGTTTTGTATGGACATGCAAGCATTAAAATTAGTACCACAATTAAATGCCAATTCGGCATACTACAAAATGAAACTACAAATTCACAATTTTACAATTTACAATCTTCTAACACACCAATCGGACAATTTTGTATGGGATGAAACGGCAGGAAACCTTACTGCTTCGGTTTTCACAACATGCATTATAAAGCACTTAAGAGATTTTTTGGATAGATCTCCAGATATTCACCACATTATTATTTATTCAGACGGTTGCTTTTATCAAAATCGCAACGTTACGTTATCTAATGCTATTCTCTACTTTTGTGAAGAACGAAATATAACTATTGAGCAAAAATACTTAGTTGTTGGGCATACACAGATGGAGTGCGATGCAACCCATTCTCTTATCGAAAGAAAAACAAAAAACAAACAAATAAATTTGCCGTCGCAGTTTGTGCAAATTATTAAAGAAGCCAGGAAATATCCAACACGTCTAGAAGCACACCATTTGGATTACACGTTTTTCTTAGATTTTGAAAAACTTCCGAAGCGATATTTGTCAATTCGACCAGGTAATAAGAGAAATTATTATGCATATTTTTTTTATAAATTTTTATTTGAATTTTAATTACAAATTAAACTTTAGGAAAAAAGGCAGGTGATGATACTGTAAATATGTTGCGTGCTCTTGCATACGATCCTTCAGGGGTCATATATTTTAAAATAAATATTACGGACGAATATGAGCTTCTTCCACATAGAACAAAAGCTTGCATAGAACGCATCATTCCATCACGGCTATATAAAGAAAAATTAGCAATTCCGAAAAAGAAATGGGAGCATTTGCAAGATCTAAAGAAGTTAATTCCTATAGACTGCCAAAACTTTTATGATACGTTGCCATACAAATTATAAACACTATTTTTATTTGCGAACTTAATATTTTTAAGCAATGACAATATTTTCTGGTAATTTTAATCATGAATTTTCCTTAATATAATTTGTTTTTATCGCTACAGAAAAAAGCCCTAAGTTACATTTATGCTCTGAAATGAGACTAGTAAAGCCCTATCTCAATTTAGTTTTTTATATATTAACAAATAAAAAAAAGTTTTGAAAACCAAATTCGTCCTTCATTTTAATAATAACCTGCATTGAAAAAAACGTTAATTTTTGTCACCTATAGTTTTAAATGTGTTTTTACCTTCTCCTGTAAAGTTTCAAATATGCGAGTTAGGGCCTTTCTACATGAGACCAACGATACATACATACACATACAAATATACATACATACAGTTATATTTCTTAAACAAATAAATAAATACCAGCGACAAACAAGCTGGATCATCCACACACAAGTATAGGGTGTTCATATACAAGAGAACATTTTATAAATAAATAAAATAATTAAATTAATTGTTTATTAATTTATTTAATTATTTTATTTATAAACAATTTATTAGCGTTAGGAAATCATACACATATTCCCCTGATTCATATGAGAATCGCGTAGTAGTCATCAAATCTTTTTTCTCTGATATTACTGATATAGTATTACGATAACGAATTTCTATAGTCTGGCAACACTGGCAATTTGCCCTTTGGTACTAGAAAATAATAATCATGTTTTGTCTTCGGCATTTAAAAAAAATAAAAATGTGTTTTGCCGTCGGCATTTGAAAAAAAATGTACTCATGTATTGCCGTAGGCATTTGAAAAAAATAATACTCATGTATTGCCGTAGGCATTAGGAAAAATTATCATGCATTGCCGTAGGCATTAGGAAAAATTATAATGCATTGCCGTAGGCATTAGGAAAAATTATCATACATTGCCGTCGGCATTAGGAAAAATTAATAATCACTATTTTCATCATTGGTATTAGGAAAAATCATTTTCATGATTTTCCCGTCGGCATATACACTTGAGAAATCTTAATCCTATAAAACCCCTTAAACCACACCCACAAAAAAATCACCCGTTATCACAATTAATATTACCCAAAAAAAATCACCCGTTCCCACAAAGTTAATGTAAACAAAAAACTCCTTATGTAAACAAAAATTTGGACGGACTTATTGAACCACCCTCGCAGGTATCAAATTTCACAAATTTCCAAGAATTTAAGAATTTTCAAATTTTAATTACCCAAATTTAACAATTTCAGCCACAATTTAACAATTTCAGCCACAATTTAACAACTTTAATCGGCGCCAGAACCGATAGTTCCCTACTACTTATTTCAACATGTTCTGTGTGTGTTTGAGTGATGTGTTTGCATTAAATAATTTGCATACCAGAAAGTGTGTGTGTGGGTTTGTGTTCATACATTTGTACTTATAACATAAATTTTATTTAAAAGTCTTTCATATATCTTTTACTTTTGAGATATAGTTTTATAGTAAACATTTTTATACCCCAGTGAAAAAAATGGAAGCCATTCTAGTGGAAGTACATTTTCATTGCTTAAAAAAATCGATATTTTTAATTTGCAGAGAGTGAGCAAAAAACCATGTACAAGCTTATTTTAGTCATACAAAACCTTGTAACTCCTCCATAGTGTTAGAAAACATTAACCAGAATTTAAAAAAAAATATTTTTTTAAAGAAATTTATGAACTAATTTTAGTCTAAAACTTAAAAGTTATTTAATTAATTTACATAAAAACACTGTTTCGGGCTTAAATTCGTATAAAAAGAAACGGATTGTTAAAATAGATAACCATTTACCATTTTTCCTAGATGAGAATATTATCATAGGACACAAAAAAGGGAATTTTTCTTAATATCGCTTCCAATTCAGTGACCAGGCATCGAAAAAGAGAACTTCTTGCAATGACAACCCCTTTCATGACTTTTTTGGAGTCTCTTTTTTACTCCCGATCCGATCTAATGATTTTTACATAGGGTTGTCATTGCAAGAAGTTCTCTTTTTCGATGCCTGGTCACTGAATTGGAAGCGATATTAAGAAAAATTCCCTTTTTTGTGTTCTGTGATAATATTTTCATCCAGGAAAATCGTAAATAGTTGCCTTTTTTAACAATTCGTTTCTTTTAATACGAATTTAAGCCCGAAACAGTGTTTTCATGTAAATTTAAGCAAATAACTTTTAAGCTTTAGAGTAAAATTAGTTCATAAATTTTTTTTAAAAAATAATTTTTTTTAAATTCTGGTGAGTATTTTCTAACACTATGGAGGAGTTACAAGGTTTTGTGTGACTAAAATAAGCTTCTACATGGTTTTTTGCTCACTCTCGGCAAATTAAAAATATCGATTTTTTGGAAGCAATGAAAATGTACTTCCGCTAGAATGACTTCCATTTTTTTTCACTGGGACTGGGTACCCTTTACCAAAAAATGGTAAAAGGGTATATATAGGTTTGTCATTCCACTTGTAATTTCTACAATATTAATAAGCGACACATAAAGTATATATATTCTGGATCCTTACGCATAGGGAAGACGAACAAGCGATGTCCGTCTGTCCGTCTGTCTGTACGTGAAATCGGTTTTCCCAAGCTCTCAGAATAGCTAGAGACTTCGTTCTTGGACTGGTGTGTCAGAAATTTTCCGAAAAATTTTGCTATTAAAAATCAGAAAAATCGGCTGACGGTTTCAGAGCTGCAAAACTCAATCTCTATTTTCCCATAGAAAATAACTACCGAAAACTAGTTTTTATTACTTTTTTATTAAAATAAGTTATTTTATACTTCGGTATAAATAAAGATGGTATTTATAATTAAAAAAAAATTTTAAATTTAACAAGATAAAAAAACGTTTCCAGCGTTGGAAAACTTTAACTTTTTTCCTAATAATTAAACATATTTCATGTTTTAGGAAGAAGGCTATTTTCTCAGGAACGGTAAAAGCTACGGGTCTGAAATTTGGACAGTGTATGTATAACATTGGTCGCTACAACAACAAATATATAAAAGCTAAAAAGTAAAGGGTGTTCCAAAATGAGTGACGAAAACTTTTAAAATCCCATGTAATATACATACAATTGTATGTATGTATGTACAAATGTATATTGACACTTGAAATTTGTAAAATTAGTGTATTTTTATATAGGCTACAACAATTAACACTAAAATTTAAAAAAATTTTAATTAAAGGGTGGTCCATCAGTTAATGCAATTTTGACTATGTAATTTTGACAACTTGCTATATCTTGGAAACCGTAAAAGTTAAACTCTTGAAATTTTCAAAAACGGTAAAACTAAAAAATCCGAAAATTATAAAATCGCAAAAAATTTAAAAAAATCGCCAAGACGAAAAAAATCGGAAAAATGAAAAAAATCGCTAAAATTAAAAACAAAACGCCAAAAACCGAAAAAAATCGCCAAAACGAGGAAAACGTGTCAAAACTAAAAATAAATTTCCACAATGACAAAAAAAAACGCCTAAAATCGCCAAAACTTAAAAAAATCGCCTAAATGAAAAAAATCGCTAAACACCGCAAAAAATCGCCAAAACAAAAAAAATTACTATTTGAAAAAAAATCGCCAAAAATTAAAAAAATCGTTTATATGAAAAAAAATCGGCTAAATAAAAAAAAAAGCCAAAAACCGAAAAAATCGCCAAAACGTGAAAAAAGTGTCAAAACAACAAATAAATTTCCACAATGACAAAAAAACGCCAAAAACCGCAAAAATCACCAAAAATTAAAAAAAATCGCGTAAATGAAAAAAAATTTACTATATGAAACAAATCGCCAAAAATTAAAAAATCGCTTATATGAAAAATATCGGCCAAAATGAATAAATCGCCAAAAACCGAAAAAAATCGCCAAAACGAGAAAAAAGTGTCAAAACAAAAAAATTTCCACAATGACAAAAACCTGCAAAGATCGCCAAAACATAATAAATTCTTATATGAACAAAAATCGCCAAAAATTAAAAAAATAGCATAAATGAAAAAAAATCGATAAAATTAAAAAAACGCCAAAAACCGAAAAAAATCGCCAAAATTAAAAAAGTCGCCAAAACGAGAAAAACGCGTCAAAACTAAAAATAAATTTCCACAATGACAAAAAAAAAACGCCAAAAACCGTAAAAATCGCCAAAACAAAAGAAATGCTTATATGAACAAAAATCGCCAAAAATTAAAAAAAATCGCCTAAATGAAAAAGAATCGTCAAAATCCAAAAAATCGGCAGAACGAAAAAAATCGCCAAAATTAAAAAAACGCCGAAAACTGAAAAATCACCATAACGGGAAAAAAATTTGAAACTAAAAAAATTGCCAAAAAGAAATAAAAACGCCTAAAACCAAAAAAATCGCCAAAAACAAAAAAAAATTGCTTATATGAAAAAAAAATCGCCAAAAAATAAAAAAATCGCCTAAATGAAAAAAAATTGTCAAAATCAAATAAAATTGCCAGAAGGAAAAAAATTCGCCAAAAACCGAAAAAAGTCGCCAAAACGAGAAAAAAAAAGTCAAAACTAAAAAAATTGCCACAAAAAAATAAAAATAAATAAAATATATAAAAAAAAATTGCCTAAATTAAAAAAAATCGTCAAAATCAAAAAAATCGCCATATTGAAAAAATCGCCAAAATTAAAAATAAACGCCAAAATCAGAAAAAAATTGCCTATATGAAAAAAAATCGCCAAAACTAAAAAAATCAGCAAAATAAAATAAATCGATAAAATTTAAAAAGCACCAAATTAAACATAATGCCAAAAACCTAAAAAATGCACTAGAGAAAAAAGTATGAACTTTTTCACAAAACTAATATGTACCTACATATCTCTGTGCTTATGTATGTATCTCTAAACGCACTTTGGTAAAGGGTATATAAGATTCGGCATAGCCGAATATAGCACTCTTACTTGTTTTTATATAAATTAAAAGTTTTTTAGTTAATAAATATTCATTATAATGTAATTTACATACACATATGTTAACATCTTGAATATAATTCTTTGTTATTATATCACAATCATATTTATGCAAGTTATTACGATAATATGTGAAAGGAGTGTAGACATTGCTATGCATTCTTAATTCATTAATAATTCTCAAGAGTAATTTCTTGTAGTCCTTATCAATATGACAACTATAGCCATGTAATAGTTCCTGTACATATCAGGCTCATTAGGACTTGTATTACCTTTTTATTTTTCTTAAGTGTATTTGTTCTTCTAATTTTTTCTATATTTACCTAGGTTTCTGGTTTTATATCTTCTTTTTATTCATATTTCGCACTTTCATAATTTTATTCATTCAAATAAAAACGCCAAAACCGAAAAAAATCGCCAAAACAAAAAAAAAATTGCTTATAAGGAAAATAATCCCTTAAAAATAAAAAAATCGCTTAAATTAAAAAAACTCGTCAACATCAAAAAAAATCGCCAAAATTAAAAATAAACGCCAAAAACCGAAAAAAATTGCCTATATGAAAAAAAATAGCCAAAACTAAAAAAATCAGCAAAATAAAATAAATCGATAAAATTTAAAAAGCACCAAATTAAACATAATACCAAAAACCTAAAAGTTGCACTAGGAAAAAAAGTATGAATTTTTGTCACAAAATTATATAAAATATGTACGTACATATCTCTCTGCTTATGTATGTATCTCTATACCACACAAACGCACTTAGGTCCGTTTATAACCGAATATAGCACTCTTACTTGTTTTTATATAAATTAAAAGTTTTTTAGTTAATAAATATTCATTATAATGTAATTTACATACACATATGTTAACATCTTGAATATAATTCTTTGTTATTATATCACAATCATATTTATGCAAGTTATTACGATAATATGTGAAAGGAGTGTAGACATTGCTATGCATTCTTACTTCATTAATAATTCTCAGGAGTAATTTCTTCTCATTAGGACTTGTATTACCTTTTTATTTTTCTTAAGTGTATTTTGTTCTTCTAAATTTTTCTGTATTTACCTAGGTTTCTGGTTTTATATCTTCTTTTTATTCATATTTCGCACTTTCATAATTTTATTCATTCATTCATTTCTTTTAATATGTCTGAATCTAATTCTATCATCGAAAATGCATCTGCGTTAGTGTTGCTTTATCTTCTTTTGAACTATTCTTGTTAATTTAGAACTTGGATTTTTATGTGATTGTAATGACAATAAACTTTTTCCCATATACATATGTAAGGTCTAAAAATTTGTATCCTAGTATAACTATCAGTATTACTGCTTTTTTGTTTAATTTTTCAATTTCGTCTGTAAACTTTCCAAAATATTGTAACCAATTTGTATAAATTATTTAATCTTATAATATTCTATATATTGTTAGTATGAAATATAAGTTGTTATTTTATTCTTATTCTTACTTAAAGTCTATTAATCGTTTAAAGATTATTTTTAATGCAACTCCATAGTTTCTATTTATCGTTACATGAATTTAATTTGTTTTCATAATTTCAAATTAAGTCTTTTTCTTTTTTTATACAATTTACTTAATATTACTATTTTCCCATAGCAAATAACTACCGGAAACTAGTTTTTATTACTTTTTTATTAAAATAACTTATTTTATACTTCGGTATGAATAAAGTTGATATTTATAATTTAAAAAAAAAAATTTAAAATTTAACAAAATAAAAAAACGTTTCCAGGGTTAGAAAACTAACTTTTTTCCTAATAATTAAACATATTTCAGGTTTTAGGAAGAAGGCTATTTTTTCAGGAACGGTCAATGCTACGGGTCTGAAATTTGGACAGTGTATGTAGAACTTTGGTCGCTACAACAACAAATATATAAAAGCTAAAAATTAAAGGGCGTTCCAAAATGAGTGACGAAAACTTTTAAAAATCCCATGTAATATACATACAATTGTATGTATGTATGTACATATGTATATTGACACTTGAAATTTGTAAAATTAGTGTATTTTTATATAGGCTACAACAATTAACACTAAAATTTAAAAAATTTTAATTAAAGGGTGGTCCATCAGTTAATGCAATTTTGACTATGTAATTTTGACAACTTGCTATATCTTGGAAACTGTAAGAATTAAACTCTTGAAATTTTCAAAAATGGTAAAACTAAAAAATCCGAAAATTATAAAATCGCCAAAAATATTAAAAAATTGCCAAAACGAAAAAAATCGCCAAAATGAAAAAAATCGCTTAAATTAAAACAAACGCCAAGAACGGAAAAAAATCGCCAAAACGAGAATAACGTGTCAAAACTAAAAAAATAAATTTCCACAATGACATAAAAAACGCCAAAAACCGCAAAAATCGTCAAAAATTAAAAAAAATCGCCTAAATGAAAAAAATCGCTAATATGAAAAAAAAATCCGCAAAATCAAAAAAATCGCCAAAACGAAAAAAATCTCCAAAGTTAAAAAAACGCCAAAAACCGAAAAAAATAGCCAAAACGAGAAAAAAGTGTCAAAACAAAAAAAAAATTCCCACAATGACAAAAATCCGCAAAAATCGTCAAAACAAAATAAATTCTTATATGAACAAAAATCGCCAAAAATTAAAAAGAAATAGACTAAATGAAAAAAAATCGCCAAAATCAAAATAATCGCCAATACGAAAATAAATCGCCAAAATTAAAATAAACGCCAAAAACCGAAAAAAACCCCAAAACAAAAAAAAATTGCTTATTAGGAAAATAATCCCCAAAAAATAAAAAAAATCGCCTATATGAAAAAAAATCGTCAAAATCCAAAAAATCGGCAGAACGAAAAAAAATTGCCAAAATTAAAAATAAAAGCCAAAACCCGAAAAAAATCGCCGAAACCTATATATGCCTATATAAAAAAATCGCCAAAACTAAAAAAATCAGCAAAATAAAATAAATCGATAAAATTTAAAAAGCACCAAATTAAACATAATGCCAAAAACCTAAAAATTATCTCTATACCACACAAACGCACTTTGGTAAAGGGTATATAAGATTCGGCATAGCCGAATATAGCACTCTTACTTGTTTTTATATAAATTAAAAGTTTTTTAGTTAACAATTATTCATTATAATGTAATTTACATACACATATGTTAACATCTTGAATATAATTCTTTATTATTATATCACAATCATATTTATGCAAGTTATTACGATCATATGTGAAAGGAGTGTAGACATTGCTATGCATTCTTAATTGATTAATAATTCTCAGGAGTAATTTCTTGTAGTCTTGTATTACTTGTATTACCTTTTTATTTTTCTTAAGTGTATTTTGTTCCTCTAATTTTTTCTGTATTTACCTAGATATCTGGTTTTATATCTTCTTTTTATTCATATTTCTTATTATCACTAGCGATTTTTTCGCACTTTCATAATTTTATTCATTCATTCATTTCTTTTAATATATCTGAATCTAATTCTATCATCGAAAATGCATCTGCGTTAGTGTTGCTTTTTCCTCTTTTGAACTATTCTTGTTAATTTAGAACTTGGATTTTTATGTGAATGTAATGACAATAAACTTTTTCCCATATACATATGTAAGGACTAAAAATTTGTATCCTAGTATAACTATCAATTTTACTGCTTTTTCGTTTAATTTGTTCAATTTCTTCTGTAAACTTTCCAAAATATTGTAACCAATTTGTATAAATTATTTAATCTTATAATATTCTATATATTCTTGGTATAAATTATATAAGTTGTTATTTTATTCTTATTCTTACTTAAAGTCTATTAATCGTTTAAAGATTAGTTTTAATGCAACTCCATAGTTTCTTACATGAATTTAATTTGTTTTCATAATTTCAAATTAAGTTTTTTTCTTTTTTTATACAATTTACTTAATATTACTATTTTCCCATAGAAAATAACTACCGAAAATTAGTTTTTATTACTTTTTTATTAAAATAAATTATTTTATACTTGAATAGGAATAAAGTTGGTATTTATAATAAAAAAAAAATTTTTAAAAATTAACAAAATAAAAAAACGTTTCCAGGGTTGGAAAACTTTAACTTTTTTCCTAATAATTAAACATATTTCAGGTTTTAGGAAGAAGGCTATTTTTTCAGGAACGGTAAAAGCTACGGGTCTGAAATTTGGACAGTGTATGTAGAACTTTGGTCGCTACAACAACAAATATATAAAAGCTAAAAATTAAAGGGTGTTCCAAAATGAGTGACGAAAACTTTTAAAATCCCATGTAATATACATACAATTGTATGTATGTATGTACATATGTATATTGACACTTGAAATTTGTAAAATTAGTGCATTTTTATATAGGCTACAACAATTAACACTAAAATTAAAAAAATTTTAATTAAAGGGTGGTCCATCAGTTAATGCAATTTTCACTATGTAATTTTGACAACTTGCTATATCTTGGAAACCGTAAGAGTTAAACTCTTGAAATTTTCAAAAACGGTAAAACTAAAAAATCCGAAAGTTATAAAATCGCCAAAAATTTAAAAAAATTGCCAAAGTGAAAAAAAGTCGCCAAAATGAAAAAAATCGCTAAATTAAAAAAACGTCAAAAACCGAAAAAAATCGCCAAAACGAGAAAAACGTGTCAAAACAAAATAAAAAGTCCCACAATGACAAAAATCCGCAAAAATCGTCAAAAGAAAAAAAATTCTTATATGAACAAAAATCGCCAAAAATTAAAAAAAATCGCCAAAAATTAAAAAAATCGCCAAAACGAAAAAAATCGCCAAAATTAATAAAACACCAAAAACCGAAAAAATTGCCAAAACAAGAAAAAAGTGTCAAAACAAAATAAAAATTCCCACAATGACAAAAATCCGCAAAAATCGTCAAAAGAAAAAATTCTTATATGAACAAAAATCGCCAAAAATTAAAAAAAAATCGCCTAAATGAAAAAAATCGCCAAAATCAAAAAAATCGCCAAAACGAAAATAAATCGCCAAAATTAAAAAAAGTCAAAAACCGAAAAAAATCGTCAAAACAAAAAAATGCTTATAAAGAAAGTAATCCCCAAAAAATAAAAAAATTAACCTAAATGAAAAAAACCGTCAAAATCCAAAAAATCGGTAGAACGAAAAAAAAATCGCCAAAATTAAAAAAACGCCGAAAACCGAAAAAATCACATTAACTTCTGGTTTTATATCTTCTTTTTATTCATATTTCTTATTATCACCAGCGATTTTTTCGCACTTTCATAATTTTATTCATTTATTCATTTCTTTTAATATATCTGAATCTAATTCTATCATCGAAAATGCATCTGCGTTAGTGTTGCTTTATCCTCTTTTGAACTATTCTTGTTAATTTAGAACTTCGATTTTTATGTGATCGTAATGACAATAAACTTTTTCCCATATACATATGTAAGGTCTAAAAATTTGTATCCTAGTATAACTATCAGTATTACTGCTTTTTCGTTTAATTTGTTCAATTTCTTCTGTAAACTTTCCAAAATATTGTAACCAATTTGTATAAATTATTTAATCTTATAATATTCTATATATTCTTAGTATGAAATATAAGTTGTTATTTTATTCTTATTCTTACTTAAAGTCTATTAATCGTTTAAAGATTAGTTTTAATGCAACTCCATAGTTTCTATTTATCGTTACATGAATTTAATTTGTTTTCATAATTTCAAATTAAGTTTTTTTCTTTTTTATACAATTTACTTAATATTACAGAATTAAAATTTTTTTTATTTATTTTTAATATTTTGATATTTCTGAAATTGATTTTATTAATTTTATATTTTTATTGTATATTTCGACATTATTATATGTTTGTAGGTTACATTTATATAAGTCAATAATGCTTAGGTGGGTCATTGTTAAGTTAAATAGACTTGTAAAATATTCCGTATAACGTTTATAAGTTAAGCATTTTTTACATATGAAGTTTTTTATGTAAGATGAACATTAAAATTTTGTTTTGTTATAAAAAAATTTGTTGTAGATAAATTTCTAAAAAAATTTGGTAAGGAAATGTTTATTTTGTTGATACCAGGTGTAAAAAGGTGTAACGCTGTTAAATTTTAAATTTTCTTATCAGTCGCATTGTTTCCTCCTCTATTCTTGGGGCGTATAAGACATCGTTCTCGATAGGAGTTCCTTGCATACTACATCTTCCATATACCAGTCAATTTTTTCTTCCATAGTGAATTCTTTACTCTAGCAACCTTTTATCTTTAGGTCCTTTTCACTTAAAAGGATAAGCACTAGTGTTGTCTATTCCTTACCAATGAAAGGGCAGGTTCGCCATGTAATGTATTTACAATAAAATACACAAGGATTTGTTCAGTGATCAAAGTATATTGATATTTTATTTACCAATTTCTTCAGCTTATATACTAACAGTTAGAAGTTCACTTTGTCTTATTTTTTACTTATTCTAATATACATACATTCATACATTTGGCTTACATTGTATTAAATATACATTGTACTAGTATTTGTTTTTATACATTTCAAGTTTAGCGCCATTTCGTTTTAGTAACAATTTATTCAAGTCAGCTTAGTTCAAAGCGATAGTTGAGCGAAAATTATAAGAATATTATGTTACGAAAATTCCAGCGTTTATGACTAAGTGTGTTAACAATTAAAAATCATTACTGACCTATCTGAAGAACACGTTGACTTTAAGTTAGTTCAATTTGTTTACATACTTTTAAATATTACTCTGTGGTGAGGTTCATGCATCTGTCTAGTATTTTGTACACTTGATATTTAAATCTTTTCTTATTACACGTTTTGGGTTCAAACTAGTTCAAACTATTTAGTAAAAGCGATCGTTGACCGAAAATTATAAGAATATTATGTTACAGGTATTCCAGCGTTTATGATTAACAATTAAAAATCATTACTGACCTATCTGAAGAAGACGTTGAGTTTAAGTTCGTTCAATTTGTTTACATACTTTTAAATATTACTGTTTTTAAGTGAGAAATTTTTAGATATTTTTTAATTGAACTGTAGTGAATTTTAATCAGAAATAATTCATAGTTAGGCTCAAGTTCAGTAATTTCAATTCTTATTGAATGAAATATTTTTATTAATTAATGTGAGTTTCTAAAGAAGAGAAGAAAAATTAAACTTAGACTTTAAGCTGGGGGAAACACCGATACTTTTCTGTGCAGCCACGCACTTCATCAGCACCTTAGTCTATCTACTTGGGTAGAGATTCTTATTAACATCAGCTATTTAACTTAAATGTACAATGAAACGGAATATGAGAAACGATTGTTGTGTATACAATTGATTTACCTTTGGTAAACACATTTATAAGTATCACTATTAATTATCTGTTTTTTCCAATTTTTCATTTTTCTATTTAGGTTAGCACGAAATTATTTTACTCTACCTCAGTATGTTTAACTATTCTTACTTATCTTTTTACGATCATCACATTAATTATTTTTACTTATTCGATGTACCATCGGTACATGCATGTAAGTATTATTGTAGTGGTCTATGTTACTTGTTGTTGCATTCTACAGTTTTTACTTGGATTTCCAGCATTCTGAAACTGTGATGGCCAAGTGAACAGTGATTGCCAAGTGAACATATTTTTGTCACGTGCCCATGATGTATTAAGTGAGAAATTTTTAGATATTTTTTAATTGAACTGTAGTGAATTTTAATCAGAAATAATTCATAGTTAGGCTCAAGTTCAGTAATTTCAATTCTTATTGAATGAAATATTTTTATTAATTAATGTGAGTTTCTAAAGAAGAGAAGAAAAATTAAACTTAGACTTTAAGCTGGGGGAAATACCGATACTTTTCTGTGCAGCCACGCACTTCATCAGCACCCTAGTCTATCTACTTGGGTAGAGATTCTTATTAACATCAGCTATTTAACTTAAATGTACAATGAAACGGAATATGAGAAACGATTGTTGTGTATACAATTGATTTACCTTTGGTAAACACATTTATAAGTATCACTATTAATTTTCTGTTTTTTTCCAATTTTTCATTTTTCTATTTAGGTTAGCACGAATTTATTATTTTATTTTACTCTACCTCAGTATTCATTCAATAAGAATTCAGTGTTCATTCAATAAGAATTGAAATTACTGAACTTGAGCCTAACTATGAATTATTTCTGATTAAAATTCACTACAGTTCAATTAAAAAATATCTAAAAATTTCTCACTTAATACATCATGGGCACGTGACAAAAATATGTTCACTTGGCAATCACTGTTCACTTAGCCATCACAGTTTCAGAATGCTGGAAATCCAAGTAAAAACTGTAGAATGCAACAACAAGTAACATAGACCACTACAATAATACTTAAATGCATGTTTGCATGGTACATCGAATAAGTAAAAATAATTAATGTGATGATCGTAAAAAGATAAGTAAGAATAGTTAAACATACTGAGGTAGAGTAAAATAATTTCGTGCTAACCTAAATAGAAAAATGAAAAATTGGAAAAAACAGAAAATTAATAGTGATACTTATAAATGTGTTTACCAAAGGTAAATCAATTGTATACACAACAATCGTTTCTCATATTCCGTTTCATTGTACATTTAAGTTAAATAGCTGATGTTAATAAGAATCTCTACCCAAGTATATAGACTAGGGTGCTGAGGAAGTGCGTGGCTGCACAGAAAAGTATCGGTATTTCCCCCAGCTTAAAGTCTAAGTTTAATTTTTCTTCTCTTCTTTAGAAATCCACATTAATTAATAAAACTATTTCATTCAATAAGAATTGAAATTACTGAACTTGAGCCTAACTATGAATTATTTCTGATTGAAATATTACTGTTTTTTTATAAATATCATGTTGCTATATCTGTGTGGTGAGTTCATGCATTTGTCTAGTATTTAGTACACGTGATATTTAAATATTTTCTTATTACACGTTTTGAGTTTGAATTGCTTCTTTTTAAATGAAATTTTTATGATCGTCAGTCTCCTCTGTGTATTTCATGACTTTTTTTGAGTCTTTTTTTTTACTCCCGATCCGATCTAATGATTTTTACATAGGGTTGTCATTGCAAGAAGTTCTCTTTTTCGATGCCTGGTCACTGAATTGGAAGCGATATTAAGAAAAATTCCCTTTTTTGTGTGCTATGATAATATTTTCATCCAGGAAAATCGTAAATAGTTGCCTTTTTTAACAATTCGTTTCTTTTTATACGAATTTAAACCCGAAACTGTGTTTTCATGTAAACAACTTGCTATATCTTGGAAACCGTAACTCTTGAAATTTTCAAAAACGGTAAAACTAAAAAATCAGAAAATTATAAAATTGCCAAAAATTTTAAAAAATCGCCAAAACGAAATAAATCGCCAAAATGAAAATAATCGCTAATATTAAAAAAAAAGTTAAAACCCGAAAAAAATCGCCAAAACGAGAAAAACGTGTCAAAACTAAAAATAAATTTCAACAATGACAAAAAAACGCCAAGAACCGCATAAATCGCCAAAACAAAAAAAATGCTTATATGAACAAAAATCGCCAAAAATTAAAAAAAAATCGCCTAAATGAAAAAAAATCGCCAAACACCGTAAAAAATCGCCAAAACAAAAAATATTTACTAAATGAAAAAAAATCGCCAAATATTAAAACAATCGCTTATATGAAAAAAAATCGGCAAAACCGAAAAAGATCGCCAAAACGGGAAAAAAGAAATAAAAACACCTAAAACCAAAAAAATTGCTTATATGAAAAAAAATCGCCCAAAAATAAAAAAATCGCCTATATGAAAAAAATTGTCAAAATCAAATAAAATTGCCAGAAGGAAAAAAAGTCGCCAAAATTAAAAAAAGCCAAAAACCGAAAAAAGTCGCCAAAATTAAAAAAATTGCCTATATGAAAAAAAATCGCCTAAATGAAAGAAATTGTCAAAATAAAATAAAATTGCCAGAAGGAAAAAAAGCCGCCAAAATTAAAAAAACGCCTAAAACCAAAAAAATCGCCAAAACAAAAAAAATTGCTTATATGAAAAAAAGTCGCCAAAAAATAAAAAAATCGCGTAAATGAAAAAAATTGTCAATATCAAATAAAATTGCCAGAAGGAAAAAAAGTCGCCAAAATTAAAAAAACGCCAAAAACCGAAAAAAGTCGCCAAAACGAGAAAAAAAGTGTCAAAACTAATAAAATTGCCACAAAAAATAAAAATAAATAATATATATAAAAAATAAAAAAATCGCCTAAATGAAAAAAAATCGTCAAAATCAAATAAATCGGCATTTTGAAAAAATCACCAAAATTAAAAATAAACGCCAAAAACCGAAAAAATCGCCAAAAACAAAAAAAATTGCCTATATGAAAAAAAATCAGCAAAATAAAATAAATCGATAAAATTTAAAAAGCACCAAATTAAACATAATGCCAAAAACCTAAAAATTGCACTAGAGAAAAAAGTATGCATTTTTTCACAAAATTAATATATACCTACATATCTCTGTGCTTATGTATGTATATCTATACCACACAAAAAGCACTTTGGTAAAGGGTATATAAGATTCGGCATAGCCGAATATAGCACTCGTACTTGTTTTTATATAAATTAAAAGTTGTTTAGTTAATAAATATTCATTACAATGTAATTTACATACACATATGTTAACATCTTCTAATTTTTTCTGTATTTACCTAGGTTTCTGGTTTTATATCTTCTTTTTATTCATATTTCTTATTATCACTAGCGATTTTTTCGCACTTTCATAATTTTATTCATTCATTCATTTCTTTTAATATATCTGAATCTAATTCTATCATCGAAAATGCATCTGCGTTAGTGTTGCTTTATCCTCTTTTGAACTATTCTTATTAATTTAGAACTTGGATTTTTATGTGAATGTAATGACAATAAACTTTTTCCCATATACATACATATGTAAGGTCTAAAAATTTTTATCCTAGTTAACTATCAGTATTACTGCTTTTTTGTTTAATTTGTTCAATTTCTTCTGTAAACTTTCCAAAATATTGTAACCAATTTGTATAAATAATTTAATCTTATAATATTCTATATATTCTTAGTATGAAATATAAGTTGTTATTTTATTCTTATTCTTACTTAAAGTCTATTAATCGTTTAAAGATTAGTTTTAATGCAACTCCATAGTTTCTATTTATCGTTACATGAATTTAATTTGTTTTCATAATTTCAAATTAAGTTTTTTTCTTTTTTTATACAATTTACTTAATATTACAGAATTAAAAATTTTTTTTATTTATTTTTAATATATTGATATTTCTGAAATTGTGTTTATTTTTTTTTATTTTTATTGTATATTTCGACATTATTATATGTTTGTAGGTTACATTTATATAAGTCAATAATGCTTAGGTAGGACTTGTAAAATATTCCGTATAACGTTTTTAAGTTAAGCATTTTTTACATATGAAGTTTTTTAAGTAAGATGAACATTAAAATTTTTTTTGTTATAAAAAATTTGTTGTAGATAAATTTCTAAAAAATTTTGGTAAGGAAATGTTTATTTTGTTGTCACCAGGTGTAAAAAGGTGTAACGCTGTTAAATTTTAAATTTTCTCATCAGTCGCATTGTTTCCTCGTCTATTCTTGGGGCGTATAAGACATCGTTCTCGATAGGAGTTCCTTGCATACTATATCTTCCATATACCAGTAAATTTTTTCTTCCATAGTGAATTCTTTACTCTAGCAACCTTTTATATTTAGGTCCTTTTCACTTAAAAGGATAAGCACTAGTGTTGTCTATTCCTTATCAATGAAAGGGCAGGTTCGCCATGTAATGTATTTACAATAAAATACACAAGGATTTGTTCAGTGATCAAATTATATTGATATTTTATTTACCAATTTCTTCAGCTTATATACTAACAGTTAGAAGTTCACTTTGTCTTATTTTTTACTTATTCTAATATACATACATTCATACATTTGGCTTACATTGTATTAAATATACATTGTACTAGGCTGAGTATTTGTTTTTATACATTTGAAGTTTAGCGCCATTTCGTTTTAGTAACAATTTATTCAAGTCAGCTTAGTTCAAAGCGATAGTTGAGCGAAAATTATAAGAATATATGTTACGAAAATTCCAGCGTTTTTGACTAAGTGTGTTAACAATTAAAAATCATTACTGACCTATCTGAAGAACACGTTGACTTTAAGTTAGTTCAGTTTGTTTACATACTTTTAAATATTACTCTGTGGTGAGGTTCATGCATCTGTCTAGTATTTTGTACACTTGATATTTAAATCTTTTCTTATTACACGTTTTGGGTTCAAACTAGTTCAAACTATTTAGTAAAAGCGATCGTTGACCGAAAATTATAAGCATATTATGTTACAGGTATTCCAGCGTTTATGATTAACAATTAAAAATCATTACTGACCTATCTGAAGAAGACGTTGAGTTTAAGTTAGTTCAATTTGTTTACATACTTTTAAATATTACTGTTTTTTATAAATATCATGTTGCTATATCTGTGTGGTGAGTTCATGCATTTGTCTAGTATTTAGTACACGTGATATTTAAATATTTTCTTATTACACGTTTTGGGTTTGAATTGCTTCTTTTTAAATGAAATTTTTATGATCGTCAGTCTCCTTTGTGTATTTGGCTATTTTTATTACAAATATTTTATATCTTTTCCAAGGAAAAGGATCAGTAATATAAAAAAGGATAAAAGAAAAGAAACGTACATTTGCAACACGTAACTGCATGACATTTTTGTTTAATTATTTCGAAATGTTAATTATTTTTACTTTATTTTATATTTTTAATTTTTTTAGTGCGGAAAGACATAACAAAAGATATGAATTCTTAGATTTTTGTTTGTATCTACGGTTGGAAAACCCCGTTCAATTAGGGTTGTGAAACGCAGTGCGTGTTGTATAGAAATTGTGTTTTTGTTTTCTTCTTACTGTGTTGAGTCTTGTGTGGTATTGCATTAAATAATTTGCTTACCAGAAAAATTGTGTGTGGGTTTGTGTTCATACATTTGTACTTATAACATAAATTTTATTTAAAAGTCTTTTATATATCTTTCACTTTTGAGATATAGTTTTATAGTAAAAAAATGTAAGTCATTCTAGTGGAAGTACATTTTCATTGCTTCCAAAAAATCGATATTTTTAATTTGCAAATACCATGTACAAGCTTATTTTAGTCATACAAAACCTTGTAACAAATATATAAAAGCTAAATATGAAAGGGTGTTCCAAAATGAGTGACGAAAACTTTTAAAATCCCATGTAATATACATACAATTGTATGTATGTACATATGTATATTGACACTTGAAATTTGTAAAATTAGTGTATTTTTATATAGGCTACAACAATTAACACTAAAATTAAAAAAAATTTTAATTAAAGGATGGTCCATCAGTTATCGCAATTTTGACAACTTGCTATATCTTGGAAACCGTGAGAGTTAAACTCTTGAAATTTTCAAAAACGGTAAAACTAAAAAATCCGAAGATTATAAAATCGCCAAAAATTTAATAAAATCGCCAAACGAAAAAAATCGCTAATATTAAAAAAAAACGCCAAAAACCGAAAAAAATCGCCAAAACGAGAAAAACGTGTCAAAACTAAAAATAATAAATAGCCAAAACAAAAAAATGCTTATATGAACAAAAATCGCCAAAAATTAAAAAAAATCGCCTAAATTAAAAAAAATCGCCAAAACAAAAAAAATTGACTATATGAAAAAAAACGTCAAAAATTAAAAAAATCGCTTATATGAAAAAAAAAACTCGGCAAAATCAAAATAATCGCCAAAACGAAAAAAATCGCCAAAATTAATAAAACGCCAAAAACCGAAAACCGCCAAAAAATAAAAAATAAAAAAATCGCCTAAATGAAAAAAAATCGTCAAAATCAAAAAATCGCCATTTTGAAAAAATCGCCAAAATTAAAAATAAACGCCAAAAACCAAAAAAAATCGCCAAAAACCAAAAAAATTGCCTATATGAAAAAAAATCGCCAAAACTAAAAAAATCAGCATAATAAAATAAATCGATAAAATTTAAAAAGCACCAAATTAAACATAATGCCAAAAACCTAAAAATTGCACTAGAGAAAAAATGTAATTTACATACACATATGTTTACATCTTGAATATAATTCTTTGTTATTATATCACAATCATATTTATGCAAGTTATTACGATAATATGTGAAAGGAGTGTAGACATTGCTATGCATTCTTTATTCATTAATAATTCTCAGGAGTAATTTCTTGTAGTCCTTATCAGTATGACAACTATAACCATGTAATAGTTCCTGTACATATCAGGCTCATTAGGACTTGTATTACTTTTTTATTTTTCTTATGTTCTTCTAATTTTTTCTGTATTTACCTAGGTTTCTAGTTTTATATCTTCTTTTTTATCCAAATTTCATATTATCACCAGCGATTTTTTCGCACTTTCATAATTTTATTCATTCATTCATTTCTTTTAATATATCTGAATCTAATTCTATCATCGAAAATGCATCTGCGTTAGTGTTGCTTTATCCTCTTTTGAACTATTCTTGTTAATTTAGAACTTGGATTTTTATGTGAATGTAATGACAATAAACTTTTTCCCATATACATATGTAAGGACTAAAAATTTGTATCCTAGTATAACTATCAGTTTTACTGCTTTTTCGTTTAATTTGTTCAATTTCTTCTGTAAACTTTCCAAAATATTGTAACCAATTTGTATAAATTATTTAATCTTATAATATTCTATATATTCTTAGTATGAAATATAAGTTGTTATTTTATTATTATTCTTACTTAAAGTCTATTAATCGTTTAAAGATTAGTTTTAACGTAACTCCATAGTTTCTATTTATCGTTATATGAATTTAATTTGTTTTCATAATTTCAAATTAAGTTTTTTTCTTTTTTATACAATTTACTTAATATTACTATTTTCCCATAGAAAATAACTACCGAAAATTAGTTTTTATTACTTTTTTATTAAAATAAATTATTTTATACTTGAATAGGAATAAAGTTGGTATTTATAATAAAAAAAAAATTTTTAAAAATTAACAAAATAAAAAAACGTTTCCAGGGTTGGAAAACTTTAACTTTTTTCCTAATAATTAAACATATTTCAGGTTTTAGGAAGAAGGCTATTTTTTCAGGAACGGTAAAAGCTACGGGTCTGAAATTTGGACAGTGTATGTAGAACTTTGGTCGCTACAACAACAAATATATAAAAGCTAAAAATTAAAGGGTGTTCCAAAATGAGTGAGGAAAACTTTTAAAATCCCATGTAATATACATACAATTGTATGTATGTATGTATGTACAACAATTAACACTAAAATTAAAAAAATTTTAATTAAAGGGTGGTCCATCAGTTAATGCAATTTTCACTATGTAATTTTGACAACTTGCTATATCTTGGAAACCGTAAGAGTTAAACTCTTGAAATTTTCAAAAACGGTAAAACTAAAAAATTCGAAAGTTATAAAATCGCAAAAAATTTAAAAAAATTGCCAAAGTGAAAAAAAGTCGCCAAAATGAAAAAAATCGCTAAAATTAAAAAAAAACGTCAAAAACCGAAAAAAATCGCCAAATCGAGAAAAACGTGTCAAACAAAATAAAAATTCCCAGAATGACAAAAATCCGCAAAAATCGTCAAAAGAAAAAAAATTCTTATATGAACAAAAATCGCCAAAAATTAAAAAAAATCGCCAAAAATTAAAAAAATCGCCAAAACGAAAAAAATCGCCAAAATTAATAAAACACCAAAAACCGAAAAAATTGCCAAAACAAGAAAAAAGTGTCAAAACAAAATAAAAATTCCCACAATGACAAAAATCCGCAAAAATCGTCAAAAGAAAAAAATTCTTATATGAACAAAAATCGCCAAAAATTAAAAAAAAATCGCCTAAATGAAAAAAATCGCAAAAATCAAAAAAATCGCCAAAACGAAAATAAATCGCCAAAATTAAAAAAAAGTCAAAAACCGAAAAAAATCGCCAAAACAAAAAAAAAAAATGCTTGAAAAGAAAATAATCCCCAAAAAATAAAAAAATTAACCTAAATGAAAAAAATCGTCAAAATCCAAAAAATCGGTAGAACGAAAAAAAATCGCCAAAATTAAAAAAACGCCGAAAACCGAAAAAATCACATTAACTTCTGGTTTTATATCTTCTTTTTATTCATATTTCTTATTATCACCAGCGATTTTTTCGCACTTTCATAATTTTATTCATTTATTCATTTCTTTTAATATATCTGAATCTAATTCTATCATCGAAAATGCATCTGCGTTAGTGTTGCTTTATCCTCTTTTGAACTATTCTTGTTAATTTAGAACTTGGATTTTTATGTGATCGTAATGACAATAAACTTTTTCCCATATACATATGTAAGGTCTAAAAATTTGTATCCTAGTATAACTATCAGTATTACTGCTTTTTCGTTTAATTTATTCAATTTCTTCTGTAAACTTTCCAAAATATTGTAACCAATTGGTATAAATAATTTAATCTTATAATATTCTATATATTCTTAGTATGAAATATAAGTTGTTATTTTATTCTTATTCTTACTTAAAGTCTATTAATCGTTTAAAGATTAGTTTTAATACAACTTCATAGTTTCTATTTATCGTTACATGAATTTAATTTGTTTTCATAATTTCAAATTAAGTTTTTTTCTTTTTTATACAATTTACTTAATATTACAGAACTAAAAATTTTTTTTATTTATTTTTAATATATTGATATTTCTGAAATTGTGTTTATTTTTTATTTTTTTTATTGTATATTTCGACATTATTATATGTTTGTAGGTTACATTTATATAAGTCAATAATGCTTAGGTGGGTCATTGTTAAGTTAAATAGACTTGTAAAATATTCCGTATAACGTTTTTAAGTTAAGCATTTTGTACACATGAAGTTTTTTAAGTAAGATGAACATTAAATTTTTTTTTGTTATAAAAAATTTGTTTTAGATAAATTTCTAAAAAATTTTGGTAAGGAAATGTTTATTTTGATGTTACCAGGTGTAAAAAGGTGTAACGCTGTTAAATTTTAAATTTTCTCATCAGTCGCATTGTTTCCTCCTCTATTCTTGGGGCGTATAAGACATCGTTCTCGATAGGAGTTCCTTGCATACTACATCTTCCATATACCAGTAAATTTTTTCTTCCATAGTGAATTCTTTACTCTACCAACCTTTTATATTTAGGTCCTTTTCACTTAAAAGGATAAGCACTAGTGTTGTCTATTCCTTATCAATGAAAGGGCAGGTTCGCCATGTAATGTATTTACAATAAAATACACAAGGATTTGTTCAGTGATCAAAGTATATTGATATTTTATTTACCAATTTCTTCAGCTTATATACTAACAGTTAGAAGTTCACTTTGTCTTATTTTTTACTTATTCTAATATACATACATTCATACATTTGGCTTACATTGTATTAAATATACATTGTACTAGTATTTGTTTTTATACATTTCAAGTTTAGCGCCATTTCGTTTTAGTAACAATTTATTCAAGTCAGCTTAGTTCAAAGCGATAGTTGAGCGAAAATTATAAGAATATTATGTTACGAAAATTCCAGCGTTTATGACTAAGTGTGTTAACAATTAAAAATCATTACTGACCTATCTGAAGAACACGTTGACTTTAAGTTAGTTCATTTTGTTTACATACTTTTAAATATTACTCTGTGGTGAAGTTCATGCATCTGTCTAGTATTTTGTACACTTGATATTTAAATCTTTTCTTATTACACGTTTTGGGTTCAAACTAGTTCAAACTATTTAGTAAAAGCGATCGTTGACCGAAAATTATAAGCATATTATGTTACAGGTATTCCAGCGTTTATGATTAACAATTAAAAATCATTACTGACCTATCTGAAGAAGACGTTGAGTTTAAGTTAGTTCAATTTGTTTACATACTTTTAAATATTACTGTTTTTTATAAATATCATGTTGCTATATCTGTGTGGTGAGTTCATGCATTTGTCTAGTATTTAGTACACGTGATATTTAAATATTTTCTTATTACACGTTTTGGGTTTGAATTGCTTCTTTTTAAATGAAATTTTTATGATCGTCAGTCTCCTTTGTGTATTTGGCTATTGTGTGTGTGGGTTTGTGTTCATACATTTGTACTTATTACATAAATTTTATTTAAAAGTCTTTTATATATCTTTCACTTTTGAGAAACCATGTACAAGCTTATTTTAGTCATACAAAACCTTGTAACAAATATATAAAAGCTAAATATGAAAGGGTGTTCCAAAATGAGTGACGAAAACTTTTAAAATCCCATGTAATATACATACAATTGTATGTATGTACATATGTATATTGACACTTGAAATTTGTAAAATTAGTGTATTTTTATATAGGCTACAACAATTAACACTAAAATTAAAAAAAATTTTAATTAAAGAATGGTCCATCAGTTATCGCAATTTTGACAACTTGCTATATCTTGGAAACCGTGAGAGTTAAACTCTTGAAATTTTCAAAAACGGTAAAACTAAAAAATCCGAAAATTATAAAATCGCCAAATATTTAAAAAAATCGCCAAACGAAAAAAATCGCAAAAATGAAAAAAATCGCTAATATTAAAAAAAACGCCAAAAACCGAAAAAAATCGCCAAAACGAGAAAAACGTGTCAAAACTAAAAATAATAAATAGCCAAAACAAAAAAAATGCTTATATGAACAAAAATCGCCAAAAATTAAAAAAAAATCGCCTAAATTAAAAAAAATCGCCAAAACAAAAAAAATTGACCATATGAAAAAAAACGCCAAAAATTAAAAAAATCGCTTATATGAAAAAAACTCGGCCAAAACGAAAAAAATCGCCAAAATTAATAAAACGCCAAAAACCGGAAAAAATCGCCAAAACGAGAAAAACGTGTCAAAACTAAAAATAATAAATAGCCAAAACAAAAAAAAATCTTGTATTAACAAAAATCACCAAAAAATAAAAAACATCGCCTAAATGAAAAAAAATCGTCAAAATCCAAAAAATCGGGTATATAAAATCGCCTAAATTAAAAAAACGCCGAAAACCGAAAAAATCACCGTAATGGGAAAAAAATTTCAAAACTAAAATAATTGCCAAAAAGAAATAAAAACGCCTAAAATCAAAAAAATCGCTAAAACGAAAAAAATCGCCAAAATTAATAAAACGCCAAAAACCGAATAAAATCGCCAAAACGAGAAAAAAGTGTCAAAACAAAAAAAAAATCCCACAATGACAAAAATCGTCAAAACAAAATAAATTCTTATATGAACAAAAATCGCCAAAAATTAAAAAAAATCGCCTAAATGAAAAAAATCGCCAATACGAAAATAAATCGCCAAAATTAAAAAAAAACGCAAGTCACCGACGACATGCCCGCTGCATCGTCGCAAAAGTCTTTTAAGCCACCACCTATATATTTGAGAGAGAAAAATTCTAACGCCCTAATTAAAAAATTAGTCTCGGCCATTGGTGAAAACGCATTTCATGTTATTCCAATAAAGCGTGGTAATATTGACCAAACTAAAATTCAAATATACGAAGAAAAAAATTTCCGTAAAATAGTGACTGAATTAGAAAAAAATAAAACAAGTTTTTATACGTACCAGCTTAAGAGTGCCAAAGGTATGCAGATCGTATTAAAGGGTATTGACTCTTATGTTAATCCCGAAGAAGTAAAAGATGCACTCATGATACAAGGATTTAAGGTAAAAAATTTTACCAACATAATCAATAGGGAGAAGATCCCCCAGCCTCTATTTTGTGTTGAATTGGAGCCGAATGATATACAGCTGAAAAAAACGAGACACACCCAATTTATAGCCTAAAATACCTCTTATACCGAAAAATCACAGTTGAAGAGCCACATAAGCGATCAGGTCCCGTACAGTGCCATAACTGCCAGGAATATAGCCATACAAAAACATACTGTAAATTACCCACTGTTTGTGTTGTGTGCGGCGAATTACACAGCACTGCTAGTTGCAGTAAGCCAAAAGATCAAAGTGATAAAAAATGCAGTAATTGTGGAGGTAATCACACCGCTAACTACAGAGGTTGTCCTGTGTACTCTTTTGTCAAACAGAATATGGTGCAAAAACCCAAATCAGCTCCATCTCAATCAGCAAACGCTTACTCCGCCACTTTTGTGCAAATGAGCCAACCAGTTACTTCCCGTGTATCGTATGCCGATGCTGCTAAAACAAATTCAATTCCCCCACAAAATGTTCCACCTCCAAATAATTCGACGAATGCAAACTCAAGCTTTAACTTTAGTCGCCTTGAAGCTACTATTGACAATTTGGTGCAAACTATAAACAATTTTACAACAAATATGACTAACATGATGCAAGAAATGCTGAGAATGCAGAATACTCTGCTTCAAGCATTAATTAACAAGCCATGAACACGTTAAAAATATGTTTCTGGAACGCAAACGGCATTCGCCAACATAAAAATGAACTTGAGCACTTCCTTACGGAAAAAAATATTGATATAATGTTGGTCTCTGAGACACATTTGACTTCGAGAAGCTTTTTCAAAATAAATGGCTACACTTTGTATGATACAAAGGACCCTAGAGGGAGAGCATGCGGTGGATCTGCAATTCTAATTAAGTCAAGACTCAAGCACTATATTCTAAACAATGTTAGTGAAGAATATATGCAAGCTACGAATATTTTTGTAGAAAATTTTTGTTCTAATTTCGTAATATCATCAATTTACTCACCTCCCAGATTTTCAGTTACCGAAGATCAGTATGAGAAGTTCTACAAATCGCTTGGATCTTGTTTCGTGGCAGCTGGAGACGACAATGCAAAGCATACGTACTGGGGGTCGCGCCTTGTAACACCTAGAGGTCGAGCTTTGTTTAATACAATTTCAAAAATGGGCTTAGATGTTATTTCGAGTGGGGAGCCCACTTATTGGCCTACTGACGTACGAAAAATTCCAGATGTTATTGATTTTGGCGTAATGAAAAATATTTCTAGGGATTTAATTAGTGTTGAAACTTCTCTAGATCTCTCCTCCGATCATTCCCCCACTATCGTTACAATTGGCAACCCACTAAGAAGTGACTTACCTCACCCACATATGAAGATGACCAATCGTGTTAATTGGCTGGGATTCAAAAAATATCTTAGTAGTCATTGCACGGAAAATATTGCGTTAAGAACACCCAATGACATTGAAACTAACATTGCCAATCTTAACGAAATTATTAAACAGGCTGCTGAGCACTACCTCCCATCCGCAGTCTGGGTTTAATAAAATTTATTCCAGGGATATTGAATATCTCGTATGTGAAAAAAGAAGAGCTAGAAGGGAATGGCAACAGCACAGATCACCCCAACGTAAACTCAGACTTAAAGAATGTTCTAAACGACTTCAAGAGTTGCTTGCATCTGAAAAAACTGCATCTCTTAAAAGTTATTTGGAAGGTCTTGATGTCACACCGACATCTAATTACTCTTTGTGGCGCGCTGCTAGAAAGCTTAAAACACCCGTTGAGTTTAAGCCACCTCTGCGCACATCTACCGGAGATTGGGCAAGAAGCGATACGGAAAAATGTAAAATATTTGCTGAGCATTTAAAATCCGTATTTACCCCAAATACATGTACTGGTGTTGCTGATTTGCCGAGTGTAGTTGCTCTACCCCCTCGAGCCTTAAAGTTTAAAATGCGTGATGTACATAAAGTAATTGCTGAACTCAAGCCAAAGAAAGCTCCAGATATTGATGGAATTAGTAACAAGATGCTGATGAACTTGCCGCATATTGCAATAAGAATCTTGCTGTTTATTTCTAATGCCATATTACGACTGGAGTATTATCCACAACTCTGGAAGCTTGCAAAAATCAAAATGATTCCAAAGTCGGGCAAAGATCTTACTAAAGCTGAGTCATATAGGCCAATAAGTTTGCTGTCAACTATGTCAAAACTCTTCGAAACGCTGCTCATGACAAAATTGTCCCCAACCTTAACTGATAGTGGGTGCATCACAGACCATCAATTTGGTTTTAGAAGTCAGTATAGCACCATTGAACAAACTCATAGATTGGTTCAATTTATAAGAAAAACATTTGAGGAAAAGAAGTATTGTTCTGCCCTGTTTATTGACGTTTCTCAGGCATTTGATAAAGTGTGGCACGAAGGTCTGATTCTGAAATTAAAATCATATCTACCTATAAATTTAGTGAATTTTTTAGAAAGTTACATTACTACCCGGAAGTTCACGGTTGTGGAAGGAGAACTCATGAGTGTGCCCGAATCTATATCATCCGGTGTGCCACAGGGGAGCATACTGGGGCCAGTTTTGTATTTGATCTATACTTGTGATATGCCTTTGAGCAGCAATATCCATACATCTACGTTTGCCGATGATACAGCCTGCCTTAGTATGCATGAAAACCCTCACGAGGCTTCCCGATATTTACAAGAACATATTACACAATTGGAAATGTGGTTGAACTTATGGAGAATTAAGGTAAATGAACAAAAGTGTGTCCATATAACGTTTACCCTAAGAAGAGATACTTGTTCCCCAATTCGAATCAATAATCAAAATATTCCTCAACATTCCCAAGTGAAATACCTTGGTATACACCTTGATCGAAGGCTAACATGGAAACATCATATTGACTTTAAGCTAACACAGATGAAACTTAAGTTATCTCAAATACACTGGTTGATTGGCAGAAATTCAACACTTAGCCTGGACTGTAAACTTTTAATATACAAGTTGCTTTTAAAGCCAATATGGTGTTACGGTATCCAGTTATGGGGCACTGCTTCAGCTTCCAATGTAGAGAGAATCCAACGAAGGCAAAACAAAATTTTACGGTTAATAACATCGGCACCATGGTACATCAACAATTCTAATATACATCGTGATTTAAATATGCCACTAGTGATTGAAGAAATTGCAAAATACGCAGGCAAATATTTAACAAAACTCGAGTCACATCCTAATCCGCTTGCTGGTAATATTTTGAACTTTACTGGACACATCCGCTTAAAAAATAGGGACACAAGGGCTCTATTACTCAACACGCCAGATGGGATTTCTTGAAAATACTTTTTTTATACTTTTTTATACATTTTTTTTTCTTTTTTGATTATCACTACTTATGTATTATTTATAACTATTAACAAGTTTATGTGGTCGGTCCTAATAATAATATTTTTAGATTTAAGATTTGAATACTTATTGTTAGTTCATATTTAAAGATACAATAAATAAATACATGTATTAAAAAAAAAAAAAAAAAAAAAAAAAAAAATCGCCAAACAAGAAAATTGTCAAAACTAAAAAAATTCCCACAAAGAAATAAAAATATATAAAAAAAATCGCCTAAATGAAAAAAATCGCCAAAATCAAAAAAATCGCCAATACGAAAATAAATCGCCAAAATTAAAAAAAAACGCCAAAAATCTAAAAAAATCGCCAAACAAAAAAATTGCTTATAAGGAAAATAATCCCCAAAAAATAAAAAAATCGCCTAAATAAAAAAAAATTGTCAAAATCCAAAAAATCCATTATATGAAAAAAAATCGGCAAAATCCAAAAATTCGCCAAAACAAAAAAATCGCCAAAATTAATAAAACGCCAAAAACCGAAAAAAATCGCCAAAACGAGAAAAACGTGTCAAAACTAAAAATAAATTTCCACAATGACAAAAATCCGCAAAAATCGTCAAAACAAAAAAAATTCTTATATGAACAAAAATCGCCAAAAATTAAAAAAAAATTAAAAAAATCGCCAAAACGAAAAAAATCGCCAAAATTAATAAAACACCAAAAACCGAAAAAATCGCCAAAACAAGAAAAAAGTGTCAAAACATAATAAAAATTCCCACAATGACAAAAATCCGCAAAAATCGTCAAAAGAAAAAAAAAATTCCTATATGAACAAAAATTAAAAAAAAATCGCCTAAATGAAAAAAATCGCCAAAACGAAAATAAATCGCCAAAATTAATAAAACACCAAAAACCGAAAAAATTGCCAAAACAAGAAAAGTGTCAAAACAAAATAAAAATTCCCACAATGACAAAAATCCGCAAAAATCGTCAAAAGAAAAAAATTCTTATATGAACAAAAATCGCCAAAAATTAAAAAAAAAATCGCCTAAATGAAAAAAATCGCCAAAATCAAAAAAATCGCCAAAACGAAAATAAATCGCCAAAATTAAAAAAAAGTCAAAAACCGAAAAAATTCGCCAAAACAAAAAAAAAATGCTTATAAAGAAAATAGTCGCCCAAAAAATAAAAAAATCGCCTAAATGAAAAAAATCGTCAAAATCCAAAAAATCGGTAGAACGAAAAAAATCGCCAAAATTAAAAAAACGCCGAAAACCGAAAAAATCACATTAACTTCTGGTTTTATATCTTCTTTTTATTCATATATCTTATTATCACCAGCGGTTTTTTCGCACTTTCATAATTTTATTCATTTATTCATTTCTTTTAATATATCTGAATCTAATTCTATCATCGAAAATGCATCTGCGTTAGTGTTGCTTTATCCTCTTTTGAACTATTCTTGTTAATTTAGAACTTGAATTTTTATGTGATCGTAATGACAATAAACTTTTTCCCATATACATATGTAAGGTCTAAAAATTTGTATCCTAGTATAACTATCAGTATTACTGCTTTTTCGTTTAATTTATTCAATTTCTTCTGTAAACTTTCCAAAATATTGTAATTAATTTGTATAAATAATTTAATCTTATAATATTCTATATATTCTTAGTATGAAATATAAGTTGTTATTTTATTCTTATTCTTACTTAAAGTCTATTAATCGTTTAAAGATTAGTTTTAATACAACTTCATAGTTTCTATTTATCGTTACATGAATTTAATTTGTTTTCATAATTTCAAATTAAGTTTTTTTCTTTTTTATACAATTTACTTAATATTACAGAATTAAAAATTTTTTTTATTTATATTTAATATATTGATATTTCTGAAATTGTGTTTATTTTATTTTATTTTTATTGTATATTTCGACATTATTATATGTTTGTAGGTTACATTTATATAAGTCAATAATGATTAGGTGGGTCATTGTTAAGTTAAATAGACTTGTAAAATGTTCCGTATAACGTTTTTAAGTTAAGCATTTTTTACATATGAAGTTTTTTAAGTAAGATGAACATTAAAATTTTTTTTGTTATAAAAAAATTTGTTGTAGATAAATTTCTAAAAAATTTTGGTAAGGAAATGTTTATTTTGTTATTACCAGGTGTAAAAAGGTGTAACGCTGTTAAATTTTAAATTTTCTCAACAGTCGCATTGTTTCCTCCTCTATTCTTGGGGCGGATAAGATATCGTTCTCGGTAGAAGTTCCTTGGATACTACATCTTCCATATACCAGTCAATTTTTTCTTCCATAGTGAATTTTTTACTCTACCAACCTTTTATATTTAGGTCCTTTTCACTTAAAAGGATAAGCACTAGTGTTGTCTATTCCTCATCAATGAAAGGGCAGGTTCGCCATGTAATGTATTTACAATAAAATACACAAGGATTTCTTCAGTGATCAAATTATACTGATATTTTATTTACCAATTTCTTCAGCTTATATACTAACAGTTAGAAGTTCACTTTGTCTTATTTTTTACTTATTCTAATATACATACATTCATACATTTGGCTTACATTGTATTAAATATACATTGTATTAGGCTGAGTATTTGTTTTTATACATTTGAAGTTTAGCGTCATTTCGTTTTAGTAACAATTTATTCAAGTCAGCTTAGTTCAAAGCGATAGTTGAGCGAAAATTATAAGAATATTATGTTACGAAAATTCCAGCGTTTATGACTAAGTGTGTTAACAATTAAAAATCATTACTGACCTATCTGAAGAACACGTTGACTTTAAGTTAGTTCAGTTTGTTTACATACTTTTAAATATTACTCTGTGGTGAGGTTCATGCATCTGTCTAGTATTTTGTACACTTGATATTTAAATCTTTTCTTATTACACGTTTTGGGTTCAAACTAGTTCAAACTATTTAATAAAAGCGATCGTTGACCGAAAATTATAAGAATATTATGTTACAGGTATTCCAGCGTTTATGATTAACAATTAAAAATCATTACTGACCTATTTGAAGAAGACGTTGAGTTTAAGTTAGTTCAATTTGTTTACATACTTTTAAATATTACTGTTTTTTTATAAATATCATGTTGCTATATCTGTGTGGTGAGTTCATGCATTTGTCTAGTATTTAGTACACGTGATATTTAAATATTTTCTTATTACACGTTTTGGGTTTGAATTGCTTCTTTTTAAATGAAATTTTTATGATCGTCAGTCTCCTCTGTGTATTTGGCTATTTTTATTACAAATATTTTATATCTTTTCCAAGGAAAAGGATCAGTAATATAAAAAAGGATAAAAGAAAAGAAACGTACATTTGCAACACGTAACTGCATGACATTTTTGTTTAATTATTTCGAAATGTTAATTATTTTTACTTTATTTTATATTTTTAATTTTTTAGTGCGGAAAGACATAACAAAAGATATGAATTCTTAGATTTTTGTTTGTATCTACGGTTGGAAAACCCCGTTCAATTAGGGTTGTGAAACGCTGTGCGTGTTGTGTAGAAATTGTGTTTTTGTTTTCTTCTTACTGTGTTGAGTCTTGTGTGGTATTGCATTAAATAATTTGCTTACCAGAAATTGTGTGTGTGGGTTTGTGTTCATACATTTGTACTTATTACATAAATTTTATTTAAAAGTCTTTTATATATCTTTCACTTTTGAGATATAGTTTTATAGTAAAAAAATGTAAGTCTTTCTAGTGGAAGTACATTTTCATTGCTTCCAAAAAATCGATATTTTTAATTTGCAAAAAACCATGTACAAGCTTATTTTAGTCATACAAAACCTTGTAACAAATATATAAAAGCTAAATATGAAAAGGTGTTCCAAAATGAGTGACGAAAACTTTTAAAATCCCATGTAATATACATACAATTGTATGTATGTACATATGTATATTGACACTTAAAATTTTTAAAATTAGTGTATTTTTATATAGGCTACAACAATTAACACTAAAATTAAAAAAAATTTTAATTAAAGGATGGTCCATCAGTTATCGCAATTTTGACAACTTGCTATATCTTGGAAACCGTGAGAGTTAAACTCTTGAAATTTTCAAAAACGGTAAAACTAAAAAATCCGAAAATTATAAAATCGCCAAAAATTTTAAAAAATCGCCAAACGAAAAAAATCGCTAATATTAAACAAAAACGCCAAAAACCGAATAAAATCGCCAAAACGAGAAAAAAGTGTCAAAACAAAAAAAATCCCACAATGACAAAAATGCGCAAAAATCGTCAAAACAAAAAAATTCTTATATGAACAAAAATCGCCAAAAATTAAAAAAAAATCGCCTAAATGAAAAAATCGCCAACACGAAAATAAATCGCCAAAATTAAAAAAAAAAACGCCAAAAATCTAAAAAAATCGTCAAACAAGAAAATTGTCAAAACTAAAAAAATTCCCACAAAAAAATAAAAATATATAAAAAAATCGCCTAAATGAAAAAAATCGCCAATATCAAAAAAATCGCCAATACGAAAATAAATCGCCAAAATTAAAAAAAACGCCAAAAATCTAAAAAAATCGCCAAACAAAAAAATTGCTTATAAGGAAAATAATCCCCAAAAAATAAAAAAATCGCCTAAATGAAAAAAAATCGTCAAAATCCAAAAATTGACAGAACGAAAAAAAAATCGCCAAAATTAAAAAAACGCCGAAAACCGAAAAAATCACCATAACGGGAAAAAAATGTCAAAACTAAAAAAATTGCCAAAAAGAAAAACGCCTAAAACCAAAAAAATCGCCAAAAAAAAAAATGCTTATATAAAAACAAAATCGCAAAAAAATAAAAAAATCGCCTTAATGAAAAAAATTGTCAAAATCAAATAAAATTGCCAGAAGGGAAAAAAGTCGCCAAAATTAAAAAAACGCCAAAAACCGAAAAAGTCGCCAAAACGAGATAAAAAGTGTCAAAACTAAAAAAATTCCCACAAAAAAATAAAAATAAATAAATAAATCGCCAATTTGAAAAAAACGCCAAAATCAAAAATAAACGCCAAAAACCGAAAAAAATCGCCAAACCCAAAAAAATTGCCTAATGAAAAAAAATCGCCAAAACTAAAAAAATCAGCAAAATAAAATAAATCGATGAAATTTAAAAAGCACCAAATTAAACATAATGCCAAAAACCTAAAAACTGCACTAGAGAAAAAAGTATGAATTTTTCACAAAATTAATATGTACCTACATATCTCTGTGCTTATGTATGTATCTCTCTACCACACAAACGCACTTTGGTAAAGGGCAAATAAGATTCGGCACAGCCGAATATCGCACTCTTACTTGTTTTTAGTTAATAAATATTCATTATAATGTAATTTACATACACATATGTTAACATCTTGAATATAATTCTTTGTTATTATATCACAATCATATATATGCAAGTTATTACGATAATATGTGAAAGGAGTGTAGACATTGCTATGCATTCTTAATTCATTAATAATTCTCAGGAGTAATTTCTTGTAGTCCTTATCAATATGACAACTATAACCATGTAATAGTTCCTGTACATATCAGGCTCATTAGGACTTGTATTACCTTTTTATTTTTCTTAAGTGTATTTTGTTCTTCTAATTTTTTCTGTAATTACCTAGGTTTCTGGTTTTATATCTTCTTTTTATTCATATTTCATATTATCACCAGCGATTTTTTCGCACTTTCATAATTTTATTCATTCATTCATTTCTTTTAATATATCTGAATCTAATTCTATCATCGAAAATGCATCTGCGTTAGTGTTGCTTTATCCTCTTTTGAACTATTCTTGTTAATTTAGAACTTGGATTTTTATGTGAATGTAATGATAATAAACTTTTTCCCATATACATATGTAAGGTCTAAAAATTTGTATCCTAGTATAACCATCAGTATTACTGCTTTTTCGTTTAATTTGTTCAATTTCTTCTGTAAACTTTCCAAAATATTGTAACCAATTTGTATAAATTATTTAATCTTATAATATTCTATATATTCTTAGTATAAATTATATAAGTTGTTATTTTATTCTTATTCTTACTTAAAGTCTATTAATCGTTTAAAGATTAGTTTTAATGCAACTCCATAGTTTCTATTTATCGTTACATGAATTTAATTTGTTTTCATAATTTCAAATTAAGTTTTTTTCTTTTTTTATACAATTTACTTAATATTACTATTTTCCCATAGAAAATAACTACCGAAAACTAGTTTTTATTACTTTTTTATTAAAATAACTTATTTTATACTTCGGGTTGGAAACTTTAACTTTTTTCCTATTAATTCAACATATTTCAGGTTTTAGGAAGAAGGAAAGGTTAAAGCTACGGGTCTGAAATTTGGACAGTGTATGTAGAACTTTGGTCGCTACAATAACAAATATATAAAAGCTAAAAATTAAAGGGTGTTCTAAAATGAGTGACGAAAACTTTTAAAATCCCATGTTATATACATACAATTGTATGTATGTATGTACATATGTATATTGACACTTGAAATTTGTAAAATTAGTGTATATAGGCTACAACAATTAACACTAAAATTAAAAAAATTTTAATTAAAGGGTGGTCCCGCAGTTAATGCAATTTTGACTATGTAATTTTGACAACTTGCTATATCTTGGAAACCGTAAGAGTTAAACTCTTGAAATTTTCAAAAACTGTAAAACTAAAAAATCCAAAAATTATAAAATCGCCAAAAATTTAAAAAAAAAATCGCCAAACTAAACTAATCGCAAAAATGGAAAAAAAATCGCTAATATTAAAACAAACGCCAAAAACCGAAAAAAGTCGCCTAAACGAGAAAAACGTGTCAAAACTAAAAATAAATTTCCCCAATGACAAAAAAACGCCAAAAACCGCAAAAATCGCCAAAACAAAAAAAAATGCTTATATGAACAAAAATCGCCAAAAATTAACAAAAAATCGCCTAAATGAAAAAAATCGCCAGAACAAAAAAATTGACTATAGGAAAAAAAATCGCCAAAAATTAAAAAAATCGCTTATATGAAAAAAAAAATTGGCAAAATAAAAAAAATCGCCAAAACGAAAAAATCGCTAAAATTAATAAAACGCCAAAAACCAAAAAAAATCGCTAAAACGAGAAAAAAGAGGCAAAACAAAAAAAAATCCACAATGACAAAAATCCGCAAAAATCGTCAAAACAAAAAAAAATTTTATATGAACAAAAATCCCCAAAAAAAAATCGCCTAAATGAAAATATATCGTCAAAATCCAAAAAATCGGCAGAACGAAAACAAATCGCCAAAATTAAAAAAACGCCGAAAACCGAAAAAATCACCATAACGGAAAAAAATGTCAAAACTAAAAAAATTGCCAAAAAGAAATAAAAAAGCCTAAAACCAAAAAAATCGCCAAAACAAAAAAAATTGCTAAGTTGTTATTTTATTCTTATTCTTACTTAAAGTCTATTAATCGTTAAAAGATTAGTTTTAATGCAACTCCATAGTTTCTATTTATCGTTACATGAATTTAATTTGTTTTCATAATTTCAAATTAAGTTTTTTTCTTTTTTATACAATTTACTTAATATTACAATTTTCCCATAGAAAATAACTACTTTCGGTAGTTTTTATTACTTTTTTATTAAAATAACTTATTTTATACTTCTGTTATTGATTATTGTATTTGTTCACTTAACTTTCTACAATATGTTGATGATTTCTTTATCGCATCCAAGCCGTTTTCTGACCACATGCCACTATGCTTAAAAATTAAATCATCGTGCCGTGATGATTTCTTTATCGCATCCAAGCCGTTTTCTGACCACATGCCACTATGCTTAAAAATTAAATCATCGTGCCGTGTTGTTAATACTAATGAGAATTATACAATTCAAAGACTGCGTTGGAACGGTGGATTGTCTGATAAATACAAGGATAATCTTTCATTACTTGCTAGCAATGTTGATCTACAGTCTAATGAAACGGTTGATGAATTGGTTGTACATCTATGTAACAAAATAAAGTTGGCGAATGTTACTAAGGTAAACAAACGTTTTTTTGAACCCAAGCAGAAATGGTTTGATTGCAAATGTGCTCGTGCTAGGAAACTTATGCTAAAGAAGCTTAGGCGTTATAGGAAAAGCACAATTCGGTAAACAAATCTCGATATTTTGCATCTAGAGCTTGCTATTTTAAGATATGTAATAAAAAGAAAATAGATTTGTATAATAAAAATATTGACCAATTAAACAAGGTGAAATGTAGCAGTGATTGGTGGAAGCTATCCAACTCTATGAAATCGCGTTCATATTCTGTTAAAGGTTCACTAAATTCCGACGATTTTCGTTCTCACTTTAGTTCGTTACTGCAGGCAGATGTTGATTCTCAGACTATCAGCTGGTCTATGACATATTTTATTGATCCGATCCTTGACTCACCCATGGAAATGTATGAACTTTTCTTCGTTTTAAAATCACTCAAGGATAATAAATCTCCTGGTCAAAATGGTATCTGTTACGAATTTTATAAAAATGCTCCTAATTCTTTTATTAATGAAATGTTATCTGTCTTTAACAAAATTTTCCTACATGAACAAATTCCATCCAGCTTCCGAAAATCTATACTCATACCTCTTTTCAAAAAAGGTGATCCCAATCTCCCATCAAACTATCGAGGGTTATCGCTGATTAATGCCTCATGCAAAATATTTAATACCATTATTCTGAATCGTTTAACGGAATGGATAGATCGTAACAAGATTCTTAATGAATTTCAAGCCGGATTTAGAAAGAATTATTCAACCATTGACAACATTTTTAATCTCGTTAATATTGTGAATTTAAATAAAGCAAACAATAATAACACACATGCCTTCTTTGTTGATTTTTCGTGCGCATTTGATACGATTCCTCGTAATAGTTTATTTTACAAGCTTGCATGCCTTGGTATGTCGTCGAAAATAATAAGAATTTTACAGCACTTGTATGAAAATACGGAAAGTTGTATTTGGGATGGAAATTCTTATTCTGATCCATTTGCAGTTGAAATAGGTGTAAAGCAGGGTTGTATATTAAGTCCTCTATTATTCTCATTATATGTTAATGATTTGGCAGATGAGTTAGCTGGGGGTGTAAATGTTGCTGACGTTAATGTTAAAATACTGCTTTATGCCGACGACCTTGTTATATTATCAGATACTCCATCAGAATTGCAAAAAATGATTGATTGTTTATACAATTACTGTTCGACGTGGTCCTTGAAAGCTAATCTAGATAAATCTAAAATAGTGGTATTTCGTTCCGGTACTAGAATTTCTTCAAATCTAAACTGGGTTTTTGGTGGTGATAATATTGAGATTGTAAACAGTTATAAATATCTTGGTGTAGACATTACATACAATCTCTCCTTTAGAAAACACTTGAACAATAAGTTAGCAGCCTCGAAACTGGCGATAAACTCTACTTGGTCCAAATACATAAACAATCCGCAAATCTCACAGAATAATAAGCTTAAAATATTTCAAGCAGCATCCAGATCTATTTTGTTATATGCAGCGCAAGTGTGGGGATATGTGAAATATGATGAGGTTGAAAAACTATTTAGATTTTTTATTAAAAAAATGTTGTATCTACCTACCGCTACACCAAATTATATTTTGTATATAGAAACAAACCTAGAGTCTCTATACGTATCTACCTTAAGACTTCACCTAGACTATATTAATAAAGTATTAAGTATGAATCCTCACAGATTACCTCGTATTTTGGCATTAAAAATTATAGAACAAAATATTTGTTGGGCTAAAGAGTGGGAAAATCTTTGTCAACATATACAGTTTACTCCTGATGACTCAATATCTCCACTTAGCAAACAGTGGAAACCTATACTGCACCAACTCAAACTCAAGGAACGTAATGATCACATAGAAAATGCAAAAAGTTCACAGTTTCATGATCTATATTCTATACTGGATTACAATGTTTCTTCATTATATACTTCAAATTTTTCTCCACGTACAGTCAGTTTAATAATTAGGGCTAGAGGTGGCTTGTTAGATTTGAATGCAAAGTCTTTCAAGAATAACACTGTTGGTATTTGTACAATGTGCAATTTAGATGCTTCGGAAAATACTTATCACTTTATTGGTGTTTGCCCATTGTACAAAGAATTTAGAATACAATATTTTGGTAAAACCATACTAAATTTGAATGAAGTTGTGTGTATACTAAATGGCTTAAACTTTTTCTCCCTGTATAAACTGTATAAATATATAGAACTTTGTTTAAAATATAGAAGATTTATTTTAAATGAATTTGTTATTTAATTTTCCATGAAAATATTAACTTATAATTTATCTTGTTATTTTTATTAAAAATTATATAAAATCAATATCTTGTAAATAAAATTTACTTTCCTAGAATTGTGCCAATCTGGCTTACAACAAAATGTTATGCCATATATAGATTTAGATATTAAACATATTGTAAATGAATTAAATATGTACATACAAAAATCTATTAATAAATAATAAATAATAATACTTCGGTATGAATAAAGTTGGTATTTATACTTTTTATTTTACTACCGAAAACAAGTTTTTGTTACTTTTTTATTAAATTAACTTATTTTATACTTCGGTATGAATAAAATTGGTATTTATAATTAAAAAAAAATTTTAAAAACTTAACAAATTAAAAGAACGTTTCTAGGGTTGGAAAACTTTAACTTAACTAATAATTAAACATATTTCATGTTTTAGGAAGAAGGCTATTTTCTCAGGTACGGTAAAAGCTACGGGTCTGAAATTTGGACACTGTATGTAGAACTTTGGTCGCTACAACAACAAATATATAAAAGCTAAAAATTAAAGGGTGTTCCAAAATGAGTGACGAAAACTTTTAAAATCCCATGTAATATACATACAATTGTATGTATGTATGTACATATGTATATTGACACTTGAAATTTGTAAAATTAGTGTATTTTTATATAGGCTACAACAATTAACACTAAAATTAAAAAAATTGTAATTAAAGCGTGGTCCATCAGTTAATGCAATTTTGACTATGTAATTTTGACAACTTTCTATATCTTGGAAACCGTAAGTGTTAATTAAACTCTTGAAATTTTCAAAAACGGTAAAACTAAAAAATCCGAAAATTATAAAATCGCCAAAAATTTTAAAAAATCGCCAAAACGAAAAAAATCGCATAAATGAAAAAAATCGCTAATATTAAAAAAACGCCAAAAACTTAAAAAAAATCGCAAAAACGAAAAAAACGTGTCAAAACTAAAAATAAATTTCCACAATGACAAAAAAACGAAAAAACCCGCTAAAATCGTCAAAAAAATGCTTATATGAAAAAAAATCGCCTAAATGAAAAAAATTCGCCAAACACCGAAAAAAATCGCCAAAACAAAAAAAATTTACTATATGAAAAAAATCGCCAAAAATTAAAAAAATCGGTTATATGAAAAAAAAAATCGCCAAAATTAATAAAACGCCAAAAACCGAAAAAAATCGCCAAAACGAGAAAAACTTGTCAAAACTAAAAATAAATTTCCACAATGACAAAAAACGCCAAAAACCGCAAAAATCGCCAACAATTAAAAAAAATCGCCTAAATGAAAAAAAAATTGCCAAACACCGAAAAAAATCGCCAAAACAAAAAAAAATCGCCTAAATGAAAAAAAATCGTCAAAACCCAAAAAATCGGCAGAACGAAAAAAAATCGCCAAAATTAAAACAACGCCGAAACCGAAAAAATCACCATAACGGAAACAAAATTTCAAAACTAAAAAAATTGCCAAAAAGAAATAAAAACGCCTAAAACCAAAAAAACGCGAAAACAAAAAAATGCTTATATGAAAACAAAATAGCAAAAAAATAAAAAAATAGCCTAAATGAAAAAAATTGTCAAAATCAAATAAAATTGCCAGAAGGAAAAAAAAGTCGCCAAAATTAAAAAAAAACGCCAAAAACCGAAAAAAGTCGCCAAAACGAGAAAAAAAGTGTCAAAACTAAAAAAATTGCCACAAAAAATAAAAATAAATAGAATATATAAAAAATAAAAAAATCACCTTAATGAAAAAAATCGTCAAAATCAAAAAAATTACCATTTTGAAAAAATCGCCAAAATTAAAAATAAACGCCAAAAACCGAAAAAAGTCGCCAAAACCAACAAATTTCCTGTATATAAAAAATCGCCAAAACTAAAAAAATCAACAAAATAAAATAAATCGATAAAATTTAAAAAGCACCTAATTAAACATAATGCCAAAAAGATAAAAATTGCACTAGGGAAAAAGTATGCATTTTTTCACAAAATTAATATGTACCTACATATCTCTGTGCTTATGTATGTATCTCTATACCACACAAACGCACTTTGGTAAAGGGTATATAAGATTCGGCATAGCCAAATATAGCTCTCCTACTTGTTTTTATTTAAATTAAAAGTTTTTTAGTTAATAAATATTCATTATAATGTAATTTACATACACATATGTACATATGTTAACTTCTTTGAATATTCTTGTAGCACATGAGAGCTCAGTAGTGGACTGTATTTATTTCCTCTTGTGCTACCTTATAATTTTTAACATAATTGCCATTAAAGGGAATTTAAATCTCTGCTAATGTTTCCATCACGAAACGAAAGTTTAAAATTTATTATTTAATGTTTGTATTGTTTCAATTATTGAATATGGGTGACATATAAGTATTCTGTCTTAACATCAATTTAATCCAGAATTACTTAATACTTAAATTGACACAACGGTCACACTGTTGCTTTGTAGAATAATCTTGAACCACTTTTTCTCTTGAGTTTTTTTTTATTTTTGCATAATAAAGAGTTTTAAAAGTGTAAATAATATGAGTGATAATTCATGTTCTTACTAATACTTTGCCAGCATAAAGGGGATACTTTAACAATTTGCTGTAATTATAGCTTAAGTCGACTATGACTTTTTTAAGTTTATAATTTATTTATCATTAATTCTATTTATTATGCTTTTCGTTTATATTGGTGTGTTTGTGCATACATATAAGGAACAACCTTTATTATTTACATATGTATTTGTATATGTAATTTTGATGAAAAGAAAAAACTCAGGAGAAAATATTTAAAAAGAGTGCATATCAACTGTGCACAAATCCGTTTGTATGTACATATGTATGTATGTATAAATAAGCAAAGTAAGTTGAACATATGCGTGTACGTATGTATGTATGTACGTATGTATGTAGAACGCTTCAACTTTTGCTATTCAATTTAACGGGTATATACATACATATGTACATACATATGAACATATTTAAGATATTTTTTGGTTTACTCTGTTTCTTACGTAGATAGATTTACATACAAAAGTGTAGTTATATATGTATACATACTTATTTACATACATATGTATGTACACAGTTACCGATAGGTATATATGTACATACTTACACACATATTCTAGATATGCATATAAAAACCGCAACAGGTCATTTACCGATAAAAGCCGCTATGTAGGTATATATATACATACATATGTACGTATGTACATATGTATGTGATCTCGCGTTTGCTTGAATTCTTTTAAAGATTTACATACCTCATGTTTTGTATTTAAGTTTGCTGAATACTTTTATCCGGCTCGAAGGACCATGAATATTCTTGTAGCAAATGAGAGCTCAGTGAGGGGATGATGTAGTTGATGTAAATCTATGTAGATCAATATGTACTGAATTCCAAATAACAATTCGTTAAGTCAATTCAGGGTGAATAAGTATGTACAAGTTTATTAATTGTGTTTATGTATGTATGTTAGTTCACATGCACATAAATTGAATAACTTTATATAAACCAATTTGCCTTTTGTATTCCAATTTGTTAAGGTTTGTAGGTATGTATTATACAATTAAGCTTAAATACATACATAAGTATGTAGGTATAGCATTTACTTTCAGAATATGTACTTTACGAATTGAAGGTTTAATTTTAGGTAGACAAATTTAAGTAAATTTAAGTATTTTAATTTTAGATGAAATTTAACCAAATTTAACAATTTCACTTTATAACATTTTCATGAGTTTAAGTATTTATTTTTAGCAAATTTTAGCGTAATTATTTTAGCACAATTTTTAATTATTTAAAATTTAAGTTTATAGAACAATTTCCTTTTCATTTTTACAATTTAAAGTTACTAGCTCAATGGCTGAAATGTAAGTGTTTTTTGACTTAACAATTTTCTACTTCATGATTCTCTTTCGCTACAATTTTCGTTGTTGTTATAAATTTTAACGAAAGATTATTTGCTAGATTGTGCGTTACCATACTTTTATTATAATTTTAATTTTATTATTTTTTAGTATAATTTTAAAGTTATAATTTTAATGTTCAAACTATGTGGTTTGAACATGGCGCCGGCCTCGTGAACATCATTGCACGCATAAAACGTGGGCAAGCGAACGTATTGCTTCCACTATCACTTTGTTTTTTGTTGTTGTAGATGGCTCTGGCTCAGGCTCCTTAGAGTGTCGTTTTTCTGGCTTCTTGCTTCCTCTTGATGTTGCCGAATTTTGACGTTTGTTTGATTTAGTGGTTTCTAGCTTCTTCGGACGACGTGAAGTTTTGGGCCATATGTGTAGCAAAGTATGGTGATACTGACCACATTTTCGGCAGGTGTCGGTGGATGCACATGCCCTCAAATCATGGCTCTTCGCCAGGCAATTGTAGTAATAGTGGTACTTCTCCACTACGTCCTCCCTCTTGCGTGGGTGCATTCTAAGAGGGTGAAATTTGTCACACAATGCGCATTTATACGTATCCACGGTGAGCCTTTTATTGCGACCTTTTCGTTGTTTGCGGTTGTCTTTGGATGGACGTGTTGCTTCCAGTCGTCGATTAGTTCTAGTAAAAGATGTAATAAATTAGTGAATTATTAGTGAATTTGTGATTTGAAATTTGAGATAATATAATTTAGGTTTAGTGTTTAATATGAATGAGTGAGTTATGAGTATTGAACATTTTGTCACTTAAGTCCCACATTCTTCTTTTAAAAGAGGAAGATAACACAATTTGACTATAGGACGATTTATGATTCCGGTACTTGTACGTACTTCTGCTGTGCTTGTGTTATTATCTATACCTGGGAGCGTTTTCTCTATCCTTCCTAAACGCCATTCGTGGGGCGTTTGTAGATCGTCGATCACTACTACCAAATCGCCTACCTGAATATTTGGAGAAGACTCTCTCCATTTGTATCGCTTATGCAAAGATTTCAGGTAATCTTCTTTCCATCGTATAGAAAATTGATGGTGGATTAACTTCAACTTTTCCCAACGATTAATGATGGACATGCTTTGGCAATTTTGCTCAGGTAAGGCCATTAAGGGAGCTCCTCTCAGAAAGTGCCCGGGAGTTAAGGCAGTCAAATCTGCGAGGTCTTCTGAGATGGCTGACATCGGTCGGGAATTTAGCACGCTTTCGATTCTAGCTAATACAGTATTGAATTCTTCGAAAGTGAACTTGTAACCCCCGGCTATGCGCTTGAGATGAAACTTGAAACTTTTAACAGCTGCTTCCCATAACCCACCCATATGAGGAGCGTGTGGTGATATAAATTTCCATTCAAACCCGTGTGTAATATATTTTTGAGCGACGTCTTTGGCAACATTATTTATGAAATTAGTAAACTCTTGTTCTAGTATTCTGCTTGCTCCGAGAAAATTGCGGCCAGTGTCTGTGACTACCCTTTGGGAGAGTCCCAAAGTCCCAACGAATCGAGCAAATGCGGTTTGAAGTGCTGCTGAGGATAGGTCTGAGCAGAGTTCTAAATGGATAGCTTTGGTGCTGAAGCAAACGAAGACACAGACATATCCTTTTAGTGTAGGAGCCTTTCGTAAAAGGGATGATTTTATGTCGAAAGGCCCAGCAAAGTCGATTCCTGTAGTTTGGAAGGGAAGAGACAAATTACACCTTTCGGGAGGTAATGGAGCCATTATTTTAGTGCACGGCCTTTGCTTATAAATTATGCACCTTTTACAGTGACGTATTACCTTTTTGACTCTGTTTTTTTATCTAAATATATAGAATTCTGTCTGTACCATTCTGCACATTTGACTACATTGAGCATGGTAAAGATATGTATGCAAATGAGAGAGGTACAGTTCACATAATCTAGAGTTGCCTGGTAAAATTATAGGGTACCTTTCGTTATATGGGAGAGATGATTGAGATAATCGCCCGTTTATTCTTATGATAGAATTTTTATCGAGAAAAGGATTTAAAGTTTTTAGAGAACTTTTGTTAGAAATGGGTTTTGAGTTTTTTAAACATTGATACTCTTCTTTATAAAATACACTCTGGGATAAGCAAATGAGGCGTGATTTTACGAAATTTACTTCCCTTTGAAGTAAATTGTGTGTTGTTCCTGAACTATGAATAGTGTCTGGCCTAATGTTTTTTATCGAATTGTTAAAAAACCTAAATATATAACATATGACTCGTAAAGCTCTTGTGTATGAAGAAAATTTGTTCAGTACGTCATTTTCTTTAACTTGTGTTTGTAAACATTGAATATCAATTGATGGACTTTCTATGGGTTTTGTGAATTTTGCTAGTGGGTTTCGTTTTGGCCATTCGGAAGCGGGTTTTGTTAGCCATGACGGCCCTTGCCACCATAGAGAATTATGAACAAGATCCTTTGGGCGGCATCCCCGTGTTCCGATATCTGCTGGATTGTCCTTCGTCGGGACATGTTGCCAAGTTGCACTTGGTGCTAGAACACGAATTTGAGAAATTCTGTTGGCCACATATGTTTCCCATGATGACGGAGGTTTGGAAAGCCACCCTAGTACAATAGACGAGTCTGTCCATAAATATATTTCGTTGCAGTCAAATTTTAGAGACGAAGTTACGTAGTTAACGAGTTTTGCTAATAACAGAGCGCCGTTTAATTGTAGTTTTGGGAGGCATACTGTTTGAATGGGTGCTACTTTACATTTTGCTACCAATAAGTTTGTAAATGTTGTGTGAGTACGAGTTTGACATCTGACAAATATTGTTGCGCAATATGCAGATTTAGATGCGTCTGCAAACCCATGAATTTGTACTGAGTCTGAGGAATTGTATTGCAACCATCGTGGTATGGATATAGTTTCTACTTGGGAGATATCTTGAACTAGATTATTCCATATTTTTAGCGAATCCTCTGATACTTCTTCGTCCCAATGTAGACCTTCTAACCATAACTGTTGCATTAAAATTTTTGCCCTGATGACTATAGGGGCTAGCCATCCCGCTGGGTCGAATAGTTTTGCTACTGCTGAGAGTATTTGACGTTTAGTAATTTTCGTAGCTTGATCAATGGGCGAGAAGCTATACGTGAATGAGTGGCTGAGAGCATTCCATTTTATACCAAGAGTCTTGGTAGAGCTTGTCTCATGGAAGCGAAGAAAGTCCAGATCATAAAGATCTTCTTTTGGTAAATGTATAAGTAGCTTTTGATCATTTGCGGTTATCTTTTTTAGCGGCAGCCCTGCTGATTGTAGTACTTCTATGAGCTGAGTTTGAGCATTAAGGGTTTCTTCTATTGTATATCCTCCTGATAATATGTCGTCAACGTAAGTTTCTGATCTTAAAATTGATGCTGCCATGGGATAGTTAGATTCAGAATCTGAAGCTAGCTGTAGCAACGTACGAATTGCTAGAAAGGGGGAGCAGTTTACCCCAAATGTGACAGTTTTCAACTGGAAATCTAGTACAGGGCTGTCTGGTTTGGGCTGAAATACTATTCTTTGAAATGGCCTATCCTCTGGGTGAATGAGAATTTGACGATACATTTTTTGTATGTCCCCGCTAAATACGAATTGATATTTTTTCCAATTAAGTACTGTTGTTATTAAATCATTTTGGAGTGTAGGTCCAGTATAGAGTACATCATTTAGCGGAAATTGAGATTTTGTTTTTTTTTGAGGCATTAAACACGGTTCTCACCTTGGTGGTTTTGTGATCTGGGCGCACTACCGCATGATGTGGTAAATAAAACGAGTGACATTTACCCTGTACCATAATTTCTTGAGAAGAAGTTTCTTCCATGTGCCCTAAAGTTTTGTATTCGTTAAGAACTGCCATGTATTGAGACTGCAGTTCAGGATTTTTTTCCAACGTTTTGTCCATTCTTGAATTTTGGGCCAAAGCGATGAATCGAGATGATCCGAGGAAAATATCTTTCGGAAACTCTTTTTTGAATGGAAGTCTTACGACATATCTCCCATTCAACTGACGTGTTGTTGTGCGTACATAAAAATCCTCACAGAAATCGTCTTCAGGTGAGGTGGGCCGAGTAGATGGAATTTCTTCCTCTTCCCAAAATTTTCTTAAAATAGTACTGAGATCTGAGTTTTCTGTGGCGACAACTTTAGTTGTGAAAGCGTGAATTGTTTTGGTTCTCATGGTACCGCTGATTACCCATCCAAATATTGTCTTATATGTGGAAGTTTTTCCGCAAATGTTTTTCTTGATGCCCTCAAGATTGATGCAATGTTCATAATCATTTCCTAGAATTAGATCTATTTGAGAAGATCTGTTAAATGTGGGGTCAGCTAGATCTAATTCTTCAAGTTCTTTTGAGCGAGACACTTCAAAGGAATGGGCTGGGAGTTGTTTAGTGACCTTTGGTAAGACTACAGCTTTTAGTAAAATTTTTGTATTTGTAAGTTTAGCATAAAATGTGAACTCAAATTCTTTACTTGCCGACTGCTTTTGACCACCAATACCAACGATTTCAAAGTGAGCCTTTTCGTAAGGGGGCTGAAGTCGATGTCTGATTTTTTCAGTTAAAAATGTTCGTTGAGACCCTGGATCAATTAGGGCTCTTATAGCAAAATATTCTCCCCCCCTACATTCAATTTGCATTAATGCCGTGCGTAATAGAATGTTGTCTTCGCTTGTGGAGCAGTTGGCTTGAATGCGCCTCGATGTACTGGGTAGTTCATCTTGATCCTCAATTGCGGTTACCGGATTTCGGAAAAATTTACTTTTGTGAGATTCTTCTGTCTGTTGTGAAATATCAGTTTTATGGGGTAAATTTTGAGCTTTTTTGGTCATATGTAAGAGTGTGTGATGCGATTTTTTGCAATATAAACAAGTGTTTTTACTTTTACAATTTGCTTTTATATGAGCGTGTCCTAAGAAATTATTGCAGTATTTAGTTTTGAACACGTAATCCACTCTTTGTTGAACTGTAAAATTTCTGAATTTTGGGCATGTTCTAAGAGTGTGGTCTGTTTTACACAATTTGCAGGTCAATCCTAAATTTTCTTGAGTCATGTACGTTTGCAGTTTGGTCGTCTTACTGAGATTGAAGCCATCTTTCGAATTTCGAATGCTCGTAACACGTTCAACAGTTTCGTACCTATTTGTAAGAAACTGCGACATTTGAGACCATTTTGGTAGTTCACGAGGAGCTGTGCGGGACTGTTCCCATAAAGCTAAGGTTACTTCTGGTAATTTTGTAGAGATTAAGCGTATGAGAATGGGGTCCCAACTTTCCACTTCAACCCCAAGTGTTTCCAGGGTGGCTAACGAGTCATTTACAGAGGACTGAATCCTTGTAATGGACTCGCTGTCCTCACTAGTTGCTCTGGGATATCAAACAAGATTTTTATTTGATTATCAACGAGCACACGCTTGTTCTCGTAACGGGTTTTCAACGCGTTCCATGCTAGGTTGAAGTTCTCGTGGGAAAGTGGGTATCTCTTTACTATGTCGCCAGCTTCTCCTCTCGTCTTATTACGAAGATGGTATAACTTTGTTACTGGCGAAAGTTTAGTGTGATTTATGTATACTGCCGTGAACATATCTCTGAATGAAGGCCATTGTTCGTAACTGCCTTTAAACACCTCTGTATCACAGGGTGGGAGTTTTATGCAGTTATTTGAACTGTCTTGTTCTGTGTTTTGACCAAAGTGGTGGATTCGAGTATCGAACAGTTGACTGATGGCCAGCGACCTGTTGAGTTTCTAACCGAGCTGCCTTTAGTAACTCGCTTATTTGACCATGACACTGGAAGTATGCAGTTACGTGTGCAGCATATTCGGTTTTAGCATTTGTTTTGAAGTCAGGTTCAACTGTGCCATCTTGAGATAGCATAAGTTCTTGATAAGAGGCTTCTAATTTCTTGTACCTTGACTCTAAATCTTTTAATTTGATTTCTAACACTGATTTTGTTTGCTCTTCTTCTTCAGTTTTATTGAAGATATCGCAAAAATGGAGCAAATTCTCACAATCGAAAATGAAGTAGTCTTGTACAGTAGCCGTAGACGACTTTTCTAACACAGATTTATCGGACTTGGGGTTCATGATTGCGGAAGACTTTATCACGTTTACCGAATTTTTTATAAATTACAGAATACGAAAGAGTGAGCATTACTAGATTAATTGACTAGTTTATTCTTCGAGAAGATTGTTGAATTTCTTGACGCGTTTACTACAATTGTTATCAGTAGTTTATAGATATGATACTATATGTGTTATCTAATATGGACGATGAAATTGGTTTAGCGGGAGGTTAGCTTTTTCTCGTACAATAACTTTGTAGTAAAAGAGTTACTTGTGTTGTAATACCAGATACCTGTTATCTAGTTACATAAATACTACAAAGTATATACTTGAAAAGGCGTGCTTGGTAATAGAGATTTTTATATTAACATTGGGTTGCAACAGAAGTGCTTGATGTGAAGATAGATTCCTGTAATCTAGCTTTAAATTGATAATATATACCAAACTCTCTATACCACTATGCGTGAGTGTTTATTTTAATAACATAGTCAATGTTCTAAGATTTTCGATAGATGTACTTATAATTGTAGTTATGGTGTAGTGATAAGAAAGTGTTTGCTTCTGCTTTATATAAAATGTAAAATTTGTTTGTATGTGTTATTCTCTTATATTTTTTTTTGTTAGTGGACTGTGTTTCTCTATTTTAACATTTTAATTGTGAATTTCTTGAGTTTTAAATATGTAGTGGACTGTATTTATTTCCTCTTGTGCGACCTTATAATTTTTAACACAATTGCCATTAAAGGGAATTTAAATATCTGCTAATGTTTCCATCACGAAACGAAAGTTTAAAATTTATTATTTAATGTTTGTATTGTTTCAATTATTGAATATGGGTGACATATAAGTATTCTGTCTTAACATCAATTTAATCCAGAATTACTTAATACTTAAATTGACACAACGGTCACACTGTTGCTTTGTAGATTAATCTTGAACCACTTTTTCTCTTGAGTTTTTTTTTATTTTTGCATAATAAAGAGTTTTAAAAGTGTAAATACTATGAGTGATAATTCATATTTTTACTAATACTTTGCCAGCATAAAGGGGATACTTTAACAATTTGCTGAAATTATAGCTTAAGTCGACTATGACTTTTTTAAGTTTATAATTTATTTATCATTAATTCTATTTATTATGCTTTTCGTTTATATTGGTGTGTTTGTGCATACATATAAGGAACAACCTTTGTTATTTACATATGTATTTGTATATGTAATTTTGATGAAAAGAAAAAACTCAGGAGAAAATATTTAAAAAGAGTGCATATCAACTGTGCACAAATCCGTTTGTATGTACATATGTATGTATGTATAAATAAGCAAAGTAAGTTGAACATATGCGTGTACGTATGTATGTATGTATGTACGCATGGATGTAGAACGCTTCAACTTTTGCTATTCAATTTAACGGGTATGTACATATGTATGTACATACATATGAACATATTTAAGATATTTTTTGGTTTACTCTGTTTCTTACGGTAGATAGATTTACATACATATGTATGTGTAGTTACATATGTATGTATACATACTTATGTACATATGTACACAGTTACCGATAAGTATATATGTATGTACATACCTACATACATATACTAGATATGCATATAAAAACCGCAACAGGTCATTTACCGATAAAAGCCGCTATGTAGGTATACATATGTATATATATGTACGTATGTGATCTCGCGTTTGCTTGAATTCTTTTAAAGATTTACATATGTATGTACCTCATGTTTTGTATTTAAGTTTGCTGAATACTTTTATCCGGCTCGAAGGACCATGAATATTCTTGTAGCAAATGAGAGCTCAGTGAGGGGATGATGTAGTTGATGTAAATCTATGTAGATCAATATGTATGTACTTAAGCTGAATTCCAAATAACAATTCGTTAAGTCAATTCAGGGTGAATAAGTATGTACAAGTTTATTAATTGTGTTTATGTATGTATGTTAGTTCACATGCACATAAATTGAATAACTTTATATAAACCAATTTGCCTTTTGTATTCCAATTTGTTAAGGTTTGTAGGTATGTATTATACAATTAAGCTTAAATACATACATAAGTATGTAGGTATAGCATTTACTTTCAGAATATGTACTTTACGAATTGAAGGTTTAATTTTAGGTAGACAAATTTAAGTAAATTTAAGTATTTTAATTTTAGATGAAATTTAACCAAATTTAACAATTTCACTTTATAACATTTTCATGAGTTTAAGTATTTATTTTTAGCAAATTTTAGCGTTATTATTTTAGCACAATTTTTAATTATTTAAAATTTAAGTTTATAGAACAATTTCCTTTTCATTTTTACAATTTAAAGTTACTAGCTCAATGGCTGAAATGTAAGTGTTTTTTGACTTAACAATTTTCTACTTCATCATTCTTTTTCGCTACAATTTTCGTTGTTGTTATAAATTTTAACGAAAGATTATTTGCTAGATTGTGCGTTGCCATACTTTAATTATAATTTTAATTTTATTATTTTTTAGTATAATTGTAAAGTTATAATTTTATTGTTCAAACTATGTGGTTTGAACAATCTTGAATATAAATCTTTGTTATTATATCACAATCATATTTATGCAAGTTATTACGATAATATGTGAAAGGAGTGTAGACATTGCTATGCATTCTTAATTCATTAATAATTCTCAGGAGTAATTTCTTGTAGTCCTTATCAATATGACAACTATAACCATGTAATAGTTCCTGTACATAACAGGCTCATTAGGACTTGTATTACCTTTTTATTTTTCTTAAGTGTGATTTCTTCTTCTAATTTTTTCTGTATTTACCTAGGTTTCTGGTTTTATATCTTCTTTTTATACCCTTTACCAAAAAATGGTAAAAGGGTATATATAGGTTTGTCATTCCGTTTGTAATTTCTACAATATTAATAAGCGACACATAAAGTATATATATTCTGGATCCTTATGCATATGGACAGAAGGACGTCTGTCCGTCTGTCTGTACGTGAAATCGGTTTTCCCAAGCTCCCAGAATAGCTACAGACTTCGTTCTTGGACTGGTGTGTCAAAAATTTTGCTATTGAAAATCACCAAAATCGAGCAGACGGTCTCAGAGCTGGAAAACTCACACTCAATATTCCCGTAGAAAATAACTACCGAAAACTAGTTTTCTTTACTTTTTTTATTAATTATTTTATACTTCGGTATGAATAAAATTGGTATTTATAATTAAAAAATAAATTTAAAAATTTTACAAAATAAAAAAACGTTTCCAGAGTTGGAAAACTTTAACTTTTTTCCTAATAATTAAACATATTTCATGTTTTAGGAAGACGGCTATTTTCTCAGGAACGGTAAAAGCTACGGGTCTGAAATTTGGACAGCTAAATATTAAACGGTGTTCCAAAATGAGTGACGAAAACTTTTAAAATCCCATGTAATATACATACAATTGTATTATGTATGTTCATATGCATATTGACACTTGAAATTTGTAAAATTAGTGTATTTTTATCTATGCTACAACAATTAACACTAAAATTAAAAAAATTTAAATTAAAGGGTGGTCCATCAGTTAATGCAATTTTGACTATGTAATTTTAACAAATTGCTATATCTTGGAAACCGTAAGAGCTAAACTGTTGAAATTTTCAAAAACGGTAAAACTAAAAAATTTAAAAATTATAAAATCGCCAAAAATTTAAAAACATTACCAAAACGAAAAAAATCGCAAAAATGAAAAAATTGCTTGTATTTAAAAAAAAACGCCTAAAACCGAAAAAAATTGCCAAAACAAAAAAAAATTGCCTATATAAAAAAAAATCGTTTATATGAAAAAAAATCTGCAAAACCAAAAAAATCGCCAATACGAAAAAATATCGCCAAAATTAAAAAAAAAACGCCAAAAACCGAAAAAATCGCCGAAACGAGAAAAAAAGTGTCAAAACTAAAAAATTGCCACAAAAAAAATAAAATACATAAAAAATAAAAAAATCGCCTAAATGAAAAAAAATCGTCTAATCAAAAAAATCGCCAAAATTAAAAAAAAGCGAAAAACCGAAAGAATCGCCAAAGACAAAAAAATTGCCTGTACAAAAAAAAAATCGCAAGGAAAGCACCAAACTCAACATAATGCCTAAAACCTAAAAATTGCACAAAAAGTATGAATTTTTTTACAAAATTAATATGTACCTACATATCTCTGTGCTTATGTATGTATCTCTATACCACATAAACGCACTTTGGTAAAGGGTATATAAGATTCGGCACAGCCGAATATAGCACTCTTACTTGTTATTCATATTTCTTATTATCACCAGCGATTTTTTAGCACTTTTATAATTTTATTCATTCATTCAATTCTTTTAATATATCTGAATCTAATTCTATCATCGAAAATGCATCTGCGTTAGTGTTGCTTTATCCTCTTTTGAACTATTCTTGTTAATTTAGAACTTGGATTTTTATGTGAATGTAATGACAATAAACTTTTTCCCATATACATATGTATGGTCTAAAAATTTGTATCCTAGTATAACTATAAGTATTACTGCTTTTTCGTTTGTTTTGTTCAATTTCTTCTGTAAACTTTCCAAAATATTGTAACCAATTTGTATAAATTATTTAATCTTATAATATTCTATATATTCTTAGTATGAAATATAAGTTGTTATTTTATTCTTATTCTTACTTAAAGTCTATTAATCGTTTAAAGATTAGTTTTAATGGAACTCCATAGTTTCTATTTATCGTTACATGAATTTAATTTGTTTTCATAATTTCAAATTAAGTTTTTTTCTGTTTTTATACAATTTACTTAATATTATACTATTTTCCCATAGAAAATAACTACCGAAAACTAGTTTTTATTACTTTTTTATTAAAATAACTTATTTTATACTTCGGTATGAATAAGGTTGGTATTTATAATTAAAAAAAATTTTTAAAATTTAACAAAATAAAAAAACGTTTCCAGGGTTGGACAGCTTTAACTTTTTTCCTAATAATTAAACATATTTCAGGTTTTAGGAAGAAAGCTATTTTTTCAGGAACGGTAAAAGCTACGGGTCTGAAATTTGGACAGTGTATGTAGAACTTTGGTCGCTACAACAACAAATATATAAAAGCTAAGAATTAAAGGGTGTTCCAAAATGAGTGACGAAAACTTTTAAAATCCCATGTAATACATACAATTGTATGTATGTATGTACATATGTATACTGACACTTGAAATTTGTAAAATTAGTGTATTTTTATATAGGCTACAACAATTAACACTAAAATTAAAAAAATTTTAATTGCAATTTTGACTATGTAATTTTGACAATTTGCTACATATATCTTGGAAACCGTAAGAGTTAAAAAAAATCGGCAAAATCAATAAAATCGCCAAAACGAAAAAAATCGCAAAAATTAATAAAACGCCAAAAACCGAAAAAAATCGCCAAAACGAGAAAAAAGGGGCTAAACAAAAAAAATTCCCACAATGATAAAAATCCGCAAAAATCGTCAAAACAAAAAAAATTCTTAAATGAACAAAAATTAAAAAAATCGCTTAAATGAAAAAAAATCGTCAAAATCCAAAAAATCGGCAGAACGAAAAACAATCGCCAAAATTAAAAAAACGCCGAAATCCGAAAAAATCACCATAACGGGAAAAAAATGTCAAAACTAAAAAAATTGCCAAAAAGAAATAAATAATAAAGAAATACAGACATTGAAGGTCTTTTACGTGAAAAAAGGACAGCTAAAAGGGAATGGCAACAGCACAGATCACCCCAAAATAAAATTAGATTAAAACCGTGCACTAAAAGACTCCAAGAACTGCTTGCATATGAAAAAACTGCATCTCTTAAAAACTATCAGGAAAATCTCGATGTCACACCAGCGTCTAATTACTATTTGTGGCGAGCTGCTAGAAAGCTTAAAACACCCGTTGAATATAGACCACCTCTGAGCACTTCTACCGGAGGTTGGGCCAGAAGCGATACTGAAAGAGGTAACATATTTGTTGAGCATTTAAAATCCGTATTTACCCCAAACACATGTACTGGTGTTGTTGATTTACCGAGTGTAGTTGCGCTACCCCCTCGACCCATAAAATTTAAGACGCGTGATGTTCAGAAACTAATTGCTGAACTCAACCCGAAGAAAGCTCCAGGTATTGATGGAATAAGTAACAATATGCTGATAAACTTGCCCCATATTGCAATTAAAATCCTGTTACTTATTTTTAACGCCATTTTACGACTGGAGTATTATCCACAAAGCTGGAAGCTTGCGAAGGTCAAAATGATTCCAAAGCCGGGCAAAGACCTTACCAAGGCTGAGTCATACAGGCCAATAAGTCTGCTATCAACAATGTCAAAACTCTTCGAAAAGCTGCTCATGACAAAATTGTCCCCAATTTTAACTGATAGTGGGTGCATCCCAGACCATCAATTTGGTTTTAGAAGTCAGCATAGCACCATTGAACAAACTCATAGATTGGTGCAATTTATAAGAAGAACTTTTGAAGAAAAAATGTATTGTTCTGCCCTGTTTATTGACGCGTCTCAGGCCTTTGATAAAGTGTGGCATGAAGGCCTTCATATTTACCAATAAATTTTCTGACTTTATTAGAAAGCTACATAACTACCCGAAAGTTTACGATTGTGGAAGGAGAATTCATGAGTCTGCCCCAATCTATATCATCCGGTGTGCCACAGGGGAGCATACTTGTGATATGCCTGTGAGCAGTAATATCCATACATCTACGTTTGCAGATGATACAGCCTGCCTTAGTATGCACAAAAACCCGCACGAGGCTTCCCGATATCTTCAAGAACATATTACACAGTTGGAAATCTGGTTGAACTTGTGGAGAATTAAAGTCAATGAACAAAAGTGTGTCCATACAACGTTTACCCTAAGAAGAGATACTTGTTCCCCCATTCGAATCAACAATCAAAACATTCCTCAACATTCCCAAGTGAAATACCTTGGTATACACCTTGATCGAAGACTTACATGGAAACATCATATTGACTTTAAGCTAACTCAGATGAAACTTAAGTTATCTCAAATTCATTGGTTGATTTGCAGAAATTCAACACTTAGTCTGGACTGCAAACTTTTAATATACAAGTCGCTTTTGTAGCCGTTGGCATCAATGTCATACGAATTTTAAGATGGAGAAAAATGTAAAAGGGCATAAGAGTATTAGCGGTGGAGTATAGCTAACGTGTATTTTATTGAATTAAAGTGAATTATATAAATATTGAATAAATGAATTAATAGAATTAATGGTCTGCGCAGCTCATGCATTTTCCTGACATACTTGCCATAATAGTTTATAGCACCCAGATATGACTGCAGGGTTGCCAGATCAGATGGTGGTGGCATGTTTGTTATTGCCTCAACTTTGGCAGGATCGGGTCGAAACCCATCCTTGTCAATGACCTGGCCAAGATATCGCACGGACCGCATGCCAAATGTACATTTTTCAATTTTAAGCGTAAAACCGAAATCCTTGATTCTTTCAAGAACACGTGTCAGATTTGCATCGTGATTTGCTTCATTAGAGCCTGAGACAATGATGTCGTCCATGTATGTAGCGACACCATCTATATCATCGACCATTGATGACATAATCTGTTGAAATGCTCCCGGAGCTGATTTTATGCCTGGCGGCAAACGGTTGAACGTAAAAAGTCCGCGGTGCGTATTGATGGTGAGGACCTTGTGAGAATCTTCTTCTATTTCGACTTGTAGAAAAGCATCGGAAAGGTTAATATGGCTGAAAATCTTACCATTTCCGATTTTTGCAAAAATTGATTCTGGCAGTGGCAGCGGGAATTGGTTTGGTTGGAGCGCCTCATTTAAACCTGTCGAGTAGTCTGCACAGATTCTAACGTTACCCTCTTTCTTTTTGATAACAACGATGGGTGCAGCCCAGTCGGAATATTCAACGGGGGATATAATTCCTAGCCTTTGGAGCCTCTGTAACTTTTCATCTACCAGTGGCAGGACTGCATAAGCCACTGGTCGTTTTGGCTTGAAAACGGGTTTCTCTCCCTCCTTAAGATGAAGTTTAACTTTCGTTTTGGTACACAGCCCCAAATTCCCTTCAAACAATTCGTGGAATCGTGATACAACTCGATGTGTTGTAATGTGCTCTTTTGTGATGTGGTTGCAAACCTCTCGTAGCGGAACGTCCCATAAATTAAATTTTTCTATGAAGTCTATACCGAGAAGGTTTATGTCATCAGCCACATAACATATTCCACTTTTTATAACATTATTTAAGGTAATGTCACAATTAAATTGTCCATTTATATTGAGACGACGCTTGTCCGCATTATGTGCAGTGGATGTCGGTTTTAATAAATCTGGACTGCCAACATGCTCCCACATCGACCTTGATATGATTGTGATGTCTGAACCGCAGTCGATCTGTAGAGTAGCATCAACGAAATTTATTTGCACTAACGAATTTGCGTTTTGTTTCCATGCCACATACACTACTAAGAGAAATTTCCTTAACAAAAGCTTTATCACGATTGGATTTATGAGAGATACTTATTTTGTTTAGCTGTTTGTTTGGGAAACAGCCACAATAACCTTCCTTGTGACCAATCCGTGTACATTGTTTACACCTGTGACCTTTGTAGTGGCAGTCCTTCATATAGTGCATTCCACCACATGCCCAACATGGTGTGCGTGGTGTATTAGGTGATTTTTCAACTGATTTCACATTTTCTGTTTGGCCTTGATGCGAGTTTGTTGAAACCTTTTTAACTCGTGTCTGTTTTACGGAATTGACGGATACTTTTGATCCGCTAGGCTTTTCAATTAAGTTGGAGTCTGACTTTAAATTTATGACCATCTGGCATTCGGCTATGAGCTTATCGATTCCCTTGAGTGTGCCATCATTCAGTTTAGACAAAAGGCGTGTTCGAATTTCTTTATCACGCGACGACCTCAACCCAAGTATAAAAATCAAGCTCTTGAACTCATCTGATGAAATTTTTGAGAGTTCGAAACTTTCACATAGTTTGTTAACCTTGCTGCCGTACGTAGTAAAATCTTCTATGTCACTTTTCTCCAAGTGGAGACACTCGTACCGTCGATGAAATAATGATTTTTGCGGCCCAAACAAATCAATAAGTTTTTGCACCGTTTCATCGAAGGTGAAATCGTTTGTCATTTTTGGCAAAATTATTTTAGAGTACTTCTCGTAATTTGATGTGTGGATTTTACGCAAAAGTAGTCTGACTTTAGTGGAGTCATCAAGATTTTTGCCATCTTCTTTAAAAAGCTGTTCATACCTCTTGTACCATGATTCAAAGAATACTCCGGACTCTGCATCGTAGCAAAATTCAGCGATTTGGCTTGAGAGATCAAATGTGGTGTTTGAGGTTATGTTTTCTACCTCGTTTTTCTGGACAAGTTGCTGAAGTATTGCGTCATGATTTTGTAGGAGCCTGGTTAATGTTTCGATACATTTTTCGGTCATACTGGAATTTTTCCCGGATTCTTTCTCGTAAGATTTTACGGAAAGTACTTTTGAAAAGAGACGGTGGATGTATTTGAAATTAAACGTGGGTTAGAATGTCACAACTAGTTTTTATGTACGTGAAGTTCCTAGTTTGTAGAATTTGCAAAATCCTCGTCGCCACAATTATGTTACGTTTAAATGAAACAACATAAATTTTAATTTAAACTTCTATTAATTCATTTATTCAATATTTATATAATTCACTTTAATTCAATAAAATACACGTTAGCTATACTTCACCGCTAATACTCTTATGCCCTTTTACATTTTTCTCCATCTTAAAATTCGTATGACAGTGATGCCAACGGCTACAAAAGCGACTTGTATATTAAAAGTTTGCAGTCCAGACTAAGTGTTGAATTTCTGCCAATCAACCAATGAATTTGAGATAACTTAAGTTTCATCTGAGTTAGCTTAAAGTCAATATGATGTTTCCATGTAAGTCTTCGATCAAGGTGTATACCAAGGTATTTCACTTGGGAATGTTGAGGAATATTTTGATTGTTGATTCGAATGGGGGAACAAGTATCTCTTCTTAGGGTAAACGTTGTATGGACACACTTTTGTTCATTGACTTTAATTCTCCACAAGTTCAACCAGATTTCCAACTGTGTAATATGTTCTTGAATATATCGGGAAGCCTCGTGCGGGTTTTTGTGCATACTAAGGCAGGCTGTATCATCTGCAAACGTAGATGTATGGATATTGCCGCTCACAGGCATATCACAAGTATAAATCAAATACAAAACTGGCCCCAGTATGCTCCCCTGTGGCACACCGGATGATATAGATTGGGGCAGACTCATGAATTCTCCTTCCACAATCGTAAACTTTCGGGTAGTTATGTAGCTTTCTAATAAAGTCAGAAAATTTATTGGTAAATATGAAGGCCTTCATGCCACACTTTATCAAAGGCCTGAGAAACGTCAATAAACAGGGCAGAACAATACATTTTTTCTTCAAAAGTTCTTCTTATAAATTGCACCAATCTATGAGTTTGTTCAATGGTGCTATGCTGACTTCTAAAACCAAATTGATGGTCTGGGATGCACCCACTATCAGTTAAAATTGGGGACAATTTTGTCATGAGCAGCTTTTCGAAGAATTTTGACATTGTTGATAGCAGACTTATTGGCCTGTATGACTCAGCCTTGGCAAGGTCTTTGCCCGGCTTTGGAATCATTTTGACCTTCGCAAGCTTCCAGCTTTGTGGATAATACTCCAGTCGTAAAATGGCGTTAAAAATAAATAACAGGATTTTAATTGCAATATGGGGCAAGTTTCTCAGCATATTGTTACTTATTCCATCAATACCTGGAGCTTTCTTCGGGTTGAGTTCAGCAATTAGTTTCTGAACATCACGCGTTTTAAATTTTATGGGTCGAGGGGTAGCGCAACTACACTCGGTAAATCAACAACACCAGTACATGTGTTTGGGGTAAATACGGATTTTAAATGCTCAACAAATATGTTACCTCTTTCAGTATCGCTTCTGGCCCAACCTCCGGAAGAAGTGCGCAGAGGTGGTCTATATTCAACGGGTGTTTTAAGCTTTCTAGCAGCTCGCCACAAATAGTAATTAGACGCTGGTGTGACATCGAGATTTTCCTGATAGTTTTTAAGAGATGCAGTTTTTTCATATGCAAGCAGTTCTTGGAGTATTTTAGTGCACGGTTTTAATCTAATTTTATTTCGGGGTGATCTGTGCTGTTGCCATTCCCTTCTAGCTGTCCTTTTTTCACGTAAAAGACGTTCAATGTCTGTATTTCTTTATTATTTATTTCTTTTTGACAATTTTTTTAGTTTTGAAATTTTTTTCCCGTTATGGTGATTTTTCCGGTTTTCGGTGTTTTTTTTAATTTTTGGCGATTGTTTTTCGTTTTGCCGATTTTTTGGATTTTGACGTTTTTTTCATTTAGGCGATTTTTTTAATTTTTGTTCATTTAAGAATTTTTTTTGTTTTGACGATTTTTGCGGATTTATATCATTGTGGGAATTTTTTTTTGTTTAGCCACTTTTTTCTCGTTTTGGCGATTTTTTTCGGTTTTTGGCGTTTTATTAATTTTGGCGATTTTTTTCGTTTAGGCGATTTTTTTGATTTTGCCGATTTTTTTTTAACTCTTACGGTTTCCAAGATATATGTAGCAAATTGTCAAAATTACATAGTCAAAATTGCAATTAAAATTTTTTTAATTTTAGTGTTAATTGTTGTAGCCTATATAAAAATGCACTAATTTTACAAATTTTAAGTGACAATTGTATGTATATTACATGGGATTTTAAAAGTTTTCGTCACTCATTTTGGAACACCCTTTAATTTTTAGCTTTTATATATTTGTTGTTGTAGCGACCAAAGTTTTACATACACTGTCCAAATTTCAGACCCGTAGCTTTTACCGTTCCTGAAAAAATAGCCTTCTTCCTAAAACCTGAAATATGTTTAATTATTATGAAAAAAGTTAAAGTTTTCCAACCTTGCAAACGTTTTTTTATTTTGTTAATTTTTAAAAATTTTTTTTTAATTATAAATACAAACTTTATTCCTATTCAAGTATAAAATAATTTATTTTAATAAAAAAGTAATAAAAACTAATTTTCGGTAGTTATTTTCTATGGGAAAATAGTAATATTAAGTAAATTGTATAAAAAAAGAAAAAAACTTAATTTGAAATTATGAAAACAAATTAAATTCATGTAAGAAACTATGGAGTTGCATTAAAACTAATCTTTAAACGATTAATAGACTTTAAGTAAGAATAAGAATAAGATAACAACTTATATAATGTATACTAAGAATATATAGAATATTATAAGATTAAATAATTTATACAAATTGGTTACAATATTTTGGAAAGTTTACAGAAGAAATTGAACAAATTAAACGAAAAAGCAGTAATACTGATGGTTATACTAGGATACAAATTTTTAGACCTTACATATGTATATGGGAAAAAGTTTATTGTCATTACATTCACATAAAAATCCAAGTTCTAAATTAACAAGAATAGTTCAAAAGATGATAAAGCAACACTAACGCAGATGCATTTTCGATGATAGAATTAGATTCAGATATATTAAAAAATAATGAATAAAATTATGAAAGTGCGAAAAAATCGCTGGTGATAATAAGAAATATGAATAAAAAGAAGATATAAAACCAGAAACCTAGGTAAATACAGAAAAAATTAGAAGAACAAAATACACTTAAAATACTTTAATTTTTGGCGATTTTTCATCATATAAGAATTTTTTTTGTTTTGACGATTTTTGCGGATTTTTGTGATTGTGGGAATTTTTTTGTTTTGACACTTTTTTGTCGTTTTGGCGATTTTTTTCAGTTTTTGGCGTTTTTTTTAATATTAGCGATTTTTTTCATTTATGCGATTTTTTTCGTTTTGGCAATTTTTTTAAATTTTTGGCGAAGAAGAAGTTCTCTTTTTCGATGCCTGGTCACAGAATTGGAAGCGATATTAAGAAAAAATACCCTTTTTTGTGTCCTATGATAATATTCTCATCTAGGAAAAATGGTAAATGGTCATCTATTTTAACAATCCGTTTCTTTTTATACGAATTTAAGCCCGAAACAGTGTTTTTATGTAAATTTAAGCAAATAACTTTTAAATTTTAGACTAAAATTAGTTCATAAATTTCTTTAAAAAAATAAATTTTTTTTTGAATTCTGGTGAGTATTTTCTAACACTATGGAGGAGTTACAAGGTTTTGTATGACTAAAATAAGCTTCTACGTGGTTTTTTGCTCACTCTCTGCAAATTAAAAATATCGATTTTTTGGTAGCAATGAAAATGTACTTCCACTAGAATGACTTCCATTTTTTTACTGGGGTATAAAAATGTTTACTATAAAACTATATCTCAAAAGTAAAAGATATATAAAAGACTTTTAAATAAAATTTATGTTATAAGTACAAATGTATGACCACAAACCCACACACTCAATTTCTGGTAAGCAACTTATTTAATGCAAGCACAACACTCAACACACACAGAACATGATGAAATATCTTAACGCACATCTCGCACGTGCACCTTTCGTATATGCACAAAACAATTCAATACAATACCACACAAGACTCAACAAAGTAAGAAGAAAACAAAAATACAATTTCTACACAGTGCAGTGCTTTCACAACCCTAATTGAACAGGTTTTTCCAATCGTAGATACAAACAAAAATCCAAGCATTCATATCCTTTGTTATGTCTTTCCGCACTAAAAAATTAAAAATATAAAATAAAGTAAAAATAATTAACATTTCGAAATAATTAAACAAAAATGTCATGCAGTTACGTGTTGCAAATGTACGTTTCTTTTCTTTTATCCTTTTTTATATTACTGATCCTTTTCCTTGGAAAAGATATAAAATATTTGTAATAAAAATAGCCAAATACACAGAGGAGACTGACGATCATAAAAATTTCATTTAAAAAGAAGCAATTCAAACCCAAAACGTGTAATAAGAAAATATTTAAATATCACGTGTACTAAATACTAGACAAATGCATGAACTCACCACACAGATATAGCAACATGATATTTATAAAAAAACAGTAATATTTAAAAGTATGTAAACAAATTGAACTAACTTAAACTCAACGTCTTCTTCAGATAGGTCAGTAATGATTTTTAATTGTTAACACACTTAGTCATAAACGCTGGAATACCTGTAACATAATATTGTTATAATTTGGTCAACGATCGCTTTTACTAAATAGTTTGAACCCAAAACGTGTAATAAGAAAATATTTAAATATCAAGTGTACAAAATACTAGAAAGATGCATGAACCTCACCACAGATTAATATTTAAAAGTATGTAAACAAATCGAACTAACTTAAAGTCAACGTGTTCTTCGGATAGGTCAGTAATGATTTTTAATTGTTAACACACTTAGTCATAAACGATGGAATTTCCGTAACATAATATTCTTATAATTTTCGCTCAACTATCGCTTTGAACTAAGCTGACTTGAATAAATTGTTACTAAAACGAAATGGCGCTAAACTTCAAATGTATAAAAACAAATACTCAGCCTAGTACAATGTATATTTAATACAATGTAAGCCAAATGTATGAATGTATGTATATTAGAATAAGTAAAAAATAAGACAAAGTGAACTTCTAACTGTTAGTATATAAGCTGAAGAAATTGGTAAGTAAAATATCAATATACTTTGATCACTGAACAAATCCTTGTGTATTTTATTGTAAATACATTACATGGCGAACCTGCCCTTTTATTGATAAGGAATAGACAACACTAGTGCTTATCCTTTTAAGTGAAAAGCACCTAAATATAAAATGTTGGTAGAGTAAAGAATTCACTATGGAAGAAAAAATTTACTGGTATATGGAAGATGTAGTATGCAAGGAACTCCTACCGAGAACGATATCTTATACGCCCCAAGAATAAAGGAGGAAACAATGCGACTGTTGAGAAAATTTAAAATTTAACAGCTTTACACCTTTTTACACCTGGTAACAACAAAATAAACATTTCCTTACATACATTTTTTAGAAATTTATCTACAACAAATTTTTTTATAACAAAACGAAATTTTAATCTTACTTAACAAATGCTTAACTTAAGAACGTTATACGGAATATTTTACAAGTCTATTTAACTTAACAATGACCCACTTAAGCATTATTGACTTATATAAATGTAATCTACAAACATATAATAATGTCGAAATGCAAAAATAAAAATAAAAAATATAAAGACAATTTCAGAAATATCAAAATATTTAAAAAACTAAAAATTTTTTTAATTCTGTAATATTAAGTAAATTTTATAAAAAAAGAAAAAAACTTAATTTGAAATTATGAAAACAAATTAAATTCATGTAACGATAAATAGAAACTATGGAGTTCCATTAAAACTAATCTTTAAACGATTAATAGACTTTAAGTAAGAATAAGAATAAAATAACAACTTATATTTCATACTAAGAATATATAGAATATTATAAGATTAAATAATTTATACAAATTGGTTACAATATTTTGGAAAGTTTACAAAAGAAATTAAACAAGTTAAACGAAAAAGCAGTAATACTGATAGTTATACTAGGATACAAATTTTTAGACCTTACATATGTATATGGGAAAAAGTTTATTGTCATTACATTCACATAAAAATCCAAGTTCTAAATTAACAAGAATAGATCAAAAGAGGATAAAGCAACACTAACGCAGATGCATTTTCGATGATAGAATTAGATTCAGATATATTAAAAGAAATGAATGAATAAATAAAATTATGAAAGTGCGAAAAAATCGCTGGTGATAATAAGAAATATGAAAAAAAAAGAAGATATAAAACCAGAAACCTAGGTAAATACAGAAAAAATTAGAAGAACAAAATACACTTAAGAAAAATAAAAAGGTAATAAAAGTCCTAATGAGCCTGATATGTACAGGAACTATTACATGGTTATAGTTGTCATATTGATTAGGACTACAAGAAATTACTCCTGAGAATTATTAATGAATTAAGAATACATAGCAATGTCTACACTCCTTTCACATATTATCGTAATTACTTGCATAAATATGATTGTGATATAATAAAAAAGAATTATATTCAAGATGTTAACATATGTGTATGTTAATTACATTATAATGAATATTTATTAACTAAAAAACTTTTAATTTATATAAAAACAAGTAAGAGTGCTATATTCGGCTGTGCCGAAGCTTATAAACTTTTTACCAAAGTGCGTTTGTGTGGTATAGTGCAATTTTTAGGTTTTTGGTATTATGTTTAATTTGGTGCTTTTTAAATTTTATCGATTTATTTTATTTTGCTGATTTTTTTAGTTTTGGCTATTTTTTTCACATAGGCAATTTTTTTGGTTTTGGCGATTTTTTTGCGGTTTTTGACGTTTATTTTTAATTTTGGCGATTTTTTTGATTTTGACGATTTTTTTCATTTAAGCGATTTTTTTATTTTAATATATTTTATTTATTTTTATTTTTTTGTGGCAATTTTTTAGTTTTGACACTTTTTTTCTCGTTTTCGACTTTTTTCGGTTTTTGGCGTTTATTTTTTACTTTTGTCGACTTTTTTCCTTTTATTTGATTTTGACATTTTTTTTCATTTAGGCGATTTTTTTTATTTTTTGACGATTTTTTTCATATAACCAATTTTTTTTTGTTTTGGCGATTTTTTTTGTTTTAGCCGTTTTTATTTCTTTTTGGCAATTTTTTTTTCGTTTTGACATTTTTTCCCGTTATGGTGATTTTTTCGGTTGTCGGCGTTTTTTTAATTTTGGCGATTTTTTTTTCGTTCTGCCGATTTTTTGGATTTTGACGATTTTTTTTCATTTAGGCGATTTTTTATTTTATGGGGATTATTTTCCTTATAAGCAATTTTTTTTGTTTCGGCGATTTTTTTCGGTTTTTGGAGTTTTTTTTTTAATTTTGACGATTTATTTTCGTTTTGGCGATTTTTTTTATTTTGGCGAATTTTTTTTTTCATTTAGGCGATTTTTTTTGATTTTTGGCGATTTTTGTTCATATAAGAATTTTTTTGTTTTGACGATTTTTGTCATTGTGGAATTTTTTTTTTGACACTTTTTTCTCGTTTTTGCGATTTTTTTCGGTTTTTGGCGTTTTATTAATTTTGGGGATTTTTTTGATTTTGCCGATTTTTTTCATATAAGAGATTTTTTTAATTTTTGCCGATTTTTTTTCATTTAGTCAATTTTTTTTTGTTTTGGCGATTTTTTTCGGTGTTTGGCGATTTTTTTTCATTAGGCGATTTTTTATTTGTGGCGATTTTTGCGGTTTTTGGCGTTTTTTTGTCATTGTGGAAATTTATTTTTAGCTTTGACTGTTTTTCTCGTTTTGGCAATTTTTTTCGGTTTTTGGCGTTTTATTTTAATTTTAGCGATTTTTTTCATTTTGGCGATTTTTTTCGTTTTGGCGATTTTTTTAAATTTTTGGCGATTTTATAATTTTCGCATTTTTTAGTTTTACCGTTTTTGAAAATTTCAAGAGTTTAACTCTTACGGTTTCCAAGATATAGCAAGTTGTCAAAATTACCTAGTCAAAATTGCATTAACTGATGGACCACTCTTTAATTAAAATTTTTTTAATTTTAGTGTTGTAGCCTATATAAAAATACACTAATTTTACAAATTTCAAGTGTCAATATACATACATATGTACAAACATACAACAATTGTATGTATATTACATGGGATTTTAAAAGTTTTCGTCACTCATTTTGGAATACCCTTTAATTTTTAGCTTTTATATATTTTTTGTTCTAGCGACCAATGTTCTACATACACTGTCTAAATTTCAGACCCGTAGCTTTTACCGTTCCTGAAAAATAGCCTTCTTCCTAAAACCTGAAATATGTTTAATTATTAGGAAAAAAGTTAAAGTTTTCCAACCCTGAAAACGTTTTTTTATTTTGTTAAATTTTAAAATTTTTTTTTTAATTATAAATACCAACTTTATTCATACCGAAGTATAAAATAAGTTATTTTAATAAAAAAGTAATAAAAACTAGTTTTCGGTAGTTATTTTCTATGGGAAAATAGTAATATTAAGTAAATTGTATAAAAAAAGAAAAAAACTTAATTTGAAATTATGAAAACAAATTAAATTCATGTAACGATAAATAGAAACTATGGAGTTGCATTAAAACTAATCTTTAAACGATTAATAGACTTTAAGTAAGAATAAGAATAAAATATCAACTTATATTTCATACTAAGAATATATAGAATATTATAAGATTAAATAATTTATACAAATTGGTTACAATATTTTGGAAACTTTACAGAAGAAATTGAAAAAATTAAATTAAAAGGCAGTAATACTGATAGTTATACTAGGATACAAATTTTTAGACCTTACATATGTATATGGGAAAAAGTTTATTGTCATTACATTCACATAAAAATCCAAGTTCAAAATTAACAAGAATAGTTCAAAAGAGGATAAGGCAACACTAACGCAGATAGATGCATTTTCGATGATAGAATTAGATTCAGATATATTAAAAGAAATGAATGAATGAATAAAATTATGAAAGTGCGAAAAAATCGCTGGTGATAATATGAAATATGAATAAAAAGAAGATATAAAACCAGAAACCTAGGTAATTACAGAAAAAATTAGAAGAACAAAATACACTTAAGAAAAATAAAAAGGTAATACAAGTCCTAATGAGCCTGATATGTACAGGAACTATTACATGGTTATAGTTGTCATATTGATAAGGACTACAAGAAATTACTCCTGAGAATTATTAATGAATTAAGAATGCATAGCAATGTCTACACTCCTTTCACATATTATCGTAATAACTTGCATAAATATGATTGTGATATAATAACAAAGAATTATATTCAAGAAGTTAACATATGTGTATGTAAATTACATTATAATGAATATTTATTAACTAAAAAACTTTTAATTTATATAAAAACAAGTAAGAGTGCGATATTCGGCTGTGCCGAATCTTATATGCCCTTTACCAAAGTGCGTTTGTGTGGTAGAGAGATACATACATAATCACAGAGATATGTAGGTACATATTAATTTTGTGAAAAATGCATACTTTTTTCTCTAGTGCAATTTTTAGGTTTTTGGCATTATATTTAATTTGGTGCTTTTTAAATTTTATCGATTTATATCAGAAATAATTCATAGTTAGGCTCAAGTTCAGTAATTTCAATTCTTATTGAATGAAATATTTTTATTAATTAATGTGAGTTTCTAAAGAAGAGAAGAAAAATTAAACTTAGACTTTAAGCTGGGGGAAATACCGATACTTTTCTGTGCAGCCACGCACTTCATCAGCACCCTAGTCTATCTACTTGGGTAGAGATTCTTATTAACATCAGCTATTTAACTTAAATGTACAATGAAACGGAATATGAGAAACAATTGTTGTGTATACAATTGATTTACCTTTGGTAAACACATTTATAAGTATCACTATTAATTTTCTGTTTTTTCCAATTTTTCATTTTTCTATTTAGGTTAGCACGAAATTATTTTACTCTACGTCAGTATGTTTAACTATTCTTACTTATCTTTTTACGATCATCACATTAATTATTTTTACTTATTCGATGTACCATCGGTACATGCATGTAAGTATTATTGTAGTGGTCTATGTTACTTGTTGTTGCATTCTACAGTTTTTACTTGGATTTCCAGCATTCTGAAACTGTGATGGCCAAGTGAACAGTGCTTGCCAAGTGAATATATTTTTGTCACGTGCCCATGATGTATTAAGTGAGAAATTTTTAGATATTTTTTAATTGAACTGTAGTGAATTTTAATCAGAAATAATTCATAGTTAGGCTCAAGTTCAGTAATTTCAATTCTTATTGAATGAAATATTTTTATTAATTAATGTGAGTTTCTAAAGAAGAGAAGAAAAATTAAACTTAGACTTTAAGCTTGGGGAAATACCGATACTTTTCTGTGCAGCCACGCACTTCATCAGCACCCTAGTCTATCTACTTGGGTAGAGATTCTTATTAACATCAGCTATTTAACTTAAATGTACAATGAAACGGAATATGAGAAACAATTGTTGTGTATACAATTGATTTACCTTTGGTAAACACATTTATAAGTATCACTATTAATTTTCTGTTTTTTCCAATTTTTCATTTTTCTATTTAGGTTAGCACTAAATTATTTTACTCTACGTCAGTATGTTTAACTATTCTTACTTATCTTTTTACGATCATCACATTAATTATTTTTACTTATTCGATGTACCATCGGTACATGCATGTAAGTATTATTGTAGTGGTCTATGTTACTTGTTGTTGCATTCTACAGTTTTTACTTGGATTTCCAGCATTCTGAAACTGTGATGGCCAAGTGAACAGTGATTGCCAAGTGAACATATTTTTGTCACGTGCCCATGATGTATTAAGTGAGAAATTTTTAGATATTTTTTAATTGAACTGTAGTGAATTTTAATCAGAAATAATTCATAGTTAGGCTCAAGTTCAGTAATTTCAATTCTTATTGAATGAAATATTTTTATTAATTAATGTGAGTTTCTAAAGAAGAGAAGAAAAATAAAACGTAGACTTTAAGCTGGGGGAAATACCGATACTTTTCTGTGCAGCCACGCACTTCATCAGCACCCTAGTCTATCTACTTGGGTAGGGATTCTTATTAATATCAGCTATTTAACTTAAATGTACAATGAACGGAATATGAGAAACGATTGTTGTGTATACAATTGATTTACCTTTGGTAAACACATTTATAAGTATCACTATTAATTTTCTGTTTTTTCCAATTTTTCATTTTTCTATTTAGGTTAGCACGAAATTATTTTACTCTACGTCAGTATGTTTATCTATTCTTACTTATCTTTTTACGATCATCACATTAATTATTTTTACTTATTCGATGTACCATCGGTACATGCATGTAAGTATTATTGTAGTGGTCTATGTTACTTGTTGTTGCATTCTACAGTTTTTACTTGGATTTCCAGCATTCTGAAACTGTGATGGCCAAGTGAACAGTGCTTGCCAAGTGAACATATTTTTGTCACGTGCCCATGATGTATTAAGTGAGAAATTTTTAGATATTTTTTAATTGAACTGTAGTGAATTTTAATCAGAAATAATTCATAGTTAGGCTCAAGTTCAGTAATTTCAATTCTTATTGAATGAATACTGAATTCTTATTGAATGAATACTGAGGTACAGTAAAATAAAATAATAAATTCGTGCTAACCTAAATAGAAAAATGAAAAATTGGAAAAAACAGAAAATTAATAGTGATACTTATAAATGTGTTTACCAAAGGTAAATCAATTGTATACACAACAATCGTTTCTCATATTCCGTTCATTGTACATTTAAGTTAAATAGCTGATATTAATAAGAATCTCTACCCAATTAGATAGACTAGGGTGCTGATGAAGTGCGTGGCTGCACAGAAAAGTATCGGTATTTCCCCCAGCTTAAAGTCTAAGTTTAATTTTTCTTCTCTTCTTTAGAAACTCACATTAATTTATAAAAATATTTCATTCAATAAGAATTGAAATTACTGAACTTGAGCCTAACTATGAATTATTTCTGATTAAAATTCACTACAGTTCAATTAAAAAATATCTAAAAATTTCTTATTTTATCGATTTATTTTATTTTGCTGATTTTTTTAGTTTTGGCGATTTTTTTTCATATAGGCAATTTTTTTGGGTTTGGCGATTTTTTTCGGTTTTTGGCGTTTATTTTTGATTTTGGCGTTTTTTTCAAAATGGCGATTTTTTTGATTTTGACGATTTTTTTTCATTTAGGCGATTTTTTTTATATATTTTATTTATTTTTATTTTTTTGTGGGAATTTTTTTAGTTTTGACACTTTTTATCTCGTTTTGGCGACTTTTTTCGGTTTTTGGCGTTTTTTTTAATTTTGGCGACTTTTTTTCTTCTGGCAATTTTATTTGATTTTGACAATTTTTTTCATTTAGGCGATTTTTTTATTTTTTTGCGATTTTGTTTTCATATAAGCATTTTTTTTGTTTTGGCGATTTTTTTTTGGTTTTAGGCGTTTTTATTTCTTTTTGGCAATTTTTTTAGTTTTGACATTTTTTTCCCGTTATGGTGACTTTTTCGGTTTTCGGCGTTTTTGTCATTTTGGCGATTTTTTTCGTTTTGGCGATTTTTTAAAATTTTTGCCGATTTTATAATTTTCGGATTTCTTAGTTTTACCGTTTTTGAAAATTTCAAGAGTTTAACTCTTACGGTTTCCAAGATATAGCAAGTTGTCAAAATTACATAGTCAAAATTGCATTAACTGATGGACCACCCTTTAATTAAAATTTTTTTAATTTTAGTGTTAATTGTTGTAGCCTATATAAAAATACACTAATTTTACAAATTTCAATTGTCAATATACATATGTATATACATACATACAATTGTATATTACATGGGATTTTAAAAGTTTTCTTCACTCATTTTGGAACTACCTTTAATTTTTAGCTTTTATATATTTGTTATTATAGCGACCAAAGTTCTACGTACACTGTCCCAATTTCAGACCCGTAGCTTTAACCGTTCCTGAAAAATAGCCTTCTTCCTAAAACCTGAAATATGTTTAATTATTAGGAAAAAAGTTAAAGTTTTCCAACCCTGGAAACGTTTTTTTATTTTGTTAAATTTTTAAATTTTTTTTACTTATAAATACCAATTTTAATTAATACCGAAGTATAAAATAAGTTATTTTAATAAAAAAGTAATAAAAACTAGTTTTCGGTAGTTATTTTCTAAGGGGAAATACTAATATTAAGTAAATTGTATAAAAAAAGAAAAAAAATTAATTTGAAATTATGAAAACATTAAATTCATGTAACGATAAATAGAAACTATGGAGTTGCATTAAAACTAATCTTTAAACGACTTTAAGTAAGAATAAGAATAATTTTTTTTTTTTTTTTAATACATATATTTATTTATTGTATCTTCAAAAATGAACTAACAATAAGTGATCAAATCTTAAAGCTAAAATATAATTATTTAGCCCGACCAGTGTCGGCCAAAACTTAGTGATAGTTTAAATAATACAAAGGAGTAATAATCAAAATCAAAAATTAAATGTATTTCAAGCATTCCCATCTAGAGTGTTGTTGTGTCCCTCTTTTTTAGGCGGATGTGGCCATTAAAATTCAAAATATTACGAGCAAGCGGATTAGGATGTGACTCGAGTTTTGTTAAGTATTTGCCTGCGTATCTTGCAATTTCTTCAGTCACTAGTGGCATTTTTAAATCACGATGCAAATTTGAATTCTTAATATACCATGGAGCAGATGTTATTAATCTTAAAATTTTGTTTTGTCTTCGTTGAATTCTCTCTACATTGCAAGCTAAAGCAGTGCCCCATAACTGGATACCGTAACACCATATTGGCTTCAAAATCGACTTGTATATTAAAAGTTTGCAGTCCAGACTAAGTGTTGAATTTCTGCCAATCAACCAATGAATTTGAGATAACTTAAGTTTCATCTGAGTTAGCTTAAAGTCAATATGGTGTTTCCATGTAAGTCGTCGATCAAGGTGTATACCAAGGTATTTCACTTGGGAATGTTGAGGAATATTTTGATTGTTGATTCGAATGGGGGAACAAGTATCTCTTCTTAGGGTAAACGTTGTATGGACACACTTTTGTTCATTGACTTTAATTCTCCATAAGTTCAACCAGATTTCCAACTGTGTAATATGTTCTTGAAGATATCGGGAAGCCTCGTACGGGTTTTTGTGCATACTAAGGCAGGCTGTATCATCGGCAAACGTAGATGTATGGATATTGCTGCTGACAGGCATATCACAAGTATAAATCAAATACAAAACTGGCCCTATTATGCTACCCTGTGGCACATCGGATGATATAGATTGGGGCAGACTCATGAATTCTCCTTCCACAATCGTAAACTTTCGGGTAGTTATGTAGCTTTCTAATAAATTCAGAAAATTTATTGGTAAATATGATTTTAATTTTAAAATAAGGCCTTCATGCCACACTTCATCAAAGGCCTGAAAAACGTCAATAAACAGGGCAGAACAATACATTTTTCTTCAAATGTTCTTCTTATAAATTGCACCAATCTATGAGTTTGTTCAATGGTGCTATGCTGACTTCTAAAACCAAATTGATGGTCTGGGATGCACCCACTATCAGTTAAAATTGGGGACAATTTTGTCATGAGCAGCTTTTCGAAGAGTTTTGACATTGTTGATAGCAGACTTATTGGCCTGTATGACTCAGCCTTGGTAAGGTCTTTGCCCGGCTGTGGAATCATTTTGACCTTCGCAAGATTCCAGCTTTGTGGATAATACTCCAGTCGTAAAATGGCGTTAAAAATAAATAACAGGATTCTAATTGCAATATGGGGCAAGTTTATCAGCATATTGTTACTTATTCCATCAATACCTGGAGCTTTCTTCGGGTTGAGTTCAGCAATTAGTTTCTGAACATCACGCGTCTTAAATTTTATGGGTCGAGGGGGTAGCGCAACTACACTTGGTAAATCAACAACACCAGTACATGTGTTTGGGGTAAATACGGATTTTAAATGCTCAACAAATATGTTACCTTTTTCAGTATCGCTTCTGGCCCAACCTCCGGTAGAAGTGCACAGAGGTGGTCTTTATTCAACGGGTGTTTTAAGCTTTCTAGCAGCTCGCCACAAGGAGTAATTAGATGCAGGTGGGGCATCAAGATTTTCCAGATAATTTTTAAGACATACAGTTTTTTCATATGCCAGCAGCTCTTGGAGTCTTCTAGTGCACTCTTTAAATCTAATTTTATTTTGGGGTGATCTGTGCTGTTGCCATTCCCTTCTAGCTGTCCTTTTTTCACGTAAACGACGTTCAATGTCTGTAGAATAAATTCTATTAAACCCAGTCTGCGGATGGGAAGTAGTGGCATGTTCAGCAGCCTGTTTAATATTTTCGTTAAGATTTTCAATGTTAGATTCAATATCACCTGGTGTTCTTAGGTTAATATTTTCCGTACAATGGCTACTGAGGTATTTTTTGAACCCCAGCCAATTAACACGGTTGATCATCTTTACGTATGGGACAGGGAAGTCACTTCTTAGTGGGCTACAAATTGTAACAATCGTGGGAGTGATCAGAGGAGAGATCTACAGAAGCTTCAACATGAATTAATTCCCTACCGATATTTTTCATTACGCCAAAATCTATAACATCCGGAATTTTTTGTATGTCCGTAGGCCAGTAAGTGGGCTCCCCACTTGAAATGACGTCCAAGCCCATTTTTGAAATTGTGTTGAACAATGCCCGACCTCTAGGTGTAATAAGAAGCGAACCCCAGAACGTATGTTTTGCATTGTAGTCCCCAGCTGCTACAAAACAAGGGCCAAGAGATTTGTAGAATTCCTCGAATTGATCCTCAGTAATTGCGAATCTGGGAGGGGAGTAAATTGATGATATCACGAAATTTGTAACAAAATTTTCGACACAAATATTTGTTGCTTGTAGATGTTCTTCACAAATGTTATCAAGGACATAGTGTTTGAGTCTTGACTTAATTAGAATTGCTGACCCACCGCGTGCTCTCCCCCTCGGGTCCTTTGAATCATATAGAGTGTAACCATTTATTTTAAATAAGCTCCTTGAAGTCAAATGAGTCTCAGAGACCAACATTATATCAATATTTTTTCCACGAGGAAGTGCTCAAGTTCATTTTTATGCTGGCGAATGCCGTTTGCGTTCCAGAAACATATTTTTAACATGTTCATGGTTTGTTAACTAATGCTTGAAGCAGTGTATTCTGCATTCGCAGCATTTCTTGCATCATGCTAGTCATATTTGTTGTGAAGTTGTTTATAGTTAGCACCAGATTCTCAATAGTAGCTTCAAGGCGACTAAATTTAAAGCCTGAGCTTGCATTCGCTGAATTGTTTTGCGGTGAAACATTTTGTGAGGGACTAGAACTAGCCTTAGCAGCATCGGCATACGATACACGTGAAGTAACTGGTTGACTTACTTGAGCAAAAGAGGCGGAGTACGCGTTTAATGGTTGGGCTGGAGCTAACTTAGGTTTTTGACTCATAGTCTGTTTAACAAAAGAATATACAGGGTATCCTCTATAGTTAGCGGTGTGATTACCTCCACAATTACTACATTTTTTTTCTGCTTGTTCTTTTGGCTTAGTGCAGCTAGCAGTACCATGCAATTCACCGCAGATAACACAAACTGTAGGTAAATTGCAGTAAGTTTTTGTATGGCCATATTCTTGGCAATTATGGCACTGTACAGGACCTGAACGCTTACGTGGCTCTTCAACTGTGATTTTTCGGTGTAACAGAAACTTTACGCTATAAATTGGATGGGTTTCATTTTTTTTTAATTGTATGTCATTCGGCTCCAGTTCAATGCAAAATAGGGGTTGGGCGACTTTTTCTCTGTTAATTATATTAGTAACGTTTTTTACCTTAAATCCTTGGTCTAGAAGTGCACATTTTACTTCTTCGGGCTCAACATATGAATCTATGCCCTTTAGTACTCTTAAGTTGGTATGTGTGAAAGTTTGTTTTATTTTTTTCAAAATCATTTACAATTTTTCGAAAATTGTTTTCATCGTATATTTGGATTTTAGTTTCATCAATATTACCTCTTTTAATTGGAATTACGTGAAAAGTATTTTCACCAATGGTCGACAGTAGTTTTTTTAGAAGCGCGTTAGAATTTTTTTCCCTCACATATATTGGTGGTGGCTTAAAAGACTTCTGAGATGATGAAGCGGTCTTCTCGTTATCGTCTTGCAATAATGAAACACGATTTTGGCGATTCATGGATGATGCGCTGTTATCCCTAGACATCTTTGGAACAGATGAAATTTTAGAAGAATTCGGGCTTCGCCCACGCTTTACCACGGTTATATATCTGTCCATTCCGACTTGTACCTTTGGTTTTGAGCTACTGTTATCTGTAGTGATGACTTGGTTGATTGGTGATGAACAGCCCGAAGCGAATGATTTCAATGGCTTAATTGACGAAGTACTAGGCAACTGTAATGTTAAAGAATCACTAGTAGGCATTGGACAAAGCGAAGTTGATCGCTGTCGAAAAAGTGGATTTGTTGTTAGAAAAAGTGTATTATCAGATTTTTTATTTTTATTAAGAGCTTCCGAACTCACAGTAAGTCTGTCATCAGGTTTTTTATTTTTATTGTTATCGTTATGAGCATCAGAATTCAGTGTAAAATAGGCATTTCTGCCGTTATAACTCACTTCACATTTATTTGTTTTTGAGGTACTCATATAGAGTATTCCTTAAGGGCACTTTTGTTTGTTTTTTTTTATTACGGTTTTTTTGTTTTTGGTATTTATGACTATGCAAAAAAAATATTAACAAAGCAATTAAAGCTTATTTATCAAAGTTAATAATATGTATTACGAATATTTTCTTTTATATGATTTTTTTTTGTTTGACGTTAGTTCACTATGAAGGTACAACGAGAACAATACAATAACAACTTATATTTCATACTAAGAATATATAGAATATTATAACATTAAATAATTTATACAAATTGGTTACAAGATTTTGGAAAGTTTACAGAAGAAATTGAACAAATTAAACGAAAAAGCAGTAATACTGATAGTTATACTAGGATACAAATTTTTAGAGCTTACATATGTATATGGGAAAAAGTTTATTGTCATTACATTCACTAACGCAGATGCATTTTCGATGATAGAATTAGATTCAGCTATATTAAAAGAAATGAATGAATGAATAAAATTATGAAAATGGGCAAAAAATCGCTGGTGATAATAAGAAATATGAATAAAAAGAAGATATAAAACCAGAAACCTAGGTAAATACAGAAAAAATTAGAAGAACAAAATACACTTAAGAAAAATAAAAAGGTAATAAAAGTCCTAATGAGCCTGATATGTACAGGAACTATTACATGGTTATAGTTGTCATATTGATAAGGACTACAAGAAATTACTCCTGAGAATTATTAATGAATTAAGAATGCATAGCAATGTCTACACTCCTTTCAGATATTATCGTAATAACTTGCATAAATATGATTGTGATATAATAACAAAGAATTATATTCAAGATGTAAACATATGTGTATGTAAATTACATTATAATGAATATTTATTAACTAAAACACTTTTAATTTATATAAAAACAAGTAAGAGTGCTATATTCGGCTGTGCCGAATCTTATATACCCTTTACCAAAGTGCGTTTGTGTGGTATAGAGATACATACATAAGCACAGAGATATGTAGGTACATATTAATTTTGTGAAAAAATTCATACTTTTTTCTCTAGTGCAATTTTTAGGTTAATGGCATTATGTTTAATTTGGTGCATTTTAAATTTTATCGATTTATTTTATTTTGCTGATTTTTTTAGTTTTGGCGATTTTTTTCATATAGGCAATTTTTTTGGTTTTGGCGATTTTTTTCGGTTTTTGGTGTTTATTATTAATTTTGGCGATTTTTTCAATATGGCGATTTTTTTGATTTTGACGATTTTTTTTCATTTAGGCGATTTTTTTATTTTTATATATTTTATTTATTTTTATTTTTTTGTGGCATTTTTTTAGTTTTGACACTTTTTTTCTCGTTTTGGCGACTTTTTTCGGTCTTTGGCGTTTTTTTTTTAATTTTGGCGACTTTTTTCCTTCTGGCAATTTTATTTGATTTTGAAAATTTTTTTCATATAAGCAATTTTTTTTGTTTTGGCGATTTTTTGGTTTTAGGCGTTTTTATTTCTTTTTGGCAATTTTTTTAGTTTTGAAATTTTTTCCCCGTTATGGTAATTTTTTCGGTTTTCGGCGTTGTTTTAATTTTGGCGATTTTTTTTCGTTCTGCCGATTTTTTGGATTTTTTTTATTTAGGCGATTTTTTTATTTTTTTGGGGATTATTTTCCTTATAAGCAATTTTTTTGTTTTGGCGATTTTTTTCAATTAGGCGTTTTTTTTTAATTTTTGGCGATTTTTGTTCATATAATAGTTTTTTCTGTTTTGACGATTTTTGCGAATTTTTGTCATTGTGGGAATTTTTTTTGTTTTGACACTTTTCTGTCGTCTTGGCGATTTTTTTCGGTTTTTGGCGTTTTATTAATTTTGGCGATTTTTTATATATAATGGATTTTTTAAAAAAAAATTGATTTTCAGTTCTCGTTGTACATTCATAGTGAACAGTCGACTTAGCGTAGTTTTTATTTCATACTAAACAAAAAAAATTGTACAAAAAATATTCGGAATACATATTGTTATTGTTAGCTTTATTTGCATTGCTAATATTTTTTTACATAGTCATAATTAACAAAAACAAAAAAACCGTAATAAAAAAAAACAAACAAACAAAAGTGCCCTTGAGGAATACTCTACATGAGTACCTCAAAAACAAATAACTGTGAAGTGAGTTCTAATGGCAGAAATGCCTATTTTACTGTGAGTTCTAAAGCTCTTAATGAAAATAATAAAAATAAAAAATCTGATGATAGACTTGCTGAGAGCTCTGAAGCTCTTAATGATAACAAAATAAATAAGAAATCTGATAGTAGACTTTTTTAAAGGCGAGGCCACTTTTTCGTCAGCGATCAACTTCGCTTTGTCCAATGCCAACTAGTGATTCGTTAACATTACCGTTGCCTAGTACTTCTACATTTAACTCAGCGATATCATCCACTTCGGGCTCGTGGTCACCACTTAACCAAGTTTTTACTGAAGTTAAGAGCAGACCAAAACCCAAGGTCCAAGTGGGAATGGACAGATATATAACAGTGGTAAAGCGCGGACGAAGCCCAAAGTCTTCGAAAATTTCATCTGCTCCAAAAATGTCTAGGGATAACAGCGCATCCTCTATTAACCATCAAAATCGTTTTCAAATATTACAAGTTGACAACAACAAATCCGATATATCTACGAACAAACAAACGCTCTTATAAAAAATTTAATATCAGTCATTGTTGAGAATAAATTTCACATCGTTCCAATAAAACGTGGTAACATTGATGAAACCAAAATTCAAATTTATGAAGAAAAAGATTTTCGCAAACTGATTACTGAATTTGAAAAAAGTAAGAAAAGTTTCTACACATATCAGCTTAAAAGTGCTAAAGGCCTGCAGAACGTCTTGAAGGGCATCGATTCCTATGTTGCTCCCGAAGAAATAAAAGATGCATTCGTCCTCCAGGGAGTTAAGGTAAAAAATGTATCTAATAATAATAGGGAGAAGATTCCTCAACCTCTATTTCGCGTCGAACTTGAGCCAAACGATATAAAATTGAAAAAAGCGAGACTCATCCAATTTACAATTTAAAATATCTCTTATACCGAAAAATAACAGTTGAAGAACCACACAAGCGTTCTGGACCCGTACAGTGCCATAATTGTCAAGAATATGGTCACACAAAAACATACTGCAAGTTACTTTAAGTTTGTGTTATCTGCGGTGAATTACACGGTACTGCTGGTTGTACTAAGCCTAAAGATCTAGCAGAAAAAAAATGTAGTAATTGTGGAGGTAATCACATCGCTAACTACAGAGGATGTCCTGTCTATTCTTTCGTTAAACAGACTATGGGGCAAAAACCTAAATTAGCTCCAGCACAAACAGCAAACGCTTACTCCACCACTTTTGCTCAAATGAGCCAACCTGTCACTTCACGTGTATCGTATGCCGATGCAGCTAAGACTAGTTATATTCCCACAAAAATATTCCGCATCAAAATAATTCAACGAATGAAAACTCAAGCTTTAATTTTAGTCGCCTTGAAGCTACTATTGAGAATCTAGTGCTGACTATAAATAATTTTACAACAAATATGACTAGCATGATGCAAGAAATGCTACGAATGCAGTCTACACTGCTTCAAGCATTAGTTAACAAGCCATGAACACGTTAAAGATAAGTTTCTGGAACGCAAACGGCATTCGCAAACATAAAAATTAACTTGAGCACTTCCTCACGGAAAAAAATATTAATATAATGTTGGTTTCTGAGACTCATTTGACTTCAAGAAGCCTATTCAAAATTAATGGCTACATTTTATATGATTCAAAGGACCCAAGAGGAAGATCTTCGGGGGATCAGCAATTTTAATAAAGTCAAGACTCAAGCATTATATTCTTGACAACATTTGTGAGGAACATCTACAAGAAACGAATATTTGTATCGAAAATTTTTGCAAAAATTTTGTCATATCATCAATTTACTACCCTCCTAGATTCGCAATTACTGAGGATCAATACTAGGATGTCTACAAATCTCTTGGCCCTTGTTTTGTAGCAGTAGGAGACTATAATGCAAAACATACTTTCTGGGGTTCGCGTCTTATCACACCTAGAGGACGAGCGTTGTTCAACACAATTTCAAAAATGGGCTTGGACGTCATTTCGTGTAGAGAGCCCACTTACGGCCTACTGACATACATAAAATTTCGGATATTACAGATTTTGGCGTCATGAAAAATATTTCTAGAGAATTAATTCACGTCGAAGCTTCCCTAGATCTATCGTCCGATCACTCTCCCACGATTGTTACAATCTGTAGCCCACTGAGAAGAGCTCTACCTCACCCCATATGTGAAAATGGTCAGTCGTGTTAATTGGCTGTGATTCAAAAAATATCTTAGTAGTCATTGCACTGAAAACATTAAGCTAAGAACTCATGACGATATTGAATCTAATATTGCTAATCTTAACGAAAATATTAAGCAGGCAGCTGAACATGCCACTTCCTCCCACCCGCAGACTGGGTTTAACAGAATATATTGTACAGATATTGAACATCTCGTATGTGCAAAAAGAAGAGCTAGAAGAGAATGGCAACAGCACAGATCACCCGAAAATAAAATTAGATTAAAAGAGTGCACCAAAAGACTCCAAGAACTGCTTGCATATGAAAAAACTGCTTCTCTTAAAAACTATCTAATTATTCTTTGTGGCGCGCTGCGAAAAGAATTAAAACACCCGTTGAGTTTAAACCACCTCTGCGCACTTATACCGGACTTTGGCCCAGGAGTGATATTGAAAAAGGTAACTTGTTTGCAAAGCATTTAAAATCCGTATTTACCCCAAACACATGTACTGGTGTTGTTGATTTCCCGAGTGTAGTTGCGCTACTCCCTCGACCCATAAAATTTAAAATGTGTGATGTACAAAATCTAATTGCTGAACTCAACCCGAACAAAGCACCGAGTATTGATGGAATTAGTAACCAAATGCTAATAATACTAATCGTATTGCATTTAGAATCATGTTATTAATTTTTAATTCCATTTTACGACTAGAATATTATCCCCACAGCTGGAAGCTTGCCAAAGTTAAAATGATTCCAAAGCCGGGCAAAGATCTGACCAAGGCAGAGTCATACAGGCCAATAAGCCTGCTATCAACAATGTCAAAACTTTTCGAAAAACTTCTCATGTCAAAATTGTCCCCAATTCTAATTGGTAGTGGGTGCATCCTAGACCATCAGTTTGATTTTAGAAGTCAGCATAGCACCATTGAACAAACGCATAGATTGGTTCAATGTATAAGAAGAACATTTGAAGAAAAGAAGTACTGTTCTGCACTGTTTATTGACGTTTCGCAGGCATTTGATAAAGTGTGGCATGAAGGTCTAATTTCAAAATTAAAATCATATCTACCAATAAATTTGGTGAATTTATTAGAAAGTTACATTACTACCTGGAAGTTCACGGTTGTGGAAGGAGAATTCATCTATATCATCCGGTGTGCCACAGGGGAGCATACTGGGACCAGTTTTGTATTTGATTTATACTTGTGATATGCCTTTGAGCAGTAATATCCATACATCTACGTTTGCCGATGATACAGGCTGCTTAAGTATGCACGAAAATCCTCATGAGGCTTCGCGATATCTACAAGAACATATTACGCAACTGGAACTATGGTTAAAATTATGGAGAATTAAGGTAAACGAGCAAAAGTGTGTTCAGGTAACATTTACCCTGCGAAAAGATACTTGTTCCCTAATTCGAATCAACAATCAAGTTGTTCCTCAGCATTCACATGTAAAATACCTTGGTATACACCTTGATTGACGACTTACATGGAAACACCATTTTGACTCAAAGCTAATACAAATGAAACTTAAACTAACTCAGATATATTGGCTGATTGGTAGAAATTCAACACTCAGCCTAGACTGCAAACTTTTATTACACAAGTCTCTTTTGAAGGAAATATGGTGCTACGGAATTCAGTTATGGGACACTGCTTCAGCTTCTAACGTCGAGATAGTCCAACGAAGGCAAAACAAAATTTTACGTTTGATAACATCGGCTCCATGGTACATTAAAAACTCAAATATACATCGTGATTTGAATATGCCACTAGTGATTGAAGAAATAGCAAAATACGCAGGCAAATATTTAACAAAACTCGAGTCACATCCTAATCCGCTTGCTCGTAACATCTTGAATTTTACTGGCCACATTCGCTTGAAAAAGAAGGACACAAGGGCTCTTTTACTCAACACTCCAAATGGGATTGCTTGAAAATATTTTTTTTCTCTTTTTTTTTTTGATTATCACTACTTATGTATTATTTATAACTATCACTAAGTTTATGACCGACAGTGGTCGGGCCTAAAACTTATATTTTAGATTTAAGATTTGAATACTTATTGTTAGTTCATAATTGAAGATACAATAAATAAATAAATGTATTAAAAAAAAATATAATGGATTTTTTTAAGTTTTGGCGATTTATTTTCATATAGTAAATTTTTTTTGGCGATTTTTTTCGGTGTTTGGCGATTTTTTTCATTTAAGCAATTTTTTTTAATTTTTGGCGATTTTTACGGTTTTTGGCGTTTTTTTTTGTCATTGTGGAAATTTATTTTTAGTTTTGACACGTTCTTCTCGTTTTGGCGATTTGTTTCGGTTTTTGGCGTTTTTTTTAATTTTAGCGATTTTTTTAATTTTGGCGATTTATTTCGTTTTGGCGACTTTTTAAAATTTTTGGCGATTTTATAATTTTCGGATTTCTTAGTTTTACCGTTTTTGAAAATTTCAAGAGTTTAACTCTTACGGTTTCCAAGATATAGCAAGTTGTCAAAATTACATAGTCAAAATTGCATTAACTAATGGACCACCCTTTAATTAAAATTTTTTTAGTTTTAGTGTTAATTGTTGTAGCCTATATAAAAATACACTAATTTTACAAATTTCAAGTGTCAATATACATATGTACATACATACATACAATTGTATATTACATGGGATTTTAAAAGTTTTTTTTTAAAGTTCTACGTACACTCTCCAAATTTCAGACCCGTAGCTTTAACCGTTACTGAAAAAATAGCCTTCTTCCTAACACCTGAAATATGTTGAATTATTAGGAAAAAAGTTAAAGTTTTCCAACCCTGGAAACGTTTTTTTATTTTGTTAAATTTTAAAAATTTTTTTTAATTATAAATACCAACTTTTTTCATACCGAAGTATAAAATAAGTTATTTTAATAACAAAGTAATAAAAACTAGTTTTCGGTAGTTATTTTCTATGGGAAAATAGAGTTTGAGTTTTCCAGCTCTGAAACCGTCTGCCCGATTTTTCTGATTTTCAATAGCAAAATTTTTCGAAAAATTTCTGACATACCAGTCCAAGAACGAAGTCTCTAGCTATTCTGGGAGCGTGGGAAAACCGATTTCACGTACAGACAGACGGACATCGCTTGTTCGTCTTCCCTATGCATAAGGATCCAGAATATATATACTTTATGTGTCGCTTATTAATATTGTAGAAATTACAAGTGGAATGACAAACCTATATATACCCTTTTACCATTTTTTGGTAAAGGGTACCCAGTCCCAGTGAAAAAAATGAAAGTCATTCTAGCGGAAGTACATTTTCATTGCTTCCAAAAAATAGATATTTTTAATTTGCCGAGAGTGAGCAAAAAACCATGTAGAAGCTTATTTTAGTCACACAAAACCTTGTAACTCCTCCATAGTGTTAGAAAATACTCACCAGAATTTAAAAAAAAAATTATTTTTTTAAAGAAATTATGAACTAATTTTACTCTAAAGCTTAAAAGTTATTTGCTTAAATTTACATGAAAAGAGTGTTTCGGGCTTAAATTCGTAAATCTTTACGCACATCTCGCACGTGCATCTTTTCTATATGCACTAAACAATTCAATACAATACCACACAAGACTCAACACAGTAAGAACAAACCAAAAACACAATTTCTACACAACACGCACTGCGTTTCACAAGCCTAATTGAACGGGTTTTTCCAACCGTAGATACAAACAAAAATATAAGAATTCATATACTTTGTTATGTTTCTCCGCACTAACAAAATTAAAAATATAAAATAAAGTAAAAATAATTAACATTTTGAAATAATTAAACAAAAATGTCATGCAGTTACGTGTTGCAAATGTACGCATGTTTTCTTTTATCCTTTTTTATATTACTGATCCTTTTCCTTGGAAAAGATATAAAATATTTGTAATAAAAATAGCCAAATACACAGAGGAGACTGACAATCATAAAAATTTTATTTAAAAAGAAGCAATTCAAACCCAAAACGTGTAATAAGAAAATATTTAAATATCACGTGTACTAAATACTAGACAAATACATGAACTCACTAGAATATTATAAGATTAACTAATTTATACAAATTGGTTACAATATATTGGAAAGTTTACAGAAGAAATTGAACAAATTAAACGAAAAAGGAGTAATACTGATAGTTATACTAGGATACAAATTTTTAGTCCTTACATATGTATATGGGAAAAAGTTTATTGTCATTACATTCACATAAAAATCCAAGTTCTAAATTAACAAAAATAGTGCAAAAGAGGATAAAGCAACACTAACGCAGATGCATTTTCGATGATAGAATTAGATTCAGATATATTAAAAGAAATGAATGAATGAATAAAATTATGAAAGTGCGAAAAAATCGCTGTTGATAATAAGAAATATGAATAAAAAGAAGATATAAAACCAGAAACCTAGGTAATTACAGAAAAAATTAGAAGAACAAAATACACTTAAGAAAAATAAAAAGGTAATACAAGTCCTAATGAGCCTGATATGTACAGGAACTATTACATGGTTATAGTTGTCATATTGATAAGGACTACAAGAAATTACTCCTGAGAATTATTAATGAATTAAAAATGCATAGCATTGTCTAAAACTTGTAAAAAACTTTTAATTTATATAAAAACAAGTAAGAGTGCTAACTTCGGCTATGCCGAATCTTATATACCCTTTACCAAAGTGCGTTTGTGTGGTATGGAGATACATACATAAGCACAGAGATATGTAGGTACATATTAATTTTGTGAAAAAATTCATACTTTTTTCTCTAGTGCAATTTTTAGGTTTTTGGCATTATGTTTAATTTGGTGCTTTTTAAATTTTATCGATTTATTTTATTTTGCTGATTTTTTTAGTTTTGGCGATTTTTTTTCATATAGGCAATTTTTTTGGTTTTGGCGATTTTTTCAAAATGACGATTTTTTTGATTTTGACGATTTTTTTTTCATTTAGGCGATTTTTTTATTTTTTATATATTTTATTTATTTATATTTTTTTGTGTAAATTTTTTTAGTTTTGACACTTTTTTTCTCGTTTTGGCGACTTTTTTCGGTTTTTGGCATTTTTTTTTAATTTTGGCGACTTTTTTTCCTTCTGGCAATTTTATTTGATTTTGACAATTTTTTTATTTTTTGGCGATTTTTTTCATATAAGCAATTTTTTTTTGTTTTGGCGATTTTTTTGGTTTTAGGCGTTTTTATTTCTTTTTGGCAATTTTTTTAGTTTTGAAATTTTTTCCCGTTATGGTGATTGTTTCGGTTTTCGGGATTTTTTTAATTTTGGCAATTTTTTTTCGTTCTGCCGATTTTTTAGATTTTGACGATTTTTTTAATTTGGCGATTTTTTTCGGTTTTTGGCGTTTTTTTTTAATTTTGGCGATTTATTTTCGTTTTGGGTTTTTTTTGGATTTTGGCGATTTTTTTCATTTAGGCGATTTTTTTGGATTTTTGCCGATTTTTGTTCATATAAGAATTTTTTTTGTTTTCACGATTTTTAGGATTTTTGTAATTGTGGGATTTTTTTTTGTTTTGACACATTTTTCTCGTTTTTGGCGATTTTTTTCGGTTTTTGGCGTTTTATTAATTTTGGCGATTTTTTTCGTTTTAGGGATTTTTTTTGATTTCGCCGCAAGAAGTTCTCTTTTTCGATGCCTGGTCACTGAATTGGAAGCGATATTAAGAAAAATTCCCTTTTTTGTGTCCTATGATAATATTCTCATCTAGGAAAAATGGTAAATGGTTATCTATTTTAACAATCCGTTTCTTTTTATACGAATTTAAGCCCGAAACAGTGTTTTTATGTAAATTGAAGCAAATAACTTTTAAATTTTAGACTAAAATTAGTTCTTAAATTTCTTTAAAAAAAATATTTTTTTTTTAAATTCTGGTTAATGTTTTCTAACACTATGGAGGAGTTACAAGGTTTTGTATGACTAAAATAAGCTTGTACATGGTTTTTTGCTCACTCTCTGCAAATTAAAAATATCGATTTTTTGGAAGCAATGAAAATGTACTTCCGCTAGAATGGCTTCCATTTTTCTCACTGTGACTGGGTACACTTTACCAATAACTGGTAAAAGGGTATATATAGGTTTTATCCTTGTGTATTTTATTGTAAATACATTACATGGCGAACCTGCCCTTTCATTGATAAGGGATAGACAACACTAGTGCTTATCCTTTTAAGTGAAAAGGACCTAAATATAAAAGGTTGGTAGAGTAAAGAATTCACTATGGAAGAAAAAATTGACTGGTATATGGAAGATGTAGTATGCAAGGAACTCCTACCGAGGACGATATCTTATACGCCCCAAGAATAGAGGAGGAAACAATGCGACTGTTGAGAAAATTTAAAATTTAACAGCTTTACACCTTTTTACACCTGGTAACAACAAAATTAACATTTCCTTACCAAAATTTTTTAGAAATTTATCGACAACAAATTTTTTTATAACAAAACACAATTTTAATGTTCATCTTACTTAAAAAACTTCATATGTAAAAAATGCGTAACTTAAAAACGTTATACGGAATATTTTACAAGTCTATTCAGCTTAACAATGACCCACCTAAGCATTATTGACTTATAAAAATGTAACTTACAAACATATAATAATGTCGAAATGCAAAAATAAAAATAAAAAATATAAAGACAATTTCAGAAATATCAAACTATTAAAAAAATAAAAAAAAATTTTAATTCTGTAATATTAAGTAAATTGTATAAAAAAAGAAAAAAACTTAATTTGAAATTGTGAAAACAAATTAAATTCATATAACGATAAACAGAAACTATGGAGTTACGTTAAAACTAATCTTTAAACGATTAATAGACTTTAAGTAAGAATAATAATAAAATAACAACTTATATTTCATACTAAGAATATATAGAATATTATAAGATTAAATAATTTATACAAATTCGTTACAATATTTTGGAAAGTTTACAGAAGAAATTGAACAAATTAAACGAAAAAGCAGTAATACTGATACTAGGATACAAATTTTTAGACCTTACATATGTATATGGGAAAAAGTTTATTGTCATTACATTCACATAAAAATCCAAGTTCTAAATTAACAAGAATAGTTCAAAAGAGGATAAAGCAACACTAACGCAGATGCATTTTCGATGATAGAATTAGATTCAGATATATTAAAAGAAATGAATGAATGAATAAAATTATGAAAGTGCGGAAAAATCGCTGGTGATAATAAGAAATATGAATAAAAAGAAGATATAAAACCAGAAACCTAGGTAAATACAGAAAAAATTCGAAGAACAAAATACACTTAAGAAAAATAAAAAGGTAATACAAGTCCTAATGAGCCTGATATGTACAGGAACTATTACATGGTTAAAGTTGTTATATTGATAAGGACTACAAGAAATTACTCCTGAGAATTATTAATGAATTAAGAATGCATAGCAATGTCTACACTCCTTTCACATATTATCGTAATAACTTGCATAAATATGATTGTGATATAATAACAAAGAATTATATTCAAGATGTAAACATATGTGTATGTAAATTACATTATAATGAATATTTATTAACTAAAACACTTTTAATTTATATAAAAACAAGTAAGAGTGCTATATTCGGCTGTGCCGAATCTTATATACCCTTTACCAAAGTGCGTTTGTGTGGTAGAGAGATACATACATAAGCACAGAGATATGTAGGTACATATTAATTTTGTGAAAAATGCATTCTTTTTTCTCTAGTGCAATTTTTAGGTTTTTGGCATTATGTTTAATTTGGTGCTTTTTAAATTTTATCGATTTATTTTATTTTGCTGATTTTTTTAGTTTTGGCGATTTTTTTTCATACAGGCAATTTTTTTGGGTTTGGCGATTTTTTTTGGTTTTTGGCGTTTATTTTTAATTTTGGCGTTTTTTTTCAATATGGGGATTTTTTGATTTTGACGATTTTTTTCATTTAGGCGATTTTTTTATTTTTATTTATTTTATTTTTTTTTTATTTTTTTGTGGCAATTTTTTTAGTTTTGACACTTTTTTTCTCGTTTTGGCCACTTTTGTCGGTTTTTGGCGTTTTTTTAATTTTGGCGACTTTTTTTCCTTATGGCAATTTTATTTGATTTTGACAATTTTTTTCATATAAGCAATTTTTTTTTGTTTTGGCGATTTTTTTGGTTTTAGGCGTTTTTATTTCTTTTTGGCAATTTATTTAGTTTTGAAATTTTTTCCCCGTTATGGTAATTTTTTCGGTTTTCGGCGTTGTTTTAATTTTGGCGATTTTTTTTCGTTCTGCCGATTTTTTGGATTTTTTTTATTTAGGCGATTTTTTTATTTTTTTGGGGATTATTTTCCTTATAAGCAATTTTTTTGTTTTGGCGATTTTTTTCAATTAGGCGTTTTTTTTTAATTTTTGGCGATTTTTGTTCATATAATAGTTTTTTCTGTTTTGACGATTTTTGCGAATTTTTGTCATTGTGGGAATTTTTTTTGTTTTGACACTTTTCTGTCGTCTTGGCGATTTTTTTCGGTTTTTGGCGTTTTATTAATTTTGGCGATTTTTTATATATAATGGATTTTGAAAAAAAAAAATTGATTTTCAGTTCTCGTTGTACATTCATAGTGAACAGTCGACTTAGCGTAGTTTTTATTTCATACTAAACAAAAAAAATTGTACGAAAAAATATTCGGAATACATATTGTTATTGTTAGCTTTATTTGCATTGCCAATATTTTTTTACATAGTCATAATTAACAAAAACAAAAAAACCGTAATAAAAAAAACAAACAAACAAAAGTGCCCTTGAGGAATACTCTACATGAGTACCTCAAAAACAAATAACTGTGAAGTGAGTTCTAATGGCAGAAATGCCTATTTTACTGTGAGTTCTAAAGCTCTTAATGAAAATAATAAAAATAAAAAATCTGATGATAGAATTGCTGAGAGCTCTGAAGCTCTTAATGATAACAAAATAAATAAGAAATCTGATAGTAGACTTTTTTAAAGGCGAGGCCACTTTTTCGTCAGCGATCAACTTCGCTTTGTCCAATGCCAACTAGTGATTCGTTAACATTACCGTTGCCTAGTACTTCTACATTTAACTCAGCGATATCATCCACTTCGGGCTCGTGGTCACCACTTAACCAAGTTTTTACTGAAGTTAAGAGCAGACCAAAACCCAAGGTCCAAGTGGGAATGGACAGATATATAACAGTGGTAAAGCGCGGACGAAGCCCAAAGTCTTCGAAAATTTCATCTGCTCCAAAAATGTCTAGGGATAACAGCGCATCCTCTATTAACCATCAAAATCGTTTTCAAATATTACAAGTTGACAACAACAAATCCGATATATCTACGAACAAACAAACGCTCTTATAAAAAATTTAATATCAGTCATTGTTGAGAATAAATTTCACATCGTTCCAATAAAACGTGGTAACATTGATGAAACCAAAATTCAAATTTATGAAGAAAAAGATTTTCGCAAACTGATTACTGAATTTGAAAAAAGTAAGAAAAGTTTCTACACATATCAGCTTAAAAGTGCTAAAGGCCTGCAGAACGTATTGAAGGGCATCGATTCCTATGTTGCTCCCGAAGAAATAAAAGATGCATTCGTCCTCCAGGGAGTTAAGGTAAAAAATGTATCTAATAATAATAGGGAGAAGATTCCTCAACCTCTATTTCGCGTCGAACTTGAGCCAAACGATATAAAATTGAAAAAAAGCGAGACTCATCCAATTCACAATTTAAAATATCTCTTATACCGAAAAATAACAGTTGAAGAACCACACAAGCGTTCTGGACCCGTACAGTGCCATAATTGTCAAGAATATGGTCACACAAAAACATACTGCAAGTTACCTTAAGTTTGTGTTATCTGCGGTGAATTACACGGTACTGCTGGTTGTACTAAGCCTAAAGATCTAGCAGAAAAAAAATGTAGTAATTGTGGAGGTAATCACATCGCTAACTACAGAGGATGTCCTGTCTATTCTTTCGTTAAACAGACTATGGGGCAAAAACCTAAATTAGCTCCAGCACAAACAGCAAACGCTTACTCCACCACTTTTGCTCAAATGAGCCAACCTGTCACTTCACGTGTATCGTATGCCGATGCAGCTAAAACTAGTTATATTCCCACAAAAATATTCCGCCTCAAAATAATTCCACGAATGCAAACTCAAGCTTTAATTTTAGTCGCCTTGAAGCTACTATTGAGACTCTAGTGCTGACTATAAATAATTTTACAACAAATATGACTAGCATGATGCAAGAAATGCTACGAATGCAGTCTACACTGCTTCAAGCATTAGTTAACAAGCCATGAACACGTTAAAGATAAGTTTCTGGAACGCAAACGGCATTGGCAAACATAAAAATGAACTTGAGCACTTCCTCACGGAAAAAAATATTGATATAATGTTTATTTATATTTTTATTTTTCGGTTTTTGGCGTTTTTTTAAATATTATTTTGGCAATTTTTTTAAATTTTTGGCGATTTTATAATTTTCGGATTTTTTAGTTTTACCGTTTTTGATTTTTTTCGGTGTTTGGCGATTTTTTTTCATTTAGGCGATTTTTTTTTAATTTTTGGCGATTTTTGCGGTTTCTGTCGTTTTTTTGTCATTGTGGATTTTTTATTTTTAGTTTTGACACGTTTTTCTCGTTTTGGCGATTTGTTTCGGTTTTTGGCGTTTTTTTTTTTTAATTTTAGCTATTTTTTTCGTTTTGGCGATTTTTTAAAATTTTTGGCGATTTTATAATTTTCGGATTTCTTAGTTTACTGTTTTTGAAAATTTCAAGAGTTTAACTCTTACGGTTTCCAAGATATAGAAAGGTGTCAAAATTACATAGTCAAAATTGCATTAACTGATGGACCACCCTTTAATTAAAATTTTTTTAATTTTAGTGTTAATTGTTGTAGCCTATATAAAAATACACTAATTTTACAAATTTCAAGTGTCAATATACATATGTACATACATACATACAATTGTATGTATATTACATGCGATTTTAAAAGTTTTCGTCACTCATTTTGGAACACCCTTTAATTTTTATATTTGTTGTTGTAGCGACCAAAGTTTCAGACCCGTAGCTTTTACCGTTCCTGAAAAAATAGCCTTCTTCCTAAAACCTGAAATATGTTTAATTATTAGGAAAAAAGTTAAAGTTTTCCAACCCTGGAAACGTTTTTTTATTTTGTTAAATTTTAAAATCTTTTTTTTAATTATAAATACCAACTTTATTCATACCGAAGTATAAAATAAGTTATTTTAATAAAAAAGTAATAAAAACTAGTTTTCGGTAGTTATTTTCTATGGGAAAATAGAGTTTGAGTTTTCCAGCTCTGAAACCGCCTCCCCGATTTTTCTGATTTTCAATAGCAAAATTTCTCGGAAAATTTCTGACACACCAGTCCAAGAACGAAGTCTCTAGCTATTCTGGGAGCTTGGGAAAACCGATTTCACGTACAGACAGACGGACAGACGGACATCGCTTGTTCGTCTTCCCTATGCATAAGGATCCAGAATATATATACTTTATGTGTCGCTTATTAATAGTGTAGAAATTACAAGTGGAATGACAAACCTATATATACCCTTTTACCATTTTTTGGTAAAGGGTACCCAGTCCCAGTGAAAAAAAAATGGAAGTCATTCTAGCGGAAGTACATTTTCATTGCTTCCAAAAAATCGATATTTTTAATTTGCCGAAAGTGTAGGCGCTTATTTTAGTCACACAAAACCTTGTAACTCTTCCATAGTGTTAGAAAATACTCACCAGAATTTAAAAAAAAATTATTTTTTTAAAGAAATTTATGAACTAATTTTACTCTAAAGCTTAAAAGTTATTTGCTTAAATTTACATGAAAACACTGTTTCGGGCTTAAATTCGTATAAAAAGAAACAAATTGTTAAAAAAGGCAATTATTTACGATTTTTCCTAGATGAAAATATTATCATTGAACACAAAAAAGGGAATTTTTCTTAATATCGCTTCCAATTCAGTGACCAGGCATCGAAAAAGAGAACTTCTTGCGATGACAACCCTATGTAAAAATCATTAAATCGGATCGAAATTTTCACTACTTCCGCATCGAAAACTCTAAATTTCCATGACTTTTTTGGAGTCTCTTTTTTTACTCCCGATCCGATCTAATGATTTTTACATAGGCAATTATTTTTTCATATAGGCAATTTTTTTGGTTTTGGCGATTTTTTTTGGTTTTTGGCGTTTATTTTTAATTTTGGCGATTTTTTAAAATGGCAATTTTTTTGATTTTGGCGATTTTTTTCATTTAGGCGATTTTTTACCCTTTTTGAAAATTTCAAGAGTTTGTAGCCTATATAAAAATACACTAATTTTACAAATTTCAAGTGTCAATATACATATGTACATACATACATACAATTGTATATTACATGAGATTTTAAAAGTTTTCGTCACTCATTTTGGAACACCCTTTAATTTTTAGTTTTTATATATTTGTTATTGTAGCGACCAAAGTTCTACATACACTGTCCAAATTTCAGACCCGTAGCTTTAACCGTTCCTGAAAAATAGCCTTCTTCCTAAAACCTGAAATATGTTGAATTATTACATTCACATAAAAATCCAAGTTCTAAATTAACAAGAATAGTTCAAAAGAGGATAAAGCAACACTAACGCAGATGCATTTTCGATGATAGAATTAGATTCAGATATATTAAAAGAAATGAATGAATGAATAAAATTATGAAAGTGCGAAAAAATCGCTGGTGATAATAAAAAATATGAATAAAAAGAAGATATAAAACCAGAAACCTAGGTAAATACAGAAAAAATTAGAAGAACAAAATACACTTAAGAAAACTAAAAAGGTAATACAAGTCCTAATGAGCCTGATATGTACAGGAACTATTACATGGTTATAGTTGTCATATTGATACAAGAAATTACTCCTGAGAATTATTAATGAATTAAGAATGCATAGCAATGTCTACACTCCTTTCACATATTATCGTAATAACTTGCATAATTATGATTGTGATATAAACACAAACAATTATATTCAAGATGTTAATATATGTGTATGTAAATTACATTATAATGAAAATATATTAACTAAAAAACTTTTAATTTATATAAAAACAAGTACGCGTGCTATATTCGGCTATACCGAATCTTATATACCCTTTACCAAAGTGCGTTTGTGTGGTATAGAGATACATACATAAGCACAGAGATATGTAGGTACATATTAATTTTGTAAAAAATGCATTATTTTTTCTCTAGTGCAATTTTTAGGTTTTTGGCATTATGTTTAATTTGGTGCTTTTTTAATTTTATCGATTTATTTTATTTTGCTGATTTTTTTAGTTTTGGGGATTTTTTTTCATATAGGCAATTTTTTTGGGTTTGGCGATTTTTTTCGGTTTTTGGCGTTTATTTTTAATTTTGGCGTTTTTTTCAATATGGGGATTTTTTGATTTTGACGATTTTTTTATTTTTATATATTTTATTTATTTTTATTTTTTGTGGCAATTTTTTTAGTTTTGACACTTTTTTTTCTCGTTTTGGCGACTTTTGTCGGTTTTTGGCGTTTTTTAATTTTGGCGACTTTTTTTCCTTATGGCAATTTTATTTGATTTTGACAATTTTTTTCATTTAGGCGATTTTTTTTCATATAAGCAATTTTTTTTTTGTTTTGGCGATTTTTTTGGTTTTAGGCGTTTTTATTTCTTTTTGGCAATTTATTTAGTTTTGAAATTTTTTCCCCGTTATGGTAATTTTTTCGGTTTTCGGCGTTGTTTTAATTTTGGCGATTTTTTTTCGTTCTGCCGATTTTTTGGATTTTTTTTATTTAGGCGATTTTTTTATTTTTTTGGGGATTATTTTCCTTATAAGCAATTTTTTTGTTTTGGCGATTTTTTTCAATTAGGCGTTTTTTTTTAATTTTTGGCGATTTTTGTTCATATAATAGTTTTTTCTGTTTTGACGATTTTTGCGAATTTTTGTCATTGTGGGAATTTTTTTTGTTTTGACACTTTTCTGTCGTCTTGGCGATTTTTTTCGGTTTTTGGCGTTTTATTAATTTTGGCGATTTTTTATATATAATGGATTTTGAAAAAAAAATTGATTTTCAGTTCTCGTTGTACATTCATAGTGAACAGTCGACTTAGCGTAGTTTTTATTTCATACTAAACAAAAAAAATTGTACGAAAAAATATTCGGAATACATATTGTTATTGTTAGCTTTATTTGCATTGCTAATATTTTTTTACATAGTCATAATTAACAAAAACAAAAAAACCGTAATAAAAAAAAACAAACAAACAAAAGTGCCCTTGAGGAATACTCTACATGAGTACCTCAAAAACAAATAACTGTGAAGTGAGTTCTAATGGCAGAAATGCCTATTTTACTGTGAGTTCTAAAGCTCTTAATGAAAATAATAAAAATAAAAAATCTGATGATAGACTTGCTGAGAGCTCTGAAGCTCTTAATGATAACAAAATAAATAAGAAATCTGATAGTAGACTTTTTTAAATGCGAGGCCACTTTTTCGTCAGCGATCAACTTCGCTTTGTCCAATGCCAACTAGTGATTCGTTAACATTACCGTTGCCTAGTACTTCTACATTTAACTCAGCGATATCATCCACTTCGGGCTCGTGGTCACCATTTTTTTGATTTTGCCGTTTTTTTTTCATATAATAGGTTTTTTGGCGTTTTTTTTCATATAGTAAATTTTTTTTTTGTTTTGGCGATTTTTTCGGTGTTTGGCGATTTTTTTTCATTTAGGCGATTTTTTTTTAATTGTTGGCGATTTTTGCGGTTTTTGGCGTTTTTTTGTCATTGTGGAAATTTATTTTTAGTTTTGACAAGTTTTTCTCGTTTTGGCGATTTTTTTCGGTTGTTGGCGTTTTTTTAATTTTAGCGATTTTTTTCATTTTGGCGATTTTTTTGTTTTAGCGATTTTTTTTTTAATTTTTGGCGATTTAATAATTTTCGGATTTCTTAGTTTTATCTTACGGTTTCCAAGATATAGCAAGTTGTCAAAATAACATAGTCAAAATTACATAGTGAAAATTGCATTAACTGATGGACCACCCTTTAATTAAATTTTTTTTTAATTTTAGTGTTAATTGTTGTAGCCTATATAAAAATACACTAATTTTACAAATTTCAAGTGTCAATATACATATGTACATACATACATACAATTGTATGTATATTACATGGGATTTTAAAAGTTTTCGTCACTCATTTTGGAACACCCTTTAATTTTTAGTTTTTATATATTTGTTATTGTAGCGACCAAAGTTCTACATACACTGTCCAAATTTCAGACCCGTAGCTTTAACCGTTCCTGAAAAATAGCCTTCTTCCTAAAACCTGAAATATGTTGAATTATTACATTCACATAAAAATCCAAGTTCTAAATTAACAAGAATAGTTCAAAAGAGGATAAAGCAACACTAACGCAGATGCATTTTCGATGATAGAATTAGATTCAGATATATTAAAAGAAATGAATGAATGAATAAAATTATGAAAGTGCGAAAAAATCGCTGGTGATAATAAAAAATATGAATAAAAAGAAGATATAAAACCAGAAACCTAGGTAAATACAGAAAAAATTAGAAGAACAAAATACACTTAAGAAAACTAAAAAGGTAATACAAGTCCTAATGAGCCTGATATGTACAGGAACTATTACATGGTTATAGTTGTCATATTGATACAAGAAATTACTCCTGAGAATTATTAATGAATTAAGAATGCATAGCAATGTCTACACTCCTTTCACATATTATCGTAATAACTTGCATAATTATGATTGTGATATAAACACAAACAATTATATTCAAGATGTTAATATATGTGTATGTAAATTACATTATAATGAAAATATATTAACTAAAAAACTTTTAATTTATATAAAAACAAGTACGCGTGCTATATTCGGCTATGCCGAATCTTATATACCCTTTACCAAAGTGCGTTTGTGTGGTATAGAGATACATACATAAGCACAGAGATATGTAGGTACATATTAATTTTGTAAAAAATGCATTATTTTTTCTCTAGTGCAATTTTTAGGTTTTTGGCATTATGTTTAATTTGGTGCTTTTTTAATTTTATCGATTTATTTTATTTTGCTGATTTTTTTAGTTTTGGGGATTTTTTTTCATATAGGCAATTTTTTTGGGTTTGGCGATTTTTTTCGGTTTTTGGCGTTTATTTTTAATTTTGGCGTTTTTTTCAATATGGGGATTTTTTGATTTTGACGATTTTTTTATTTTTATATATTTTATTTATTTTTATTTTTTGTGGCAATTTTTTTAGTTTTGACACTTTTTTTTCTCGTTTTGGCGACTTTTGTCGGTTTTTGGCGTTTTTTAATTTTGGCGACTTTTTTTCCTTATGGCAATTTTATTTGATTTTGACAATTTTTTTCATTTAGGCGATTTTTTTTCATATAAGCAATTTTTTTTTTGTTTTGGCGATTTTTTTGGTTTTAGGCGTTTTTATTTCTTTTTGGCAATTTATTTAGTTTTGAAATTTTTTCCCCGTTATGGTAATTTTTTCGGTTTTCGGCGTTGTTTTAATTTTGGCGATTTTTTTTCGTTCTGCCGATTTTTTGGATTTTTTTTATTTAGGCGATTTTTTTATTTTTTTGGGGATTATTTTCCTTATAAGCAATTTTTTTGTTTTGGCGATTTTTTTCAATTAGGCGTTTTTTTTTAATTTTTGGCGATTTTTGTTCATATAATAGTTTTTTCTGTTTTGACGATTTTTGCGAATTTTTGTCATTGTGGGAATTTTTTTTGTTTTGACACTTTTCTGTCGTCTTGGCGATTTTTTTCGGTTTTTGGCGTTTTATTAATTTTGGCGATTTTTTATATATAATGGATTTTGAAAAAAAAATTGATTTTCAGTTCTCGTTGTACATTCATAGTGAACAGTCGACTTAGCGTAGTTTTTATTTCATACTAAACAAAAAAAATTGTACGAAAAAATATTCGGAATACATATTGTTATTGTTAGCTTTATTTGCATTGCTAATATTTTTTTACATAGTCATAATTAACAAAAACAAAAAAACCGTAATAAAAAAAAACAAACAAACAAAAGTGCCCTTGAGGAATACTCTACATGAGTACCTCAAAAACAAATAACTGTGAAGTGAGTTCTAATGGCAGAAATGCCTATTTTACTGTGAGTTCTAAAGCTCTTAATGAAAATAATAAAAATAAAAAATCTGATGATAGACTTGCTGAGAGCTCTGAAGCTCTTAATGATAACAAAATAAATAAGAAATCTGATAGTAGACTTTTTTAAATGCGAGGCCACTTTTTCGTCAGCGATCAACTTCGCTTTGTCCAATGCCAACTAGTGATTCGTTAACATTACCGTTGCCTAGTACTTCTACATTTAACTCAGCGATATCATCCACTTCGGGCTCGTGGTCACCATTTTTTTTATTTTGCCTTTTTTTTTTTTCATATAATAGGTTTTTTGGCGTTTTTTTTCATATAGTAAATTTTTTTTTTGTTTTGGCGATTTTTTCGGTGTTTGGCGATTTTTTTTCATTTAGGCGATTTTTTTTTAATTGTTGGCGATTTTTGCGGTTTTTGGCGTTTTTTTGTCATTGTGGAAATTTATTTTTAGTTTTGACAAGTTTTTCTCGTTTTGGCGATTTTTTTCGGTTGTTGGCGTTTTTTTAATTTTAGCGATTTTTTTCATTTTGGCGATTTTTTTGTTTTAGCGATTTTTTTTTTAATTTTTGGCGATTTAATAATTTTCGGATTTCTTAGTTTTATCTTACGGTTTCCAAGATATAGCAAGTTGTCAAAATAACATAGTCAAAATTACATAGTGAAAATTGCATTAACTGATGGACCACCCTTTAATTAAATTTTTTTTTAATTTTAGTGTTAATTGTTGTAGCCTATATAAAAATACACTAATTTTACAAATTTCAAGTGTCAATATACATATGTACATACATACATACAATTGTATGTATATTACATGGGATTTTAAAAGTTTTCGTCACTCATTTTGGAACACCCTTTAATTTGTAGCTTTTATATATTTGTTATTGTAGCGACAGTGTTCTACATACACTGTCCAAATTTCAGACCCGTAGCTTTAACCGTTCCTGAAAAATAGCCTTCTTCCTAAAACCTGAAATATGTTGAATTATTACATTCACATAAAAATCCAAGTTCTAAATTAACCAGAATAGTTAAAAAGATGATAAAGCAACACTAACGCAGATGCATTTTCGATGATAGAATTAGATTCAGATATATTAAAAGAAATGAATGAATGAATAAAATTATGAAAGTGCGAAAAAATCGCTGGTGATAATATGAAATATGAATAAAAAGAAGATATAAAACCAGAAACCTAGGTAATTACAGAAAAAATTCGAAGAACAAAATACACTTAAGAAAAATAAAAAGGTAATACAAGTCCTAATGAGCCTGATATGTACAGGAACTATTACATGATTATAGTTGTCATATTGATACAAGAAATTACTCCTGAGAATTATCAATGAATTAAGAATGCATAGCAATGTCTACACTCCTTTCACATATTATCGTAATAACTTGCATAAATATGATTGTGATATAAACACAAAGAATTATATTCAAGATGTTAATATATGTGTATGTAAATTACATTATAATGAATATGTATTAACTAAAAAACTTTTAATTTATATAAAAACAAGTACGCTTGCTATATTCGGCTATGCCGAATCTTATATACCCTTTACCAAAGTGCGTTTGTGTGGTATAGAGATACATACATAAGCACAGAGATATGTAGGTACATATTAATTTTGTGAAAAAATGCATACTTTTTTCTCCAGTGCAATTTTTAGGTTTTTGGCATTATGTTTAATTTGGTGCTTTTTAAATTTTATCGATTTATTTTATTTTGCTGATTTTTTTAGTTTTGGCGATTTTATTTCATTATAGGCAATTTTTTTGGTTTTGGCGATTTTTTCGGTTTTTGGCGTTTATTTTAAATTTTGGCGATTTTTTTCATTTAGGCGATTTTTTTATTTTTTATATATTTTATTTGTTTTTATTTTTTTTGGCAATTTTTTAAGTTTAGACACTTTTTTTCTCGTTTTGGCGACTTTTTTAATTTTTTGGCGTTTTTTCTTAATTTTGGCGACTTTTTTTCCTTCTGGCAATTTTTTTTGATTTTGACAATTTTTTTCATTTAGGCGACTTTTTTTATTTTTTGGCAATTTTTTTGGTTTTAGGCGTTTTTATTTCTTTTTGGCCGATTTCTGCCGTTTTTTTGGATTTTGACGATTTTTTTTCATTTAGGCGATTTTTTTCGTTTTGGCGGTTTTTAAAATTTTTGGCGATTTTATAATTTTCGGATTTCTTAGTGAAAAAAAATGGAAGTCATTCTAGCGGAAGTACATTTTCATTGCTTCCAAAAAATCGGTATTTTTAACTTGCCGAAAGTGAGCAAAGAACCATGTAGAAGCTTATTTTAGTCACACAAAACCTTGTAACTCCTCCATAGTGTTAGAAAATACTCACCAGAATTTAAAAAAAATTATTTTTAAAAAAAAATTTATGAACTAATTTTACTCTAAAGCTTAAAAGTTATTTGCTTAAATTTACATGAAAACACTGTTTCGGGCTTAAATTCGTATAAAAAGAAACGAATTGTTAAAAAATGCAACTATTTACGATTTTTCCTAGATGAAAATATTATCATAGAACACAAAAAAGGGAATTTTTCTTAATATGGCTTCCAATTTAGTGACCAGGCATCGAAAAAGAGAACTTCTTGCAATGACAACCCTATGTAAAAATCATTAGATCGAAAATTAAAAATATAAAATAAAGTAAAAATAATTAACATTTCGAAATAATTAAATAAAAATGTCATACAGTTACGTGTTGCAAATGTAAGTTTGTTTTCTTTTATCCTTTTTTATATTACTGATCCTTTTCCTTGGAAAAAAATAAAATATTTGTAATAAAAATAGCCAAATACACAGAGAAGACTGACGATCATAAAAATTTCATTTAAAAAGAAGCAATTCAAACTCAAAACGTGCAATAAGAAAATATTTAAATATCACGTGTACTAAATACTAGACAAATGCATGAACTCACCACACAGATATAGCAATATGATATTTATAAAAAAACAGTAATATTTAAAAGTATGTAAACAAATTGAACTAACTTAAACTCAACGTCTTCTTCAGATAGGTCAGTAATGATTTTTAATTGTTAACACACTTAGTCATAAACGCTGGAATACCTGTAACATAATATTCTTATAATTTTCGGTCAACGATCGCTTTTACTAAATAGTTTGAACCCAAAACGTGTAATAAGAAAATATTTAAATATCAAGTGTACAAAATACTAGACAGATGCACTTAGTCATAAACGATGACCCACCTAAGCATTATTGACTTAAATAAATGTAACCTACAAACATATAATAATGTCGAAATGCAAAAATAAAAATAAAGACAATTTCAAAAATATCAAAATATTAAAAAAATAAAAAATTTTTTTAATTCTGTAATATTAAGTAAATTGTATAAAAAAGAAAAAAACTTAATTTGAAATTATGAAAACAAATTTAATTCATGTAACGATAAATATAAACTATGGAGTTGCGTTAAAACTAATCTTTAAACGATTAATAGACTTTAAGTAAGAATAACGGCCTGTTTGTAGAACACGACACGTCGATAATAATCGCTAACATGTTAGCATTTTTTTTTGGTTTTTAGATCGCGACTGTTGACAATTTTAATTAAAAACGTAACAACTCTCAATTTATTTGGGTTTGTATAACACGGTTTGGCTCATTATAAATGTCAAGATGGGCGAATGAAAAATTATAATCGTGTTAAAAAAAAGTGCACCAAAATGAATAAATACTGACAATACACATACACTCACATGGATTTTACACAGTTTCATACATATCCTAATTTTTGTTCTTCAAATAACAAATAAAAATAAAAAAATAAAGACAATTTCAGAAATATCAAACTATTAAAAAAATAAAAAATTTTTTTAATTCTGTAATATTAAGTAAATTGTATAAAAAAAGAAAAAAACTTAATTTGAAATTATGAAAACAAATTAAATTCATATAACGATAAATAGAAACTATGGAGTTACGTTAAAACTAATCTTTAAACGATTAATAGACTTTAAGTAAGAATAATAATAAAATAACAACTTATATTTCATACTAAGAATATATAGAATATTATAAGATTAAATAATTTATACAAATTGGTTACAATATTTTGGAAAGTTTACAGAAGAAATTGAACAAAACAAACGAAAAAGCAGTAATACTGATAGTTATACTAGGATACAAATTTTTAGACCTTACATATGTATATGGGAAAAAGTTTATTGTCATTACATTCACATAAAAATCCAAGTTCTAAATTAACAAGAATAGTTCAAAAGAGGATAAAGCAACACTAACGCAGATGCATTTTCGATGATAGAATTAGATTCAGATATATTAAAAGAAATGAATGAATGAATAAAATTATGAAAGTGCGGAAAAATCGCTGGTGATAATAAGAAATATGAATAAAAAGAAGATATAAAACCAGAAACCTAGGTAAATACAGAAAAAATTCGAAGAACAAAATACACTTAAGAAAAATAAAAAGGTAATACAAGTCCTAATGAGCCTGATATGTACAGGAACTATTACATGGTTATAGTTGTTATATTGATAAGGACTACAAGAAATTACTCCTGAGAATTATTAATGAATTAAGAATGCATAGCAATGTCTACACTCCTTTCACATATTATCGTAATAACTTGCATAAATATGATTGTGATATAATAACAAAGAATTATATTCAAGATGTAAACATATGTGTATGTAAATTACATTATAATGAATATTTATTAACTAAAACACTTTTAATTTATATAAAAACAAGTAAGAGTGCTATATTCGGCTGTGCCGAATCTTATATACCCTTTACCAAAGTGCGTTTGTGTGGTAGATAGATACATACATAAGCACAGAGATATGTAGGTACATATTAATTTTGTGAAAAATGCATTATTTTTTCTCTAGTGCAATTTTTAGGTTTTTGGCATTATGTTTAATTTGGTGCTTTTTAAATTTTATCGATTTATTTTATTTTGCTGATTTTTTTAGTTTTGGGGATTTTTTTTCATATACCCAGCTAAAAAAAATATGTATGGAGCATATATGATATCCCATATATGGTTCGGATCCGAAAAATGAGGGTATATCGGCATATATGATTATATATATTCATACATTTTCATACATGTATGTGTAAATTCCGTCCACAGTATGCAAAGTTCATATTCATACACTCTTGATTCACGAAAGCGCACTGCTGTGCAATAAATTCAATTACTAATATTAAATTTTTTTAGACTTGAGAGAAAGTTGTATTTAATGAAACATTTGTTTGGACAAATAATTCAAAACCAACTAAAAGTCATTTCATTCATCAAAAGGTGAATCAATTATTTAAAAACACATAAATCATATTCTTACATAACATTTAGCTTAAGAAATCAGATTAAAAACTAATGCAATTAATTATAAAAGAAAAAGTAATCCGTCTAACAATAGTTTTCAATACAGTAATATGAACTTTGTTTCTTATCTAGCGAATTTTGTTATTTTCTATAAAATGAATGACTGGATTATCCTTTTGATTATTATATATATTAAATGGGGCCACAATGTATAAAATCGTACAAGAATGGTTTAAGTTTTTCTTTTTTAAACGTTAAGGGTACGCATATAAACTTTGCATACCGTATGTATTTTCTAATGGATTTCCAATTCAGCAGTGATAAAATTTCAACCTTTTTTTGATTGCAAAAACGATCTTATGTGAGATATCATGTATGCATACATTCTTATATGGCTCCATATATAAAATCTCATATTTATATATGGATCAACATATGAAGAGGTTCATAATTAAATGTTCATATATGAGCTCATATGTTATAACACATTTCACATATTAGTCCATATATCAGTTCATATATAATAGTTTTGCCATGTATAATCCCATATATTTCCATACATGAATTCATACATATTCATATATAGTTATATACATTCATATATTAAAAATATATGGACCATATATAATTTTTTTAGCTGGGTAGGCAATTTTTTTGGGTTTGGCGATTTTTTTCGGTTTTTGGTGTTTATTTTTAATTTTGGCGTTTTTTTCAATATGGGGATTTATTGATTTTGACGATTTTTTTTCATTTAGGCGATTTTTTTATTTTTATATATTTTATTTATTTTTATTTTCTGTGGCAATTTTTTTTAGTTTTGACACTTTTTTTCTCGTTTTGGCGACTTTTGTCGGTTTTTGGCGTTTTTTTAATTTTGGCGACTTTTTTTCCTTATGGCAATTTTATTTGATTTTGACAATTTTTTTCATTTAGGCGATTTTTTTTCATATAAGCAATTTTTTTTTGTTTTCGCGATTTTTTTGGTTTTAGGCGTTTTTATTTCTTTTTGGCAATTTTTTTAGTTTTGAAATTTTTTCCCCGTTATGGTAATTTTTTCGGTTTTCGGCGTTGTTTTAATTTTGGCGATTTTTTTTCGTTCTGCCGATTTTTTGGATTTTTTTATTTAGGCGATTTTTTTATTTTTTGGGGATTATTTTCCTTATAAGCAATTTTTTTGTTTTGGCGATTTTTTTCAATTAGGCGATTTTTTTTAATTTTTGGCGATTTTTGTTCATATAATAGTTTTTTCTGTTTTGACGATTTTTGCGAATTTTTGTCATTGTGGGAATTTTTTTTGTTTTGACACTTTTCTGTCGTCTTGGCGATTTTTTTCGGTTTTTGGCGTTTTATTAATTTTGGCGATTTTTTATATATAATGGATTTTGAAAAAAAAATTGATTTTCAGTTCTCGTTGTACATTCAAAGTGAACAGTCGACTTAGCGTAGTTTTTATTTCATACTAAACAAAAAAAATTTTACGAAAAAATATTCGGAATACATATTGTTATTGTTAGCTTTATTTGCATTGCTAATATTTTTTTACATAGTCATAATTAACAAAAACAAAAAAACCGTAATAAAAAAAAACAAACAAACAAACAAAAGTGCCCTTGAGGAATACTCTACATGAGTACCTCAAAAACAAATAACTGTGAAGTGAGTTCTAATGGCAGAAATGCCTATTTTACTGTGAGTTCTGAAGCTCTTAATGAAAATAATAAAAATAAAAAATCTGATGATAGACTTGCTGAGAGCTCTGAAGCTCTTAATGATAACAAAATAAATAAGAAATCTGATAGTAGACTTTTTTTTAAATGCGAGGTCACTTTTTCGTCAGCGATCAACTTCGCTTTGTCCAATGCCAACTAGTGATTCGTTAACATTACCGTTGCCTAGTACTTCTACATTTAACTCAGCGATATCATCTGCTTCGGGCTCGTGGTCACCACTTAACCAAGTTTTTACTGAAGTTAAGAGCAGCCCAAAATCCAAGGTCCAAGTGGGAATGGACAGATATATAACAGTGGTAAAGCGCGGACGAAGCCCAAAGTCTTCGAAAATTTCATCCGCTCCAAAAATGTCTAGGGATAACAGCGCATCCTCTATTAACCATCAAAATCGTTTTCAAATATTACAAGTTGATAACAACGAACCCGATGTATCTACGAACAAAACATCCAAGCCGCGTCCAATCTATTTGAGAGAAAAAAATTCAAACGCTCTTATAAAAAATTTAATATCAGTCATTGGTGAGAATAAATTTCACATCGTTCCAATAAAACGTGGTAACATTGATGAAACCAAAATTCAAATTTATGCAGAAAAAGATTTTCGCAAACTGATTACTGAATTTGAAAAAAGTAAGAAAAGTTTCTACACATATCAGCTTAAAAGTGCTAAAGGCCTGCAGATCGTATTGAAGGGCATCGATTCCTATGTTGCTCCCGAAGAAATAAAAGATGCATTCGTCCTCCAGGGATTTAAGGTAAAAAATGTATCTAATAATAATAGGGAGAAGATTCCTCAACCTCTATTTCGCGTCGAACTTGAGCCAAACGATATAAAATTGAAAAAAAGCGAGACTCATCCAATTTACAATTTAAAATATCTCTTATACCGAAAAATAACAGTTGAAGAACCACACAAGCGTTCTGGACCCGTACAGTGCCATAATTGTCAAGAATATGGTCACACAAAAACATACTGCAAGTTACTTTAAGTTTGTGTTATCTGCGGTGAATTACACGGTACTGCTGGTTGTACTAAGCCTAAAGATCTAGCAGAAAAAAAATGTAGTAATTGTGGAGGTAATCACATCGCTAACTACAGAGGATGTCCTGTCTATTCTTTCGTTAAACAGACTATGGGGCAAAAACCTAAATTAGCTCCAGCACAAACAGCAAACGCTTACTCCACCACTTTTGCTCAAATGAGCCAACCTGTCACTTCACGTGTATCGTATGCCGATGCAGCTAAGACTAGTTATATTCCCACAAAAATATTCCGCATCAAAATAATTCCACGAATGCAAACTCAAGCTTTAATTTTAGTCGCCTGGAAGCTACTATTGAGAATCTAGTGCTGACTATAAATAATTTTAAAACAAATATGACTAGCATGATGCAAGAAATGCTACGAATGCAGTCTACACTGCTTCAAGCATTAGTTAACAAGCCATGAACACGTTAAAGATAAGTTTCTGGAACGCAAACGGCATTCGCAAACATAAAAATGAACTTGAGCACTTCCTCACGGAAAAAATATTGATATAATGTTTATTTATATTTTTATTTTTCGGTTTTTGGCGTTTTTTTTAATATTATTTTGGCAATTTTTTTAAATTTTTGGCGATTTTATAATTTTCGGATTTTTTAGTTTTACCGTTTTTGATTTTTATCGGTGTTTGGCGATTTTTTTTCATTTAGGCGATTTTTTTTTAATTTTTGGCGATTTTTGCGGTTTTGACACGTTTTTCTCGTTTTGGCGATTTGTTTCGGTTTTTGGCGTTTATTTTAATTTTAGCGATTTTTTTCATTTTGGCGATTTTTTTCGTTTTGGCGATTTTTTTAAATTTTTGGCGATTTTATAATTTTTGGATTTCTTAGTTTACTGTTTTTGAAAATTTCAAGAGTTTAACTCTTACGGTTTCCAAGATATAGAAAGGTGTCAAAATTACATAGTCAAAATTGCATTAACTGATGGACCACCCTTTAATTAAAATTTTTTTAATTTTAGTGTTAATTGTTGTAGTCTATATAAAAATACACTAATTTTACAAATTTCAAGTGTCAATATACATATGTACATACATACATACAATTGTATGTATATTACATGGGATTTTAAAAGTTTTCGTCACTCATTTTGGAACACCCTTTAATTTTTATATTTGTTTTTGTAGCGACCAAAGTTTCAGACCCGTAGCTTTTACCGTTCCTGAAAAAATAGCCTTCTTCCTAAAACCTGAAATATGTTTAATTATTAGGAAAAAAGTTAAAGTTTTCCAACCCTGGAAACGTTTTTTTATTTTGTTAAATTTTAAAATCTTTTTTTTAATTATAAATACCAACTTTATTCATACCAAAGTATAAAATAAGTTATTTTAATAAAAAAGTAATAAAAACTAGTTTTCGGTAGTTATTTTCTATGGGAAAATAGAGTTTGAGTTTTCCAGCTCTGAAACCTCCTCCCCGATTTTTCTGATTTTCAATAGCAAAATTTCTCGGAAAATTTCTGACACAGCAGTCCAAGAACGAAGTCTCTAGCTATTCTGGGAGCTTAGGAAAACCGATTTCACGTACAGACAGACGGACAGACGGACATCGCTTGTTCGTCTTCCCTATGCATAAGGATCCAGAATATATATACTTTATGTGTCCCTTATTAATAGTGTAGAAATTACAAGTGGAATGACAAACCTATATATACGCTTTTACCATTTTTTGGTAAAGGGTACCCAGTCCCAGTGAAAAAAAATGGAAGTCATTCTAGCGGAAGTACATTTTCATTGCTTCCAAAAAATCGATATTTTTAATTTGCCGAAAGTGTAGAAGCTTATTTTAGTCACACAAAACCTTGTAACTCCTCCATAGTGTTAGAAAATACTCACCAGAATTTAAAAAAAATTATTTTTTTAAAGAAATTTATGAACTAATTTTACTCTAAAGCTTAAAAGTTATTTGCTTAAATTTACATGAAAACACTGTTTCGGGCTTAAATTCGTATAAAAAGAAACGAATTGTTAAAAAAGGCAATTATTTACGATTTTTCCTAGATGAAAATATTATCATAGAACACAAAAAAGGGAATTTTTCTTAATATGGCTTCCAATTCAGTGACCAGGCATCGAAAAAGAGAACTTCTTGCGATGACAACCCTATGTAAGAATCATTAAATCGGATCGAAATTTTCACTACTTCCGCATCGAAAACTCTATATTTCAATGACTTTTTTGGAGTCTCTTTTTGTACTCCCGATCCGATCTAATGATTTTTACATAGGCAATTATTTTTTAATATAGGCAATTTTTTTGGTCTTGGCGATTTTTTTTGGTTTTTGGCGTTTATTTTTAATTTTGGCGATTTTTTAAAATGGCAATTTTTTTGATTTTGACGATTTTTTTTCATTTAGGCGATTTTTTTACCCTTTTTGAAAATTTCAAGAGTTTAACTCTTACGGTTTCCAAGATATAGCAAGTTTTCAAAATTACATAGTCAAAACTGCATTAACTGATGGACCACCCTTTAATTAAATTTTTTTTTAATTTAGTGTTAATTGTTGTCGCCTATATAAAAATACACTAATTTTACAAATTTCAAGTGTCAATATACATATGTACATACATACATACAATTGTATATTACATGAGATTTTAAAAGTTTTCGTCACTCATTTTGGAACACCCTTTAATTTTAGCTTTTATATATTTGTTATTGTAGCGACCAAAGTTCTACATACACTGTCCAAATTTCAGAACCGTAGCTTTAACCGTTCCTGAAAAATAGCCTTCTTCCTAAAACCTGAAATATGTTGAATTATTACATTCACATAAAAATCCAAGTTCTAAATTAACAAGAATAGTTCAAAAGAGGATAAAGCAACACTAACGCAGATGCATTTTCGATGATAGAATTAGATTCAGATATATTAAAAGAAATGAATGAATGAATAAAATTATGAAAGTGCGAAAAAATCGCTGGTGATAATAAGAAATATGAATAAAAAGAAGATATAAAACCAGAAACCTAGGTAAATACAGAAAAAATTCGAAGAACAAAATACACTTAAGAAAACTAAAAAGGTAATACAAGTCCTAATGAGCCTGAAATGTACAGGAACTATTACATGATTATAGTTGTCATATTGATACAAGAAATTACTCCTGAGAATTATTAATGAATTAAGAATGCATAGCAATGTCTACACTCCTTTCACATATTATCGTAATAACTTGCATAAATATGATTGTGATATAAACACAAACAATTATATTCAAGATGTTAATATATGTGTATGTAAATTACATTATAATGAATATATATTAACTAAAAAACTTTTAATTTATATAAAAACAAGTACGCGTGCTATATTCGGCTATGCCGAATCTTATATACGCTTTACCACAGTGCGTTTGTGTGGTATAGAGATACATACATAAGCACAGAGATATGTAGGTACATATTAATTTTGTGAAAAAATTCTTACTTTTTTCTCCAGTACAATTTTTAGGTTTTTGGCATTATGTTTAATTTGGTGCTTTTTAAATTTTATCGATTTATTTTATTTTGCTGATTTTTTTAGTTTTGGCGATTTTATTTCATTATAGGCAATTTTTTTGGTTTTGGCGATTTTTTCGGTTTTTGGCGTTTATTTTAAATTTTGGAGATTTTTTTTCATTTAGGCGATTTTTTTTATTTTTTATATATTTTATTTGTTATTATTTTATTTGGCAATTTTTTAAGTTTTGACACTTTTTTCTCGTTTTGGCGACTTTTTTCATTTTTTGGCGTTTTTTCTTAATTTTGGCAATTTTTATTTTTTCCTTCTGGCAATTTTTTTTGATTTCGAAAATTTTTTTCATTTAGGCGACTTTTTTTATTTTTTGGCAATTTTTTTGGTTTTAGGCGTTTTTATTTCTTTTTGGCCGATTTCTGACGATTTTTTTGATTTTGAAGATTTTTTTTCATTTAGGCGATTTTTTTCGTTTTGGCGGTTTTTAAAATTTTTGGCGATTTTATAATTTTCGGATTTCTTAGTTTTACCCAGTGAAAAAAAATGGAAGTCATTCTAGCGGAAGTACATTTTCATTGCTTCCAAAAAATCGATATTTTTAACTTGCCGAAAGTGAGCAAAGAACCATGTAGAAGCTTATTTTAGTCACACAAAACCTTGTAACTCCTCCATAGTGTTAGAAAATACTCACCAGAATTTAAAAAATAATAATTTTTTAAAAAAAATTTATGAACTAATTTTACTCTAAAGCTTAAAAGTTATTTGCTTAAATTTACATGAAAACACTGTTTCGGGCTAAAATTCGTATAAAAAGAAACGAATTGTTAAAAAAGGCAACTATTTACGATTTTTCATAGATGAAAATATTATCATAGAACACAAAAAAGAGAATTTTTCTTAATATGGCTTCCAATTTAGTGACCAGGCATCGAAAAAGAGAACTTCTTGCAATGACAACCCTATGTAAAAATCATTAGATCAAAAATTAAAAATATAAAATAAAGTAAAAATAATTAACATTTCGAAATAATTAAACAAAAATGTCATACAGTTACGTGTCGCAAATGTACGTTTGTTTTCTTTTATCCTTTTTTATATTACTGATCCTTTTCCTTGGAAAAGATATAAAATATTTGTAATAAAAATAGCCAAATACACAGAGAAGACTGACGATCATAAAAATTTCATTTAAAAAGAACCAAACCCAAAACGTGCAATAAGAAAATATTTAAATATCCGTGTACTAAATACTAGACAAATGCATGAACTCACCACACAGATATAGAAATATGATATTTATAAAAAAACAGTAATATTTAAAAGTATGTAAACAAATTGAACTAACTTAAACTCAACGTCTTCTTCAGATAGGTCAGTAATGATTTTTAATTGTTAACACACTTAGTCATAAATGCTGGAATACCTGTAACATAATATTCTTATAATTTTCGGTCAACGATCGCTTTTACTAAATAGTTTGAACCCAAAACATGTAATAAGAAAAGATTTAAATATCAAGTGTACAAAATACTAGACAGATGCATGAACCTCACCACAGATTAATATTTAAAAGTATGTAAACAAATTGAACTAACTTAAAGTCAACGTGTTCTTCAGATAGGTCAGTAATGATTTTTAATTGTTAACACACTTAGTCATAAACGATGGAATTTCCGTAACATAATATTCTTATAATTTTTGATCAACTATCGCTTTCAACTAAGCTGACTTGAATAAATTGTTAATAAAACGAAATGGCGCTAAACTTCAAATGTATAAAAACAAATACTCAGCCTAGTACAATGTATATTTAATACAATGTAAGCCAAATGTATGAATGTATGTATATTAGAATAAGTAAAAAATAAGACAAAGTGAACTTCTAACTGTTAGTATATAAGCTGAAGAAATTGGTAAATAAAATATCAATATACTTTGATCACTGAACAAATCCTTGTGTATTTTATTGTAAATACATTACATGGCGAACCTGCCCTTTCATTGGTAAGGAATAGACAACACTAGTGCTTATCCTTTTAAGTGAAACCTACCTAAATATAAAAGGTTGGTAGAGTAAAGAATTCACTATGGAAGAAAAAATTTACTGGTATATGGAAGATGTTGTATGCAAGGAACTCCTACCGAGAACGATATCTTATACGCCCCAAGAATAGAGGAGGAAACAATGCGACTGTTGAGAAAATTTAAAATTTAACAGATTTACACCTTTTTACACCTGGTAACAACAAAATAAACATTTCCTTACCAAAATTTTTTAGAAATTTATCTACAACAAATTTTTTTATAACAAAACAAAATTTTAATGTTCATCTTACTTAAAAAACTTCATATGTAAAAAATGCTTAACTTAAAAACGTTATACGGAATATTTTAAAGTCTATTCCACTTAACAATGATTCACCTAAGCATTATTGACTTATATAAATGTAACCTACAAACATATAATAATGTCGAAATGCAAAAGTAAAAATAAAGACAATTTCAAAAATATCAAAATATTAAAAAAATAAAAAATTTTTTTAATTCTGTAATATTAAGTAAATTGTATAAAAAAAGAAAAAAACTTAATTTGAAATTATGAAAACAAATTAAATTCATGTAACGATGAATATAAACTATGGAGTTGCGTTAAAACTAATCTTTAAACGATTAATAGACTTTAAGTAAGAATAACAGCCTGTTTGTAGAACACGACACGTCGATAATAATCGCTAACATGTTAGCATTTTTTTTTTGGTTTTTAGATCGCGACTGTTGACAATTTTAATTAAAAACGTAACAACTCTCAATTTATTTGGGTTTGTATAACACGGTTTGGCTCATTATAAATGTCAAGATGGGCGAATGAAAAATTATAATCGTGTTAAAAAAAAGTGCAACAAAATGAATAAATACTGACAATACACATACACTCACATGGATTTTACACAGTTTCATACATATCCTAATTTTTGTTCTTCAAATAACAGCAGACATTTTGAAGAACATTTGATTTTTTTATAACAAAATAATAAAAAAATATATACAAATAATTTTTCATTCAATTGTCAATTGTGTTTTTTCAACACAAGAGTAGGGTTACCAATTTTTCAAATTGAATTTATAACTTTCTATGAAATACGATAAATGAAAACAATTTTTGGACATGTTGGCAACATAATGTTTTGCCACAGGATGGGATATATAGGTGAATTAACGTAAGCTGAACGACAAAGTCGAATCGCGTTATACAAACGCTTTTCATTACGTAGTCGTCCATGAAATGGCTCGTCGTGATTCGCCCTTTTCGCGTTCTACAAACAGGCTATAAAAATAAAATAACAACTAAGAATATATAGAATATTATAAAATTAAATAATTTATACATATTGGTTACAAGATTTTGGAAAGTTTACAGAAGAAATTGAACAAATTAAACGAAAAAGCAGTAATACTGATAGTTATACTAAGATAAAAATTTTTAGACCTTACATATGTATATGGGAAAAAGTTTATTGTCATTACATTCACTTAAAAATCCAAGTTCTAAATTAACAAGAATAGTTCAAAAGAGGATAAAGCAACACTAACGCAGATGCATTTTCGATGATAGAATTAGATTCAGATATATTAAAAGAAATGAATGAATGAATAAAATTATGAAAGTGCGAAAAAATCGCTGGTGATAATAAGAAATATGAATAAAAAGAAGATATAAAACCAGAAACCTAGGTAAATACAGAAAAAATTAGAAGAACAAAATACACTTAAGAAAAATAAAAAGGTAATACAAGTCCTAATGAGCCTGATATGTACAGGAACTATTACATGGTTATAGTTGTCATATTGATAAGGACTACAAGAAATTATTCCTGAGAATTCTTAATTAATTAAGAATGCATAGCAATGTCTACACTCCTTTCACATATTATCGTAATAATTTGCATAAATATGATTGTGATATAATAACAAAGAATTATATTCAAGATGTTAACATATGTGTATGTAAATTACATTATAATGAATATTTATTAACTAAAACACTTTTAATTTATATAAAAACAAGTAAGAGTGCTATATTCGGCTGTGCCGAATCTTATATACCCTTTACCAAAGTGCGTTTGTTTGGTATTGAGATATGTAGGTACATATTAATTTTGTGAAAAAATGCATACTTTTTTCTCTAGTGCAATTTTTAGGCTTTTGGCATTATGTTTAATTTTGTGCTTTTTAAATTTTATCGATTTATTTTATATTCCTGATTTTCTTAGTTTTGGCAATTTTTTTTTCATATAGGCAATTTTTTTGGTTTTGGCGATTTTTTTCGGTTTTTGGCGTTTATTTTTAATTTTGGCGATTTTTCAAAATGGCGATTTTTTTGATTTTGACGATTTTTTTTTCATTTAGGCGATTTTTTACCCTTTTTGAAAATTTCAAGAGTTTAACTCTTACGGTTTCCAAGATATAGCAAGTTGTCAAAATTACATAGTCAAAACTGCATTAACTGATGGACCACCCTTTAATTAAATTTTTTTTAATTTTAGTTTAATTGTTGTAGCCTATATAAAAATACACTAATTTTACAAATTTCAAGTGGCAATATACATATGTACATACATACTTACAATTGTATGTATATTACATGGGATTTTAAAAGTTTTCGTCACTCATTTTGGAACACCTTTTAATTTTTAGCTTTTATATATTTGTTATTGTAGCGACCAAAGTTCTACATACACTGTCCAAATTTCAGACCCGTAGCTTTTACCGTTCCTGAGAAAATAGCCTTCTTCCTAAAACCTGAAATATGTTGAATTATTAGGAAAAAAGTTAAAGTTTTCCAACCCTGGAAACGTTTTTTTATTTTGTTAAATTTAAAAATTTTTTTTTAATTATAAATACCAACTTTATTCATACCGAAGTATAAAATAAGTTATTTTAATAAAAAAGTAATAAAAACTAGTTTTCGGTAGTTATTTTCTATGGGAAAATAGAGTTTGAGTTTTCCAGCTCTAAAAATTTTTCCGAAAATTTCTGACACAGCAGTCCAAGAACGAAGTCTCTAGCTATTCTGGGAGCTTGGGAAAACCGATTTCACGTACAGACAGACGGACAGACGGACATCGCTTGTTCGTCTTCCCTATGCATAAGGATCCAGAATATATATACTTTATGTGTTGCTTATTAATATTGTAGAAATTACAAGTGGAATGACAAACCTATATATACCCTTTTACCATTTTTTGGTAAAGGGTACCCAGTCCCAGTGAAAAAAAATGGAAGTCATTCTAGCGGAAGTACATTTTCATTGCTTCCAAAAAATCGATATTTTTAATTTGCCGAAAGTGTAGGCGCTTATTTTAGTCACACAAAACCATGTAACTCTTCCATAGTGTTAGAAAATACTCACCAGAATTTAAAAAAAAATTATTTTTTTAAAGAAATTTATGAACTAATTTTACTCTAAAGCTTAAAAGTTATTTGCTTAAATTTACATGAAAACACTGTTTCGGGCTTAAATTCGTATAAAAAGAAACGAATTGTTAAAAAAGGCAATTATTTACGATTTTTCCTAGATGAAAATATTATCATAGAACACAAAAAAGGGAATTTTTCTTAATATCGCTTCCAATTCAGTGACCAGGCATCGAAAAAGAGAACTTCTTGCGATGACAACCCTATGTAAAAATCATTAAATCGGATCGAAATTTTCACTACTTCCGCATCGAAAACTCTAAATTTCCATGACTTTTTTGGAGTCTATTTTTTTACTCCCGATCCGATCTAATGATTTTTACATAGGCAATTATTTTTTCATATAGGCAATTTTTTTGGTTTTGGCGATTTTTTTTGGTTTTTGGCGTTCATTTTTAATTTTGGCGATTTTTTAAAATGGCAATTTTTTTGATTTTGACGATTTTTTTTCATTTAGGCGATTTTTTACCCTTTTTGAAAATTTCAAGAGTTTAACTCTTACGGTTTCCAAGATATAGCAAGTTGTCAAAATTACATAGTCAAAACTGCATTAACTGATGGACCACCTTTTAATTAAATTTTTTTAATTTTAGTGTTAATTGTTGTAGCCTATATAAAAATACACTAATTTTACAAATTTCAAGTGTCACTATACATATGTACATACATACATACAATTGTATATTACATGAGATTTTAAAAGTTTTCGTCACTCATTTTGGAACACCCTTTAATTTTTAGTTTTTATATATTTGTTATTGTAGCGACCAAAGTTCTACATACACTGTCCAAATTTCAGACCCGTAGCTTTAACCGTTCCTGAAAAATAGCCTTCTTCCTAAAACCTGAAATATGTTGAATTATTACATTTACATAAAAATCCAAGTTCTAAATTAACAAGAATAGTTCAAAAGAGGATAAAGCAACACTAACGCAGATGCATTTTCGATGATAGAATTAGATTCAGATATATTAAAAGAAATGAATGAATGAATAAAATTATGAAAGTGCGAAAAAATCGCTGGTGATAATAAGAAATATGAATAAAAAGAAGATATAAAACCAGAAACCTAGGTAAATACAGAAAAAATTCGAAGAACAAAATACACTTAAGAAAACTAAAAAGGTAATACAAGTCCTAATGAGCCTGAAATGTACAGGAACTATTACATGATTATAGTTGTCATATTGATACAAGAAATTACTCCTGAGAATTATTAATGAATTAAGAATGCATAGCAATGTCTACACTCCTTTCACATATTATCGTAATAACTTGCATAAATATGATTGTGATATAAACACAAACAATTATATTCAAGATGTTAATATATGTGTATGTAAATTACATTATAATGAATATAAAATATAAAAAACTTTTAATTTATATAAAAACAAGTACGCGTGCTATATTCGGCTATGCCGAATCTTATATACCCTTTACCAAAGTGCGTTTGTGTGGTATAGAGATACATACATAAGCACAGAGATATGTAGGTACATATTAATTTTGTGAAAAAATTCTTACTTTTTTCTCCAGTGCAATTTTTAGGTTTTTGGCATTATGTTTAATTTGGTGCTTTTTAAATTTTATCGATTTATTTTATTTTGCTGATTTTTTTAGTTTTGGCGATTTTATTTCATTATAGGCAATTTTTTTGGTTTTGGCGATTTTTTCGGTTTTTGGCGTTTATTTTAAATTTTGGCGATTTTTTTCATTTAGGCGATTTTTTTATTTTTTATATATATTATTTGTTTTTATTTTTTTGGCAATTTTTTAAGTTTTGGCACTTTTTTTCTCGTTTTGGCGACTTTTTTAATTTTTTGGCGTTTTTTCTTAATTTTGGCGACTTTTTTTCCTTCTGGCAATTTTTTTTTGATTTTGACAATTTTTTTCATTTAGGCGACTTTTTTTATTTTTTGGCAATTTTTTTGGTTTTAGGCGTTTTTATTTCTTTTTGGCCGATTTCTGCCGTTTTTTGGATTTTGACGATTTTTTTTCATTTAGGCGATTTTTTTCGTTTTGGCGGTTTTTAAAATTTTTGGCGATTTTATAATTTTCGGATTTATTAGTTTTACCCAGTGAAAAAAAATGGAAGTCATTCTAGCGGAAGTACATTTTCATTGCTTCCAAAAAATCGGTATTTTTAACTTGCCGAAAGTGAGCAAAGAACCATGTAGAAGCTTATTTTAGTCACACAAAACCTTGTAACTCCTCCATAGTGTTAGAAAATACTCACCAGAATTTAAAAAAAATTATTTTTTAAAAAAAATTTATGAACTAATTTTACTCTAAAGCTTAAAAGTTATTTGCTTAAATTTACATGAAAACACTGTTTCGGGCTTAAATTCGTATAAAAAGAAACGAATTGTTAAAAAAGGCAACTATTTACGATTTTTCCTAGATGAAAATATTATCATAGAACACAAAAAAGGGAATTTTTCTTAATATGGCTTCCAATTTAGTGACCAGGCATCGAAAAAGAGAACTTCTTGCAATGACAACCCTATGTAAAAATCATTAGATCGAAAATTAAAAATATAAAATAAAGTAAAAATAATTAACATTTCGAAATAATTAAATAAAAATGTCATACAGTTACGTGTTGCAAATGTAAGTTTGTTTTCTTTTATCCTTTTTTATATTACTGATCCTTTTCCTTGGAAAAAAAATAAAATATTTGTAATAAAAATAGCCAAATACACAGAGAAGACTGACGATCATAAAAATTTCATTTAAAAAGAAGTAATTCAAACCCAAAACGTGCAATAAGAAAATATTTAAATATCACGTGTACTAAATACTAGACAAATGCATGAACTCACCACACAGATATAGCAATATGATATTTATAAAAAAAACAGTAATATTTAAAAGTATGTAAACAAATTGAACTAACTTAAACTCAACGTCTTCTTCAGATAGGTCAGTAATGATTTTTAATTGTTAACACACTTAGTCATAAACGCTGGAATACCTGTAACATAATATTCTTATAATTTTCGGTCAACGATCGCTTTTACTAAATAGTTTGAATCCAAAACGTGTAATAAGAAAATATTTAAATATCAAGTGTACAAAATACTAGACAGATGCACTTAGTCATAAACGATGACCCACTTAAGCATTATTGACTTAAATAAATGTAACCTACAAACATATAATAATGTCGAAATGCAAAAATAAAAATAAAGACAATTTCAAAAATATCAAAATATTAAAAAAATAAAAAATTTTTTTAATTCTGTAATATTAAGTAAATTGTATAAAAAAGAAAAAAACTTAATTTGAAATTATGAAAACAAATTAAATTCATGTAACGATAAATATAAACTATGGAGTTGCGTTAAAACTAATCTTTAAACGATTAATAGACTTTAAGTAAGAATAACAGCCTGTTTGTAGAACACGACACGTCGATAATAATCGCTAACATGTTAGCATTTTTTTTTGGTTTTTAGATCGCGACTGTTGACAATTTTAATTAAAAACGTAACAACTCTCAATTTATTTGGGTTTGTATAACACGGTTTGGCTCATTATAAATGTCAAGATGGGCGAATGAAAAATTATAATCGTGTTAAAAAAAAGTGCACCAAAATGAATAAATACTGACAATACACATACACTCACATGGATTTTACACAGTTTCATACATATCCTAATTTTTGTTCTTCAAATAACAAATAAAAATAAAAAATTAAAAACAATTTCAGAAATATCAAACTATTAAAAAAATAAAAAATTTTTTTAATTCTGTAATATTAAGTAAATTGTATAAAAAAAGAAAAAAACTTAATTTGAAATTATGAAAACAAATTAAATTCATATAACGATAAATAGAAACTATGGAGTTACGTTAAAACTAATCTTTAAACGATTAATAGACTTTAAGTAAGAATAATAATAAAATAACAACTTATATTTCATACTAAGAATATATAGAATATTATAAGATTAAATAATTTATACAAATTGGTTACAATATTTTGGAAAGTTTACAGAAGGAATTGAACAAAACAAACGAAAAAGCAGTAATACTGATAGTTATACTAGGATACAAATTTTTAGACCTTACATATGTATATGGGAAAAAGTTTATTGTCATTACATTCACATAAAAATCCAAGTTCTAAATTAACAAGAATAGTTCAAAAGAGGATAAAGCAACACTAACGCAGATGCATTTTCGATGATAGAATTAGATTCAGTTATATTAAAAGAAATGAATGAATGAATAAAATTATGAAAGTGCGGAAAAATCGCTGGTGATAATAAGAAATATGAATAAAAAGAAGATATAAAACCAGAAACCTAGGTAAATACAGAAAAAATTCGAAGAACAAAATACACTTAAGAAAAATAAAAAGGTAATACAAGTCCTAATGAGCCTGATATGTACAGGAACTATTACATGGTTATAGTTGTTATATTGATAAGGACTACAAGAAATTACTCCTGAGAATTATTAATGAATTAAGAATGCATAGCAATGTCTACACTCCTTTCACATATGATCGTAATAACTTGCATAAATATGATTGTGATATAATAACAAAGAATTATATTCAAGATGTAAACATATGTGTATGTAAATTACATTATAATGAATATTTATTAACTAAAACACTTTTAATTTATATAAAAACAAGTAAGAGTGGTATATTCGGCTGTGCCGAATCTTATATACCCTTTACCAAAGTGCGTTTGTGTGGTAGATAGATACATACATAAGCACAGAGATATGTAGGTACATATTAATTTTGTGAAAAATGCATTTTTTTTTCTCTAGTGCAATTTTTAGGTTTTTGGCATTATGTTTAATTTGGTGCTTTTTAAATTTTATCGATTTATTTTATTTTGCTGATTTTTTTAGTTTTGGGGATTTTTTTTCATATACCCAGCTAAAAAAAATATGTATGTAGCATATATGATATCCCATATATGGTTCGGATCCGAAAAATGAGGGTATATGGGCATATATGATTATATATATTCATACATTTTCATACATGTATGTGTAAATTCCGTCCACAGTATGCAAAGTTCATATTCATACACTCTTGATTCACGAAAGCGCACTGCTGTGCAATAAATTCAATTACTAATATTAAATTTTTTTAGACTTGAGAGAAAGTTGTATTTAATGAAACATTTGTTTGGACAAATAATTCAAAACGAACTAAAAGTCATTTCATTCATCAAAAGGTGAATCAATTATTTAAAAACACATAAATCATATTCTTACATAACATTTAGCTTAAGAAATCAGATTAAAAACTAATGCAATTAATTATAAAAGAAAAAGTAATCCGTCTAACAATAGTTTTCAATACAGTAATATGAACTTTGTTTCTTATCTAGCGAATTTTGTTATTTTCTATAAAATGAATGACTGGATTATCCTTTTGATTATTATATATATTAAATGGGGCCACAATGTATAAAATCGTACAAGAATGGTTTAAGTTTTTCTTTTTTAAACGTTAAGGGTACGCATATAAACTTTGCATACCGTATGTATTTTCTAATGGATTTGCAATTCAGCAGTGATAAAATTTCAACCTTTTTTTGATTGCAAAAACGATCTTATGTGAGATATCATGTATGCATACATTCTTATATGGCTCCATATATAAAATCTCATATTTATATATGGATCAACATATGAAGAGGTTCATAATTAAATGTTCATATATGAGCTCATATGTTATAACACATTTCACATATTAGTCCATATATCAGTTCATATATAATAGTTTTGCCATGTATAATCCCATATATTTCCATACATGAATTCATACATATTCATATATAGTTATATACATTCATATATTAAAAATATATGGACCATATATAATTTTTTTAGCTGGGTAGGCAATTTTTTTGGGTTTGGCGATTTTTTTCGGTTTTTGGTGTTTATTTTTAATTTTGGCGTTTTTTTCAATATGGGGATTTATTGATTTTGACGATTTTTTTTCATTTAGGCGATTTTTTTATTTTTATATATTTTATTTATTTTTATTTTCTGTGGCAATTTTTTTTAGTTTTGACACTTTTTTTCTCGTTTTGGCGACTTTTGTCGGTTTTTGGCGTTTTTTTAATTTTGGCGACTTTTTTTCCTTATGGCAATTTTATTTGATTTTGACAATTTTTTTCATTTAGGCGATTTTTTTTCATATAAGCAATTTTTTTTTGTTTTCGCGATTTTTTTGGTTTTAGGCGTTTTTATTTCTTTTTGGCAATTTTTTTAGTTTTGAAATTTTTTCCCCGTTATGGTAATTTTTTCGGTTTTCGGCGTTGTTTTAATTTTGGCGATTTTTTTTCGTTCTGCCGATTTTTTGGATTTTTTTATTTAGGCGATTTTTTATTTTTTGGGGATTATTTTCCTTATAAGCAATTTTTTTGTTTTGGCGATTTTTTTCAATTAGGCGATTTTTTTTAATTTTTGGCGATTTTTGTTCATATAATAGTTTTTTCTGTTTTGACGATTTTTGCGAATTTTTGTCATTGTGGGAATTTTTTTTGTTTTGACACTTTTCTGTCGTCTTGGCGATTTTTTTCGGTTTTTGGCGTTTTATTAATTTTGGCGATTTTTTATATATAATGGATTTTGAAAAAAAAAATTGATTTTCAGTTCTCGTTGTACATTCAAAGTGAACAGTCGACTTAGCGTAGTTTTTATTTCATACTAAACAAAAAAAATTGTACGAAAAAATATTCGGAATACATATTGTTATTGTTAGCTTTATTTGCATTGCTAATATTTTTTTTACATAGTCATAATTAACAAAAACAAAAAAACTGTAATAAAAAAAACAAACAAACAAACAAAAGTGCCCTTGAGGAATACTCTACATGAGTACCTCAAAAACAAATAACTGTGAAGTGAGTTCTAATGGCAGAAATGCCTATTTTACTGTGAGTTCTGAAGCTCTTAATGAAAATAATAAAAATAAAAAATCTGATGATAGACTTGCTGAGAGCTCTGAAGCTCTTAATGATAACAAAATAAATAAGAAATCTGATAGTAGACTTTTTTTAAAGGCGAGGCCACTTTTTCGTCAGCGATCAACTTCGCTTTGTCCAATGCCAACTAGTGATTCGTTAACATTACCGTTGCCTAGTACTTCTACATTTAACTCAGCGATATCATCTGCTTCGGGCTCGTGGTCACCACTTAACCAAGTTTTTACTGAAGTTAAGAGCAGCCCAAAATCCAAGGTCCAAGTGGGAATGGACAGATATATAACAGTGGTAAAGCGCGGACGAAGCCCAAAGTCTTCGAAAATTTCATCTGCTCCAAAAATGTCTAGGGATAACAGCGCATCCTCTATTAACCATCAAAATCGTTTTCAAATATTACAAGTTGATAACAACGAACCCGATGTATCTACGAACAAACAAACGCTCTTATAAAAAATTTAATATCAGTCATTGTTGAGAATAAATTTCACATCGTTCCAATAAAACGTGGTAACATTGATGAAACCAAAATTCAAATTTATGAAGAAAAAGATTTTCGCAAACTGATTACTGAATTTGAAAAAAGTAAGAAAAGTTTCTACACATATCAGCTTAAAAGTGCTAAAGGCCTGCAGAACGTCTTGAAGGGCATCGATTCCTATGTTGCTCCCGAAGAAATAAAAGATGCATTCGTCCTCCAGGGAGTTAAGGTAAAAAATGTATCTAATAATAATAGGGAGAAGATTCCTCAACCTCTATTTCGCGTCGAACTTGAGCCAAACGATATAAAATTGAAAAAAGCGAGACTCATCCAATTTACAATTTAAAATATCTCTTATACCGAAAAATAACAGTTGAAGAACCACACAAGCGTTCTGGACCCGTACAGTGCCATAATTGTCAAGAATATGGTCACACAAAAACATACTGCAAGTTACTTTAAGTTTGTGTTATCTGCGGTGAATTACACGGTACTGCTGGTTGTACTAAGCCTAAAGATCTAGCAGAAAAAAAATGTAGTAATTGTGGAGGTAATCACATCGCTAACTACAGAGGATGTCCTGTCTATTCTTTCGTTAAACAGACTATGGGGCAAAAACCTAAATTAGCTCCAGCACAAACAGCAAACGCTTACTCCACCACTTTTGCTCAAATGAGCCAACCTGTCACTTCACGTGTATCGTATGCCGATGCAGCTAAGACTAGTTATATTCCCACAAAAATATTCCGCATCAAAATAATTCAACGAATGAAAACTCAAGCTTTAATTTTAGTCGCCTTGAAGCTACTATTGAGAATCTAGTGCTGACTATAAATAATTTTACAACAAATATGACTAGCATGATGCAAGAAATGCTACGAATGCAGTCTACACTGCTTCAAGCATTAGTTAACAAGCCATGAACACGTTAAAGATAAGTTTCTGGAACGCAAACGGCATTCGCAAACATAAAAATTAACTTGAGCACTTCCTCACGGAAAAAAATATTAATATAATGTTGGTTTCTGAGACTCATTTGACTTCAAGAAGCCTATTCAAAATTAATGGCTACATTTTATATGATTCAAAGGACCCAAGAGGAAGATCTTCGGGGGATCAGCAATTTTAATAAAGTCAAGACTCAAGCATTATATTCTTGACAACATTTGTGAGGAACATCTACAAGAAACGAATATTTGTATCGAAAATTTTTGCAAAAATTTTGTCATATCATCAATTTACTACCCTCCTAGATTCGCAATTACTGAGGATCAATACTAGGATGTCTACAAATCTCTTGGCCCTTGTTTTGTAGCAGTAGGAGACTATAATGCAAAACATACTTTCTGGGGTTCGCGTCTTATCACACCTAGAGGACGAGCGTTGTTCAACACAATTTCAAAAATGGGCTTGGACGTCATTTCGTGTAGAGAGCCCACTTACGGCCTACTGACATACATAAAATTTCGGATATTACAGATTTTGGCGTCATGAAAAATATTTCTAGAGAATTAATTCACGTCGAAGCTTCCCTAGATCTATCGTCCGATCACTCTCCCACGATTGTTACAATCTGTAGCCCACTGAGAAGAGCTCTACCTCACCCCATATGTGAAAATGGTCAGTCGTGTTAATTGGCTGTGATTCAAAAAATATCTTAGTAGTCATTGCACTGAAAACATTAAGCTAAGAACTCATGACGATATTGAATCTAATATTGCTAATCTTAACGAAAATATTAAGCAGGCAGCTGAACATGCCACTTCCTCCCACCCGCAGACTGGGTTTAACAGAATATATTGTACAGATATTGAACATCTCGTATGTGCAAAAAGAAGAGCTAGAAGAGAATGGCAACAGCACAGATCACCCGAAAATAAAATTAGATTAAAAGAGTGCACCAAAAGACTCCAAGAACTGCTTGCATATGAAAAAACTGCTTCTCTTAAAAACTATCTAATTATTCTTTGTGGCGCGCTGCGAAAAGAATTAAAACACCCGTTGAGTTTAAACCACCTCTGCGCACTTATACCGGACTTTGGCCCAGGAGTGATATTGAAAAAGGTAACTTGTTTGCAAAGCATTTAAAATCCGTATTTACCCCAAACACATGTACTGGTGTTGTTGATTTCCCGAGTGTAGTTGCGCTACTCCCTCGACCCATAAAATTTAAAATGTGTGATGTACAAAATCTAATTGCTGAACTCAACCCGAACAAAGCACCGAGTATTGATGGAATTAGTAACCAAATGCTAATAATACTAATCGTATTGCATTTAGAATCATGTTATTAATTTTTAATTCCATTTTACGACTAGAATATTATCCCCACAGCTGGAAGCTTGCCAAAGTTAAAATGATTCCAAAGCCGGGCAAAGATCTGACCAAGGCAGAGTCATACAGGCCAATAAGCCTGCTATCAACAATGTCAAAACTTTTCGAAAAACTTCTCATGTCAAAATTGTCCCCAATTCTAATTGGTAGTGGGTGCATCCTAGACCATCAGTTTGATTTTAGAAGTCAGCATAGCACCATTGAACAAACGCATAGATTGGTTCAATGTATAAGAAGAACATTTGAAGAAAAGAAGTACTGTTCTGCACTGTTTATTGACGTTTCGCAGGCATTTGATAAAGTGTGGCATGAAGGTCTAATTTCAAAATTAAAATCATATCTACCAATAAATTTGGTGAATTTATTAGAAAGTTACATTACTACCTGGAAGTTCACGGTTGTGGAAGGAGAATTCATCTATATCATCCGGTGTGCCACAGGGGAGCATACTGGGACCAGTTTTGTATTTGATTTATACTTGTGATATGCCTTTGAGCAGTAATATCCATACATCTACGTTTGCCGATGATACAGGCTGCTTAAGTATGCACGAAAATCCTCATGAGGCTTCGCGATATCTACAAGAACATATTACGCAACTGGAACTATGGTTAAAATTATGGAGAATTAAGGTAAACGAGCAAAAGTGTGTTCAGGTAACATTTACCCTGCGAAAAGATACTTGTTCCCTAATTCGAATCAACAATCAAGTTGTTCCTCAGCATTCACATGTAAAATACCTTGGTATACACCTTGATTGACGACTTACATGGAAACACCATTTTGACTCAAAGCTAATACAAATGAAACTTAAACTAACTCAGATATATTGGCTGATTGGTAGAAATTCAACACTCAGCCTAGACTGCAAACTTTTATTACACAAGTCTCTTTTGAAGGAAATATGGTGCTACGGAATTCAGTTATGGGACACTGCTTCAGCTTCTAACGTCGAGATAGTCCAACGAAGGCAAAACAAAATTTTACGTTTGATAACATCGGCTCCATGGTACATTAAAAACTCAAATATACAACGTGATTTGAATATGCCACTAGTGATTGAAGAAATAGCAAAATACGCAGGCAAATATTTAACAAAACTCGAGTCACATCCTAATCCGCTTGCTCGTAACATCTTGAATTTTACTGGCCACATTCGCTTGAAAAAGAAGGACACAAGGGCTCTTTTACTCAACACTCCAAATGGGATTGCTTGAAAATATTTTTTTTCTCTTTTTTTTTTTGATTATCACTACTTATGTATTATTTATAACTATCACTAAGTTTATGACCGACAGTGGTCGGGCCTAAAACTTATATTTTAGATTTAAGATTTGAATACTTATTGTTAGTTCATAATTGAAGATACAATAAATAAATAAATGTATTAAAAAAAAATATAATGGATTTTTTTAAGTTTTGGCGATTTATTTTCATATAGTAAATTTTTTTTGGCGATTTTTTTCGGTGTTTGGCGATTTTTTTTCATTTAGGCGATTTTTTCTTAATTTTTGGCGATTTTTGCGGTTTTTGGCGTTTTTTTTTGTCATTGTGGAAATTTATTTTTAGTTTTGACACGTTTTTCTCGTTTTGGCGATTTGTTTCGGTTTTTGGCGTTTTTTTTAATTATAGCGATTTTTTTAATTTTGGCGATTTATTTCGTTTTGGCGACTTTTTAAAATTTTTGGCGATTTTATAATTTTCGGATTTCTTAGTTTTACCGTTTTTGAAAATTTCAAGAGTTTAACTCTTACGGTTTCCAAGATATAGCAAGTTGTCAAAATTACATAGTCAAAATTGCATTAACTAATGGACCACCCTTTAATTAAAATTTTTTTAGTTTTAGTGTTAATTGTTGTAGCCTATATAAAAATACACTAATTTTACAAATTTCAAGTGTCAATATACATATGTACATACATACATACAATTGTATATTACATGGGATTTTAAAAGTTTTTTTTTAAAGTTCTACGTACACTCTCCAAATTTCAGACCCGTAGCTTTAACCGTTACTGAAAAAATAGCCTTCTTCCTAACACCTGAAATATGTTGAATTATTAGGAAAAAAGTTAAAGTTTTCCAACCCTGGAAACGTTTTTTTATTTTGTTAAATTTTAAAAATTTTTTTTAATTATAAATACCAACTTTTTTCATACCGAAGTATAAAATAAGTTATTTTAATAACAAAGTAATAAAAACTAGTTTTCGGTAGTTATTTTCTATGGGAAAATAGAGTTTGAGTTTTCCAGCTCTGAAACCGTCTGCCCGATTTTTCTGATTTTCAATAGCAAAATTTTTCGAAAAATTTCTGACATACCAGTCCAAGAACGAAGTCTCTAGCTATTCTGGGAGCGTGGGAAAACCGATTTCACGTACAGACAGACGGACATCGCTTGTTCGTCTTCCCTATGCATAAGGATCCAGAATATATATACTTTATGTGTCGCTTATTAATATTGTAGAAATTACAAGTGGAATGACAAACCTATATATACCCTTTTACCATTTTTTGGTAAAGGGTACCCAGTCCCAGTGAAAAAAATGAAAGTCATTCTAGCGGAAGTACATTTTCATTGCTTCCAAAAAATAGATATTTTTAATTTGCCGAGAGTGAGCAAAAAACCATGTAGAAGCTTATTTTAGTCACACAAAACCTTGTAACTCCTCCATAGTGTTAGAAAATACTCACCAGAATTTAAAAAAAAAATTATTTTTTTAAAGAAATTATGAACTAATTTTACTCTAAAGCTTAAAAGTTATTTGCTTAAATTTACATGAAAAGAGTGTTTCGGGCTTAAATTCGTAAATCTTTACGCACATCTCGCACGTGCATCTTTTCTATATGCACTAAACAATTCAATACAATACCACACAAGACTCAACACAGTAAGAACAAACCAAAAACACAATTTCTACACAACACGCACTGCGTTTCACAAGCCTAATTGAACGGGTTTTTCCAACCGTAGATACAAACAAAAATATAAGAATTCATATACTTTGTTATGTTTCTCCGCACTAACAAAATTAAAAATATAAAATAAAGTAAAAATAATTAACATTTTGAAATAATTAAACAAAAATGTCATGCAGTTACGTGTTGCAAATGTACGCATGTTTTCTTTTATCCTTTTTTATATTACTGATCCTTTTCCTTGGAAAAGATATAAAATATTTGTAATAAAAATAGCCAAATACACAGAGGAGACTGACAATCATAAAAATTTTATTTAAAAAGAAGCAATTCAAACCCAAAACGTGTAATAAGAAAATATTTAAATATCACGTGTACTAAATACTAGACAAATACATGAACTCACTAGAATATTATAAGATTAACTAATTTATACAAATTGGTTACAATATATTGGAAAGTTTACAGAAGAAATTGAACAAATTAAACGAAAAAGGAGTAATACTGATAGTTATACTAGGATACAAATTTTTAGTCCTTACATATGTATATGGGAAAAAGTTTATTGTCATTACATTCACATAAAAATCCAAGTTCTAAATTAACAAAAATAGTGCAAAAGAGGATAAAGCAACACTAACGCAGATGCATTTTCGATGATAGAATTAGATTCAGATATATTAAAAGAAATGAATGAATGAATAAAATTATGAAAGTGCGAAAAAATCGCTGTTGATAATAAGAAATATGAATAAAAAGAAGATATAAAACCAGAAACCTAGGTAATTACAGAAAAAATTAGAAGAACAAAATACACTTAAGAAAAATAAAAAGGTAATACAAGTCCTAATGAGCCTGATATGTACAGGAACTATTACATGGTTATAGTTGTCATATTGATAAGGACTACAAGAAATTACTCCTGAGAATTATTAATGAATTAAAAATGCATAGCATTGTCTAAAACTTGTAAAAAACTTTTAATTTATATAAAAACAAGTAAGAGTGCTAACTTCGGCTATGCCGAATCTTATATACCCTTTACCAAAGTGCGTTTGTGTGGTATGGAGATACATACATAAGCACAGAGATATGTAGGTACATATTAATTTTGTGAAAAAATTCATACTTTTTTCTCTAGTGCAATTTTTAGGTTTTTGGCATTATGTTTAATTTGGTGCTTTTTAAATTTTATCGATTTATTTTATTTTGCTGATTTTTTTAGTTTTGGCGATTTTTTTTCATATAGGCAATTTTTTTGGTTTTGGCGATTTTTTCAAAATGACGATTTTTTTGATTTTGACGATTTTTTTTTCATTTAGGCGATTTTTTTATTTTTTATATATTTTATTTATTTATATTTTTTTGTGTAAATTTTTTTAGTTTTGACACTTTTTTTCTCGTTTTGGCGACTTTTTTCGGTTTTTGGCATTTTTTTTTAATTTTGGCGACTTTTTTTCCTTCTGGCAATTTTATTTGATTTTGACAATTTTTTTATTTTTTGGCGATTTTTTTCATATAAGCAATTTTTTTTTGTTTTGGCGATTTTTTTGGTTTTAGGCGTTTTTATTTCTTTTTGGCAATTTTTTTAGTTTTGAAATTTTTTCCCGTTATGGTGATTGTTTCGGTTTTCGGGATTTTTTTAATTTTGGCAATTTTTTTTCGTTCTGCCGATTTTTTAGATTTTGACGATTTTTTTAATTTGGCGATTTTTTTCGGTTTTTGGCGTTTTTTTTTAATTTTGGCGATTTATTTTCGTTTTGGGTTTTTTTTGGATTTTGGCGATTTTTTTCATTTAGGCGATTTTTTTGGATTTTTGCCGATTTTTGTTCATATAAGAATTTTTTTTGTTTTCACGATTTTTAGGATTTTTGTAATTGTGGGATTTTTTTTTGTTTTGACACATTTTTCTCGTTTTTGGCGATTTTTTTCGGTTTTTGGCGTTTTATTAATTTTGGCGATTTTTTTCGTTTTAGGGATTTTTTTTGATTTCGCCGCAAGAAGTTCTCTTTTTCGATGCCTGGTCACTGAATTGGAAGCGATATTAAGAAAAATTCCCTTTTTTGTGTCCTATGATAATATTCTCATCTAGGAAAAATGGTAAATGGTTATCTATTTTAACAATCCGTTTCTTTTTATACGAATTTAAGCCCGAAACAGTGTTTTTATGTAAATTGAAGCAAATAACTTTTAAATTTTAGACTAAAATTAGTTCTTAAATTTCTTTAAAAAAAATATTTTTTTTTTAAATTCTGGTTAATGTTTTCTAACACTATGGAGGAGTTACAAGGTTTTGTATGACTAAAATAAGCTTGTACATGGTTTTTTGCTCACTCTCTGCAAATTAAAAATATCGATTTTTTGGAAGCAATGAAAATGTACTTCCGCTAGAATGGCTTCCATTTTTCTCACTGTGACTGGGTACACTTTACCAATAACTGGTAAAAGGGTATATATAGGTTTTATCCTTGTGTATTTTATTGTAAATACATTACATGGCGAACCTGCCCTTTCATTGATAAGGGATAGACAACACTAGTGCTTATCCTTTTAAGTGAAAAGGACCTAAATATAAAAGGTTGGTAGAGTAAAGAATTCACTATGGAAGAAAAAATTGACTGGTATATGGAAGATGTAGTATGCAAGGAACTCCTACCGAGGACGATATCTTATACGCCCCAAGAATAGAGGAGGAAACAATGCGACTGTTGAGAAAATTTAAAATTTAACAGCTTTACACCTTTTTACACCTGGTAACAACAAAATTAACATTTCCTTACCAAAATTTTTTAGAAATTTATCGACAACAAATTTTTTTATAACAAAACACAATTTTAATGTTCATCTTACTTAAAAAACTTCATATGTAAAAAATGCGTAACTTAAAAACGTTATACGGAATATTTTACAAGTCTATTCAGCTTAACAATGACCCACCTAAGCATTATTGACTTATAAAAATGTAACTTACAAACATATAATAATGTCGAAATGCAAAAATAAAAATAAAAAATATAAAGACAATTTCAGAAATATCAAACTATTAAAAAAATAAAAAAAAATTTTAATTCTGTAATATTAAGTAAATTGTATAAAAAAAGAAAAAAACTTAATTTGAAATTGTGAAAACAAATTAAATTCATATAACGATAAACAGAAACTATGGAGTTACGTTAAAACTAATCTTTAAACGATTAATAGACTTTAAGTAAGAATAATAATAAAATAACAACTTATATTTCATACTAAGAATATATAGAATATTATAAGATTAAATAATTTATACAAATTCGTTACAATATTTTGGAAAGTTTACAGAAGAAATTGAACAAATTAAACGAAAAAGCAGTAATACTGATACTAGGATACAAATTTTTAGACCTTACATATGTATATGGGAAAAAGTTTATTGTCATTACATTCACATAAAAATCCAAGTTCTAAATTAACAAGAATAGTTCAAAAGAGGATAAAGCAACACTAACGCAGATGCATTTTCGATGATAGAATTAGATTCAGATATATTAAAAGAAATGAATGAATGAATAAAATTATGAAAGTGCGGAAAAATCGCTGGTGATAATAAGAAATATGAATAAAAAGAAGATATAAAACCAGAAACCTAGGTAAATACAGAAAAAATTCGAAGAACAAAATACACTTAAGAAAAATAAAAAGGTAATACAAGTCCTAATGAGCCTGATATGTACAGGAACTATTACATGGTTAAAGTTGTTATATTGATAAGGACTACAAGAAATTACTCCTGAGAATTATTAATGAATTAAGAATGCATAGCAATGTCTACACTCCTTTCACATATTATCGTAATAACTTGCATAAATATGATTGTGATATAATAACAAAGAATTATATTCAAGATGTAAACATATGTGTATGTAAATTACATTATAATGAATATTTATTAACTAAAACACTTTTAATTTATATAAAAACAAGTAAGAGTGCTATATTCGGCTGTGCCGAATCTTATATACCCTTTACCAAAGTGCGTTTGTGTGGTAGAGAGATACATACATAAGCACAGAGATATGTAGGTACATATTAATTTTGTGAAAAATGCATTCTTTTTTCTCTAGTGCAATTTTTAGGTTTTTGGCATTATGTTTAATTTGGTGCTTTTTAAATTTTATCGATTTATTTTATTTTGCTGATTTTTTTAGTTTTGGCGATTTTTTTTCATACAGGCAATTTTTTTGGGTTTGGCGATTTTTTTTGGTTTTTGGCGTTTATTTTTAATTTTGGCGTTTTTTTTCAATATGGGGATTTTTTGATTTTGACGATTTTTTTCATTTAGGCGATTTTTTTATTTTTATTTATTTTATTTTTTTTTTATTTTTTTGTGGCAATTTTTTTAGTTTTGACACTTTTTTTCTCGTTTTGGCCACTTTTGTCGGTTTTTGGCGTTTTTTTAATTTTGGCGACTTTTTTTCCTTATGGCAATTTTATTTGATTTTGACAATTTTTTTCATATAAGCAATTTTTTTTTGTTTTGGCGATTTTTTTGGTTTTAGGCGTTTTTATTTCTTTTTGGCAATTTATTTAGTTTTGAAATTTTTTCCCCGTTATGGTAATTTTTTCGGTTTTCGGCGTTGTTTTAATTTTGGCGATTTTTTTTCGTTCTGCCGATTTTTTGGATTTTTTTTATTTAGGCGATTTTTTTATTTTTTTGGGGATTATTTTCCTTATAAGCAATTTTTTTGTTTTGGCGATTTTTTTCAATTAGGCGTTTTTTTTTAATTTTTGGCGATTTTTGTTCATATAATAGTTTTTTCTGTTTTGACGATTTTTGCGAATTTTTGTCATTGTGGGAATTTTTTTTGTTTTGACACTTTTCTGTCGTCTTGGCGATTTTTTTCGGTTTTTGGCGTTTTATTAATTTTGGCGATTTTTTATATATAATGGATTTTGAAAAAAAAAAATTGATTTTCAGTTCTCGTTGTACATTCATAGTGAACAGTCGACTTAGCGTAGTTTTTATTTCATACTAAACAAAAAAAATTGTACGAAAAAATATTCGGAATACATATTGTTATTGTTAGCTTTATTTGCATTGCCAATATTTTTTTACATAGTCATAATTAACAAAAACAAAAAAACCGTAATAAAAAAAACAAACAAACAAAAGTGCCCTTGAGGAATACTCTACATGAGTACCTCAAAAACAAATAACTGTGAAGTGAGTTCTAATGGCAGAAATGCCTATTTTACTGTGAGTTCTAAAGCTCTTAATGAAAATAATAAAAATAAAAAATCTGATGATAGAATTGCTGAGAGCTCTGAAGCTCTTAATGATAACAAAATAAATAAGAAATCTGATAGTAGACTTTTTTAAAGGCGAGGCCACTTTTTCGTCAGCGATCAACTTCGCTTTGTCCAATGCCAACTAGTGATTCGTTAACATTACCGTTGCCTAGTACTTCTACATTTAACTCAGCGATATCATCCACTTCGGGCTCGTGGTCACCACTTAACCAAGTTTTTACTGAAGTTAAGAGCAGACCAAAACCCAAGGTCCAAGTGGGAATGGACAGATATATAACAGTGGTAAAGCGCGGACGAAGCCCAAAGTCTTCGAAAATTTCATCTGCTCCAAAAATGTCTAGGGATAACAGCGCATCCTCTATTAACCATCAAAATCGTTTTCAAATATTACAAGTTGACAACAACAAATCCGATATATCTACGAACAAACAAACGCTCTTATAAAAAATTTAATATCAGTCATTGTTGAGAATAAATTTCACATCGTTCCAATAAAACGTGGTAACATTGATGAAACCAAAATTCAAATTTATGAAGAAAAAGATTTTCGCAAACTGATTACTGAATTTGAAAAAAGTAAGAAAAGTTTCTACACATATCAGCTTAAAAGTGCTAAAGGCCTGCAGAACGTATTGAAGGGCATCGATTCCTATGTTGCTCCCGAAGAAATAAAAGATGCATTCGTCCTCCAGGGAGTTAAGGTAAAAAATGTATCTAATAATAATAGGGAGAAGATTCCTCAACCTCTATTTCGCGTCGAACTTGAGCCAAACGATATAAAATTGAAAAAAAGCGAGACTCATCCAATTCACAATTTAAAATATCTCTTATACCGAAAAATAACAGTTGAAGAACCACACAAGCGTTCTGGACCCGTACAGTGCCATAATTGTCAAGAATATGGTCACACAAAAACATACTGCAAGTTACCTTAAGTTTGTGTTATCTGCGGTGAATTACACGGTACTGCTGGTTGTACTAAGCCTAAAGATCTAGCAGAAAAAAAATGTAGTAATTGTGGAGGTAATCACATCGCTAACTACAGAGGATGTCCTGTCTATTCTTTCGTTAAACAGACTATGGGGCAAAAACCTAAATTAGCTCCAGCACAAACAGCAAACGCTTACTCCACCACTTTTGCTCAAATGAGCCAACCTGTCACTTCACGTGTATCGTATGCCGATGCAGCTAAGACTAGTTATATTCCCACAAAAATATTCCGCCTCAAAATAATTCCACGAATGCAAACTCAAGCTTTAATTTTAGTCGCCTTGAAGCTACTATTGAGACTCTAGTGCTGACTATAAATAATTTTACAACAAATATGACTAGCATGATGCAAGAAATGCTACGAATGCAGTCTACACTGCTTCAAGCATTAGTTAACAAGCCATGAACACGTTAAAGATAAGTTTCTGGAACGCAAACGGCATTGGCAAACATAAAAATGAACTTGAGCACTTCCTCACGGAAAAAAATATTGATATAATGTTTATTTATATTTTTATTTTTCGGTTTTTGGCGTTTTTTTAAATATTATTTTGGCAATTTTTTTAAATTTTTGGCGATTTTATAATTTTCGGATTTTTTAGTTTTACCGTTTTTGATTTTTTTCGGTGTTTGGCGATTTTTTTTCATTTAGGCGATTTTTTTTTAATTTTTGGCGATTTTTGCGGTTTCTGTCGTTTTTTTGTCATTGTGGATTTTTTATTTTTAGTTTTGACACGTTTTTCTCGTTTTGGCGATTTGTTTCGGTTTTTGGCGTTTTTTTTTTTTAATTTTAGCTATTTTTTTCGTTTTGGCGATTTTTTAAAATTTTTGGCGATTTTATAATTTTCGGATTTCTTAGTTTACTGTTTTTGAAAATTTCAAGAGTTTAACTCTTACGGTTTCCAAGATATAGAAAGGTGTCAAAATTACATAGTCAAAATTGCATTAACTGATGGACCACCCTTTAATTAAAATTTTTTTAATTTTAGTGTTAATTGTTGTAGCCTATATAAAAATACACTAATTTTACAAATTTCAAGTGTCAATATACATATGTACATACATACATACAATTGTATGTATATTACATGCGATTTTAAAAGTTTTCGTCACTCATTTTGGAACACCCTTTAATTTTTATATTTGTTGTTGTAGCGACCAAAGTTTCAGACCCGTAGCTTTTACCGTTCCTGAAAAAATAGCCTTCTTCCTAAAACCTGAAATATGTTTAATTATTAGGAAAAAAGTTAAAGTTTTCCAACCCTGGAAACGTTTTTTTATTTTGTTAAATTTTAAAATCTTTTTTTTAATTATAAATACCAACTTTATTCATACCGAAGTATAAAATAAGTTATTTTAATAAAAAAGTAATAAAAACTAGTTTTCGGTAGTTATTTTCTATGGGAAAATAGAGTTTGAGTTTTCCAGCTCTGAAACCGCCTCCCCGATTTTTCTGATTTTCAATAGCAAAATTTCTCGGAAAATTTCTGACACACCAGTCCAAGAACGAAGTCTCTAGCTATTCTGGGAGCTTGGGAAAACCGATTTCACGTACAGACAGACGGACAGACGGACATCGCTTGTTCGTCTTCCCTATGCATAAGGATCCAGAATATATATACTTTATGTGTCGCTTATTAATAGTGTAGAAATTACAAGTGGAATGACAAACCTATATATACCCTTTTACCATTTTTTGGTAAAGGGTACCCAGTCCCAGTGAAAAAAAAATGGAAGTCATTCTAGCGGAAGTACATTTTCATTGCTTCCAAAAAATCGATATTTTTAATTTGCCGAAAGTGTAGGCGCTTATTTTAGTCACACAAAACCTTGTAACTCTTCCATAGTGTTAGAAAATACTCACCAGAATTTAAAAAAAAATTATTTTTTTAAAGAAATTTATGAACTAATTTTACTCTAAAGCTTAAAAGTTATTTGCTTAAATTTACATGAAAACACTGTTTCGGGCTTAAATTCGTATAAAAAGAAACAAATTGTTAAAAAAGGCAATTATTTACGATTTTTCCTAGATGAAAATATTATCATTGAACACAAAAAAGGGAATTTTTCTTAATATCGCTTCCAATTCAGTGACCAGGCATCGAAAAAGAGAACTTCTTGCGATGACAACCCTATGTAAAAATCATTAAATCGGATCGAAATTTTCACTACTTCCGCATCGAAAACTCTAAATTTCCATGACTTTTTTGGAGTCTCTTTTTTTACTCCCGATCCGATCTAATGATTTTTACATAGGCAATTATTTTTTCATATAGGCAATTTTTTTGGTTTTGGCGATTTTTTTTGGTTTTTGGCGTTTATTTTTAATTTTGGCGATTTTTTAAAATGGCAATTTTTTTGATTTTGGCGATTTTTTTCATTTAGGCGATTTTTTACCCTTTTTGAAAATTTCAAGAGTTTGTAGCCTATATAAAAATACACTAATTTTACAAATTTCAAGTGTCAATATACATATGTACATACATACATACAATTGTATATTACATGAGATTTTAAAAGTTTTCGTCACTCATTTTGGAACACCCTTTAATTTTTAGTTTTTATATATTTGTTATTGTAGCGACCAAAGTTCTACATACACTGTCCAAATTTCAGACCCGTAGCTTTAACCGTTCCTGAAAAATAGCCTTCTTCCTAAAACCTGAAATATGTTGAATTATTACATTCACATAAAAATCCAAGTTCTAAATTAACAAGAATAGTTCAAAAGAGGATAAAGCAACACTAACGCAGATGCATTTTCGATGATAGAATTAGATTCAGATATATTAAAAGAAATGAATGAATGAATAAAATTATGAAAGTGCGAAAAAATCGCTGGTGATAATAAAAAATATGAATAAAAAGAAGATATAAAACCAGAAACCTAGGTAAATACAGAAAAAATTAGAAGAACAAAATACACTTAAGAAAACTAAAAAGGTAATACAAGTCCTAATGAGCCTGATATGTACAGGAACTATTACATGGTTATAGTTGTCATATTGATACAAGAAATTACTCCTGAGAATTATTAATGAATTAAGAATGCATAGCAATGTCTACACTCCTTTCACATATTATCGTAATAACTTGCATAATTATGATTGTGATATAAACACAAACAATTATATTCAAGATGTTAATATATGTGTATGTAAATTACATTATAATGAAAATATATTAACTAAAAAACTTTTAATTTATATAAAAACAAGTACGCGTGCTATATTCGGCTATACCGAATCTTATATACCCTTTACCAAAGTGCGTTTGTGTGGTATAGAGATACATACATAAGCACAGAGATATGTAGGTACATATTAATTTTGTAAAAAATGCATTATTTTTTCTCTAGTGCAATTTTTAGGTTTTTGGCATTATGTTTAATTTGGTGCTTTTTTAATTTTATCGATTTATTTTATTTTGCTGATTTTTTTAGTTTTGGGGATTTTTTTTCATATAGGCAATTTTTTTGGGTTTGGCGATTTTTTTCGGTTTTTGGCGTTTATTTTTAATTTTGGCGTTTTTTTCAATATGGGGATTTTTTGATTTTGACGATTTTTTTATTTTTATATATTTTATTTATTTTTATTTTTTGTGGCAATTTTTTTAGTTTTGACACTTTTTTTTCTCGTTTTGGCGACTTTTGTCGGTTTTTGGCGTTTTTTAATTTTGGCGACTTTTTTTCCTTATGGCAATTTTATTTGATTTTGACAATTTTTTTCATTTAGGCGATTTTTTTTCATATAAGCAATTTTTTTTTTGTTTTGGCGATTTTTTTGGTTTTAGGCGTTTTTATTTCTTTTTGGCAATTTATTTAGTTTTGAAATTTTTTCCCCGTTATGGTAATTTTTTCGGTTTTCGGCGTTGTTTTAATTTTGGCGATTTTTTTTCGTTCTGCCGATTTTTTGGATTTTTTTTATTTAGGCGATTTTTTTATTTTTTTGGGGATTATTTTCCTTATAAGCAATTTTTTTGTTTTGGCGATTTTTTTCAATTAGGCGTTTTTTTTTAATTTTTGGCGATTTTTGTTCATATAATAGTTTTTTCTGTTTTGACGATTTTTGCGAATTTTTGTCATTGTGGGAATTTTTTTTGTTTTGACACTTTTCTGTCGTCTTGGCGATTTTTTTCGGTTTTTGGCGTTTTATTAATTTTGGCGATTTTTTATATATAATGGATTTTGAAAAAAAAATTGATTTTCAGTTCTCGTTGTACATTCATAGTGAACAGTCGACTTAGCGTAGTTTTTATTTCATACTAAACAAAAAAAATTGTACGAAAAAATATTCGGAATACATATTGTTATTGTTAGCTTTATTTGCATTGCTAATATTTTTTTACATAGTCATAATTAACAAAAACAAAAAAACCGTAATAAAAAAAAACAAACAAACAAAAGTGCCCTTGAGGAATACTCTACATGAGTACCTCAAAAACAAATAACTGTGAAGTGAGTTCTAATGGCAGAAATGCCTATTTTACTGTGAGTTCTAAAGCTCTTAATGAAAATAATAAAAATAAAAAATCTGATGATAGACTTGCTGAGAGCTCTGAAGCTCTTAATGATAACAAAATAAATAAGAAATCTGATAGTAGACTTTTTTAAATGCGAGGCCACTTTTTCGTCAGCGATCAACTTCGCTTTGTCCAATGCCAACTAGTGATTCGTTAACATTACCGTTGCCTAGTACTTCTACATTTAACTCAGCGATATCATCCACTTCGGGCTCGTGGTCACCATTTTTTTGATTTTGCCGTTTTTTTTTCATATAATAGGTTTTTTGGCGTTTTTTTTCATATAGTAAATTTTTTTTTTGTTTTGGCGATTTTTTCGGTGTTTGGCGATTTTTTTTCATTTAGGCGATTTTTTTTTAATTGTTGGCGATTTTTGCGGTTTTTGGCGTTTTTTTGTCATTGTGGAAATTTATTTTTAGTTTTGACAAGTTTTTCTCGTTTTGGCGATTTTTTTCGGTTGTTGGCGTTTTTTTAATTTTAGCGATTTTTTTCATTTTGGCGATTTTTTTGTTTTAGCGATTTTTTTTTTAATTTTTGGCGATTTAATAATTTTCGGATTTCTTAGTTTTATCTTACGGTTTCCAAGATATAGCAAGTTGTCAAAATAACATAGTCAAAATTACATAGTGAAAATTGCATTAACTGATGGACCACCCTTTAATTAAATTTTTTTTTAATTTTAGTGTTAATTGTTGTAGCCTATATAAAAATACACTAATTTTACAAATTTCAAGTGTCAATATACATATGTACATACATACATACAATTGTATGTATATTACATGGGATTTTAAAAGTTTTCGTCACTCATTTTGGAACACCCTTTAATTTTTAGTTTTTATATATTTGTTATTGTAGCGACCAAAGTTCTACATACACTGTCCAAATTTCAGACCCGTAGCTTTAACCGTTCCTGAAAAATAGCCTTCTTCCTAAAACCTGAAATATGTTGAATTATTACATTCACATAAAAATCCAAGTTCTAAATTAACAAGAATAGTTCAAAAGAGGATAAAGCAACACTAACGCAGATGCATTTTCGATGATAGAATTAGATTCAGATATATTAAAAGAAATGAATGAATGAATAAAATTATGAAAGTGCGAAAAAATCGCTGGTGATAATAAAAAATATGAATAAAAAGAAGATATAAAACCAGAAACCTAGGTAAATACAGAAAAAATTAGAAGAACAAAATACACTTAAGAAAACTAAAAAGGTAATACAAGTCCTAATGAGCCTGATATGTACAGGAACTATTACATGGTTATAGTTGTCATATTGATACAAGAAATTACTCCTGAGAATTATTAATGAATTAAGAATGCATAGCAATGTCTACACTCCTTTCACATATTATCGTAATAACTTGCATAATTATGATTGTGATATAAACACAAACAATTATATTCAAGATGTTAATATATGTGTATGTAAATTACATTATAATGAAAATATATTAACTAAAAAACTTTTAATTTATATAAAAACAAGTACGCGTGCTATATTCGGCTATGCCGAATCTTATATACCCTTTACCAAAGTGCGTTTGTGTGGTATAGAGATACATACATAAGCACAGAGATATGTAGGTACATATTAATTTTGTAAAAAATGCATTATTTTTTCTCTAGTGCAATTTTTAGGTTTTTGGCATTATGTTTAATTTGGTGCTTTTTTAATTTTATCGATTTATTTTATTTTGCTGATTTTTTTAGTTTTGGGGATTTTTTTTCATATAGGCAATTTTTTTGGGTTTGGCGATTTTTTTCGGTTTTTGGCGTTTATTTTTAATTTTGGCGTTTTTTTCAATATGGGGATTTTTTGATTTTGACGATTTTTTTATTTTTATATATTTTATTTATTTTTATTTTTTGTGGCAATTTTTTTAGTTTTGACACTTTTTTTTCTCGTTTTGGCGACTTTTGTCGGTTTTTGGCGTTTTTTAATTTTGGCGACTTTTTTTCCTTATGGCAATTTTATTTGATTTTGACAATTTTTTTCATTTAGGCGATTTTTTTTCATATAAGCAATTTTTTTTTTGTTTTGGCGATTTTTTTGGTTTTAGGCGTTTTTATTTCTTTTTGGCAATTTATTTAGTTTTGAAATTTTTTCCCCGTTATGGTAATTTTTTCGGTTTTCGGCGTTGTTTTAATTTTGGCGATTTTTTTTCGTTCTGCCGATTTTTTGGATTTTTTTTATTTAGGCGATTTTTTTATTTTTTTGGGGATTATTTTCCTTATAAGCAATTTTTTTGTTTTGGCGATTTTTTTCAATTAGGCGTTTTTTTTTAATTTTTGGCGATTTTTGTTCATATAATAGTTTTTTCTGTTTTGACGATTTTTGCGAATTTTTGTCATTGTGGGAATTTTTTTTGTTTTGACACTTTTCTGTCGTCTTGGCGATTTTTTTCGGTTTTTGGCGTTTTATTAATTTTGGCGATTTTTTATATATAATGGATTTTGAAAAAAAAATTGATTTTCAGTTCTCGTTGTACATTCATAGTGAACAGTCGACTTAGCGTAGTTTTTATTTCATACTAAACAAAAAAAATTGTACGAAAAAATATTCGGAATACATATTGTTATTGTTAGCTTTATTTGCATTGCTAATATTTTTTTACATAGTCATAATTAACAAAAACAAAAAAACCGTAATAAAAAAAAACAAACAAACAAAAGTGCCCTTGAGGAATACTCTACATGAGTACCTCAAAAACAAATAACTGTGAAGTGAGTTCTAATGGCAGAAATGCCTATTTTACTGTGAGTTCTAAAGCTCTTAATGAAAATAATAAAAATAAAAAATCTGATGATAGACTTGCTGAGAGCTCTGAAGCTCTTAATGATAACAAAATAAATAAGAAATCTGATAGTAGACTTTTTTAAATGCGAGGCCACTTTTTCGTCAGCGATCAACTTCGCTTTGTCCAATGCCAACTAGTGATTCGTTAACATTACCGTTGCCTAGTACTTCTACATTTAACTCAGCGATATCATCCACTTCGGGCTCGTGGTCACCATTTTTTTTATTTTGCCTTTTTTTTTTTTCATATAATAGGTTTTTTGGCGTTTTTTTTCATATAGTAAATTTTTTTTTTGTTTTGGCGATTTTTTCGGTGTTTGGCGATTTTTTTTCATTTAGGCGATTTTTTTTTAATTGTTGGCGATTTTTGCGGTTTTTGGCGTTTTTTTGTCATTGTGGAAATTTATTTTTAGTTTTGACAAGTTTTTCTCGTTTTGGCGATTTTTTTCGGTTGTTGGCGTTTTTTTAATTTTAGCGATTTTTTTCATTTTGGCGATTTTTTTGTTTTAGCGATTTTTTTTTTAATTTTTGGCGATTTAATAATTTTCGGATTTCTTAGTTTTATCTTACGGTTTCCAAGATATAGCAAGTTGTCAAAATAACATAGTCAAAATTACATAGTGAAAATTGCATTAACTGATGGACCACCCTTTAATTAAATTTTTTTTTAATTTTAGTGTTAATTGTTGTAGCCTATATAAAAATACACTAATTTTACAAATTTCAAGTGTCAATATACATATGTACATACATACATACAATTGTATGTATATTACATGGGATTTTAAAAGTTTTCGTCACTCATTTTGGAACACCCTTTAATTTGTAGCTTTTATATATTTGTTATTGTAGCGACAGTGTTCTACATACACTGTCCAAATTTCAGACCCGTAGCTTTAACCGTTCCTGAAAAATAGCCTTCTTCCTAAAACCTGAAATATGTTGAATTATTACATTCACATAAAAATCCAAGTTCTAAATTAACCAGAATAGTTAAAAAGATGATAAAGCAACACTAACGCAGATGCATTTTCGATGATAGAATTAGATTCAGATATATTAA